>OX352733.1:9717500-10917500 GCA_947095525.1 Trisateles emortualis
GAAGCAACTGGAGAAAAATTTAAAGTGTAATTGTTAGGGCTTGGTAAACTAGCAATGTAATCAACCGTTTGACATGTCACTAGGCGATTTAAAGAAGAGGTGGTGACGAAATGGCGATTACAATCATCCAGCTCCAGTGTCCTTGGAAGATCACACTTAATGTAAAGGATAGTATTCTTTTTATTTCATCAGAAGCAACTTGGGAAGAATTTAAAGTTTAATTGTTAGGGCTTGGTAAACTAGCAATGTAAATAACCGTTTGACACGTCACTAGGCGATTTAAAGAAGAGCTGAAATGGCTATTAAAATCGTCCAGCCTCAGTGTCCTTGGAAGATCACCCTGCCGATACCGAGTGTGTGTATTTGTAAACATTCGCAGGTGTTGAAAATGATATATTATTGAGAATATGGCGTTTCTTAGCGTCACGAATCTGGTTACACCGATTCCTTGCAGCTTTATAAAAGGTCCAGTTATCCTCACACCGATCCCTTTTATATTTCCGAAATGCTCGATCCCTGCGTCTCATCGCCATCTGAATACCTCTAGACATTCACAGAGCAGGGGGACGCCTTAATCTTACCTTTCTAATAGGAGCATGTGTATCAAACAATATTGTAAAATTTTGCTACCTTGTCATCGAAAGTGTCAGCTATCATTAGAGGTTCCCAATCTATTGATGAAGCATCAGAGGATAGCTTATCTTCATCCATACGCGCAAAACAACGCATTATGTGCAGCACTTTAGGTCGGAGTTTATAGGAGGTTTCAGGATGTAAGACAGGAAAATTAGGTCATGATGGGAAAAACCAGGAGCAAGGTGTTGACCATGGAAAGAGACTAAATCGTGGGTTGCAAAAATAATCTAGAAACTGACACAACTATCCCCTAGTTCACAATCATATTAATAACGGATGATGGAAAAAGCCGATGTAATGAGGACGATAGAACACACATCATAAAGTTGCAATTTCAGAATTAATGTAATTAATATGATTATGAACTAAACTCGTAATGAATTTCAAAGATCAGTAGGGGCGGCAAAAATTAAATAGCCTACTAGCGGCGAATTTGTAAATCCGCCACTGCCCTTATTGCAACATTATTTTGCTGTACTATCTTTATTCACAAAAGCAATTTGCCGGCCAAGAATTTATCGTAACTACGAGTACCACCATCTTTCGAAAGATCTTTGTACGTTTTCATATTGGAATTCCCCTACGCTCCCATGTGAATTACTAGAACCGCTGAGTCACCCGTGCAGTCAAACTGAAAGATACTGGGGTAATTACGACATTAAAAAAACTTTTTTTATTCAATGATTATAATTTATTAAATCGGTTAATTAATCTGTGAAGTCGACGAAAAAAAAAATTAGGTTTTATGTCAGCGAACGTGAGTGGTCTTTATTTCACTTAAAAGATAGGTAGAATGTTATACAAGCTAGCAATCCCAACTGGGGATGGACCTGTACTTAACTCACATGTGTGTGAGTTCTTCAGAGCTCATTTAGGGATGCGTTTTAAAAGAAACGTTCTCCTTTCCCGGGCATTCACCATAAATAAAATGGGTCGGCAACGCGCAAGTGACAACTCTGGCATTGAAAGCGATCATAGGCTTACGGTAACTGCTTAATCAAGCGGGCCGTAAGCTTGTTTGCTACCCAAGTAGTATATAAAAAGAAACCTTCACCTCACAGAAGATCCCTAATAATATTTTAAACTGTCAATTTAGGCTTTGCTGACTAAACGTCTGAACGGATCTTAATGAAATTTGGCAAAGAGATAGATGGCATCCCAAGAAAGGACAAAGGGTACAATTACTTATGATAGCGATAACAAACCGAGCCGCGGGCAACATCTAGTTACAATTAAAGTTGTGAACTTTTCAATCAACCCTCGTATTTCATTAATCAATTGTACGATTTAAATGTATTTTACATGTTGAAAATACCGAAACTTGTCGACTACGTTATTCGGTTTTCAATGTAGGCGAAATTACTTTTATTTTAATTTGTAACAAATTTTAACAACGCAATAAACGAATACAAGTTTTGAAACAAAGAGATGAGTATACTAGGAAAAACTCATTGTTCTTCACACAATACAATATTCCTAGTACAATCGAACGACTTATAATATTGACGGCAGAAAGCGAAAATGTCGGTTAGCACGAAAATAGTACGTAAGCGCTGATTGTTAGAAAACTATTTGTTATTGAGCTCTATGGATGCTCTTACGTATCATTTTAGGGCAATGCTATAGGTGAGATACGACATTTCCGCTTTCTACCGTCGTTATAGAACACGTATAGGTATATACGTTCTAGTTGATTAGTTGTTGTTATTAATTTTAATTTCTTTTAATATGGAAAAAAAACAGTTACTTAATTTTAATATTCTAAGGTTGACATTTTTGAACTGAAAAAAAGTGAGCGAAATTATCAATTTATTTAAATTTACAAAAACACCTGTTGTTAGATTAATGTATTCTTTGTAATAGTAAATTTCTTAATTTACTATGCGACAGTGTAAATATAAAAATATATTATCTAAATCTCTGAAATCTATATTGTACTTATAAAAGTTGTTAAGATATATTTTGTTTTCCGAATAAAAGAAAAGAAAATAAAGAAATATGTTCCATACAGATTATTTAATAAAGTACCAACGAGACGCTCGGCATTCATGAGTTTATTTATAAAATAGAAAGAATATTTTCCACAATGGTTTTAGTTTCAAAGGTCACAGTGATGAACAGATCTATTATTTTCATTGTAGACTACAACGTGTATTCTAATAGTTAAGGTGGTGGTAACATTGCCACCAACACTGGAGTGTTGTGGGTGTGTAGATTCTCACGCGGGCAACTTTTTGTGAGTCTTATATGTCTGTCCCGAGTCTGGGTGTTTGTAAATTATAAAGTCCTGCGCGATACACGTCTTGTGCCCAAGTACGGAAATTGTGTTTTAAAAAAAATAAATGTTATAGGTAGATACTTATACTCATGCACAGAAATACACCTAAATTATATCCATAAGTTTTGTTATACATACCACATTAGAAGCTACCGCACTGTATATAATAATATTATGTATATATATTATTATTTCCTCGTTCCACTTTGAGCGCAAAGCTAATACATCTATTGGTGCTCTATGTAGAATACCTAAGGTGCTCAAACCATAGGTGCTCTAAAACTAGGTGCTCAAAGAAGAATATTCCGTAAAAGACATACATACGATTATTATTATGAATGCGAAAATAACTTTTTGTTTGTTAGTTAGTTTGTTACCTTTTAAGACTAAACGGCTAAACGCAGTGCTAGTGCATTTTTTTTAATGACGTCTCCCACGCCACGTTGCAAGCCTTCCTCCGCGAGGCTTATTCCTATTGTATGTGATTATAAGCTTATTGTGCCCAGACTCCAGACAACCATTTACGGATCACACATTTTTTTGTCCCGTGTGGGCACAGATTACTAAATATGGTGTGGGGATCGAACACACAACATGTTGCGCAGTGGTAAATGGCGAGGTAGCCACTGAACCAGACGTACAGTCAATATAATAATATTACGTACGCTATGCTGCGATTCAATATAGTCGATAGTGGGCGGTCTATATAACTCATGTAGCCCATATAAATGAGAGGTCAAAAAGCAATCAGTACATGTAAATATTCGTAATGAACGGCTCACATGGGATTTGAACTCCTTTAATTATGAATGTAGGTCATATTGGTAGGTAACTAACAGTAGGTAGGTATTGTTTTTTTTTAAATTTTACCTTTATCAGTTAAGTATTAGTTTTTTTTTTAAATCTTTAGCATATTCACTGCAGGACATTAGCCTCTTCTAAGGATTTCCATATTTTTTGTTGATCTGACCTTGTCCATAGGCTACTCGCAATGTTTTCCAGGTCATTTGTCCACCTTGTTGAAGATCGTTCCAGTTCGTAGTCGCGGCCTTTGGTTTTGTAAGCTACATATGTTGCCTGCCCATTGCCACTATATCAATAGGGATATTGTTATAGAGAACAGATATTAACGACCTTCTGAAGCATATTGGTGCTACTGCATTAAGTTGCGATTTCAAGACGCTTGTTTGCTTCAATTTTTTTATGATGCAAAAAGACGTAGGTAGTGTCATGTGGGTAAAAGTTGACAGCTAGCGACTGCATCGCGTTTGTATCAATGCAAAAAGTCATAATGCATAGTATCGTTGTGTCAATAATTAGCACGAATAATCCATGTTTGATATTTATAAATTATTTTGTTTAATCCAAAATAATTGGTGTAGGTACAATAAAGAAGGGCCGGAATCCCTCACTTTTTCCACATTGCTTAAAATATTTAAAAAGACAAAAAGAGTTTTCTATCTATCTAAACTCACACCGCCTTACATTGTTAAAGAGACTACCTTATAGTAACGCAAATAAAATTTACCTGTAAGATAGGTACATCGAATATCATCAATCATTTTTTCCAATTAAATTAAAAGGGTTATGTGGGGACATTTGAAAAGGCCAGACCGATAGGTCCCGCCCAATAGTCACTGCGCGTGAGCGAGAGGTTCGAGAAAAGCTTAAAAAGTAAAAGAAAGACAAAATATTTAGTTTCATAAGCTGTATGTTGGACAAGGCTAGCTACATGAAATGAACGCCAATGAACCACTCTGGTTTGTATGGCAATATAGGGTAACGGCCAGTAAAATAGAGTTATTAGCAAATGAATGGGCCCAGGTACGACTTATGTAGATTAGCGTGTCATATGAATGAATGATCTTTTATGAAGTACTGGAGTAGATACTTTGTATTTATGAATGTCACGTAATGTTTGACTGCTTGGTGACTTAGTGGCCGTGAGGTGACTGCTGATCACAAGGTCCCTGGTTCGATTCCATAGTCCGGCTAAAAATTGATATTGGGTTTTTCTGTCAAGAATTTTACAATAGATGAAATTGGCGGTTTACACCCCCCTGCCTCATCCTACATCCTCATCTATCATCCTTATCCTCATACATCCTACGCCTGAACTCTCCCAGGTCGTATAGGATTGCCATCCCATCAGACTATGAAAGTGAGAAAATAAAGAGTGCACTTGTGTTTGCGCACACACTTAAGTACTATAATATCTTCCGCGCAGATGGATAATTCAGTTAGGAGGACATTATTTATGAATGTTATGAAAGTAAAGAGTTATGAAGACACTTCTAAATATAGAATATTAAATTTAAACACAGGCCTAGAAAATTAATTAAGTATTAAGTTTCATAATTAACGAACAAGTCCGACTGGCGAATTACAATCAAATAAAGCGTCCTAATTCAAAATGGACTTCCTCTGTACACAATACAAAACCCTGGTGTTAAAGCATAAAATGCTTGTAATTTTTGGGTCTGCACATTAGTGATCCTTCAGTACTGCTTACCATTAAATGGGTATCTATTTTTGTCGGTATTATTCAAACTGACTTGTTAAAAGTGGATTGAAACATTTTAAAAATGCGGACAATATGGAATTTTCTCATAAAACCGTGTTGGTCGTTTCATCTATAAGATTGCGGATCTTTTATTGGGTGATAACTTAGTGTGATGATGTCGTTGACTGAGATAATATAAAATTTATTGCAATAGGGCAGTAGGTCAAAAGCTTTTGCTAAAAAGCAAAAATGTTTTGAGCGAATTTGTTTGAACGCGTTAATATTTTAAACTACCGGTCAGGATTATTTTTCAATTCATAGCCTATTTATTTTAAAATGCCTTGGTATGTAATACTATCACGCTACCGACACTAGGAGAGCATGGCAGTATCAAACGTGAGACGGGACGAAATCCAAATTTAATTTATTTGAGTTGCTATATAAATAAAATAAAAAAACATACCATTCCATTGGTGCACATTTCACCAGCTGTTTTAGGTGTTATGTATGAGCAAACCTATTGCCAAATTTTGGAAACAATTTTATAATATTGAGCATTTATATTATATTAAACACCCAAAACCAATTTACTAACCTACTCAACCCAAGAGTCGAAAGACAGATCGTTTTTTGATAAATATTATCATTGAATGAATTTTGTTTTTACGAATATAATTTTATTTATGGGAAAATGTAATAAAACATATATCATTCGGTATAAACACGTGTAAATAAAAATAAAATTTTGGCTTTGATTACCACGTGATTTTATTTTGAGAATGGCGAAATTCCGTTTTGTCATGAAAAATGATATCTATTTCTCTTCCTGATTACTTATATAAAGGTCAGTTTAGAAATAGAAAGAGGCAGTTAGTATAATTTATTCCATTATGGTGGCAGCGTCGCACCGTGTTATATTGCCTAAAAGTAATTAACTTCACTGTTAATTAATCTTCACTGACTTTGTAGGGTATGCGTCGCTTTAACTCTCCATCTGCGTCGTCGGACTAACTTGTTGGATAATTTGCATTTTACCATTCATAACTGTATGCGTGTTTTCAACAAATTTTCAACACATTTCAGCTTTCTGGGATAATTAAGAAATGTTACTTTAGGCATGGAATAACATAAGTGATATGGAGCACTAAGAAGGATTTTTTATAAACTGAATTCCTAATCGGGTAATAAATTGTTTAACTTTGATGAAGTCGGAACAGGCAGTTAGGCCGACTTCATCCAGGTTAAACAATTCCGTATCACTAATGTTATGGGACTCCACGTCAGCGAACTAGCCGTAGGAAAATTTAGCTGACATCTTTCTGGCTTATTGATAATTTATACCTTCATAAGAGTTACTTTGTAACCTAAATGAATTTTGAGTTGAGTTACAAAATTTCAAGAGTGTAGCGCGCCAGTGATTTAGACTCGGTGGTGATGATTAAAGTACCTAGGTAAGTCAAAACAAATAATCTATTGTATTTACACTTAATATTGTATGTTTTGGAGATGATCGAAGGTACATATTAGCACAATAAAGTGTGTGGTGGGACAATAAAACAAGGATTATAATCCCTCCTAAAGGGCGCTACAGACCTTCAGCTTTAACTTTGCAGTTTAACTGTACGGTCGAACTGTACAGATACATCGTAGGTCCAAACTTAGCCCAGTTCAACTATTTGTCCTACACACCTACCGTTTTATTTGTACAATTCGACTGTACAGTTAAATCGCACAGTTAAAACTTAAGGTGTGTAGCGCTTATAATATAGTAAATGCGAAAGTAACTCTGTCAGAGATTAACAATAAATCTTTACAACAAACAAATATTTTAAAAAACCTAACATGGCAATAAAAATCTATGCCATATCCACTACAATTAATAAATCCATACAACCCAACGCGTTCTGATAGCTTGTCATCCATTTAACCCTAAAGCCGTAACGTATTAGTTTCCTTTAGTCCGAGAACATTGTGAGTGACAGCGATCCGACATTGTACATTCCTACTCGTTCTGCTTGTCACTCTGCTGACAGACCGTGAAGACGCTAAATTGAGCTCAAACAACATTCACTTGAAAAGCTTAGGTGTATTTGATGTTGAGAAAAATAAATAATAATAATATTATTTTAAATCTTTAGGGGCGCAGTGATTGTGAGTATGACTGCAGTTACTAGGTGCCGGGTTAGATACATGGGTCCAGTTATTTCATCATCATCATCTCAACCCATAAACGTCCCACTACTGGGCACGGGTCTCCTCCATACAATTGGAGGGATATTAGCCTATCGATCGATTTTATCGATTTGTTGAGAAAAATAGGTTATAATTATGTTTAATAGCAAGTTTCGTGATAGACTTTGAAAAAGGGACATTTCAGAGTCTAGCTATAAATGTTTCAACAGTATTCACTTAAAAGTAGGTAATGGTGCGTCCTACACGAGCAACGAGCTATCGAGTTTATTCCATCTTCTAGTTGCTAATTAGCGAGATATTATAAAAAGGATTTTCCTCCATGATGCAAACTTAATTGATACAGTTGAATGAACATCAAGCTCTATCAACGATTGCTTATGCATCTAAATAATACATTCGTCTTGATTTTATCTTTACATTGCAATGTTGGGACTTGGTAGTCAAAGTAAAAGATGTTGTTTACTCTAATGTCAGAGGTTTAATGCATTAACTTACATACTATCTTAAATTATATATAACCTAAGTGAATGAGTGATGGGGGGCAATGCGTCACACACTACACCTCTCCCTTTTAAAATAAAAATAATGATTACAATTTCTTTTAGACTACTTGATTACTTACTTTAGAATTTAAAAAATTACAAAAAATATAGAATTAATAAAAGCAATATAAAATAATGCCCTAGCCCTGTTGAAAATATAAATAAAATTAAAAACAATCATGTTTTTATATTGGAATTTAGGTACAATGCTTTAAATAAAAAAAACCTAAATTTATTATCTATTTAACACAATTAATTTCTATATTAATTGCACAGTATACATACAATAATTTAAGTATAAAATTTCGTGTTTTTACAATAAAACATTAGTTTTCACATAAATACCATAAAATTAATCTGTTTATACTTACATCAATCACAAAAATCCTTTAAAAAAAAAATTCAGATACATTTGCATTAATATGACAAATTCTTTTAAATATTTATTAATCCTTTCTTTAAACATATGCTATCAATTCAAAAATATTAATCCTTTCTATAGACGGGTTGGTATATCCAGTTATTTACCGCTAAGATAAATAAGGTAGGTACGCACAAGTGTTGCCTTAGGTACTGCAAGCCTCAAGTGTTTTTGGAAAAAACAAACCAGAAAAAATATCGATTTGTTGAGAACAATAGGTAATTATTATGTTTAATAGCAAGTTTCGTGATAGACTTTGAAAAAGGGACATTTCAGAGTCTATCTATAAATGTTTTAACAGTATTCACTTGAAAAGAAGGTAATGGTGCGTCCTACACGAGCAACGAGCTATCGAGTTTATTCCATCTTCTAGTTGCTAATTAGCGAGATATTATAAAAAGGATTTTCCTCCATGATGCAAACTTAATTGATACAGTTGAATGAACATCAAGCTCTATCAACGATTGCTTATGCATCTAAATAATACATTCGTCTTGATTTTATCTTTACATTGCAATGTTGGGACTTGGTGGTCAAAGTAAAAGATGTTGTTTATTTACTCTAATGTCAGAGGTTTAATGCATTAACTTACATACTATCTTACATTATATATAACCTAAGTGAATGAGTGATGGGGGGCAATGCGTCACACACTACACCTCCCCCCTTTTAAAATAAAAAAAAATGATTACAATTTTCTTTAGACTACTTGATTACTTACTTTATAATTTAAAAAATTACAAAAAATATAGAATTAATAAAACTGCCGTCCTATAACTAGAAAGCCGTTAAGCCCAAAAAGTAGTTTTGGAGAAAACAGCAAAAAAGGCGGCAACCGTTATTTCTTAAAAAGTACAATACTTAGCTTGATGGGTGTTAGGCAGATTATTGAATATTATTTCCGTGGATCATTTTAAGGTTTTAGTTATTAAAAAAAACTACACCTCGTTAAAAAAAACGTTCTTTTTCGATTTAGCTAAGCATTTTAGATAACTTTTCGCTCTAAATCCCGTACTAAAAGGTCGCTAACGTTACCGTAACGGCTTTTTAGTGAAGTAATTTTAATAAATTTATAGGATTCTAAATCTTAGTTAAATTTATTATGCAAACCTTAACTAGAAAGTCGCTAAGTCGTCTAACGGCTTTATTGTCGAAACTTTTCATCAATCTGAAACTTAATATATTTTCTAATAAGCGGCTTAGACTCTTTTAAGCTAAGTAGCGTTTAGAATATGAAACTGAATACAAGATTATTCTAATAATACTTAACTAAAAGGCGGCAATACTTACTTCGCTTGAGTTTAACTTCCTTATTGCTAAGCATTTGACAGGATTATGTGAGAAATAATAAATATTTAAAGTATTAAATCAAAGTTTAATAAAAACAATTAAAAATGCCTCCTTTTAAAATTCCAGACAAAATCGAAAATTTTCAATACAAAATTCGTGATTGCGTGAGTCGAGCAAACTTGGCGATTAAACTACCATATATATATAATGGATTTAAGTAAAAACATACATACATACATAAAGACTTGCGTTAAAAATGTTAACAAATTGTAACGGGAAGACAAAGTAGCTAGCTAGGTCCTTCTTACTTTTGTAGGTGCGTTATCAATGCGGGATATTTATAACGAAATGCATAAAGATGTTATATTGTCTTGATTTTTGTACCTGTTGGTAAACAAATCGAGCAAAGCTTCTAAGAGTAGCTATACACATAAGCGAGCCGGCATTAATCGGCACAGTCAGGCAGTAAAATCGAATTTATATATGTAGATGATGTTCGAGGAAAAAGTATAAGCTTTGAGTTGGCTTTGTTGCCGCACAGATTATGCCGGGCCGCTTATGTGTGTAGTAACCCTTATGTTCTCAAAACTTTGAGACGCAGTTTACAGAAACGCCCACGTCCGCACAAACCATGCGATTCTGAAAGCGCACGTTGAAATATAAGCGTTCGGCAAGCTTTCGGTATTGCGCATTGCGAGCATACGCTACCCGCGCCGATACCGCATCGACTAATGCGAAAAGAACTTAACCAAATATTACAACTCGAACCGTAAGCTACTACTAGGTGTGTGCGAAATTTCAGACATTAGTATAAGAATTAATAACGAGCATCCAATATTTCATATTTATAAAATTAATGATGATGATGTCCTCCTAGACGTATCCGTCGACGGCGACCCCTACTAACTCACGGCCATACGTCTCCGCTCATGTGCTCGGACGGGGCTCGCGAAGCCGAATTACGTCTTAAAAAGACGGTCACACAAAGCGCAGTGAAGCCCTCCTTGCGCATTAGGTATACTCATAAGAGGGCCTGAGTTGGGTTTTACGGTGCTGGCGTTTGGCGTCAAGGTCTTTAAGACGACAGTTTTCAAACTCTTCTATACCTCTGTGAACAGCCTTATGCCAGTCTAACCTGTGGGTAGCAAGCTCCTCCCATGAGTTTGGAGACACACCGGTTGCAGATAAGTGTCGCTTAAGAACATCCTTGTACAAAGATACTGTCTGAGCTGATCTCAGAGTAAAAGACAGCTTTTGGCAACCTTGAGGGCTCCATGCGTACAAGATGTTCACACCAGCGAAGCTGCCTTTTAATAAGGAGGCTATCCATGCCCACCGTATCCGTCCGACGACGTACTTCCGTGTTGGGAATCCGATCCTGCCAGCGTATGTGAAGTATACTGCCTTGGTGGTCCAGTGGCCGCAGTATGCGCCTGCTGTGCACGAGGTTGTGGGTTCGATTCCGGCAAAACTTTGTATGACCCATAAAGAGTTGTTCTGAGTCTGGTTGTAATTTGTGTCCGTTAATTGTATGTGCATTCCTTTTCCTTTTCAACTAATCTATCTTTCAAGCTGGTATCATATTTGTTTCTCTTTGTGGATGATGGTGGCGCTAAATTTACTAAATTCATAGAAATAGAGCAAACAATAAAAGATAAAGATGCACGTCTTTTCTTAGGTAACCGATGTCCAATAATCTCTTCTGTTCTTGTAAATTCTTGAGTATATCGTCGCGTTATTAATTTTTCGGGAAACGTTTTAATTATTGATGTTCTCCTTTTCAATATTGGGTTACTTTTAGGGTTTAAAACTGTATTTTGCCTTTGCATGTCATAACCATATTCAGTATCATCACTTAAAACTTTGTCACATGGCTGGCCTTAGTCCTTATCCTTAACGGAGTCATCACTATCATAATCATATTTCTGGTATAATGCAGTGAGAAGAAGATGGCATCGGAGAAGGAAGGGGTATCGATTCGTGGCAGTATAAAGAATGTGTTTCAAGCTGTTGCTGAGTTAATGTTTCTATTGTAAGCTTCAGAGTTTCTTCTGGTTGGCTGTTTTTATATGTTAATTGTGTTTCATTAAATTTTTGAAACTCTTGTGATGTCATCGAGTAAGGGTCTTGGTTAAGAAGATTAACTAAATCGTTACTGTTCATGTGGACGTACTTTGATTCTTGGCTAATATTAGAGCAAGTAGAATTGCGTGTAGATGGCATACTGTTAGTTTCAAGACGTTGTGCATTTAGAAATTCCTGGTCCACCAACACACTATTCATCATAGTTTGGATCCTTTGGATCCTTTCCTTCCGGAATATATCCTGAGCTCGTCAAACGCAAACAAAAATCACAAGCGTTTAACTGCTTTTTAGTCTAGTATTGTCGTTTGACTGCTCTCTAGCGATTGATATTTAGCTAATACTAATTTCAATACATAACTTAAAAGCCGCTATTGGCGTATAACTGCTTTCTAGTGTAGTTTTTCTTTATAACTGCTTTATAGTTAAGGTACGATGTTCAGGTGGTTACTTATATGACACAATACATGAAGGTAGTTAAAGACGCTTAACTGCTTTTTAGTCAAGCATGACTAGATAACGTACTTTTAGTTAAGTAAAATTAGAAAAAATGATACATCAGTTTGCCGTTGAAGTATGTTAACGTCTTTCTAGAGAAGTATTGTGGCTTAGCCGCTTTTTAATTAAGGAAGTAACGAAATTTATGTGGTTTAACTGCTCAGCAATGTTTTGTATCTCTAAAACTAAGCTAGCTAGCAAAATGAATCTTAGACCAAAAGATAGAGCATCGAAAGTTGTATAAGACTACATTAAAAAGTGAAAAACGGCTAACTGTGGCTTAACGGCCTTTTAGTTAGTGGACGGCAGAAAAGCAATATAAAATAATGCCCTAGCCCTGTTGACAATATAAATAAAATTTAAAACAATCATGTTTTTATATTGGAATTTAGGTATAATGCTTTAAATAAAAAAATAACCAATTTATTATCTATTTAACACAATTAATTTCTATATTAATTGCACAGTATACATACAATAATTTAAGTATAAAATTTCGTGTTGTTACAATAAAACATTAGTTTTCACATAAATACCATAAAATTTATCTGTTTATACTTACATCAATCACAAAAATCCTTTAAAAAAAAATTCAGACACATTTGCATTAATATGACAAATTCTTTTTAATATTTATTAATCTTTTTTTTAAACATATGGAAATATTTTTGAAATAATAAAGGATAAATATTTTTGAATTGATAGAATTCAAAAATATTAATCCTTTCTATATAATTTCATTTCCATACAATACATCATCTCAACACCTTTATATTCCTTCAAATTATCTTTATCTTGCTTAATTCATAATACGTAGGTACACTTTTATTCAATACACATAGGTCCGACTCTTTTATTATCTCTTTTATCATCATATATTTATTTTATATAGTCGACCTTCATAATTCATTTCATTATATCAATCAATCAAGGGACTTTATTTAAGGCTATTTTACCTGCAACAATTCTCACAGAGAAATCTCGTTTGCACCATAATCAAACTGAAGGAACAGAACCTTTTTATTATCAATTGTGTGTACCTACAAATAATTCACTTTTCATAATTTTATTAAACTCATACATAATCAAACAATAAACATTAATCAACAAACCTAATTAATAATAATGGTTCATACGAATCGAACATCGCCTTCGGGTGATCAAGCCGAATAGCTGTCAGTCAAAACATATTTACCAAATTATTTCCATCTGTATTTTACATTCGTATCAATCATACTAAAAAAAACTCATACCTATACCTCACTATTTATTATCTCATATCTCTATATCTGTCCCATATCCTTCATCTTTTAATATCTCGAAAACCTATGCCAAAACCAACCCAATATACAATCTCAACAAACGTACTTTAAATCACACCATATTAAATCATTTCAAAATGCCAAAGTTCCAACACTAATTACTTCATAACAAATTAAATCACATGAATAGGTGTTAAATTTAATTACTTTACTTAAATCATTAACTGATGTCATACCTTATTCTCATCGTTCCCATGCATTTTTACAACGGTGTCAAATTTTATTATTTTCATAAACAAATGAAGCACAACACACAATAAACACACATTTTGACAATGGATACCAAAACAATACTTAACAATAATTAGTGTGGCGTACGTCACACGCATGCAAAAAAAAGGCCACCGCTCAATATAATGTGTAGACTCTTTGCTGTTTGCCCTTTAATCTTTTCAATAGGTATCAAGTCTATCTTTGTATAAGGTATCGTCAATTAGTAAAAGAGTCAGAGGTCACTCCATACAGCATGGGGACATGTGCCCATAGCAATGTAAATTATATAAATGCAATATTAAAATAAGTAGCGTTATCGAACTATGTAGATTGTTGAGAGCTAAGAGCCGAGTGTCACTAATAACTTGTTTTATTATCTTAAAATCAACACAATCTAGATTATCCATAGCCCAGCAATCGTCCAGTTTCTAAATACGTGCCTCCCCGCGGGGATTACCCAAGTCACTCCATGACTTGATAGTATTTTGGTACTGTACAATCATCATGTAAACCCAACTTTTACACTATGTCATCAAAAGTTCTGTTTCATTTAGTTCTTTTACAATTTCATCAGTCACACTCTTTCTCCTGGCATCGATTACATACGCTCTAAGTAGTCTCTCTTTACATTTAATTCAAACAGAAAACGGTTTTTAAACTTTTAAAGATAACAAATCAAATCAGACAATTCAAGTCAGATAACCAGAGCCATGTACCATTCGTCTCACAAATCAATGCGACTACTTACATACTATGTCAGCTTTAAATGACCTCGAGTTACCTCTAATGCCACAGATCTCGTAGCTGAACAGCGTTCCCAGTCGCTTACGTACATCCCTCTAAGTGAAAACTGCGCTCGTGTGCATCAACTCTTTGACTACACACTATGCTCCTGATAAACTACGATCTCCGCCAGAGCTACACGCACATCGCACACCCACTGACTACTTGAGTTTCCTCAAGAGACACCGATTTCTATCAGGCTTATGATGATGATGAGCGACTAGAAATTCATGCATTTGCTACCAGAAACGAGATGCTATCAGTCAAGTCAAGTAGGTTAGGTTAGAAATGTGACCCCAACAACGCGCACGGCCAGCGAAGCGCTAATTTTGATAAGATTGTTTTCGACCTCAGTTTTCCGCTTACTTAGTATTTCTTTTTCAAATCAAATCAAATTCTTTATTTTGCAAAATACAGGTGTGTTGAGGAGTTGTTTCATTCTGTACGCCATATTCAGTAATTTTGTCACCCATAAATTGAATTTGTGTTCGCTCGTTTTAATACTAGATATCCCTATGTAAACCTGTCACATCCGTGTCGTTAGCCGTTTTGTTATGTAAAGGTGAAAACCGTTAAAATTTCGTTACTTTTTTTATAATTTAAAGCAATTTTCACTTTACAATTATAACGATACAAAAATATTATTATGCAATTAAATATAGCTCCGTTTAGACTAATTTGGCTATGCAAATGTCTTTTTATCAAGAAGACACCACGAATGAGTTCTGTATAGCTGCGCGACAGCTCTTATAGGCGAAATCAATCGCTTGATCTTGTCTAAATGGTACAAACCTATCTAAGCCAGCCCATTGTTGGCTGTCTGCACACATAACGGCCCTCAGGCACACACACGTAGCTATGAGAATAATGCAAAACACATACCATAGGTGGCCGCCATGCGGCAAGTGAACGTGGTTACCAGAACACGCTAAACTCGCCATAGTTATGCTCTAGCGTGAACCGCCTCCGCTCGGCCGCGTGTGTGCGCTGCTCACTGCACTGCACCGCTGCCCTGAGCGCGCAGTACTGGCACTACTCACTACGCCGCACTGCCGCACCCGTGACCTGCTGCTTTGTAGGGACGCCACATGCCGTAGTCCAGCTTGCCAAAAGCCTGTGAAATTCACATCAAAATATATACCTTCCTAAGGCTCAGCCGTAACTGACCACATCGCCACTTGACCATCTGGTCACGGCGGCTAATCTTGATGAAGACCTACCATCTGCGAGGAGGTTATCATGCTGCACAAGTGTGTGCACAAATTTGTTTTCTAAGAGGTTTTATCAAAGTTCGAAAAATAATAAGATTGATTTGATCTCACCATCGTGTCAATAACAGCGCTTACGAAACAGCCCGGCAAGAACGGAGCTATCGACGCTCTGTCGCAGATCCATGATGCCGGCACCGGTGCAGCTGCCTCCCGCAGCCCGCGGCGACGTAGTTCATCAGCACTCTCACAGTGACACCGTAGCCAACGCGCCCTTACTCGCCTTACAAGGTCGTGACCGCGATGAGCGAAGTCGTTTCTCTAAAGACGTCACTCGATCTGGAGTTTGTAATGCATTTATTCGATTAATACAAAGCGACGTTTACGGGTAGCTTGGCTTGGTGACCTGAACACTAATCACGGTTGCTAAAGCGCGACTTACTGTTATTAGAACAATTTCTAATTTTAAGGCTGTTGTTAGGCATTCTAACACTTCTATGTACGCGTGAGCGCGACATGGTGTATTGTAATAGCTTAATAAACAGAATACTTAAAAAAACTCAAAAAGAAATAGTTAACCTATGTAAATAGGTACAACACTGTTATAAAGTAAGGTTATGAAATTATAAGCAAATTGTAAAATAATGTTAAATGTTTAACTGTGAGAACACTAATGTATTCGTTCTTACTGGGCAGATCAAGCCAAATAACTTAAATTATCAACTAATTGCAAAGCAATAATGTTAAAAGTATACCCGAAAGTATCTACACTAATTTAACTCTTCTGAAAGTCAAACCAATTGGAACGTACTCACCAGATAATTTCCAACGTTTACTTTACCACATCCTCTAATTAGTAAGGATGCAACAATCCCCTAGTGACATCGGATTGTAACTGTCCGTACGCTCCAACAATTTCGCAGATATCCACGTGGCACTCACTCGTTGAGCTACCATCGTGACCAGCACCGCCAACTATTGTACACCACGCACGTGGTTAGCAATGTCGGTGCTCGGGGATGCTGTCACGTCGGTTCCAGCTACAGCTGTGTCTCAGCTGGCTGCTCGAAGCTCGTTCATAGCGCGATCTGGAGTCATCAGTCTCCGCCGCTGCGAGATATTCTCACGCTCCATTTTACCTGACACTTAAAGCAAAGCCAACTATGTACATATTCACTTATATCTTAAAACTAGTTACACATTAAAGGTGGTAATAGAATATTGCATCCTTAAATCGACGTCCGTTCCCTCCGTTTTATAGGTATCTTGACAGCGTGCGCAACTTACCGACGCGTTCACACTATGTTGCCAATGTGTAGAAATAAGTAATCTACCGATATCTAGTAATAATTTTAATCGTAACACCTAACAGGATATACCCAGGCTATCTGCTGCTGTACCCTACTCTATTTGTTCTGGGTATGGTTGGATATTACAGGCTTAAAGTAAGAAGGGAGGTTGCTCTCACCACGTACTTATTTAAAGTGATGCGTGGTAAATTACATAATCCTCGTGTCCTGGAGTACTCAGCTGTGTGTCCCGGATGAGTACGTGGAGCGACGGCGGCGGCCGGAGATGCTGGTCGTGCCGCGCGCGCGCACGTGCCTGCTGCAGCGCGCACCGCTCACGCGTGCGCTACATGTACTCAACACGTTGGCCCGTAAAACTGATCTCTTTTCGTGTACACCGAACGAATTCACACGGGCCGCTTATTGTGTAATTTGTTTAGTGTAATTTAACTTATTTTATTATTATTTGAAGTTACCATTTCTCATTTTATAATTATACTTATACAGAATGGCGCGAATGTTATCACATTAAATGAAATGCCGAATTATACTGCTTAATATACTCACGATTAAATTAAAGAAAATTAATTTAGAAATAAAAAAATAAAAATGCATTTTCGAACAAAATAAATGGAATAAAAATAGACGCGAGTTAGAACACCATTTTGATTAGTACACATTGACTTCATTCACTGACCTGTAGGTAGTAGCGGCAACGTCGCGGCCGGCGCGCGGCGGCGCGGCTTAGGATCAAAGGCGTGCGGCGAACACAATGCTAAAAAAACTAAAGGAGACCGGTAGCGGTCTCCTTTAGTCACTTCACTTATTTTTACATAATATTTTGTAAATAATACATAGGTAGGTAGGTATTTCAATTTTTAAGTTTTCAGTTTATGTCGACCGTTCATTTCAATACACCGCTCACAACGTCGAATAATATTTTGTCTTATTTTAGCTAATAAGTTGTCATTCGCGGCTAAAGTTCTTGCTTTATCAAATGCTCTTATTATTCTTTGTCTAAGGTCTTCTACATTTGCGACATCGGTAGCGTAAACTTCATTTTTTATGTAACCCCAGAGAAAAAATCAACCACTGAATGAGCAGGTGCTCCGTCCAGCTGATACCATAAGCGCCTGTTTTGAGCTAGAGGCAGTTCGATGTAGTCAGACACTGGACCGATTATTTGGTTGCCGTGAATTCCAGCTCAAACGTTCAACGAAAACCGGTACTGGTGGGACGACTCGTGGAACAGATGCGGATTCTCTCTACTCCAATATCGCAAATTTTGACGATTCCATATCCCGTTACGAGCTGCCGTGTTATAACTTAAATGCCGTTATCTGACATCTGGTCGATTTTTAACTTTTGATGCTATATTAATGAGAAAAGAAAATCTATCGATCTGTGTTTACGAATTTTTAATATCTTGAATAGTTTTGGAAATAATTATTTTAAAAAAGTCGTTAAGTTTACATGTTTCTCGTGTAAAATAAGCAAAAATGTCATTAAGTAACATTGTGGGACTATAAAGCCGCTAAGATTCAAAAACTCATATTTTTATTACAAAATTTTCATATGGTTGCTTCTCTAGATTGCCGTTAACATGTAAATTATGTTATGAAATGATGTCTAAATATGTGTTTTTGTCATTGGTTTTAACCTTATTTACAAAACATATTTACTTATCTTTTATTTAGTGTTTTATGCATAAATATTTTTAACCAAATACCGTTTTATTTCCAACCCAATTAATCGTTAACAATAAAGTACATATTAAATAGACACCAATACTAATATTGCTATATATTTATAAGTATATAGGTACAATTGAAATCTCCAATAAAGTCTACTTTCGCCACTATTTGAACAGATCAAAGGATCCCAAGGGATCAATACATAAATGGTACCCTAATTTTGAAGTATCAACCTATTTGTACCTTACCCGAACAATAGGCACGGAGATGGAGTAGGCAGATAAAGGCCTATATTTGAGGAATACTTTTTCGTAATAATGTTTAAGGATATTTGTGAGCAATCGGGATTTGGAATATGTTTGGCAAAGTTAAATACATATATATACAAATCATGACGCCTGTCTCCTTTGGGGTAGGCAGACACTATGGCCAATTGCTTCAATCTAGACATACTTCTTTCGCTTCCTCTACATTCAACAACTTCTTCATGCATGAACGTCAGTTCTGGGTACTTTTAATTTGGTCCTTTTTTAGCAAATCACCTACTTGGTCAATCACTATTTGCACAGATTTTAAAATGTACCTACCTACTACAATAATGGAACGATAGGTAATTAGACCATTCCAGTCGCTTAGAAGCTAACTTCGTCTCAATAAATCTCAGTCATATCTCAACATAATATTGTTATTTTAAAAGTAATATAAACTTATATTAATAGAAAACGTGGGAGAGACAAAGTGAGCTAAGAAGAACAAGTCATATTACATTTCTTATAAATGAATAGTAGACTCTTAGCAAGTAATAATAACACATACGAAGGTAAAAATAATAAACAACAAGATTGACTGTCCCCGATTACTATCCTTATTCAGGATTCGCGTTTCTAGCAGGAACGCGAAAGCTGAATTCTGAAGCTTCCAGGTAGCTCGATCACACCACTTTCTCCACAGCTAAGTCGAACTGTTTTAGGCGCTAATTCACCATATGCAAGAAGTTGCAAAATTGTAGATCGTCTTAGTGATGTTAATTATAGGTAAGTCAAAAAATAAAATCCTTGATTCCCTACTTCGCTGCTTACCGGATCTTGTGTGTTAGTTTGTGAATAAGTCACTAAGTTTATTTTTCAAGTTATTTTTTTTCCTTCTTTCTTTATCTATATATCTTTTTTAAATATACAAGCGGTGTTTACCTATAAGTGATTGTTACATTGTCATTAGTTTTAAGCCATGTATTAGTTTAAGTATTAATGTAAACAATTGTTAGTATAATAATAATAATATAGTAATAGCAACCACTATATGTCCCACTGCTGGGCACGGGTCTCCTCTCCTCTATCAAGAGAGAGAGAGGGTTTGGTAAGGTTCACTAACAATTGTTAGTGAACCTTAATAAACAAAACAAAATTATATAATAGTATATGACAGTCCTCTAGACTCGAGATTTCAACCACATGAACTAATTTAACGGAGATTAGTTCATGTAGCCAGTTCTGTGCCAGCTGTAAAGGACATATTAGACGCCAAGTCATAAAAATATCGTAAATTTTGAATATATTTTGAGTAAATTGTAAATAAACCTCCTATATTGTTAGTATGTTAGTTAAAAAATTAAAGCAACAACGCGCATTGACGTGCGTTCGAATGCGAATGTTTAAAAATAAAATATATTTATTGTTGCCAATAGACTAAGAAACTCAATAAGATTAAATATTGTCGACCAATAACAACATTAGCTAATAGCTAATGTTATATAAAATGAATTCCACACAAGCAAAAAAATACCTACCTACCCAAACGACACGAGAGACACGCAGATGGCGCATGCATACTCCAGTATACGCCATCTGCATGTCCCTCCCTCGTGCCTTTTTATTTACACAAATGACTATCTAAATGCTCCATGGAATGTAAAAACAATATATTTACCTAAATCTAAGAAATTTGAATATTGACGAGTTTACAGAAATATCTAACTGTATTTATTCAACGTATTTTCTCCTTAGCGTTTCGACGGAAAACACCGTTTCAAATTATATTTTTGCGGCCTAAAGCCACATATCCTTAAGTCCTTCTCCATGGCGGTATTAACGTTTTTCACTCTATTTCGTCATTCGCCGTTTCTTTTTTCTATATTTTTTTCCTTGTCTATTTGCCATTGCTATACAACTTGCCTAATGTTATGTCTACAGAATAAAGTAGCCAAATGTCCCCTGAGTGCGAAACAAATTTGTAACATAAAATGTTTCATCCAAAGGGATGAAACATTTTATATGTTCTAAATTTGTCTCTGAATAAAAGTATTCAGAGTCAGAATTTATTATAAACAACTGTTAGCTTAAAACGGATAAAGAATAATACATTTTAAGACTGACGCAAAGCACGTGTGTTCGTATAGTACTTCCAGAGAGTAACTCTGGCAAAGCGATTGTGCTAATGAAGCGTTTCCAGAGAGTAGCCCTGGCAAAGCGGGTGTGTTAATGTAGCACTTCCAGAGAGTAGCTCTAGCATAGCGCGTGTGTTAATGTTGCACTTCCAGAGAGTAGCCCTGACAAAGCGCGTGTGGTAATGTAGCACTTCCAGAGAGTAGCCCTGATAAAGCACGTGTGCTAATGTAGCACTTCCAGAGAGTAGCCCTGGCAAAGCGCGTGTGTTAATGTAGCACTTCCAGAGAGTAGCCCTGGCAAAGCGCGTGTGTTAATGTAGCACTTCCAGAGAGTAGCCCTGGCAAAGCGCGAGTGTTAATGTAGCACTTCCAGAGAGTAGCCCTAGCATAGCGCGTGTGTTAATGTTGCACTTCCAGAGAGTAGCCCTGGCAAAGCGCGTGTGTTAATGTAGCACTTCCAGAGAGTAGCCCTGGCAAAGCGCGAGTGTTAATGTAGCACTTCCAGAGAGTAGCCCTAGCATAGCGCGTGTGTTAATGTAGCACTTCCAGAGAGTAGCCCTGGCAAAGCGCGTGTGCTAATGTAGCACTTCCAGAGAGTAGCCCTGGCAAACAGCGTGTGTTAGTGTAGCACTTCCAGAGAGTAGCCCTGGCAAAGCGCGTGTGTTAATGTAGCACTTCCTGAGAGTAGCCCTGGCAAAGCGCGCGTGTTAATGTAGGACTTCCAGAGAGTAGCCCTCGAAAAACGCGCGTGTTAATGTAGCACTTCCAGAGAGTAGCCCTGGCAAAGGGCGTGGCTTAATATGGCGCTTCCAGAGAGTAGCCCTGGCAAAATACTTACGATCATGAAAAAAAGTTGCTACCTATTAATTATTGGAAGGTAACAAAACGTTAAGTATATTTACTTATTAACCTTCCAATAGCACTAATTACCTCAAAAATTCACAAATAATAAAGAAGTAGAAAGAATTGTAGTTTTTATGCTAACTGTTATAATAATTATAGGAGTAATAGTAGGAGTAAAGCTGTTAAGTTTGTAAGCAAACGTAATATAAGATACACGGAACAGAATTACATACCACACTGTAATCATTATCATTATAATAAAATAATAATACACTCGGTCATAATAATTTGAAAATACCGGTTAACGATTAACGCACAGTTCAGACAGGGCGACCGTTCAGTAGCGCGTCGAAGTATTAACTAAGCGATCTCCACCGTGAACTGTATTAACAAAACGATGACATTACTCCGCCGCACCTCTAACTACCGTCACAATAAAAATAAAACTTCTGTAAATAAAAATCATTCAAAATGGGTAAGTAAAGAATTATATTTTTAATAAATATTTTGTAATAATTATAATATTATAATATATATTATAATAAAAATATTTTTGCATAAAATCACAGAAAATAATAATAAGTCGATAATTCTTGTTTAGTCAAATTCATTTTGTGTTTCATAAACAACTGTTAGCTTAAAACCGATAAGGAATAATACATTTTAAGAGAGACGCAAAGCGCGTGTGTTCGAGTAGCACTTCCAGAGAGTAGCCCTGACAAAGCGCGTGTGTTAATGTAGCACTTCCAGAGAGCAGCCCTGGCAAAGCGCGTGTGTTAATGTAGCACTTGCAGAGAGTAGCCCTGGCAAAGCGCGTGTGTTAATGAAGCACTTCCAGAGAGTAGCCCTGGCAAAGCGCGTGTGTTCGTATAGTACTTCCAGAGAGTAACTCTGGCAAAGCGATTGTGCTAATAAAGCGTTTCCAGAGAGTAGCCCTGGCAAAGCGCGTGTGATAATGCAGCACTTCCAGAGAGTAGGCCTGGCAAAGCGCGTGTGTTAATGTAGCACTTCCAGAGAGTAGCCCTGGCAAAGCGCGTGTGTTAATGTAGCACTTCCAGAGAGTAGCCCTGGCAAAGCGCGTGTGTTAATTTAGCACTTCCAGAGAGTAGCCCTGGCAAAGCACGTGTGTTCGTATAGTACTTCCAGAGAGTAGCCCTGGCAAAGCGCGTGTGCTAAAGTAGCACTTCCAAAGAGTAGCCCTGGCAAAGCGCGTGTGTTAATGTAGCACTTCCAGAGAGTAGCCCTGACAAAGCGCGTGTGTTAATGTAGCACTTCCAGAGAGTAGCCCTGGCAAAGCGCGTGTGCTAATGTAGCACTTCCAGAGAGTAGCTCTGGCAAAGCGCGTGAGTTAATGTAGCACTTCCAGAAAGTAGCCCTGGCAAAGCGCGTGTGTTAATGTAGCACTTCCAGAGAGTAGCCCTGGCAAAGGGCGTGGCTTAATGTGGCGCTTCCAGAGAGTAGCTCTGGCAAAATACTTATGATCATGAAAAAAAAGTTGCTACCTATTAATTATTGGAAGGTAACAAAACAAACAAACGTTTTAATTAACCTTCCAATAACACTAATTACCTCAAAAATTCACAAGTAATAAAGAAGTAGAAAGAATTGTAGTTTTTATGCTAACTGTTATAATAATTATAGGAGTAATAGTAGGAGTAAAGCTGTTAAGTTTGTAAGCAAACGTAATATAAGATACTCGTAACAGAATTACATACCACACTGTAATCATTATCATTATGACAAAATATTAATACACTCGGTCATAATAATTTGAAAATACCGGTTAACGATTCACGCACAGTTCAGACAGGGCGACCGTTCAGTAGCGCGTCGCAGTATTAACAAAGCGATCTCCACCGTGAACTGTATTAACAAAACGATGACATCACTCCGCCGCACCTCTTACTACCGTCACAATAAAAATAAAACTTCTGTAAATAAAAATCATTCAAAATGGGTAAGTAAAGAATTATATTTTTAATAAATATTTTGTAATAATTATAATTATCAATAATAATATTTTTTCATAAAATCACAGAAAATAATAATAAGTCGATAATTCTTGTTTAGTCAAATTCATTTTGTGTTTCATAAACAACTGTAAGCTTAAAACCGATAAAGAATAATACATTTTAAGACAGACGCAAAGCGCGTGTGTTCGTATAGTACTTCCAGAGAGTAGCCCTGGCAAAGCGCGTGTGTTAATGTAGCACTTCGAGAGAGTAGCCCTGAGAAACCGCGTGTGTTAATGTAACACTTCCAGAGAGTAGCCCTGGCAAAGCGCGTGTGTTAATTTAGCACTTCCAGAGAGTAGCCCTGGCAAAGCACGTGTGTTCGTATAGTACTTCCAGAGAGTAGCCCTGGCAAAGCGCGTGTGCTAAAGTAGCACTTCCAGAGCGTGGCTCTGGCAAAGCGCGTGTGTTAATGTAGCACTTCCAGAGAGTAACCCTGACAAAGCGCGTGTGTTAATGTAGCACTTCCAGAGAGTAGCCCTGGCAAAGCGCGTGTGCTAATGTAGCACTTCCAGAGAGTAGCCCTGGCAAAGCGCGTGTGTTAATGTAGCACTTCCAGAAAGTAGCCCTGGCAAAGGGCGTGGCTTAATGTGGCGCTTCCAGAGAGTAGCTCTGGCAAAATACTTATGATCATGAAAAAAAAGTTGCTACCTATTAATTATTGGAAGGTAACAAAACAAACAAACGTTTTAATTAACCTTCCAATAACACTAATTACCTCAAAAATTCACAAGTAATAAAGAAGTAGAAAGAATTGTAGTTTTTATGCTAACTGTTATAATAATTATAGGAGTAATAGTAGGAGTAAAGCTGTTAAGTTTGTAAGCAAACGTAATATAAGATACTCGTAACAGAATTACATACCACACTGTAATCATTATCATTATAACAAAATATTAATACACTCGGTCATAATAATTTGAAAATACCGGTTAACGATTCACGCACAGTTCAGACAGGGCGACCGTTCAGTAGCGCGTCGCAGTATTAACAAAGCGATCTCCACCGTGAATTGTATTAACAAAACGATGACATCACTCCGCCGCACCTCTTACTACCGTCACAATAAAAATAAAACTTCTGTAAATAAAAATCATTCAAAATGGGTAAGTAAAGAATTATATTTTTAATAAATATTTTGTAATAATTATAATTATCAATAATAATATTTTTTCATAAAATCACAGAAAATAATAATAAGTCGATAATTCTTGTTTAGTCAAATTCATTTTGTGTTTCATAAACAACTGTAAGCTTAAAACCGATAAAGAATAATACATTTTAAGACAGACGCAAAGCGCGTGTGTTCGTATAGTACTTCCAGAGAGTAGCCCTGGCAAAGCGCGTGTGTTAATGTAGCACTTCCAGAGAGTAGCCCTGGCAAAGCGCGTGTGTTAATGTAGCACTTCCAGAGAGTAGCCCTGGCAAAGCGCGTGTGTTAATGTAGCACTTCCAGAGAGTAGCCCTGGCAAAGCGCGTGTGTTAATGTAGCACTTCCAGAGAGTAGCCCTGGCAAAGCGCGTGTGTTAATGTAGCACTTCCAGAGAGTAGCCCTGGCAAAGCGCGTGTGTTAATGTAGCACTTCCAGAGAGTAGCCCTGATAAAGCGCGTGTGTTAATGTAGCACTTCCAGAGAGTAGCCCTGGCAAAGCGCGTGTGCTAATGTAGCACTTCCAGAGAGTAGCCCTGGCAAAGCGCGTGTGTTAATGTAGCACTTCCAGAGAGTAGCCCTGGCAAAGCGCATGTGTTAATGTAGCACTTCCAGAGAGTAGCCCTGGCAAAGGGCGTAGCTTAATGTGGCACTTCCAGAGAGTAGCTCTGGCAAAATACTTATGATCATGAAAAAAAAGTTGCTACCTATTAATTATTGGAAGGTAACAAAACAAACAAACGTTTTAATTAACCTTCCAATAACACTAATTACCTCAAAAATTCACAAGTAATAAAGAAGTAGAAAGAGTGTAGTTTTTATGCTAACTGTTATAATAATTATAGGAGTAATAGTAGGAGTAAAGCTGTTAAGTTTGTAAGCAAACGTAATATAAGATACTCGTAACAGAATTACATACCACACTGTAATCATTATCATTATGACAAAATATTAATACACTCGGTCATAATAATTTGAAAATACCGGTTAACGATTCACGCACAGTTCAGACAGGGCGACCGTTCAGTAGCGCGTCGCAGTATTAACAAAGCGATCTCCACCGTGAACTGTATTAACAAAACGATGACATCACTCCGCCGCACCTCTTACTACCGTCACAATAAAAATAAAACTTCTGTAAATAAAAATCATTCAAAATGGGTAAGTAAAGAATTATATTTTTAATAAATATTTTGTAATAATTATAATTATCAATAATAATATTTTTTCATAAAATCACAGAAAATAATAATAAGTCGATAATTCTTGTTTAGTCAAATTCATTTTGTGTTTCATAAACAACTGTAAGCTTAAAACCGATAAAGAATAATACATTTTAAGACAGACGCAAAGCGCGTGTGTTCGTATAGTACTTCCAGAGAGTAGCCCTGGCAAAGCGCGTGTGTTAATGTAGCACTTCGAGAGAGTAGCCCTGAGAAACCGCGTGTGTTAATGTAACACTTCCAGAGAGTAGCCCTGGCAAAGCGCGTGTGTTAATTTAGCACTTCCAGAGAGTAGCCCTGGCAAAGCACGTGTGTTCGTATAGTACTTCCAGAGAGTAGCCCTGGCAAAGCGCGTGTGCTAAAGTAGCACTTCCAGAGCGTGGCTCTGGCAAAGCGCGTGTGTTAATGTAGCACTTCCAGAGAGTAACCCTGACAAAGCGCGTGTGTTAATGTAGCACTTCCAGAGAGTAGCCCTGGCAAAGCGCGTGTGCTAATGTAGCACTTCCAGAGAGTAGCCCTGGCAAAGCGCGTGAGTTAATGTAGCACTTCCAGAAAGTAGCCCTGGCAAAGCGCGTGTGTTAATGTAGCACTTCCAGAAAGTAGCCCTGGCAAAGGGCGTGGCTTAATGTGGCGCTTCCAGAGAGTAGCTCTGGCAAAATACTTATGATCATGAAAAAAAAGTTGCTACCTATTAATTATTGGAAGGTAACAAAACAAACAAACGTTTTAATTAACCTTCCAATAACACTAATTACCTCAAAAATTCACAAGTAATAAAGAAGTAGAAAGAATTGTAGTTTTTATGCTAACTGTTATAATAATTATAGGAGTAATAGTAGGAGTAAAGCTGTTAAGTTTGTAAGCAAACGTAATATAAGATACTCGTAACAGAATTACATACCACACTGTAATCATTATCATTATAACAAAATATTAATACACTCGGTCATAATAATTTGAAAATACCGGTTAACGATTCACGCACAGTTCAGACAGGGCGACCGTTCAGTAGCGCGTCGCAGTATTAACAAAGCGATCTCCACCGTGAATTGTATTAACAAAACGATGACATCACTCCGCCGCACCTCTTACTACCGTCACAATAAAAATAAAACTTCTGTAAATAAAAATCATTCAAAATGGGTAAGTAAAGAATTATATTTTTAATAAATATTTTGTAATAATTATAATTATCAATAATAATATTTTTTCATAAAATCACAGAAAATAATAATAAGTCGATAATTCTTGTTTAGTCAAATTCATTTTGTGTTTCATAAACAACTGTAAGCTTAAAACCGATAAAGAATAATACATTTTAAGACAGACGCAAAGCGCGTGTGTTCGTATAGTACTTCCAGAGAGTAGCCCTGGCAAAGCGCGTGTGTTGATGTAGCACTTCCAGAGAGTAGCCCTGGCAAAGCGCGTGTGTTAATGTAGCACTTCCAGAGAGTAGCCCTGGCAAAGCGCGTGTGTTAATGTAGCACTTCCAGAGAGTAGCCCTGGCAAAGCGCGTGTGTTAATGTAGCACTTCCAGAGAGTAGCCCTGGCAAAGCGCGTGTGTTAATGTAGCACTTCCAGAGAGTAGCCCTGGCAAAGCGCGTGTGTTAATGTAGCACTTCCAGAGAGTAGCCCTGATAAAGCGCGTGTGTTAATGTAGCACTTCCAGAGAGTAGCCCTGGCAAAGCGCGTGTGCTAATGTAGCACTTCCAGAGAGTAGCCCTGGCAAAGCGCGTGTGTTAATGTAGCACTTCCAGAGAGTAGCCCTGGCAAAGCGCATGTGTTAATGTAGCACTTCCAGAGAGTAGCCCTGGCAAAGGGCGTAGCTTAATGTGGCACTTCCAGAGAGTAGCTCTGGCAAAATACTTATGATCATGAAAAAAAAGTTGCTACCTATTAATTATTGGAAGGTAACAAAACAAACAAACGTTTTAATTAACCTTCCAATAACACTAATTACCTCAAAAATTCACAAGTAATAAAGAAGTAGAAAGAGTGTAGTTTTTATGCTAACTGTTATAATAATTATAGGAGTAATAGTAGGAGTAAAGCTGTTAAGTTTGTAAGCAAACGTAATATAAGATACACGGAACAGAATTACATACCACACTGTAATCATTATCATTATAATAAAATAATAATACACTCTGTCATAATAATTTGAAAATACCGGTTAACGATTAACGCACAGTTCAGACAGGGCGACCGTTCAGTAGCGCGTCGAAGTATTAACTAAGCGATCTCCACCGTGAACTGTATTAACAAAACGATGACATCACTCCGCCGCACCTCTAACTACCGTCACAATAAAAATTAAACTTCTGTAAATAAAAATCATTCAAAATGGGTAAGTAAAGAATTATATTTTTAATAAATATTTTGTAATAATTATAATTATCAATAATAATATTTTTTCATAAAATCACAGAAAATAATAATAAGTCGATAATTCTTGTTTAGTCAAATTCATTTTGTGTTTCATAAACAACTGTTAGCTTAAAACCGATAAAGAATAACACATTTTAAGAGAGACGCAAAGCGCGTGTGTTCGAGTAGCTTCCAGAGAGTAGCCCTGGCAAAGGGCGTGGCTTAATGTGGCGCTTCCAGAGAGTAGCTCTGGCAAAATACTTATGATCATGAAAAAAAAGTTGCTACATATACAAGTACCTATTAATCCAATAATTAATAGGTACTTATATACATATATAAGTACCTATTAATTATTGGAAGGTAACAAAACAAACAAACGTTTTAATTAACCTTCCAATAACACTAATTACCTCAAAAATTCACAAGTAATAAAGAAGTAGAAAGAATTGTAGTTTTTATGCTAACTGTTATAATAATTATAGGAGTAATAGTAGGAGTAAAGCTGTTAAGTTTGTAAGCAAACGTAATATAAGATACTCGTAACAGACTTACATACCACACTGTAATCATTATCATTATAATAAAATAATAATACACTCGGTCAGGCCTCCGTCACTACATGTACTTGCGCGCTATAATTACCTACGGCTCGTCGTGCCACCGACGGACCAAATTCAATGCGGTTTTCGCAAGCGAAGCGCATGCACGTTGTTCAATTTTAATCGTTCTATTAGTTTTTTTTACACTAAAATTTCATAACCGAGAATTAAGAAAGGGTAAGAAATTTATATAAAAATAAAACACGTACCTTTTAAAGATTTTTTTATTTTACCTACACACTGACCTTTATAATTATGTTTTAGATGTATTGCACAGTCAACAATTTTAAACTACCACCTATAGTCAGAACATATTCACAATTCTCAATAAAATAGGCACAAATAGTTATTTATATTAATTTAATTTTATCAAAGAGGCAGCCCCGCGATCGCTGTGGGATCGCGCAGTGCGAAGCAATCACAACTGTACGCTTGAGCATTTAGGCACATTTTAGCTTGCAGCGGTTGCTGACGCGACAGAGTAGGCTATCATAGCAGTAGGTATTGGTAATTTTCTTCTCAGTGAAGTATCTGTTACGTAGTAACTCTTTAGTAATCTGTGACTCGGTCATAATAATTTGAAAATACCATATACCATATAAAAGTGTTAATGTAGCACTTCCAGAGAGTAGCCCTGGCAAAGCGCGTGTGCTAATGTAGCACTTCCAGAGAGTAGCCCTGGCAAAGCGCGTGTGTTAATGTAGCACTTGCAGAGAGTAGCCCTGGCAAAGCGCGTGTGTTAATGTAGCACTTCCAGAGAGTAGCCCTGGCAAAGCGCGTGTGTTAATGTAGCACTTCCAGAGAGTAGCCCTGGCAAAGCGCATGTGTTAATGTAGCACTTCCAGAGAGTAGCCCTGGCAAAGGGCGTAGCTTAATGTGGCGCTTCCAGAGAGTAGCTCTGGCAAAATACTTATGATCATGAAAAAAATTATTGGAAGGTAACAAAACGTTTTAATTAACCTTCCAATAACACTAATTACCTCAAAAATTCACAAGTAATAAAGAAGTAGAAAGAATTGTAGTTTTTATGCTAACTGTTATAATAATTATAGGAGTAATAGTAGGAGTAAAGCTGTTAAGTTTGTTAGCAAACGTAATATAAGATACACGGAACAGAATTACATACCACACTGTAATCATTATCATTATAATAAAATAATAATACACTCTGTCATAATAATTTGAAAATACCGGTTAACGATTAACGCACAGTTCAGACAGGGCGACCGTTCAGTAGCGCGTCGAAGTATTAACTAAGCGATCTCCACCGTGAACTGTATTAACAAAACGATGACATCACTCCGCCGCACCTCTAACTACCGTCACAATAAAAATAAAACTTCTGTAAATAAAAATCATTCAAAATGGGTAAGTAAAGAATTATATTTTTAATAAATATTTTGTAATAATTATAATTATCAATAATAATATTTTTTCATAAAATCACAGAAAATAATAATAAGTCGATAATTCTTGTTTAGTCAAATTCATTTTGTGTTTCATAAACAACTGTTAGCTTAAAACCGATAAAGAATAATACATTTTAAGAGAGACGCAAAGCGCGTGTGTTCGAGTAGCTTCCAGAGAGTAGCCCTGACAAAGCGCGTGTGTTAATGTAGCACTTCCAGAGAGCAGCCCTGGCAAAGCGCGTGTGTTAATGTAGCACTTGCAGAGAGTAGCCCTGGCAAAGCGCGTGTGTTAATGTAGCACTTCCAGAGAGCAGCCCTGGCAAAGCGCGTGTGTTAATGTAGCACTTGCAGAGAGTAGCCCTGGCAAAGCGCGTGTGTTAATGTAGCACTTCCAGAGAGTAGCTCTGGCAAAGCGCGTGTGTTCGTATAGTACTTCCAGAGAAAAACTCTGGCAAAGCGATTGTGCTAATAAAGCGTTTCCAGAGAGTAGCCCTGGCAAAGCGCGTGTGATAATGCAGCACTTCCAGAGAGTAGCCCTGACAAAGCGCGTGTGTTAATGTAGCACTTCCAGAGAGTAGCCCTGGCAAAGTGCGTGTGCTAATGTAGCACTTCCAGAGAGTAGCCCTGGCAAAGCGCGTGTATTAATGTAGCACTTCGAGAGAGTAGCCCTGGGAAACCGCGTGTGTTAATGTAACACTTCCAGAGAGTAGCCCTGGCAAAGCACGTGTGTTCGTATAGTACTTCCAGAGAGTAGCCCTGGCAAAGCGCGTGTGTTAATGTAGCACTTCCAGAGAGTAGCCCTGGCAAAGCGCGTGTGTTAATGTAGCACTTCCAGAGAGTAGCCCTGACAAAGCGCGTGTGTTAATGTAGCACTTCCAGAGAGTAGCCCTGGCAAAGCGCGTGTGCTAATGTAGCACTTCCAGAGAGTAGCCCTGGCAAAGCGCGTGAGTTAATGTAGCACTTCCAGAAAGTAGAGCCCTGGCAAAGCGCGTGTGTTAATGTAGCACTTCCAGAAAGTAGCCCTGGCAAAGGGCGTGGCTTAATGTGGCGCTTCCAGAGAGTAGCTCTGGCAAAATACTTATGATCATGAAAAAAAAGTTGCTACCTATTAATTATTGGAAGGTAACAAAACAAACAAACGTTTTAATTAACCTTCCAATAACACTAATTACCTCAAAAATTCACAAGTAATAAAGAAGTAGAAAGAATTGTAGTTTTTATGCTAACTGTTATAATAATTATAGGAGTAATAGTAGGAGTAAAGCTGTTAAGTTTGTAAGCAAACGTAATATAAGATACTCGTAACAGACTTACATACCACACTGTAATCATTATCATTATAACAAAATATTAATACACTCGGTCATAATAATTTGAAAATACCGGTTAACGATTAACGCACAGTTCAGACAGGGCGACCGTTCAGTAGCGCGTCGCAGTATTAACAAAGCGATCTCCACCGTGTACTGTATTAACAAAACGATGACATCACTCCGCCGCACCTCTTACTACCGTCACAATAAAAATAAAACTTCTGTAAATAGAAATCATTCAAAATGGTTAAGTAAAGAATTATATTTTTAATAAATATTTTGTAATAATTATAATTATCAATAATAATATTTTTTCATAAAATCACAGAAAATAATAATAAGTCGATAATTCTTGTTTAGTCAAATTCATTTTGTGTTTCATAAACAACTGTAAGCTTAAAACCGATAAAGAATAATACATTTTAAGACAGACGCAAAGCGCGTGTGTTCGTATAGTACTTCCAGGGAGTAGCCCTGGCAAAGCGCGTGTGTTAATGTAGCACTTCCAGAGAGTAGCCCTGGCAAAGCGCGTGTGTTAATGTAGCACTTCCAGAGAGTAGCCCTGGCAAAGCGCGTGTGTTAATGTAGCACTTCCAGAGAGTAGCCCTGATAAAGCGCGTGTGTTAATGTAGCACTTCCAGAGAGTAGCCCTGGCAAAGCGCGTGTGCTAATGTAGCACTTCCAGAGAGTAGCCCTGGCAAAGCGCGTGTGTTAATGTAGCACTTCCAGAGAGTAGCCCTGATAAAGCGCATGTGTTAATGTAGCACTTCCAGAGAGTAGCCCTGGCAAAGGGCGTAGCTTAATGTGGCGCTTCCAGAGAGTAGCTCTGGCAAAATACTTATGATCATGAAAAAAAAGTTGCTACCTATTAATTATTGGAAGGTAACAAAACGTTTTAATTAACCTTCCAATAACACTAATTACCTCAAAAATTCACAAGTAATAAAGAAGTAGAAAGAATTGTAGTTTTTATGCTAACTGTTATAATAATTATAGGAGTAATAGTAGGAGTAAAGCTGTTAAGTTTGTTAGCAAACGTAATATAAGATACACGGAACAGAATTACATACCACACTGTAATCATTATCATTATAATAAAATAATAATACACTCGGTCATAATAATTTGAAAATACCGGTTAACGATTAACGCACAGTTCAGACAGGGCGACCGTTCAGTAGCGCGTCGAAGTATTAACTAAGCGATCTCCACCGTGAACTGTATTAACAAAACGATGACATCACTCCGCCGCACCTCTAACTACCGTCACAATAAAAATAAAACTTCTGTAAATAAAAATCATTCAAAATGGGTAAGTAAAGAATTATATTTTTAATAAATATTTTGTAATAATTATAATTATCAATAATAATATTTTTTCATAAAATCACAGAAAATAATAATAAGTCGATAATTCTTGTTTAGTCAAATTCATTTTGTGTTTCATAAACAACTGTTAGCTTAAAACCGATAAAGAATAATACATTTTAAGAGAGACGCAAAGCGCGTGTGTTCGAGTAGCACTTCCAGAGAGTAGCCCTGACAAAGCGCGTGTGTTAATGTAGCACTTCCAGAGAGCAGCCCTGGCAAAGCGCGTGTGTTAATGTAGCACTTGCAGAGAGTAGCCCTGGCAAAGCGCGTGTGTTAATGTAGCACTTCCAGAGAGTAGCCCTGGCAAAGCGCGTGTGTTAATGTAGCACTTCCAGAGAGTAGCCCTGGCAAAGCGCATGTGTTAATGTAGCACTTCCAGAGAGTAGCCCTGGCAAAGGGCGTAGCTTAATGTGGCGCTTCCAGAGAGTAGCTCTGGCAAAATACTTATGATCATGAAAAAAAATATTGGAAGGTAACAAAACGTTTTAATTAACCTTCCAATAACACTAATTACCTCAAAAATTCACAAGTAATAAAGAAGTAGAAAGAATTGTAGTTTTTATGCTAACTGTTATAATAATTATAGGAGTAATAGTAGGAGTAAAGCTGTTAAGTTTGTAAGCAAACGTAATATAAGATACTCGTAACAGACTTACATACCACACTGTAATCATTATCATTATAATAAAATAATAATACACTCGGTCAGGCCTCCGTCACTACATGTACTTGCGCGCTATAATTACCTACGGCTCGTCGTGCCACCGACGGACCAAATTCAATGCGGTTTTCGCAAGCGAAGCGCATGCACGTTGTTCAATTTTAATCGTTCTATTAGTTTTTTCTACACTAAAATTTCATAACCGAGAATTAAGAAAGGGTAAGAAATTTATATAAAAATAAAACACGTACCTTTTAAAGATTTTTTTATTTTACCTACACACTGACCTTTATAATTATGTTTTAGATGTATTGCACAGTCAACAATTTTAAACTACCACCTATAGTCAGAACATATTCACAATTCTCAATAAAATAGGCACAAATAGTTATTTATATTAATTTAATTTTATCAAAGAGGCAGCCCCGCGATCGCTGTGGGATCGCGCAGTGCGAAGCAATCACAACTGTACGCTTGAGCATTTAGGCACATTTTAGCTTGCAGCGGTTGCTGACGCGACAGAGTAGGCTATCATAGCAGTAGGTATTGGTAATTTTCTTCTGAGTGAAGTATCTGTTACGTAGTAACTCTTTAGTAATCTGTGACTCGGTCATAATAATTTGAAAATACCATATACCATATAAAAGTGTTAATGTAGCACTTCCAGAGAGTAGCCCTGGCAAAGCGCGTGTGCAAATGTAGCATTTCCAGAGTGTAGCCCTGGCAAAGCGCGTGTGCTAATGTAGCACTTCCAGAGAGTAGCCCTGGCAAAGCGCGTGTGTTAATGTAGCACCTCCAGAGAGTAGCCCTGGCAAAGCGCGTGTGTTAATGTAGCACTTCCAGAGAGTAGCCCTGGCAAAGCGCGTGTGCTAATGTAGCACTTCCAGAGAGTAGCCCTGGCAAAGCGCGTGTGTTAATGTAGCACTTCCAGAGAGTAGCCCTGGCAAAGCGCGTGTGTTAATGTAGCACTTCCAGAGAGTAGCCCTGGCAAAGGGCGTGGCTTAATGTGGCGCTTCCAGAGAGTAGCCCTGGCAAAGCGCGTGTGTTAATGTAGCACTTCCAGAGAGTAGCCCTGACAAAGCGCGTGTGATAATGTAGCACTTCCAGAGAGTAGCCCTGGCAAAGCGCCTGTGCTAATGTAGCACTTCCAGAGAGTAGCCCTGGCAAAGCGCGTGTGTTAATGTAGCACTTCCAGAGAGTAGCCCTGACAAAGCGCGTGTGTTAATGTAGCACTTCCAGAGAGTAGCCCTGGCAAAGTGCGTGTGCTAATGTAGCACTTCCAGAGAGTAGCCCTGGCAAAGCGCGTGTGTTAATGTAGCACTTCAAGAGAGTAGCCCTGGCAAAGCGCGTGTGTTAATGTAGCATTTCCATAGAGTAACCCTGGCAAAGCGCCTGTGCTAATGTAGCACTTCCAGAGAGTAGCCCTGGCAAAGCGCGTGTGTTAATGTAGCACTTCCAGAGAGTAGCCCTGACAAAGCGCGTGTGTTAATGAAGCACTTCCAGAGTGTAGCCCTGGCAAAGCGCGTGTGCGAATGTAGCACTTCCAGAGAGTAGCCCTGGTAAAGCGCGTGTGTTAATGTAGCACCTCCAGAGAGTAGCCCTGGCAAAGCGCGTGTGTTAATGTAGCACTTCCAGAGAGTAGCCCTGGCAAAGCGCGTGTGCTAATGTAGCACTTCCAGAGAGTAGCCCTGGCAAAGGGCGTGGCTTAATGTGGCGCTTCCAGAGAGTAGCCCTGGCAAAGCGCGTGTGTTAATGTATCACTTCCAGAGAGTAGCCCTGACAAAGCGCGTGTGATAATGTAGCACTTCCAGAGAGTAGCCCTGGCAAAGCGCCTGTGCTAATGTAGCACTTCCAGAGAGTATTCCTGGCAAAGCGCGTGTGTTAATGTAGCACTTCCAGAGTGTAGCCCTGGCAAAGCGCGTGTGCGAATGTAGCACTTCCAGAGAGTAGCCCTGGTAAAGCGCGTGTGTTAATGTAGCACCTCCAGAGAGTAGCCCTGGCAAAGCGCGTGTGTTAATGTAGCACTTCCAGAGAGTAGCTCTGGCAAAGCGCGTGTGCTAATGTAGCACTTCCAGAGAGTAGCCCTGGCAAAGGGCGTGGCTTAATGTGGCGCTTCCAGAGAGTAGCCCTGGCAAAGCGCGTGTGTTAATGTATCACTTCCAGAGAGTAGCCCTGACAAAGCGCGTGTGATAATGTAGCACTTCCAGAGAGTAGCCCTGGCAAAGCGCCTGTGCTAATGTAGCACTTCCAGAGAGTATTCCTGGCAAAGCGCGTGTGTTAATGTAGCACTTCCAGAGAGTAGCCCTGACAAAGCGCGTGTGTTAATGTAGCACTTCCAGAGAGTAGCCCTGGCAAAGCGCGTTTGCTAATGTAGCACTTTCAGAGAGTAGCCCTGGCAAAGCGCGTGTGTTAATGTAGCACTTCCAGAGAGTAGCCCTGGCAAAGCGCGTGTTCTAATGTAGCACTTCCAGAGAGTAGCCCTGGCAAAGCGCGTGTGTTAATGTAGCACTTCCAGAGAGTAGCCCTGGCAAAGCGCGTGTGTTAATGTAGCACTTCCAGAGAGTAGCCCTGACAAAGCGCGTGTGTTAATGTAGCACTTCCAGAGAGTAGCCCTGGCAAAGCGCGTTTGCTAATGTAGCACTTCCAAAGAGTAGCCCTGGCAAAGCGCGTGTGTTAATGTAGCACTTCCAGAGAGTAGCCCTGGCAAAGCGCGTGTGTTAATGTAGCACTTCCAGAGAGTAGCCCTGGCAAAGCGCGTGTTCTAATGTAGTACTTCCAGAGAGTAGCCCTGGCAAAGCGCGTGTGTTAATGTAGCACTTCCAGAGAGTAGCCCTGGCAAAGCGCGTGTGCTAATGTAGCACTTCCAGAGAGTAGCCCTGGCAAAGCGCGTGTTCTAATGTAGCACTTCCAAAGAGTAGCCCTGGCAAAGCGCGTGTGTTAATCTAGCACTTCCAGAGAGTAGCCCTGGCAAAGCGCGTGTTCTAATGTAGCACTTCCAGAGAGTAGCCCTGGCAAAGCGCGTGTGTTAATGTAGCACTTCCAGAGAGTAGCCCTGGCAAAGCGCGTGTGTTAATGTAGCACTTCCAGAGAGTAGCCCTGGCAAAGGGCGTGGCTTAATGTGGCGCTTCCAGAGTAGCCCTGGCAAAATACTTATGATCATAAAAAAAAGTTGCTATCTATTAATTATTGGAAGGTAACAAAACGTTAAGTATATTTACTTATTAACCTTCCAATAACACTAATTACCTCAAAAATTCTCAAGTAATAAAGAAGTAGAAAGAATTGTAGTTTTTATGCTAATACGAGTAGTACTCTGTCGCTTTAATTTATATGCCCTACCATATTATAACTGTTATAATAATTATAGGAGTAAAAGTAGGAGTAAAGCTGTTAAGTTTGTAAGCAAACGTAATATAAGATACACGTAACAGAATTACATACCCGTACCGAAATAGCCAGCAGATGTGTACTTACTACAACAAAGTTTATCCAGAAAGTCTTAAACTTAAAGAGTCGCAGCACGAGCACTTCTTATTGCAGCACCCTTTGTACTGTAACCATCACAATCACTTCACAATATATATATTCTACCGTTCAGAATAGATCACGGCAGAGGCTTATATTAGGGCGATCTATACAGCTCTTATCAACAGACACTAACCACACTGTAATCATTATCTTTATAATAAAATAATAATACATTCGATTAATTTGAAAAAAAACGGTTAACGGTTCACGCACAGTTCAGAAGTCAGGGCAACCGTTCAGTAGCGCGTCGAAGTATTAACTAAGCGATCTCCACTGTGAACTGTATTAACAAAACGATGACATCACTCCGCGACACGTCTAACTACCGTCACAATAAAAATAAAACTTCTATTAAATAAATTCATTCAAAATAAGTAATGAATTATATTTTAATAAATATTTTGTAATAATTATAATTATCAACAATAATATTTTTCCATAAAATCACAGAAAATAATAATAAATTTGTCAAATTCAATTTGTGTTAAAATATTAATCATTTGACTTCTTTTGAGATTTAATGAAATATTGTGACAGTAAAAAAATACCTAAACTAATTAAACTGACTGGCCAGGGGCTTCAATCTTAGAACAAAAATCAAGGTACAATAGTTGGTACAACGGTATAAAATCACGAAGGGTATATAAGTCTTATATAAAATATGCTCAAAGGTGTTTTTTAATTTTGTCGGCTTATAATCACAAAAAATTACAACTATCACACAGAGATGGCAGCTGTGTGAGCTCTTACTAAAAGTTCACTATAATTCTAATAGATGGCACTGAACAAATTTAAACTGACATGACATGTCATCATTAAGCTCATTCCTACTAAAATAGTACTTATTTTGTTATGAGAGTGAAATAGTCGTTTAAACATTTCAAAAGTTTGGAGTTTATTTTTCAACAATTTATGTTGTATTATTATTTTTAATTTGCAATTAAATTTTACTAATATTTAACTACATTTCGATGAAAATACACAATTATTTTCAAAAAACCTTAACTGAAAATTATTGGTAGTCCTTCGTAACCATAAATTGGTAACCCTTATACAAATGTCTATGTCTGCTAATGTCGACGCTTGCGCCGGTTTTATGCGATATTTTTGTATATTAATTAAAAAGCGTTATTTCTGTGCTATTTTGTGAGTTTGTCGTAGAGTTGAGCGAAAGTTCCTCCGACCAATTCATAATAGTGACCAGAAAGTATTTTGATTGCGTTTGTTTCAAAACTGAGATAGGACTCTTGTGCATTTTTGTTGTTAAATACGTTGCAATTTGCACCATGTCTTCGGACAAGCACTGCTGTGTTCCTGGGTGTAATGCCAGTAAAGGTTACATACCTTGTCATAACGTAATATAGATCGTTTAATAACATATTGGTTATAGTGACCAAAACCATAAGTCCCGGCTGAATGATCGCCATGATTTTACGCTATTCCGTGCAACATTACGTATGTTTCATGGAATGGCGTAAAATGCAGTGTAATTAATCGACCACATTTAACTTATTAAAAAGAGAGCCCTTAGTCCAGCAGTAGACTGCAACAGGCTGATTTAATTGACTTAACTAATACCTATTTCTAACAAAAAATATTAATCACAACCAACTGTGTTTTTGATCAATTTTAGTAGTTAAATAACACAGCACATAATGGTCAAAGGCTATTAAGATACCAAAATTAAACAGAGTTAAGGGTCTATTGTAACTAATTTTTTCTATTTTTTTTTTATCATAGAATTAGTAATATTGCAGTTTCAACATTAAATTTACCAGGTTTGTTTATTACCACTACTATTACTAAACATTAAAAGATAGATAGATATCACATACTAGGAATGTTGAAGTCATAGAAACAGTTTGAACGCAAGTTCAAAACTCATTTAATTAAGGCAAGAGTAGATGTTTTCCCTTGGGTAGAGTCATAATAAGAACTAGCAAAAAACTCAAACCACTCTTTTAAATTGTCAATAGTTAGTTTTGACTGGCCTGTTGGTCTAGTGGTTAGTGACTCTGACTGCTACGCCGGAGGTTGTGGGTTCGATTCCCACTTAGGACAAATCTTTGTGTAATGAGCACGAATGTTTGTTCTGTGTCTGGGTGTAATTTGTTTATAATATGTATGTATTTAGAAATATATATGTATGTTTATCAGTTGGTTACCATAGTACAGGCTCTGCCTAGTTTGGGATCAGATAGCGATGTGTCAGTTGTCCCGAAAATATTATATTATATAATTATTAAGGTTTGGTAAGTAGTCATTCAATATTGGGTACTGATAGTAACGCATACCCATAGTAAGTTTTTAAAAGTAATTATATTAAAATATGAAAATATTTATTTTCAGGTTTCAATCCAGTAGCCCAACCAAACATAACGTTTGCTTGGCGTCAACCGTTACAAAAACTTGTAAATCAGGCAATCCCTTCAGCGTCTACAGGTACTTTATGGTTATTTTTTTCATAGTATATACATCTATATCTATACAAAAATATTAAAGCGATCTGAAAAAGTCCAGCCCAGAAAAGGATTCGGACCTGCGCCTCTGGTTCCGGCCCAGCGCACTACTAATTGATGTGAAACATCTATAGCCGCACGTATCGTTATACGTGCGGCTATAGATGACTATTTATTGAATAAAAATAAATGTGTATTCAATAAATAGTCATCGATATCTGGAAAAAAACGTAATATTTTATTTTATCATTATGCCATATTTAGTTCCTATCACAATCTGTTCTTTTCTGCATATTACTTTTACAAAATAATGTCGATGTTTCACATCTGTCAGGCGTCCCGTGACGGCTCACTTTTTTAACCGACTTCAAAAAGAGGAGGTTATCAATTCGTGTGTATTTTTTTTTTTTTTTTTTTTATGTTTGTTACCGCATAACTTCGTCATTTATGGACCCATTTGAAAAATTCTTTTTTTGTCTGAGAGGACATACTTCCAGTTTGGTCCCATTATCATCAAAAGAAAGTTCTGATAATGGAATCCATGAGGAATTGAGGGAACTCCTCAAAAGTTATAGGCACACATATAGCAATTTCAATATTTTTAACAACTAATCAATCATTTGCATTCAGAAAGTGTAATTTGGTGAAGTAAAACTGATGAAGAAGGCCAGAGATGGCCATCTGAACTTCTCAATAATAAGTATTTTACTGATGGCTGAAGTTTCGATTATTGTTGCTAAGCAACTATTAATAAGAAATAATGACGTGAATGAATTGAGCGCGGATTGCACAGATTAAATATTGCTTTTAATACCTACTTGACCTGTGTTCAGCCCGACGCGACGCTCAGTCGATTTTATTCGAATGTAACAAACAAAAAAAATCTTTATTTCTTTATTTAAACATATTTAGTCTCTTAATTTTTTCCTAATATTCTCAAACACGTATTTAAAGGTATATTAGGTATATTCTGTATCATAAATGTGTGGTGTTCAATAAAGAGTTTTCTATCAAATCAATTACCTATATAACTGACCGTGACTTCACCAAACTTGATCAGAATATCAGCGCTGCAGTTTTAAATGCCACAACACAGAGCTGAGATTACGACTCTTGCTGACATCACACAGGATAATTTTTTGTTTTGTTAATGTGTGTCTATTGTTTTTGTTTACATCTGTTATCCTGTGTATATTCGAATAAATGCTTTTCTTTCTGTCTTTCAAATGTAATGCAGCAAATGAAAACTGGTACATTTGAACTAAACAAAGTTTAAAGGTATTTGAAAATTTTACAACTTGCCGTACTGAAGTCGTTTTTTTTTTGTTAAAAATATTTTTGTCTACCGCTTTTTTACGTCTTGGAGTGACGTCTATATCTATACATACATATAAATGAAATTGAAGCACATGTTTGTAATATCTAAATAGTACTAAATGCATGTATACATGGCACATATACCAAAAAATACTATTATTACATTTTTGTCTGTCTGTCGGCTACTTTTGTTCTTGCAAAACAATTAGGGTTACACACAAAATAAATTAAAACTTGATTCTCGAGCAGTTTTGTGTAGTCAACGTGGATGAAATCGTAGGCATTTGCTATTTTTAATAAACGAATTACTGTTAAAAGTTGAACCATGAAGTAATATAATATTTTTACATATTTTATTTCAGCCTCTGAATCACATATGCAGTTTCCATGCACATCTGAAAACATAGATTTATTGATTAAAAAAGAAAACATTGGTAAGTATTTTTATTACTTATTATTTATTTAACTTTAGCACATATATTTGTACATAGGCGGACTTAATGCTAAAAGCATTCTCTAACAGTCAACCTAGGGTAATGCAGAGAGAACATGATAGTAGGTGCATTCCGAAATTTAGTGGTATACAATATACTATAAATATCTTAATAATGATGTCTATTAATTAAATATACTAAAAGAATACTTATATAATAATATTCCTCCGATTGTAGCGGCTTTGCGTTCCATCGGGTACAGGAGGGCAAGGAAGAGAGAGTGCACCTATGCCAGCGCAAACATTTGTGCACTTTAATATGTCACGCGTACATGACTGGAAAATCAATACGGACACCGAACAAGTCCCGTGGCGATGGGTCGAGGTAGAGAGGCTAAGCGAAGTTGCAAGCTGGGCTTTGTCTGAGATCTGCACACGGGCGACACAGGGAGAGTGGTCGTTCTCGCGCTGCATTGGGGTGACAGCGTGAGTTGGGCAGCACCCTGAGTGACGGAGCAGCCCTGTTTAGGGAGGCACTGCTCCCCCCGCTCAGCCGGGGAGGGGGCTAGAAAAGGTGCCCTAAGAAAATGCTTGCCCCATGTCTAGAGGAGGTAGCAACCGCAGCTGCCTAGGCATCCCATCTCGTTGCGGTGGCAAGAAAATAATAAATAGCAAAATCACATTTGGAGCATGGAATGTTCGGACTCTTCAAGACAATGAAGGAAATATCTGCCCTGAGAGAAAAACCGCTGTAGTCGCTAGAGAACTCGCAAGATATGGAGTTGACATAGCCGCGTTAAGTGAAACTCGACTCCCAAATGAAGGAGAATTTACAGAAGTTGGAGGCGGGTATACATTTTTCTGGAAAGGCAAAGCAGCATCCGAACCAAGATCATCGGGTGTTGGTTTTGCCATCAAAACAAATATTGTTAGGAATCTTGTAGAGTATCCACGCAACATCTCGGATCGGTTGATGACATTACGTCTTCATTTGGCCAACAAAAACCATCTAAACATTATCAGTATATATGCACCAACGATGACTAACAGTGATGACGTAAAGGAAGCCTTTTATGAAGACTTGAGACACTTACTTAGTAGCGTTCCGCGGCGTGAACAAATACTTTTATTAGGAGATATGAATGCGCGTGTTGGCAGTGACTATGAGGCGTGGCCGGAGGTACTGGGTCGACACGGGATAGGCAATATGAATTCCAATGGACAGATGCTGTTGAGTTTGTGTGCCCAGTTTGATCTCACCATCACTAATACTTTGTTTAGACTCCCCACCAAATACAAAACCACATGGATGCACCCAAGATCAAAGCATTGGCATCTTATTGATTATGCAATAGTGCGACGAAAGAATATTTCTCAGGTGCACATCACTAGAGTAATGCGCGGCGCAAATTGCTGGACTGACCATAGACTTCTTGTCACCAGACTTGCTCTTCGTCTCTGTCCTCCAAAGCGCTCAAGACAGGTGAAGGCTGCATCACTGAATGTCAAACTATTGCAAGATAGAGATACACGTGACAAATTTATTGCAGCTGCCACCAAAATGGTAAGCTCATATAAATGGATGAATGATGTTGAGAATGACTGGAGGGTGTTTTCTGAGAGGTTGTTTGTAACTGCAGAAACATGTCTGGGGAAGAAGATTTTAAAGTGTGAGGACTGGTTCGACGATAACAATGAAGAACTTTGTAATGCTCTAGAAAAACACCGATCGCTGCTAAAATCAAGAAAAGCTAACGTAAGCGAAATAAAAAAGAGCAGTAATGACCTCAGGAAACTTACACGTCACTTGAAGGACAAATGGTGGCTGGAAAAGGCCAATAAAATCCAATACCTTCTGGACACTCAGCAACAGGGAGCCTTCTTCGCAGAAATCAAACATCTAATTGGGACACTTCAAGCAAAAATCAAAGCACCGATCAAAACATTAGATGATACGCAATTACTTTCATCTAAGGAAGCTGTGTTACAGAGATGGGCTGAGCATTTTAACACCCTTTTGAATGTGGATCGCTCGGCAGATATCGAGCACATTCGAAACATGGCACAAACGATATCACAAGAAATACAGGATGGTGCTCCGAGTCTTGGAGAGGTAACTAAAGCTTTAAAGCAACAAACAAATAATAAGGCTGCCGGCGTTGACAACTTGCCAGCTGAACTTTTGAAGTACGGAGGACCTAGTGTTGCCAATTTTCTGTGGGCGCTTATCACTCAAATTTGGGAAAAAGAAGTCGTCCCAGCTGACTTCACACAGTCCAAGATATGTGTCCTCTATAAAAATAAAGGCAATCGATCAGACTGTAATTCTTATCGTGGAATCTCACTCCTTAGCACCGCCAGCAAAGTGTTTGCTCGGGTTCTCCTTAATCGTATAGCACCCGTAGCTGAGGATTTGCTGCGTGAAACCCAGTTTGGATTTCGACAGGGACGAGGCGCGTGTGATGCAATTTTCTCAATTCGACAGCTGCAGGAAAAAAGCATTGAACAATGTCGACCTCTATACCTTTGCTTTGTCGACCTCGAAAAGGCTTTTGATTGCGTGCCACGAGAAGCCCTCTGGACTGTACTGCGTAAACTGGGTGTCGGAGATAAGCTTGTGAGACTTATCCGCCTTCTTCACGATAAAATGTCCTGCTGTGTGTCAATAGATGGTGACGAATCCATGTATTTCTCGGTTAACTGTGGTGTCAAGCAGGGATGCGTACTGGCGCCTACTTTGTTTGCCTTGTATTTTGCTGTCGTGGTGGAGGAGTCGATTGGAACGTCTCCTGAAGGAGTCGAAATACGGTTTCGAACCGATGGCAGGCTCTATAATCTGTCTAGACTCCGAGCCCGCAGTAAAGTATCAAGGGAACTAGTTACTGCTGTGATGTTTGCGGATGACCTTTGCTTTGCAGCTGAAAGCACTGATGGTTTACAGTCACTGATGAAGCGCTTGCATGAGACTTGTGCTAAATATGGTTTGAAGATTAGCATTACCAAAACTGAAGTGATGACTGTAGACAAAATCACTACCAACACGCCGTCCGCCTGTATAGATCTTGAGGGACATATTCTTAAACAAACTAAGAGATTTAAATACTTGGGTAGTTTTGTCACAGCATCAAATGACCTAGAAGCTGAAGTCAACAGTAGGATAGCAGTTGCCTCTGCATCTTATGGCAAACTAAGAGATCGCGTGTTCCGATCACATGACCTTAAGTTGAGCACGAAAATAGCTGTTTACCGCGCGGTCGTAGTGTCAGCTCTACTATACAGCTCTGAAACGTGGTGCCTTTATCGAAGGCATATACGCACTCTTGACAAGTTCCACCTTCGCTGCCTACGTGAAATATTAAACATTAAATGGCAAGATAGAGTGCGTAACACCGAAGTATTAAGACGATGTAGCATCAGTGGCATAGAGGCTTTCTTAAAAAAACGACAGATGCGATGGACAGGTCACGTCACACGCATGTCGGATCAAAGGCTTCCTAAGCGTTTATTGTATGCAGAACTTGCAGAAGGCAAGCGCAAGCAAGGTGGTCAGTTTCTCCGCTTTAAAGATGTGCATAAACGACATCTGAAAAGCTGTAACATTGATGTCAACAAGTGGGAGCACTATGCCGAAAATCGTGACACATGGAGAAAGTTAGTTCAGGATAGCGTTCGAGACTTCGAGTCAGCAAGAACTGCAAGTCTTGACAGCAAGAGAGATGCTCGTAAAGCCAAACCACCTAGAGTTTACGAATACAATTATGTCAATAATACCCTAACATGTTCCACCTGCCTCCGCACATTCACCCACAAAGTGGGATATACCAGCCACGTCCGAGCGCATGAACGAAGGCTCCCCGCAGAAGATTAGAGATTAAACCAGTCACCAAGGCTGAAAACGGCCAGGAGGAATCATCATCATCATCATCATAATAATATTATAATACATACAATAATATATAATATATATAAATAAATATATACAGTAATAAAATATATAAATAGAAACAAGGAATGAAATGACAAAACTCCTTACGATGATCCTGCCACATTACGCAATAGTAGCTCGCGAACTTTTACCTTAAAGGTCAATCGGTTCGACAACATCCTGATTTCGAGAGGAAGCCCATTCCAGAGAAGAACAGATTGGACAAAGAAGGAAGAATGTACAAAACCAGAGGACTTATTATTCTGTGTGTTACGGACAACAAGCCCTACATAATGTATAAAGTACATATACGTTACGTACATAACGAAAAACTAAAATTTACACGTATGTACGTAACAAATCTTAATGGCGGTAGATGTCAATTCTCGTAGCCGCGCTCGTACTAGCGCCGGCCGCGGAACCGTGAGACATCTACCGCCATTAGTTTTACTTTGCTACGGGCCAGCGTATAAATATGGGTGGCTCGTAGCGAAGTTCGTTCACTCATCGGGCGCCTCCAAGGGAAGAACAACCAACAAGACTCAAGCCTGAAGCCCTGCAGCTGAATATCAAGCCTTCGCTTCAAACCTATTGTCAAGCCTTCAATCAAGTCCTATCCAGCTACCTAAAAATATTAACTACAGCCCGCGCTAGGCAGGACGTGAGGGAGCCGGAAGACATCAATACGACGTGTCAAGATTACTTCGCACCACATTTATTACCACTAATATATATGGCTGGTGCCTTATACAGTAACCACGTGTTTTCATTGACGTCAACCGACAAGAAGGGACCCCCACACCCAATAGTTTGGTCCTTCGAGCCGGATGAATTGAAGATTGAAGACTACAATCAAGATTGAAGACTGCAATCAAGACTGCAATCAAGTTGGAAGACTGCAATCGTCATCAAGACTTCAATCAAGCCCAGGGAAGCCACGGAGATCAAGACCGAGGACTTCAATCAAGCCGGAAGCCGTCTGAAGCCTTCTAGCAAGTCAGAAGCCCTCGTGAGGTCTAGTCATTGTGTTGTTTCTATCAACGGGTGCACCCGTGGCCTATGTACCGTGCCACCTAACGGTGTCAAACGGCCGGTACTAGGTTTTAACGCTGAAAGGCGGTGTTGGTATATGTTGTGCGCATACCACCGGCGCAGCAAGAGCGCTCTTTTCAGAGCGTGCCGTAAGAGCACTTCCTCGTCGGTAAGTCAACGTGTGGTGTGAGGGCCTAGAGATAGGCACTGCCGACGCAGCCGACATTCCCATCGGTTGCTGAGCGCCTCACAGTGCACGTTGGCCTCTGCTGAGTGGATCCGCAATCCTTCCGTTCCCGCACGACATCCATCCCTCGAGGAGCGTATCCCGGTACCCCCGGGCCCTCCAACAGGACTGTTAGGGCTGGATAGGGACAGAAGAGGCAAACAAGAGCCGAAGATGCCGACCACAAGAAGCCAAGCTGCCGACGACAAGACGCCGCGACGCCACGACAACCCCCCCGCGTCACCGTCCGTTACAGCGTCGGGACTACCGTCCGTGACCACCGGGGTCACATCGCGACCCGATCCGAACCCCCGCGCGCCCGCGTTACCCGTAATAACCGAGAGAGTAGGAGCCGCGACATCGCGTACCGCCGCTGCCGCGACCGCCGCAACCGAGACCGCCGAAGCCGTCCCGCGTGCCCATGCCCCCGCTACCACGTTTAGGTTAACGCGTGCCCCGTCGGTACACTCAGCGCGGTCTAATGCAAGCGCCACCGCCCGATTACGCCAGGCGGAGTTGGAAGCCCACGAGAGGCTGGCTAATATCGCCAGGAAACAGTTGGAGCTACGACTGGAAGCGGATCTAATCCAAAAAAGATTAGCCGTGGAGGCCGCCAATGTTAGGCAAGAAGCTGACCAAGACAGTGTCATCGACGAGGAGGGAGTATACGCGCACAATCGCGTATCAAAATGGGTGAACACTTTCCGCCGACCACAGGAGTGGGTGAACAGCTCGCGCCGACCACAGGAAGACTTACCTCACCGTGAAGCAATCGCCACCCGCGAGAGGGACCCGTGCGATCCACGGGGGGAGCGTGAGGAGATCGAAAATGTCAGATCATACGAGTCCTTCCACCAGTATGCGCCGCGAGAGCCCGAGCCCAAGAGGGAATACACGCCAATGCGTGTACGATCGCCGACGCCCCCTCGCCAACGAGACAGGGGTATCGGCAGGCTAGCCGAAGCGCTAGAGAAGATGGCCTCCGGCGCCCGCCGCCTAAACAAGCGCAAGAGTTGCCACAGTTTAGCGGGGAGCCACGCGAGTGGCTATTGTTCAAAGCGGCATTTAGAGAGTCTACGAGGATGTATGAATACACGCCCGCTGAAAACTTAGCGAGGCTACGCTCGTGCCTCAAAGGAGAGGCCAAGGAAGCGGTAGCGGCGTTATTATATACAGCCGTCGACCCGGCGGTTATTATACAAACACTAGAACAGTGTTACGGACACTCTGAAATAATTGTCGATAAGCTTTTGAACGAAATACAGCGAATACCCTGCGTGAGTTCGAAGGCAAGTGAACTAAACGCGTTCGCTGTCAAAGTACAAAATCTCGTCGCCGTGCTTTCCAGCGTCGACGAGGCAGGAGACCTACAGAACCCCATGCTAGCCCGCATCGTAATGGGAAGGCTCTGCCCACACCTATGCACGCGATGGTGTGACTACGCGGATGTAAATTGTAGTCGTAGTGAGCCCCGTATTATAACGTTATCTCGGTTCCTAATGGAAGAGGCGAACCGCGCCATCCGATATTCATATTTGCCAACCGCGGATACGCCAAAGGAATCAACACGAAGAACGTTAGCCGGCGCTAGCAAGGTGCAGCAGCGACCCAAAGCGCAAGGACGCGGCGCTAATGCATTTACCGCAACAGAGAAGCCACTTTGCATCTGTTGCGGGGACGGGCATCGAACCCCCGACTGTAGGAAGATAAAGGAAATGTCCGTTTCTAAGCGGTGGCAATGGATAAAGGAAGCCGGTGTATGTTTCCGATGCTTAGATAGCCGACATCACCGCAGCAAGTGCACCGCGAAGAAATGCAACATAGGCGAGTGCCGCAGAGCTCATCACGCCTTACTCCACGAGGCGCAGGCAGAGCCAACGGAAAGCGGTAGCTCGAGTGGAGCTGTGTTAGCGTCAGCGCACACAGTAAACACAACAGATCATGTACTGTTGAAGGTATGCCCTGTCAAGATAAAAGGACCTCGTGGGAATACCATAGACACCTACGCGCTATTAGATGAAGGTTCTACGATAACTCTAATCGACGAAGAAATCGCCAGAGCGGTCAACGCGCAAGGGGAAAAGCGCGAATTACGCCTCCAAGGACTAACGGCGACGCGATTAGAGCAGGATAGCGAGAGCGTCGATTTACAAATAAAAGGAAATCGAACCGACTACTACTCGATCGTAGCGCGCACCGTCAAGAGTCTTAACATCAACAGTCAAACGATCAAGGCAAGCTGTTTAAAATATTCGCATCTTAAACAAGTACCTCAGAACGAGGTGTGCTATTGTTACGCACAGCCACGGGTGTTAATTGGAGCAGATAATTGGCACTTAATTGTAACTAGGAAGCTTTTAACCGGAAAAAAGAGCGAACCCGCCGCCTCCTATACGCGGTTAGGGTGGGTAATACACGGCACAATACCACGGGCTACTATTAAGGAGTGCCCGACCGGCGGCGCCACAGTATTACACGTGCATACAGCACGCCAAGATAACGCCAAGCGAATGGATACGGAGCTGAGAGAGCTAGTGATGGAACATTACGCCATAGACAACCTAGGCATTGTCAACAAATGTAAACCTGTTAAGGAAGAGGAACGCGCATTACGTTTATTTAAAGAAACCGCGCGCCTTACAGGCGACCGCTATGAGGTCGGGTTGCCATGGACCACGGAGGACGTCTGCTTACCCCCCAGTTACGACATGGCGGTACGCAGACTACGGTCTATAGAGCGAAAGATGGATCGAAACATAGACTTCAAACGGGCTTATAACGAACAAATGATGAATCTCATCACGAAAGGTTATGCAGCGCCCATCAGGAGGGTTGACGAGAAGAGTCGAAGAGAGTGGTACCTGCCACACTTCGCCGTAACTAATCCAAATAAACCGGGAAAGATACGTCTCGTCTTTGATGCCGCTGCCGTTACAAGTGGTACGTGTTTGAACGACAAGTTGTTAGCTGGACCGGACATGCTACGTTCGTTATATGGTATCCTGTTTCGCTTTAGAGAAAAGCCTATAGCCGTCACAGCGGATATACGCGAGATGTTCCTACGTATATACATAAGGGAGGAAGATCGAGCCGCACAGCAGTTCTTATGGCGCGGCGACGATAGACACGGCCCCCCTAAGAAATACGTCATGAATTCAATGATATTCGGCGCACGAAGCTCACCATTCTTAGCACACAGCGTAAGGAACAAGAACGCTGAAGACTGTAAGCTACAGTATCCACTGGCGTTACGAGCTATTACACTCAGTCACTACATGGACGACTGGGTAGACAGCTTTGAGAGCGAAGAAATCGCCTCACAAACAATTACCCAAGTAGTACAAGTGCACAAACGTGCGGGATTCGAATTAGCGAGTTGGAATACGAATCGCGCGCGACTATTAAGAAATATACCGACGCAGGATAAGGCAAACGCCCCTAAGGAATTAGGCGCGAACTCGTATGCATATGGGAAGACGTTAGGGCTCATATGGATACCGCACAAGGATGAGTTTGCGTTTAACACCGTACACAATCGCTGCCAAGATCGCCTTGCAGGACCTGTGGCGGGAGGGACTCGGCTGGGACGTGCGGCTACCCGCCGATAAAGCTATCGCATTTTTCAACTGGACAAATGGCCTGACGAGCGTGGCGGGCCTGCGCGTCCCCCGGTGTTACTCCCGGGCGCAGGTCCAACAGCGGGATCTACATGTGTTCGTAGACGCTAGCGAACAAGCATACGCGGCGGCCGCGTACTGGCGCCTGAAGCGTATCGATGGAACGATACACGTCGCGTTAATAGCCGGAAAAGCGAAGGTAGCACCGTTAAGAGCTCAAAGTATACCGCGGATGGAGCTCCAAGCGTGCCTAATAGGCGCTAGACTCGCAGCAGACATACTTAACGAGCACACATATAAAGGTGACGTCACGTACTGGAGCGATTCGAAGACTGCGCTACATTGGATTCGCAACGACAGCGCTAAATACACACCGTTTGTCGCACATCGATTGGGTGAAATCGCAGAGCTAACCACCGCCGAACAGTGGCGCTGGTTACCGACAGAGTTAAACGTCGCGGACGACGCAACTCGGAATCGAACCTACACTATGTCAACAAACGACAGATGGTTCACTGGGCCAGGGTTTTTATACAAACCCGCCATGGAATAGCCCCAGGAAGAGGCGGTGTGCGTACAGGAGGAGTCGCACGAGATCGCATGTGTAATGCACACTATCCCGCGGGATAGCATTATAAAGATGGAGCGTTTTTCATCGTACGAGCGTTTATTACGCACTACAGCGCGCGTGCACTTTTTCATAGATAAGTGTCGCGGTAAGGCGAACATTATGGAAGCGCGTCACATTATACAAGCTGAAAGGACGCTTGTAAGACAGGCGCAAAGGGAAAGCTTTCCCGAAGAAATTAATCAACTCACAACGGGCAAATGTATAGGAAGGGCGAGTAGGTTAAGAAAACTCGACCCTGTATGCTGTTCCGAAGGAATGTTACGGCTCAACGGGAGAATCAACACGGCGAACGTACACATGGACAGGAAGCGACCGCTCATATTAGACGGAAAACACACTCTGTCACGTCTCCTAATACGTAGGGAACATGATATGAACGGACACGCAGGCAGAGAGCACGTAGTAAACAACATAAGACAGCGGTACTGGATACTGAGACTACGTACTGTTGTACGTGCGACACTAGCGACATGCGTTGTGTGCCGAGCGAAGCGCGCAGCGCCCCCTGTACCCGTGAAAGGGAACCTTCCTAGCGAGCGATTAGATGCATACTCGCGGCCGTTCACACGTTGTGGAGTAGATTGTTTCGGGCCTATGACTGTCACAATAGGCAGACGACATGAAAAACGATGGGGCATGTTATTTACTTGCCTTGTTACGAGGGCGATTCACATAGAATTGATTGCCAGTCTAAGTACAGACTCGGCAATAATGGCGTTGCGCAGGATGGCCGCGCGCCGCGGTTGGCCGGCTACTATAATATCGGACAATGGAACGAATTTTCGTGGCGCTGACGTCGAGCTGAAGCGAGCCTTCAGCGAGTGGGAGACGTTCCTAAGGGAGTACGCGACTACAAAGAAAACAGAATGGCGTTTTATTGACCCCGGAGCACCCAACCAAGGCGGAGCATGGGAGCGGCTAATCCGCAGCGTTAAGACGGCGCTCGCCGTCACTATTTATTTATTTATTTATTTATTTATTTATTACAATTCAATTACTCTCTGCACTCACAGTTTCCCAACACGTGCAGAGAGTCAAATAACATAATTATCTAGTTTACATTATTTTTAAATATAACTTATTATATACAAAATCACAATATAAAATACATATTTAATTACGATAATATTGATTTATGTTCGGATAAAAATTTAATACAATAATATATAAATTCATTTAATTTAGTAAAAAATATGTCCATATTCGGCTGGTGCGCAATTACTGCATTAAACAATGAGAGAGCCTGATTTGTAGGAGCATACTGAGCTGTGCGTGAGCGCACTATCTGTGTACTAAACAGAGGGCGCGAGCGCAAGCGTATATATTGATTCGGTGCTGACAAGCTACAACGCGCCAAAGCCTCAGGGTTGTCTACCTTGCCATTGAGTAATAAGAAATAGTGAGTTAATAATGCACACTTTCGTCTCAGCTCAAGAGTATCCATACCCACCATTCCTGACACGAACAGAGAAGGATATAAATATGATGGATAATATCCATACAGCTTTTTATATAAAAACCTGGCGAATTTTCGTTGCACACGTTCCAAATGTAATTTATATTTCGCCTCGTGCGGGTCCCAAACGAGAGAGCAATAGTCCAGCCTGCTGCGAACAAATGCGTAATACAGAGCCGCAACTGCCTGTCCGTCACTTAATCGAGCCGACTGCCTCATAACAAAGCCAAGTGATTTATGCGCTTGTCTGGATGTCACCGTTATGTGTTTATTAAATGTCAAATCTGTGTCTACAATAACACCCAAATCGCGAATTTCCGTGACGCGCTCAAGCTGAGCTCCCGTTACTCTGTAGGTGTGGACGTAAGGTGAACGGGATCGTGTAAGTGTGATTATTTTACACTTAGAAGTATTAAACTCTAACCGATTACGTTCACTCCACGCCCCAACACTATCGATATCCCGCTGTAGCGCGTCACTGTCATTCGATGTCTCTATTCCCATAAATAGCTTTAGGTCATCAGCAAACATAAGACACCTTGCCGTGCCCACGACCTCCGGCAAGTCGTTTATCATGACCAGGAACTGTGTAGGACCTAATATGCTACCTTGACTTACACCTGACCGCGTCTCATATGGTTCTGATCGGTATTTAGCAATTTGGACATATTGCTTCCTGTTGCTGAAATAACTACAGAATAATTTTAACAGATTTGAAGTAAAGCCCATGGCTGCAAATTTGTTTAACAGTACATCACTATGGACACGGTCAAATGCTTTTTTGAAGTCAAAGTATGCTGTATCAACTTGCTTTTTCCGGTCTAGCTCTTTGACAGCATAGTCGACATAATTTACCAAATTGGTAGTAGTGGACCTACCGACTCGAAATCCGTGCTGTGTGTCGCTTAATTTTGACTGAACCTGTCTAATGATATATCTGTTTAAAATAGATTCGAAGACTTTGCCGAAAGCCGAGAGCACGGCTACGGGTCTATAGTTTGTGACGGAAGACCTTGAGCCATCCTTAGGTATAGGTGTGACCCTAGAAATCTTCCATGCCTCGGGATATGTAGCCTTATACAATGCGAGATTGAGAATATGTAACAAGGGTTTTGTAAGTACAAACATGCAGTCTTTTATCAGATATGGTGGTATACCATCTGGCCCGGCTGAGGACTGAGACTTCAATTTCTTTATAGCACAGGTTATGTCCTCTGTGCTGATGCTGTTTATCTCAACGCTAGACACATTAGTTGTACCTGCTTGTTGTAAAGCAATGTTATGAGACAATACAGGCTTATCAGGTAAGAACACTGATTCAAAAAATTTGGCAAATGCATTTGCTGCTTCTGTTCCAGTCACAGTGTTACCGCAGTATTCATACTCGTCACAAGCAAATCTTGTGGATCGATTTTCCCTGACAAATGCCCAGAACTGTTTTGGATCCTTCCTGATACTATTCTCCGCTCGCTTAATGTAATTATTGTAAGCAATTTTAGTTTGTTCTTTTACATATTGCCTATAATAAATAAACATATCTTTACAATATTTATTATTTAATTCTTTGAACTTTTTGAAAAAATAATATTTATCTTTTATTGCCTGAATAATATCAGGTGTATACCATAATGGGTATTGATACTTCGAGCTAAAAGTATTTGTTTTACTAACAGGCACATGACTGTGCAGACATCCCTGGAGTTTACTGTAAAACATATTCACAGCCTCATTTACATCACTGATCAAATGTAAATCATCCCACGTCAAGGAGCTGATAGCTGTATAGAGCTGCTGGAAGTCAGCTTTCTTAAAATTCCATGCAGGCTCCTTTGATGTGGTCGGTATACCGGCGCACTTAAGCTGCGGTGGTGGCGCTCGTGAGCCAGGCCGCAAGACGCACAGTGACACACCAAGAGGCGGATGATGACCGTCCGGCGGAACAAGAGGCTCAGTATCCTCACTCATCAATACAGACTCGCTACTCAGATTGCTTAGAACCAAGTCTAGAATGTTACCATACCTATTTTTAATATTATTAAATTGTTTCAATTTGCAAAATTCTAGTAAATTATTAAATCTATTGTTTACATTTTGTGTCGCTGAATTTAAATTAAAATCACCTATTATAATTACATCTAATCCTAAATATTTTACCACCAAATTTTCTAATAATATAAATGTACTGATATATTTTTCATTACCTGCATTTGGTGGAATGTATACAACACAAAATAAAAGTTTCTTATATTTGAAACAAATAATTGCCATTACAACTTCGGTGTCATCGGCATAACCCTCAACGTCGACTATTTGTCGCACCTGATATACATTTTTCACTGCTAACAAAACTCCCCCCCAACCTGAATCGTTAGCACGGTCCCTACGGATTATGTTATATCCTTGAAGAAACACCTCCGCATCGTTTATACTACTATTTAAAAAAGTTTCCGTGAGCGCGAACACATCAGCTGACTCATTGATTATTGCTAATTTACACTCATCTAATTTGGAACGTAGTCCTCTTACATTTTGGTAAAAAAATGAATATAGTTTAGGTTTGGAGGGTTTTTTCACCTTGCCTACGAAACCCATTACGCCAAGGTTTAATGTGGACGTCTTCACGGACTATGAAGGAGCGAGCGCCTAAGGAAGAGGTGTTAGTAACACTCATGGCTGAAGTGGAGCATATCGTGAACTCTAGACCCTTAACGCACGTATCGACGTGCCCAGAAGACGAGGAGGCGTTGACCCCGAACCATTTCCTATTGGGGTCACCGTCTGGAATACCGACCACTGGGTCCTGCGACGAAGCCGACAGAAGAGTATGGCGGGCAGCGCAGGCACTGGCGGACACCTTCTGGCAGCGATGGGTAGCCGAGTACTTACCTACCATGACACCTCGTAGGGACGTACGAACCGATAGACCACAACTTAGAGTAGGCGACCTTGTAATAATCGCCGACGGGTTGTTACCGCGTAACGTGTGGCCGCGGGGCCAAGTCGTAGGCGTGATCCCGGGTCCCGACGGTATCATCAGGAGCGCTAACATACGTACACGCGGGGGTGTAATTCGTCGTCCAGTGAGGAGGCTTGTGGTCCTCGCCGGTGATGTAGGGGCTCGCAAGTCTTCGCCGGGGGGAGAGCTGTTACGGACAACAAGCCCTACATAATGTTTAAAGTACATATACGTTACGTACATAACGAAAAACTAAAATTTACACGTATGTACGTAACAAATCTTAATGGCGGTAGATGTCAATTCTCGTAGCCGCGCTCGTACTAGCGCCGGCCGCGGAACCGTGAGACATCTACCGCCATTAGTTTTACTTTGCTACGGGCCAGCGTATAAATATGGGTGGCTCGTAGCGAAGTTCGTTCACTCATCGGGCGCCTCCAAGGGAAGAACAACCAACAAGACTCAAGCCTGAAGCCCTGCAGCTGAATATCAAGCCTTCGCTTCAAACCTATTGTCAAGCCTTCAATCAAGTCCTATCCAGCTACCTAAAAATATTAACTACAGCCCGCGCTAGGCAGGACGTGAGGGAGCCGGAAGACATCAATACGACGTGTCAAGATTACTTCGCACCACATTTATTACCACTAATATATATGGCTGGTGCCTTATACAGTAACCACGTGTTTTCATTGACGTCAACCGACAAGAAGGGACCCCCACACCCAATACTGTGGTACCTAATAAGATAGTGAAATTAAGGTGTTTACTCAAGAAAATTAATAGCCATAGATCTATTACAATCAGAATGATTATGGTAACTTAACTGTAACAAATAATAATTTAGGATTTTTATTAGAAAGAAATATCTATATTTATAAGGGAAATCGTTACACCAACGAGTGCCAAGCACTTAATTAAGTATTTAATTATAAGGAAGACATAGTATTTTTATATAGTTGGTAAATAATTTAACATAGTTGTATATTATGTTGTCTTGCATTGATGTTGGTGATGATAATTATTATTGTTTGGTGTAAGGGCAGGCCTGGTTCACTCCGCTGTTTAGGTATGAATCTACAAGTACCCGTCCGCAACATTTCTAGGGGGATTATTCAGTTGAGTGTCGCGCGCGCGCAACGCGCCGATCGCGTCGTCGGTTCGACGTAAGTTTACCTACGATACGAACTCGAAGCCGTAATTCATCACCGATTCGTTTTCGCTTTTAAATATTTTAAAGAAAATAAAGGCAAAAAAATATTGCACAGTATTCGGCTGCTTAAATAGTGATAAGGATCCTAACCTCTCGTTTTTCAAAATTCCAAAGGATATTAAAAAGTGAAGAAACACGTTATCATTTACAAAAACAGAATTTGTAGGTACCTATTTATTATAGCAAGATTTTGATATGTAGACTATACAGCACAGTTTTTGTAGAGTCGTATTATTTATTTGTCCCACCAATTAAGTAGTAAGTAAGTATTTAATTGGGAAAATATATTATAGCCGCCTATCACTCAATAGTTTTAAATTTCAACTGGACAAATGGCTCCAAACAAACCAATGACAAACTCTAATATTTTTAATTTAATCAAAAACATAATCATGGGCTGAGCCGCGGGCAACAGCTAGTACCCATTATTTTAATTTGTTCTTTAGTGGTTTGACCAGTCCTGTGATGTGGACACACACTGCTCGTTCTTATAATTTAATAATCATAATGTCGTCCTGTAGTACCTATTAAGTATTCTGTGCTACTACTAAGTACCTACATTGAATATGTCCCCACATGTCCAGATTTATATAAAAAGTCACTCGTTTACAAAAGTATAGTAAGTACCTACCTAAACCTAACAGGTACTTCAGATCAAAATTGATCTCTAAGTGACAACCATAATGTCCAGAAATACGCAATACAAAGAGAGCCAATTTGTAGGTGAATAAACGAGTAGGTAAGTTTTGTGCTGGGGAGCTGAATTGCGCTCTATTGTGTGCGAGCAAAGTTGATATTTGTTTAAATGATTTTGCGAAGTGAACCTTCTGTACCTGTACTATTAAGTATTCTGTGGTAAGGGTGGGATTATTCCATTGTTTCTGGTAACCTTGCTATATGAAGCTTATTAATATTACAGTTTCTGATGTGAGTCAGCAAGTAATGCCATCTACCTCTCAATCTGAGGCCAAAAAGAGACATCAAATAAAAATTGGTAAGATTTTATACCTCTTAAGGTGGTGGTGGTACCAATGGAAATCTTACTTTGTGGAATTTATATGCTCAACAGTGGGACATATTATATGGGTTGCTATTATTAAGGTGGCAAACACGCATACGGCTCGCCTGATGGTAAGCAGTTACCGTAGCCTGTAGCCTGTGTGTACCTGTAAAAAGCGAAAGCTTTTGCTACGACTTCAGTTCTTTATTCCAAATTCCATAAGTATATGTTTATTTTTAAATAAAATCCTTTTGAGTGACTCTAATGAAATTTATATTAAGTATTTAATATTGATTTACCATTTACATTTTCTACCTTTCAGACAGAGAAATATCTTCTAGAACACAAAGATTATCAAGGGGAGAAAGAGTTTTACACCCTAATATAATTGCTGCCAAAAGGAAGATATATAAGTTGAAAAATAAGGTTAAAAAGCAGATGGCACAAATAAAGGAAGCAAAAAAGTTAATTAACAATCCTGCAGCATTGGACACGCTGCAGAATTGTTCCAGCACTGCAAAACTTTTAATGCGTGTACAGTGGCGCGAAGATAAAAAAAAGATAAGGGACGACGATTCACTTTAGAAGAAAAAATTGCAGCACTGTCCATTTTTAAACAAAGCCCTAAAGCGTACTGATTTTTAAGAAAATGTTTTATTTTGCCCGCCACACAAACACTCATTAAAATAATACAAAAATGTAATTTACGACCTGTAGTGTATGCGCTATAGCATGCATACGCTGTCTCGTGTGTGCCTGTAGTAAATGTCACAGTTGACAGTTGAGTGAGATATGACACAAAAAGCGCGGGAAGAGGTGCCTGGTGGCGGGAGCGCGTGGACTGTGTAGGACGTTATCGACCAAGTACAGGACACTGTCGAGCCAGTGTGAGGGAAAAGGGATAAACGACAAACACTACACGACCTGGGCTCAACAAAAATATTTTTAGCCAATTGAAAAATAAGGCTGAAAAAATGAATATTCAAGAAAAACTATGTGTTTTGTTATTTGACGAAGTGTCATTAAAAGCACAAGTGACATACAACGAAAAAAAGGATAAAATAACTAGGGTAATTGATAATGGCGATCAAAGACAAGCAGAATTTGCTGACCATGCCTAAGTCTTTATGATAAGTGGCCTCATAAAGCATTATAAACAACCTGTATTTTACACATTTTCTTCAAGTGCCACAAAGGGTCCAGAGTTGGCAAAGCAATTAAAACAAGTAATTTGTGAGGTGCAAACAGCTGGATTGATAGTGGTAGTATATGTATGTGACCAAGGGACAAATAATCGTCAAGCAATAAGGCTACTGCTAAATGAGACCAGAGCCTCTAGACAAGTGGCAAAAGTGATAGAAAAGAAGAAGAAAGAAAGAAAAAACATTTATTCAGATACATCGTGAGACACATCAAAACAACAACAATTACCAACAGGTCTTAACTATGAACTTAGGCTAGTCTTTTGTGTGCCTCACATCTGCACCGAAAAGGTTTAGTTCAGCATAATGCCAGACAGCCACAGATAAGTAGTGCCTGGCGCTGGTTTTCAACTAAAACCTTTGTAAGTCACGGATGTGAAGATCCACCATAATTATAATATACATATATATGTTTAAATATAATAACAAATACAGAAATAAAACAAATAAGAATATAACAATAATAACATAAACAAACAAAGTAAATAAAACCGTGACACAAAATAAATAAAAAAACACATTTTGAGTGGTACAAAAATAAATGAGAAATCTAAATAAAAAAAAAAGGAAAATACATGATATTAATTATAGAAACATTTACAATTACCAGGAAATTACTTATGTAACAAATAAATAAATAAACAGGTATAAAATCATGACAACACAAAAATTCGCAGCAATTATTATATAATAGACATATCGGCACTGATCATTCCAAGCTGTTTTTGTTTATCAATAAGAAATTGTCGCAAACGACATCTAAAAGTGTCGATAGTCTTGATGGCTCTTATCGGTGGTGGCAAGTTATTCCACACCTTGGATGCAGCGTAGCGAAATGTGCCCTTAAAAGCTGCTGTTTTATGATGCTCTATGGAGAGCTGTTGTGCGCATTTCCGCCGCGTAGCCATCCAGCTCAGCTTAATATATAAATACTTTGGCTCTTGGTATTTGATGACTTCAAATAAAAGGCATGCCAGATGGAGTTTACGCCTTGACTTCATTTTTAAAATCGAATGTTCGTTCAAAAAGGGAGTGACATGACTTCTAAAGGGAATTGTATAGCAAAAACGAGCGCAAGCATTCTGTACTCTTTGAATTAGCTTATCTGTGCGAGCCAATAAACGAGGACCGTAAACCGTGTCTCCATAATTCAGTTTTGAAAGAACAAGAGTTTCAACTAACTGTTCGCGGAGATCTTCTGATAGATATGGTTTTATTTTATATAGCACCTTTAAACGGTAAAAACAGTTTTGTACAGCGTTTGCAATGTGTTTTTCAAATCTTAGGTTGCTATCCATGTGCAGACCGAGGTTACGAGCGTCAGCTACCCTTTCAATTGGTTCTCCCTGTAATTTTATATTTAATGTAGAAGGCACAGTTTTTAAATGCTGTCGCGTACCAAAAAACATATATTTAGTTTTTGAGGGATTTAGAACCAAGCAGTTATTTTCCGACCACGACGCAATTCTATCAAGGTCGTCATTTAGGTCTTTAACTGCACTCTTGTAATCATTAGGATGAAAAGATAAATACAGCTAAACGTCATCAGCATATATATGGTATTTAGAGGACTTTAAACAATTAATTATATCTGCACAGTACAATATAAAAAGGATTGGACCCAAAATTGATCCCTGAGGAACCCCTCGGCTTAATGAGGTTAACGCTGAAGTTATAGCTTTGCCATCAATGAGTCGCAATTCAACCAGCTGCTTACGATATTCTAGGTAGCTATGGAACCACCGTAGAGCGCTGTGATCAAAACCGTAGTAATTCAGTTTTGATAACAGTAACGGGATATTTATAGCATCAAATGCACGAGAGAAATCTAATAAAACAAGAATGGAGCACATGCCCCTGTCTTGGGCCGCGAGTATGTTATCAGTAACATCCAATAATGCGGTAGAAGTGCTTCGTCGCTTTCTAAAACCAGACTGGAGACCCGGCAGCATATCATTTGATTCAAGGAATCGAGTAAGTTGCTCAGAAATCACTTTTTCCAACACCTTAGATAAACAAGGGAGGATACTTATGGGCCGTAGATCTTTTACATCTATGGGGTTATTTTTCTTTGGAAGTGGTCTAACAATAGCAATTTTCCATAAGTCCGGAAAGGTAGACGTCATAATTGAGCAGTTTATGATACTCGTGATAGCTTTCAATGTGTACGGCAGAGTAAGAGTCAACATACTCAAATTAATACCATCATACCCCTCAGCGTTTGATTTCAGCTTACCAATGATACGCGAAATATCCGATTCTACAACTGCTTTAACTGTAAAACAAGCCGAACCGTACCTGTGAGTATCAAAAAAAGTTAAAAGCGATTGACTGGTACTCATATTGCCTGGGACTTTGAGAAAATGATTATTTATACCATCTGGATTGGTAAAATGAGGAGGAAGTTCTAGATTTTGTTTTGATAATGACAAGGACGATTTCAGATTGTTCCATAATAATTTAGGGTATTTTATTTTATTATTAATATTATATTTAAAATATGCCGTTTTTTCATTGTGCAAAGAACATTCAACCAATGTTTTTAGCTGCTTGTAATATGTCTTTTTAGAATCACATTTAGTTGACCGGTATTTAGATAACGCCGTATCTCGTAATCGCATCATAAATTTGATCATGTCTGTTATCCATGGATATGAGCGTTCCTTTATTGTACATGTCTTAAACGGAGCATGAACTTCATACAGTAGCAATATTTTTTCATTAAAGCTATTAACCATATCATTAACATTTTGTAACGCTAAAATATCATTCCAAGCCACATAGGACAAATCTCTAAGAAAACTGTCCTTGCATATGTTTTTAATTGGCCTATATGTTACTGTGAAAGGTGTGAACCTCTCTCGCCTGATGTGAAATTCAGTTATAATAATGCTATGACTGTTTATCGCCCTAAACGCCTCTACTACAGTATACCTTGCTGGGAGGTCAGTGCAAACAAGATCTATTAATGTTTCACTCGTATCTGTGAAATGTGTTGGAGCCGTTACAAGCTGAGATAATTTTAAACACTTTAAAAACTCATTTACTTTATTACATTTACTGTCATGTATATGTAACATATTGACATTAAAGTCAATATGTTACAAAATGTCATAAGCGATAGTGGAATCGAAAAGTCAAAAAATAAAATGTATGGGATTTGACGTAAGTTTACGACTTTATATCGTAGACTTACGTCAAATGCCATACATTTTATTTTTTGACTTTTCGTTTCGACTATCGCTTATGACATTTGTCTAGAGGCTCAGGGGGGTCTATTTAAGAAGGGGGGAAACGCCAAAAGAAAATGTTGTGTTAATTAATGAAAGTGAAATGATTCCCCTTTATGACCCCTCACACCTCCTCAAAGGTATAAGAAACAATTTATTAACAAAATCATTGATTTATAAAAAAGATGGAACTACTAAAACTGCCAAATGGTCTCATTTAATTAAATTGTTAGATGTAAACCCAGGTTATAAAGGTATTAGATTGATGCCAAAATTAACTGAATACCACATCAATCCTGAAAAATTAAATAAAATGAAAGTTAAGTTTGCATCTCAAATATTTAGTCGCACTGTGGCATCAAATATGGGATACCTAGCAGGTAATTTGCATTTTTCGAATAATTCTTGATGTAATTTGCATCTTCATTATTTAATTAAATTTGCTACAGTGGGTGTAACTAGCAATATATATATTATAGAGTCTATAGACCAGTCACCAGGTAGCAAAACGCATCATTCCAAAGACCAGAACCTCAGCAAAATAAACAGATTTCTTCTAACTGAATCGGACTCATAGAGTAAATATTCATACATAAAATAAGTTTAGGAAGAATAGCTACCAAATTGCTGTTTTCTTTTTCAGATAAAGGAATTCTGCCAGCAGAATGCAGGGAAACCGCAGATCTGTTACTTTTTATGGATAATGTCTTCGACTCTGTCAATGGAAGTTACAACAAAAATAGAAATGCTAAGCCACTACTTGGGCCTGCAACTCCAAAATCGGCCCATAGGAAGATATGGGCAGAAGCCATTGCTGTTTTTAAGACAATGGAGTTAGTAATTTCTGTTGGCAGAGGTGAAACTGTTCCTACCATAAATCATTGGGTATGGACACTAGAGGGCATACAAGTCTTGTTAAATAAAATTCAAAGAGACTTCGGAGTAACGTCGGTGTGGTTGAGGCACCTTAACCAGGATCCCCTCGAAAATTTCTTCGGGGCGGTAAGAAGTCACGGGTGCCGCAATGTTAATCCCACATGCGACCAATTTGAATCTGCGTTCGCCACTCTTTTAATTAATAATTTAAACAGTGTCCATACCCAAGGGAAAAACTGTGAGAATGACTTCTGCAATGCTTTATGCTCCTTCGTTATCAACGACAATACTGCAGCCACGTCGACCTGCATAGTAAATGTCGAAGACATTTTAAATTTAAATTTTGAATCTGTAGAAGATAAAGAAAATAACCCCCAGGTATTAGCATCTCTGCAATATGTGAGTGGCTATTTAAAAAAAAAAAAACAAAAACAAATATTTTTTAAAGATTGCTCTGTATGCAAAAACGATTTTACAAGTGAAGATGAAATCGAATATATAAAATATAGAGAGTATGCAGGTCGACGATGGCTTTGTACTCCCAGTAAACAATTAGTACAACAAAGCTTTGAGAGTCTTTGGTATGTGTCGCTCGGCATACGGGAAGACATGGGGACTAAAACCCAAAGTGGTTCATTGGATATACACCATGATGGTGAGACCCATCATAACATATGGATGCATCGCATGGTGGCCAAGAACAAAGCTAGCAACGTGCAGACAAACACTAAACAAGATTCAGAGAACTGCTTGCATGGCTATGACAGGAGCGTTTAGGACCACGCCAACAGCGGCGATGGAAGTTCTACTCGGTCTTACACCGATCCACATAGTGGTAGAAATGGAGGCAAGGAAAGCAATCCATAGACTAATCATAAACGGTCATTGGAAAACTTCCATGCAAAGGTCAATACACATGAGAACGGAAACCATACAACACCTGGATGGCATCATGGAGATGGGATGCGACAGAATACAGGCGAGCTATGGTCTCACAAGACAATACTCAATGCATATACCAAGCAGAGAGGAATGGAAAGCTGGTCTGATACCCCAAAAGGATAACATCCAGACATGGTACACAGACGGATCCAAAATGGAATCAGGAACGGGCGCAGGAATATACAATAAGACCTGCAGCCTTAGCGTGAGCATGGGCAAGCTAGCAACAGTCTTCCAAGCGGAGACATACGCGATAGCAGCCTGTGCCCAAGAACTGTTAGATAGAGAAACAAAGAACCACTCCATCTACATAGCGAGTGACAGTCAGGCTGCACTAAGAGCACTGACGTCCTACAAGGTGCAGTCTGCAATAGTATTAGACTGCGCCAGAACCCTAAACAGACTAGGGAGACACAACAGTGTAAAACTAGTCTGGGTACCCGGCCACGAAGGCGTCGAAGGCAACGAGAAAGGCGATATCCTAGCACGAAGAGGATCGGAATCGCCTATGTGCGGCCCAGAGCCGTTCATAAACCTGGCACAAACGGTGGTCAAGCAATCTATAATACAAATGACCACCAAAAAGCACGGCGAGTACTGGCAAAACACTGAAGGCCAAAGCCATCCGAAAGAATTCCTAAGTAAAATGGAAAAGGGCTGGACGAACAAATTATGTAGGTACAGCAGAACACAAATGAGGGCAGTGACCGGTGCCTTCACGGGTCACTACCCCACAAACAAGCTTCTCCACATAATGGGCCTGTCAAACAACCCGACATGCAGGACCTGTGGCGAAGAAGAGGAGTCAATGCTGCAGCTGCTATGCACGTGCCAAGCGTTGGCCTCAAGAAGAATGAGCCTTCTGGGACTGGCATACCCTGAACCAGAGGACTACAGGCGCGCCCCCGTCAAGGACGTACTGAAGCTCATGCAGGAGGTATTCAGGGACCAAGACGTAGGGTGAGAGGTAAGGTAGTGGCATGCACAAAAGATCTCAAGGGTCGAAGTGCGCTGGCCGCAAGGACAGCCCCGACACAAGATAAGATAAAACAATTAGTACAATTAATATCCAATTTACAAGATATAATTTATCATGTTCTGAAAAATAACATAGAATCTTTTAATTTGAAAGAAATAATAAAAACATTTATTGTTACATTAATTGATTTTGATTTTATTAAATGTGATTTGCACAAAAATGCTATGATTCAATATTTAATTAATATTGTAATTAAATTCATGAATTTCAATTATTGTAAATTGATAAATAAAATTTTATCTGGGAGACGACAAATTGATGACGAAGAAGATAAAATTCAAATAAAGGCAAAAAAATACAACAAAAAATGTTTTAAAAGGAAAAAATAAAATAAGATTTTGTTAACATGTTGAAGTTTGATTGTTTACTATGTCACAGATAATATAATACGCAAGGGGGAGCTCCCTTTCCCAGTTGGGCTTGTTCGCTTACAAATTACACCCACTCTCGGAAAAATTACTAATAGGTAACTGAACATTTTAGTTTTCATTAAAACAGTACCTACGTTTTACTGCAGCGCTGAATATTATTATAACCGTGCTAGAGTACCTACTGAGCAGGAGTAATTAGAAGTCTCAAAGTTTGTCTATCCACAAACGAGCAATTTATTGAAATGTGTGTTTTATTGAAGTACGAACCATTCACAAGTAAAATAAATACCAGCATAAAGTATTCTATTGAGGCTCTGTTTTTATTTACCCAATGAGTTTAAATTTTTGGAATTATTTTTGTGAATTTCAAGATCTATTTGCGGCAAACAGGCTAGCCCGCCTAATAGTAAGCATTTACCGCTGCTTGGTGCATGGTATGTGTATCACCAACACAAAAAAAAAAACATCAAGGTTTAATCTTGAATAGGAAATAAAACAGCTCTAGACCCGTGGTACAAACCAGATTTGTAAATGCGGACTGAATACCTGTACTCATGTACATAAATGGCCAACCCCAGGCAGACTTGCTTGCTTGTGCTGCGCCCTTCTTTTCATTGGCTACTCATGTAGCAACATTAAATCATCACATAGAACGCAAGTCTTACGATCGACTTATTCTGTTCGCACTTCATTTCATTGTTATATTTTATAATACTTTATGCATTGTTATATCACGTCTCCGTTTAGATAGATGGTAAGGGCCGATATTTGACTTTAAGCATTATTATTTCCCTAGAGTCAAAAAACAAATCTCAGAGCCGTATTGACCGTGCATAACAATAGCTCTGCAGTATAGAGTGAACGTCTATCATTCATCACTCGTTCAATTTGCATGTCAGTGTGGCACTGGTATAACAACATGCATTTTTCATCAGAGACATGAATAACATCGATGCAATGTTGCGCTGTATTTGCTCAGGTGGAAACTGTTCCAATTATTTTCCGTTTGTATTTTCTGACAAACAGTTATTTTAATGTTGCAATTATTACTTTTTGTTGACAGAAATCTTGTTTGTTGTTAAATGCCGTGAGTACCTAAGCACTAAGAAAGGATCAGATTAAAAATCCTTTCTTTTCGTTTTATGGAAGTCCGTCATTTTCAAAGTAAGCCGCATTATTTTTTTAATATCATACATATATCATTCCAAATAAGGCTGAAGACCGTGTCAAGTGGCGTACTCTTGAGGAGGCCTATGTTCAACAGTGGACTGCAATAGGCTGATGATAAAGATGATGATGATTCGAAACAAAGGTAATTAAGTATATCGGGGATTTTATAAATGTTACCTAAGAGGGTTGAATTTTTTTTTTCAAATTCGTTATATAATTATAACTGTAGGGGGCTTTCCTACAGTTAAAATTATGTTTAATTCGTGTAACGCCAGGGCGGGTCGCTAGTCACAAAATAGTTTTTGATTTGTAATTATGATGGCGATTACCGGAATTTCATAATAAAGACTGTTAGGGAATAGGAAATTTCCAAGTGTTGAATTTGCATGCTTTACCTTAGGTACTCTACTCCCATCTTATTTAAATTGTTTGTTTTTAGTTCCACCGCGGGTATCACCATACCCGCGGTGGAACTCCTCCTGAAAAACCTTGTGCTTTCGGGAGGTTTTTACTTTTTAATCGCAGTAAGGGTTAGAAGGTAGTGTGTTAATCACATTTTAGTCTATGAGAGTTTTTTTTTTTTATATACTACTTGGGTGGCAAACAAGCATACGGCCCACCTGATGTTAAGCAGTATCCGTAGCCTATAGACGCTTGCATTACCAGAGGTTTCACTTGCGTGTTGCCAACCCATTTTTTTACACCAGGGCTTTAAGATGAAAGTAACCCTGGGATAGGAATACGTATCTTTCAAAACGCATTCCTAAATATTTGAGTTTTTGTCAGTGTTGTTTAAAATTTTCATCAACCATTGCGATCCTTTATTCTGAAAGTAATCCTAAAAATAAGACAGAGCGCGGTTAATTTGCTGAAAGGTTCGTGTAATTTCTAAGAGACATTATTTTTCTGTACAAAATAATAAAAGAGCTTATATTATCTTGGAAATAAAAGGGGTTGTAAAACATTTTTATAAAATTGAAATGAGAGACGGAGGTAAAAACTGAAGGCAGAATAGTGCAAAGAAAGACTATTAAATTGTCATAAGCTACTTATTTTTATTCTCCTCGTTCTTTTTCTTATTATGAATCAAGGAGAGTTCATTATTTTAAACTTACCTGACGTTTGAAATAATGGAGTTTTAATGAAAATATAGATTTTTATTCCGCTTAAACTGGGGAATAAATTACTTGTCTTGACTATTTTATCAACGCAGAACCAAAAGCGTCTGGGACTAACAATTTTCACAAAGGTTTCTGAAATGACGTACGTAATGCGCAGGGATTTCTGGCATGTAATACCTAAGCAAAATCGGAACGGGCCGCTATAGAATCTACATTGGTCCCGAATTGGACCCAGTATATGGCAATAATAGGCTCGCCCGTTATTAGGTGCGACATGCAAAGTAGATAAGGTTAAATATATTTTTAGGATATTTGCTATTATTACTAAATAAGTGTAATTGTTTAACCTTACAAAACCTCATGAAATCAGTATGTTTGGATACGAATTGGACCCAGGATATGGCAATAATAGGCTCGCCTGTTATTAGGTGCGACATGCAAAGTAGATAAGGTTAAATATATTTTTAGGATATTTGCTATTATTACTAAATAAGTGTAATTGTTTAACCTTACAAAACCTCATGAAATCAGTATGTTTGGATACGAATTGGACCCAGGATATGGCAATAATAGGCTCGCCTGTTATTAGGTGCGACATGCAAAGTAGATAAGGTTAAATATATTTTTAGGATATTTGCTATTATTACTAAATAAGTGTAATTGTTTAACCTTACAAAACCTCATGAAATCAGTATGTTTGGATACGAATTGGACCCAGGATATGGCAATAATAGGCTCGCCTGTTATTAGGTGCGACATGCGAAGTAGATAAGGTTACATATATTTTTTAGGATATTTGCTATTATTACTAAATAAGTGTACCTACCTCATCTATAGGTAAATACCTATCTACTAATATTATAATTGTAAAAGTTTGGCTGGATGTATGGATGTTTGTTATTGTTACTCAATGACGCCAAAACGGCTAAACAGATCTGGATGAAATTTGGTATATACATACTTAAAATATAGTCTAGAATAGCAATAATCGGAAACTAAAGTAGTTAATGCAGTAGTGTAATATGTATATAAACATACGGTATGTATATAAACAGATATATTATAACGCTTTTTTCCCGAAGGGGTAAATAAAGGTGTACGGTATCTTCGCTTCACCATCTACGTTATGTACTCTATTATTACACACGGCAACGATGCTGGAGATAGTTGTATAAAGCCACTATTATGAAGACGCGTTTTTAAGAAAACATTCTATATATTAGGAATGTGAAATTTGGTAACATTGTAAAATTGTAAAATTAGACTAAACTTACAGATATAAATATATTTCACACAAATACATACGTTGGTTACAATAAAAAACAAATTCAATATTATTCATATAGTGACCCCGTACCTACATCTCCGTTTGCCACTTGCCTGATAGGTATGTTATACTTGGAACGATGATATAAAGTTTTTGCTGCTGAGAATTATTTTTACAAACCCAATATTAGTTTATTTGAACCAGGAATTGATCCACTACGACTGCTAATATAAATGCAAGCTTATGTCGCGGTCTTTACGGCTCAATATAACAAACATAACATATACATCACGTGTTTTTTTCCTGAAGAGGTAGGCGGACTTGTATAATACCGTCATCTTGCCACCTATGTTAGGCCCCATGTACACCGATAAGGTTCCAGGGTCGCTCTATGTATACATACATACATATCATCACGCCCGTCTCCCGGTGAGGTATTTTTCGGGACAATCCCACCCACACGTCCACCGCTGTGACTCCTGTGAGCCAGGATTAACAGTGGAGTAACCAACTGATACACCGAGCTTTGACACTCCCAGTGGGGTATCCAAACATACTGATTTGATGAGGTTTTGTAAGGTTAAACAATTAGGTAAATACACAATTAAGTTTATTAGTTATACGTACCTACGTACCTATTTAAAGTTCAGTGATCTGAGATCGCTTTTGCTAAATTACATTGCACCTACCTGTGGTAGCTAGATATATCTAATGTTACCTCACTTTCATTTACCAGGATTAAATGCTATCGCGGTACTGTTTTATGGTGCCAATTAATCTTCCACGTGGTAAATGGAACCAATTTAGATAGACAAGTAGCGTCATCTAGTTACCGCGTTCATGTACCTCGGATAGTAGGTAAACTTAGCGACATCTAGTGAGTATATAAAGAACTAATAGAGTAGATGTAAAACTAAGTTCGTATTTAAAGCGTTTATTCACCAAGAAACGGCACCACTAGTACTTTCACTAGTTATAAAATATGATACCTATAGTGCTAAAAGGACGGCTTGATAAGAACTGTCGCAACAAAATAAAATATACATACAGGGTGGAATTTTAATGTCATCTAGAAGAAAAGTGTTATATAATGGAGATAGTTCATTACACTCGAAGGAAACTTGGAAATTTGGTTGTGGTCTTCTATAAAATGGAGACCTTACAAAAGACCACAGCCAACTACACAGGAACACAATAACACCACTAGTGCAATTGTATGTGTCTGAGTAGGTAGATATAGGTATTTAGTGCTAGTAGAATTTTTCTTAGGGTCGGCAATTCACAAGTGGATACCCCTATAGATATAAAACCGAAGAGTCTTGCGTGTACAAGGTGTACACTTGGTAATATTACTACGGTAACTACTCGTATTTTGCATCAAATAGGTTATTTGTTTTTGAAGTTATAACTTCTTTTAGCACGGTACGCATATTTTTAGATGAGATAAAAAATCTCTGGATTCGCGACACCGTTACGAGACGCAGCTTGACATATCCGAAAAATCTTTTTTCGACTGTTACGTTATTAAAGCAAAGAGGCGATAGGTATATGCATGTACATATATAGCAGACCGCGAACGCGTTTAGATAAATAAAAAAAAACATTTATTGCTATAATTTTCGACTATCACGTCGTTATTAAAGCAAAGAGGCGATATATGCATGTACATCTATCAGACCACGAACACGTGTTCGGCAATAAATGTTTTTTTTTATTTATCTAGACGTCTAGATAAATAAAAAAAAACATTTATTGCCATAAAATTTATAACAACTGTTTTGCCTAGTGTTTTCACTTCTGTCAGCACTCCGAGTGCATTTTTTTGTATTCCGTGTTTGTCATCATAGTAGTGGTATAAAAAACTAGCTGAGTATTTCGTAAGGAGTCTTTCATACTAACAAGGTGGCAAACAAGCATACGTGCCGCCTGATGGTAAGCAAAGCAATTATCGTGGCCTATGGACGCTTACAATATCAGGTTTCACTCGCGCGTTGCCGACCCTTTAAAAACCTTAACTTGTATAACTCCTTTCTTGAAAACCCCATGCTATAGTCTCTTCGGAAAACTTCGGCAGAGAGCTCATTCCACAACCTTATCGTACGAGGTAAGAAGTGAGAGAGAAGAGGTCTGTCTGTAGAAGGGTGACCGAAGCCGATCTGTCGTACAGTAGGTACAGCTGTTACTTCGTCGAACCTATATAAAGAGTAAAATAGGGTAATATACGAGTATATATTATTATGATAAATGAGCTTTTAGATATTCAAATACGCTGAAATAAATATATTCAGTAAATACTTTTTCATTGCTACGATTGTAAAGCAAATAAATTATTTTGCTATCACAAACTTTTTATTTTTTGGCTCATATCATTTATAAAATATTTACATACTTGCGAATATGAATAATTCATACCTTATCGCTGTACATAATGTAGGTACCTACTACATCGCCACTTATTTTGCCTAATGACTGTGTGCTGCAAGATATATAATAATAGTAATATAGTACAAAACAATAAAAAATAAACTTTTGACTAGCTGACAGCCTCTATGGAACAATAATATTTTGGGTGAGTTGTTCTATGCATGTCCCATATACCTATGAGTTTATACATGGCCGTCAGATCCCAAACTCGGCAAAGCCTAGCATCCAAACAACAGCTGGTAAATATACTTATATATTTCTTAATTCTTTATTAGTGTATATACCTAATTTAGTCTCGGGTATCTGCTAGCTTGTTAATCTAATGGTTAATGACGCTGACTGCTAAACCGGTGGTGAAAGTTCGATCCCCAATTTCCCACCCAGAACATTGTTTTAGGTGATAGGTGTGAATCTTTGTTCTGTGCTTGTTGATTTTTTGTTATACTAGGGGGTCGCTCCATATTCACCCGGGTTAAACTATTTTCAGCGCAACTTTCGTTTTTTTTTTACATAAAAGCCTTCTACTGACAATAACAAACACAACAAAAAAGAATTAGTAAAATCGGTTTAGATTTTCTCGAGATTTGCGCTTAGCAACACATTCAGCGTGTATTTTTATATCAAAGATTATTATTTAGGTATTCAGAAAAAATAATTATATCTGGCTCTACCTAGTTTGGGATCTAATAGCCGTGTATGAGTTGACCCAATATATTATTATATTAAAAGCATGTCCTTCCTAAAATACCATATAACACCTGTTAAATTTCATTAATAGCTCCCATAACTCCACAGCTTACAACACTTACAACAGACACATCCATATACTCACATCCTCAACCAGACTCTCACACTCTCACTGAACACTCACTTTCCGTCACCGCACACACTGGTATCTCATTATCTCTTTCTTTATTTTAATTCATATTGTTCTCATTACAGGTCTCTCATCATCTATCTACATATATCTCTGTTAGTAACTAAGTAACTTAAAAATGTATATATACTGGCTTTGAATAACTGCCCAAATTAACTTTTTTCACAATCATATAAACCGCGAGAGGGGCCTGGTGACATGTAACACAGATTTAGTAATAAATCTACAACATGCACCAGTCTCTCACAAAGTTTTGAAAGATTTTGTTTATTTTTTTTCTTTATTACTTTGTCATAATGCCTATTTCTCTCTCCCTGTACCTACTACATTATAAATGCAAATGTAAGAAGCTTTGTTTTGAGAAAATAAATGGTTTTTAATATTTTGTATTATTATTATTAAGACCCGATCAGCCAATTAGTCGTAAAAAAATTACATACCTACAGAAAGAGTTACTTTCGAGTTTGTAATATTAGTCAGTACGATACTCCCTATTAAGTATTACATTTTAATGCAAAAGCAAGCACAAACCGTTTTTAGGTCTCTTTGGTGGTATGTGCGGGGCGCGAGGGGTGAGACACGGCAATGAACCAATCACAGGCTTAAAAGAATCGTCATTGGTTAAAACTGACGACCGGTGCAGCACGACTGCAATCGGCTGCATTACTGTACATGCACAAACTACGGCCACTTTTATTCAAGATGTTTGCCGAAATGTATATTTACCCACCTATCTAAAAATAAATACGAAATATGTATAGACTTGTTTTTTAATAAAAAGTAGGTATTTTATATAACGAAGATTTTTAAATTTCATCCATGATACAAGGATTAGGTACTACTATCACGACTGCTAGTAGCTGCTAAAGCTCCACAAACTTTACTGCCTATGTTGTTTGTATCTCTTGATTTAAATATAAAAAGCTTCTTGAAATAACGCAGCGTACGAAGACAGACCGGGACCTAACGGAAAGGCGACTAAATGGGCGGTATAAAGTAGTGCGGGATATCCTGTAGCGAAATGGGTCAACGATATAAGGATCACAGGCCACGTTTAAACAAGATTGGGTCAAATCCGTATAGTATAAGGCTTAGTTTCTATTAAGGCTGGTTTGAATAAGAAGATCTTCAATGTTTCCTCCAAGTTTACCTACATTTACTTAGCTTCTTCTAACAAAAAAAACAAGTAGGTAAAATTCTTGAACATTCAAGACCTAGAACTCACGATTGACAGCAATTAACGTAGCGTAACCAATGACGCAGTCTGTTGTTTTTGAAACATTTTACAAGTTAAAACCAATAATCTCCCCCATTTTTGGAATCACCTAGTTGTTAAAAAATCGAATAAGTAGGTACAGCAAAAACTTCTACCAACGACCTATAGGTCTTTCACAAGCATTTATTCGACGAACAATTTTATTTATTGTAACTGCGATCTTTCGATACATTCGTGCGTTTTGTATATTTTTACAGTTTCACTACGGTCTTAAATTAAGAGGCCTCGTTAGTCTATTGGTCGTTCAGCGCAGACTGCTAATCACGCAGGCCAATTAGGGGTTTGATTCCCGGTCGTGCCAAATATCAGTATTGGTTTTTTCTGTCAAGCAATTCACAATAAATGCCAGAAGTTTAGAAATTGGCGGTGTTTACAACCCCGTATCTCTGAATGCCCGTAAATCAGTTCATCCCACGCATGACATCTCTCCGGTCGGATTTCCCCTCCCATAGTCTATGAGAGTGAAGGAATGAAGAATGCGACTGTGTTTGCGCACACACTTCTGCAATATAATATCTCCCGCATAGATGGCTAGTCTCCGTAGATAAACCACCGTAGTTGGAAGAAATTTTTTTTCATACTACTTGGGTGGCAAAGAACCATACGGCCTACCTGATGTTAAGTATTTACCGTAGCTTATGGACGCTTGCAATACCAGAGGTATCACTTGCGTGTTGCCAACCCATTGTTTTACACCAGGGCTTTATGATGAGAGTATCCCTGGGATAGGAACACGTTTCTTTCAAAACGCATTCCTAAATGAGCGCTGAACCTCACACACACAGCAACACAACTGCACCGCTGTGTGTAGTTATTTGGCTGTGGTCTTCTGTAAGGTGGAGGTCCTTTCCCAGTCGGGCTTGCTCGCTAGTCCGTCCTTCCCCAGTCAAGAGTTAATAATAATTATAAGTAGGAGATGGACCTAACAAAGAGGTAGGTAATGCCACTCATTGCCGACCCTTAGACAAAGGTATACTTTTTAAGTCTCACATGTTCTAGAATTGCTTTAGCTATAAACATACTACTTAATGAACAATTTGCACACTTGTACTTAAAGCATATATAATAGAGTCTTATACTTCAGTACAGTCAGTAACAAATGAAACTAAATACAGAAGAAACTGAACCTTTTTTGATATACTTAGTATAGAAAATTGTTTAAAGCTAAAAGCTTTGTATTGGTATTGTGTATCAAAAATACCTAAAAGCTATAAACAATTTTAGAACTATTCAGATGCAGTTTGAGTTTATTTAGAAAATGTGTGGTAGAAATAGAGTGAGCAAGTAACCGACTGCTGACAGTTCACGCTTCGAATGTGAATTTCACTTTATGGAATTAATACGTATGTACTAATCAAATTATTAACTATCTGTTAATAGTGAAAGGAAAATAAGGGAAATTTTGTCTGGAAACCCACATGTCCTAAAATAAATTCCAACAGCATAATCCACCAACTAACATTAGGCTAGCGTTTTAGGATTCAGCCCTAAACCCTCTTAAGTCTCTTGACAATGGAGAGGAGACCTGTGCTTAGCAGTGATAAGAGTTGCTATAATGTATAAGAGTTGCTATTGTTGTACAAAATATATTTTGTTGGTGATGATACCTCCTAAGCATTCCCCAATAAAACATCGAATACAAACGTTTAGAAGTGACGTAGTAGTGTGTTTGATCGTAACCAGAGCCATACTGAGGATTCATTAAGCCCGGGATACTCAATAAAACGAAATAATTGGCCATTTAGTTTCGTATAAAATGCTGTGTTTCCATCCGAAATGGTAATGAAACCGCAAATAGATTTCCTACAAACGAGCCCGAAGGAATGGAAGCACGAACAAATTTAATGAGTAGCCGCTACCGTTACGATTTCCAATCAGTTGCTAACTGGCATGCAATGTGCTTATTTGTTTGAAAATACAAATATCGTTCCCGTCTGGCACTACCGCTTCTTTTTTAAATTTAAATTATTAAATTCAGACAAGTGGTGGTGCCAGACGGGAAAGTTTATTGTAGAATGCGGTACATAATGGACTCGTGGGGTAAATATGGTCATAGGTATAAATGATGCCTAGGATAATACTTTGAGGAACTAGGCACTAGGCTACCCCGTTAAGGCCCACTTACTTACAATCAATGGATACTTACACCACAGTCTAAATAACGTTTTTTTATACTACCTGGGTGCCAAACAAACCTATGGCCCACCTGATTTTAAACAGTTACCGTAGCCTATGGACGCTTTCAATACCAGAAGTATTACTTGTATGTAGCTGCTCCATTTTTTTACACCACGACTTTAAGATGTAGTATCCCTGGGATAGGAAATCTTCTTTCAAAACGCATCACTAAATGAGCTCTGGAGACCTGTGCTCACACACAGGAACACAACTACACCGCTGTGTGTGGTTATATGGCTGTGGTCTTCTGAAAGATGTAGGTTCTGCCTTAGTCGGGATTGCTCGCTAGTATGGTGCCCTACCTCTCTTTACTGAAACTCTTTAGAACTGTGCTTACACTAAGTCTTCTCTGCTGGCCTTTTCTAATTGGATTTTCATCGTTAAGGGTTGGAAAATGAGGTATTTAGTTCAAGTGAGAGAATAATGGAGTTCTTAGCTATAATTAGCAAATAATACTTTTGTTTACTCAAGAAAGTAAAAGTGTAATTAAATTCCCAGTGAAAGATACAAAGGTCGATTCACTGCCGTAAAGGAAAAGAAAAATAATTTAACTTTGTTACCCTAAGGAGCAGTACTTCGTCTTTTTAATGAATAATTTCGTGAGCCCAATAAGGCAATAATTTATTTTTTACGTTAATAAGATTATGTCATAATGACTCGAACAAAAGAAAAATAATATTTAGAAATGGAGGAGTTCCGATCAATCAAATTACCGTGACGACTGATCTTGTTTGAAGTGAGATTAGCATTCAACGTTTTATTCCAGAAAATGTGAAATTTCTTTAGACATGGCAAAAATGTAATCTGAGCAGAGATTATCTATGACAATCAAACGGGTTGTCGATATCAAATTATGTACTTAATACAATGATATTACTTACATAAAATTGGAAATAAATTATTTTTCACAATCTCATAATACGGTAAATAATATTTAAAAAAGCGATGGTGGCCTAGTGGGAAAGTAACCGACTTGCACGCAAGAGGTGTGCGAGTTCGATCTCGGGGGAAAATTCATTTTGGTACTGCCACCAAAATGAATTTCACTTGCAGTTTATATTTATGTACTAATCAAATGATTCACCATATGCTAACGGTGAAGTAAAACATCGTGAGAAACCTTATGTCGTAGAAGAAATTCTAAAGACGTGTCTGAATCACCAACCCGCATTAGGCCAGCGTGTGGAAATAAAGGCCTAAACTCTCTTCCTCTTGATAAAGAAGAGGAGACCCGTGTCTAGCAGTGGGAAATATATGGGTTGCTATTATATAACATATATTTTAGAAAAGAAAATTCAGGAGGTCCATTATTAAGCGATTTTTATAATCGGCAAACCATACAAACGAATCTGCCTTCAAAACGAATTCCGTATTTTATCATATACTTCCACACGTCTATATATACGTATCTCCGTATATGTAGATATTAAATCTAATTAAGCCTAGAGTCCGTCAATTACGTCCTATTTGTATTTAGTCAACAGATTGTGTCATGTTAAAAGGGTAACTCTAATACCCAGATAATTGAAACGCTTGCTTGTCAACATAGTACATACATAGGTACGTGTGAATGTGTGAATCGGCCCTGACATACTCACCCAACAGGTGTGAAAGGCATCTCGCTATTTACTTAAGCTTTATAGTTTTAAACCTATAATGTTAGTGTTTAATATCACTCATTTAGAGATACGATTTGAAAAAGCGTTTCTTATCCCAGGGTTTAAGTAAAAACAATTGGTTTGGCAACACGCAAATTATATTTGGTATTTCAAGCGTCTATAGGCTACGGTAACTGCTTAAAATAAGGTGGGCTATATGCTTGTTTGTCAACAAGTCATCATTATCTCAACCCATAAACGTTCCACGCTTATGGGTTGAGATAATGATTTGTTTTGCTGGGCACGGGTCTATTTTTTTTCTTTTCTTTTTAAAAAGAAAACTCACGCACTAGAGAACTTTGTGTCGCGGGGAACTTTACAAACATACAATTAACGGACCCAAATTACACCCGGCTTAGAACAACTTTTTGTGGGTCACACAAAATGTTGTCCCGTGTGGGAATCGAACCCACAATCTTGTACACAGCAGGCGCATACTGCGGCCACTGGACCACCAAGGCAGTCAAAAGTCTTCTCCATACACTTGGAGGCATATAAGCCTACTATAGCACGCTGGCCAGACGGGTTGATACTCGTACCTATAGGGTTTACTCGGTTTACATAAGTTCTATTTTATTTTAAAAAAAAGCGGAATCCCTACGAAATCTTAATAAATTTTCACCCGTGCGCCCGGGATTTGCCGCTATGGCACATAATATTATATAAAATACAGCCAATGTAAACCCTATACCAACCCGTCTGGCTAGCGTGGTATAGTCAATAGTCAATGACATATACCTACTTATAAGAGAATAAATACACGGCGAGAGTGCAGTTACTCGAGTCGCACCGCAACGTCAACTTTAAGGCGTTCGTGGTGCGAGTACCGACGTGTTTTCTGCACCTCGTTATGAAAGATGACTTCTGGCCGAAAGGTGTGGTGTTCCGTCGCTTCTGCGGACAAGTGCCACCTGAACGCACTGAGACAATGAAGTGCTAGTGAAGTGTTACTAACATAGTTTTAAGTAATATAAACTAACAAAAGTTATAATTATGTACCTATGTTAGTCTGTAAGGTATGTATCTATGGAATGTATTTTCTGAAAATAAATGATTATTATTATTATTATTATTATAATATCATTGACTATTGGCCGAAGGTAGCTACAGCCGATTAATCGGTTTTAACTTCGGCCAGAAATCGACCTTCAGTCGGACACTAGATAATACTTAATACCTGTTGGACTAATAAAACTTCCCGCAACTAATCTAGTTAATCTAATACCATCTATGTCCCTCTAGTAAAGAGTAGGTATCATTTAATTTAATATCGCATGATATAAGCCATAACTGTCCATTAAATACCGGTAAGTGGAGTACCTACAGGATAAAGTAATAATGTTAATATACTTGAAGTACCCACTACTTAATATTAACTAAGTAAAATAGGTATACTTTTTTATAGACGTTCGTGATGAAGTCCACTAACTATTAGGGTGTAATAATCCTCTCCAAAACTCATAATCTTTATTAGCCACAATAAAATCAAATTCTGTTCTTATATCCATTTTTTTAATTTAGAATAATTATGTATTTTTATTTGCTTGATTCACTACTTTACTAACACATCAAGTGCGATTTTTCAAAGGAGGATCTTTAAATCTGATGGAAATATAATGAATATAATTATCGTGCACACTTGTTTTTCCTTTTCACATCTGAGCCTCTAGACAAGTGGCATAAGCGGTAGTCAAATCGAAAAGTCAAAAAAGCAAATGTATGGGATTTCACGTAAGTTTACGACATTATATCGTAGACTTACGTCAAATCCGTAAATAAAAAAAAATATAAAAGAATAAAATTATTAGGGTGGCCGCACACAGGGCACACGCGACAACCACAAAACGCCGCCTGGGCCGCCAACCTCTTTTTTGTAGTTTTTATACATTTTAAGTATATGGACTCGCCGCAAACGGTTAATACCAGTGGTTGCCACACGCTTCAAATACAATGTATGAAAACAGGTCGGTAGCAGCGTGTTGTGGCTGTCGCCTATGGCCTTTGTGCTACCTTTAGGCTAGTAGGTTATGTAATACGGTCTACTACCAAATTTTAATCAATATAGCTAGCTTTGGTATAACAAATAAGAAATAATTAACTTACCGACTGATCTCAAAACCTTCCCATTTATAAAGCCTTCATTATTACCCTATCTCAGGCCTAAACATACATCTGGGTGGACCACTGACGTCATATCAGGTTCCGGTGGACCACCCGTGAAGGCGGGTTTAGGTGAACAGGGGGATTTTAGTCGGTATGCCGGCCGCCTACCACCTTAAGTCCGGAAAGTCCGACATATCCGCTTCGCTTCCCCGGGCGGGGCGGTATGCGTAAAGCATTTCCCCTCTACAATCATCGTTTTCGATGACGGCAACCCTGGCAAAAAATTGTGATGTTACAAATTAAGTTATTTTACTCTAATTAATTTATTTATTTATTTAGGTACCACTTGCTGCATCATTCTAACAGTGATTTACCAATTCAATGATGCAGCCTATCTTTACATATGTAATAAGTCTTAACCAAATTAAACACTTTGGTAACAAAGTAAAAACAATGATATTTGTGTGAATTCACGATAATTAAGATTAAAAACTACGTCCTTTTCTGACATGAGCCCTAATGTGGCTCGCTAGACCGAATTTAGTTTTGAATACTCTGTTGCATGTGTTGCAGTAGAGTTGACCCTGCAAGTTGTAAGTATATGTATAGGAGGTTTTAGGTCTCTCTTTTCGATTTTGGCGTTTTAAGTCCGGAGTTTTAAGACCACTTTCTTCGAACGTTTTGGTCTTCATGTAGATGGTAGAGTGCCATCAAGACTTCTTCGACGCGAGTTCCTCCCAACTTTCAGGGTTGAACCCAGCCATTGAGGTGACGTTTTACCACATCTTTGTAGCGCAGATGTTGACCGCCATGCTCCCGTTTACCCTCTGCGATCCCGGAGTAGAATACAACCTGAGCTGGCGCTGCATGAGGAGAGCTTCCATGCCGTACATCTTGGAACACCGCAGTACTTCAGTATTAGCCAGGCGAACCTGCCATTTGATCTTCAAGATAGATCTTAGACATCTTAAATGGAACGTGTCAAGTTTTCTGATGTCTGATTTGTAAAGGCACCATGTCTCTGCTCCATAAAGAAGGACAGGTATGATTAGCGCCTTAAAGACGCTTAAGACACGATCAATGAGTTGCCCGAAATTATAAGCAGCGATGATGTAGCCCCGAAGCCAGGGTGTTATCGTCACGGATATTGCTACCCAGATAATTAAAATGTTTGACTTCCTCTAGTGGTTTCCTATCCAGATTTAGTACAGCTTTGTCAGCATCGAGTGGCGTGTTTGAATTAGTGGTTAGAGTCACTAACCACTAATCCAAACACCCCACTCGTATCTAACTTACTTATGAGTTACAACTTTACAAGTTGGTTACTTCCCACTCCGCTATCACCTGTTCAAAATCAAATAGTTCCATCGTTATTAACTTATCATCCATTTTCAAATCAACTGCTCGGTTGGTTCAGTGGCTGCGGTGTGCTGGTGTATACGCCGCGCGAGCACTGCGCGGCGTGCAATGGGTTCGATCCGCATAGGATACGGACAAAAAAATGTGAGATTCATAAACGGATCTCCCGAGTCTGGGTGTACTTTGTATCCGTCGATTGTATGTTTTTTTAAGTCCCCCCGCGAAACAGGGCTTGTTCTCAAGTGCGGGCGTTGTCTTTATTAAAAAAACTTAAATTCCTTTTCACCGTATCCGGTGACAGCAACCCAGACTATTTTTATTCGTACTTTCTTTTATTTCTTGAATATTTTCTAAAATTTTCTTCTACAAACCTTGTCCTGACAATAACAAACACAAAAAAAGTTGTCTTTTTTTAAAAGAAAAAAAAAGATATGCGCATAGGTACATACATTTGGAGGGTTTCATTTATATTTAATATAATATAGAGAAGATAAAAGATTATGCGCTCGTTATTGCCTTGCAAAGCTAAATTTATTCTTAAAAAGTAGTAGACAGTAAAGTTAGCAAACAATTAATGCGAACTACTGAAAGCATTTCCAGTTGCTTGTTACATTCAAATTTATTTACAGCGAACTTAATGAGCGAGTTGCATGTGCAAACCATTTTATGAACTATGCAAATTTTTAATACATTACTTAGTTTATTTATTGTAAATAATACTGTTTAACTGGAGGAGCAATAGCTTATAGAGTTCTTGGCACGCACTACAATTTTTTGAAGTTAAACTAGTAAATTTGTAATGTATGTTTTATGTTATAGCTGTTCCCCGCGACTTCGCCCGCGTAGATGTCGATGTCCTGTCCCAAGATTTAATCTATTTTCTAACCAAATTGCATGACGATTTAGATGTTTAATCGTGAAAGGGTAACAAACAAACAGAATTATAAGTTACATACTAATATTATAAGTAAATGCGAAAGTAACTCTGTTAATTAGTTTGTTTGTTTCTTACCTTTTCATGTTGGCAAGGAGATAGTTGGTATCTTGAGTCTGAGTATCTGAGTTTGTATACACACTTGTGCACTATGATAACCTTTTTTATACCCAGTAAACGGCTATTCATAGGGTAATCAGGCGGAATGTTAGCTTGTTTGCAACCTAAATAATATAAAAAACAGCACTAAAAAACAGAACACCCCGCAACTTAACTATAAAATATAACTCAGCCAAAACGCAAACTCAAACTCAAACTCAAAATTCATTTATTCATTTAGGTTACAAAGTAACACTTATGAAGGTCATAAATTATGAATAAACCAGAAAGATGATGTCAGCAAAATTTTCCTACGGCTAGTTCGCTGACGTAGAGCCTTGAGAAGAACTAGCAAGAAACTCAGGCCACTCTTTTTAATCGCCAGATAGTTACAATCTTTTGTAAAATACAAGTATGATAGCATGCAAGCTGATGCAGACAAAACCCGATACTAACTATATTGATAAAATATGATAATCGTACTTAGTACTGGTCGTGCGAGAAAAAAAAACCTAAAGTATGGTGTTAAAGTCTGCTTCAATTTACATATTGCTAAAGAATAAGGCAATATGTGAATAGTGACAATTTTTATTGTAAATAACGTTTTGCTACTAAATAAAAAAAACAACGAAAAAAAGAAAAAGTACAGAATTATCACTAGAATTCACAATGTGCCTCACGTCACAAATTAGAACTTAAGTACTAAGCTGATTTATTCTAAATTAAACAAACAACTATATAATGCAACTAATTCCAAGACTTTTTGTCGTTCAAATAATCATTTATTGTATAATAGCCCTTTCCTATGAGATGATTTTTAATAGTAGGTTTAAATTTGTGTAAGGGCAAATTCATTATCTCTTTCGGTAATTTGTTAAAAAAGCGTATACCGAGTCCTACAAAAGAATTATGTACTTTGTGTAAGCGATGGTACGTGCCAACTAACTTATGTTTGTTTCTAGTATTTACTGAATGAATATCACTGTTCTTAATATATAGTTCAATATTCTGTTTAACAAACATAATATTCGCAAATATATATTGTGATGCAACTGTTAAAATACCTATTTCTTTAAAACGTTCTCTAAGAGAAACTCGTGAGCCTAGATTGTAAATTGAGCGTACAGCTCGTTTCTGAATTAAGAAAATGGTTTCAATATCAGCAGCCTTGCCCCACAGCAATATGCCGTAGGACATGACGCTGTGAAAATAACTAAAGTAAACTAATCTAGCCGTATCTACATCCGTAAGTTGTCTTACTTTACTAACTGCAAAAGCCGCAGAGCTAAGCTTTCCTGCGAGGCATGATATATGGGCTCCCCACTGAAGTTTACGATCTAAAGTTAAACCCAAAAAAACTGTAGACTCAACAAGTGAAATAGCTTCATTATTTAGATTCAAATTAGTGGTAACACTTCTTACGTTAGGCATGGTAAATTTAATGCATTTAGTTTTTTTTTAATTTAACAGTAGATTGTTTGATGTGAACCAGTCCAGGACTTGTGCGAGAGAACCATTTACAACATCAAAGTTACTTTCTTTACGGTCGATTTTGAAGAGAAGTGATGTATCATCTGCAAATAGCACTATGTCGCACAAATCCTGTACAAAGAAAGGTAAATCATTAACATACACTAAGAAGAGAAAAGGACCTAGAATTGAACCCTGAGGCACGCCCATTGCTATAGGTAATCCAGAAGACCTATTTCCATTTACATCTACGTATTGAACCCTGTGACTCAGGTAGGCAGCAACAAGATTAAGTGCAGCGCCCCTAATACCGTAATGACTAAGCTTTCGCAAAAGCGTATTGTGATCAACGCAGTCAACAGCTTTAGAAAGGTCACAGAATACACCAATAGCATCCATAGAATTTTCCCAGGCATCAAAGATATGTTTTATTAATGTAACACCTGCATCTACGGTGGAGCGACCCTTTGTGAAACCATATTGCTCTTTGTGTAATAATTTATGTAAGTTAAAGTGACTCTCTAATTGCTGCAGTATAACTTTCTCAAAGATTTTACTAATAGCGGGCAATATGGATATTGGTCTAAAGTTAGTAGGGTCGCTCTTAGATCCATTTTTAAATAACGGTATCACTTTACTGTGTTTCATTAAATTGGGAAACACACCTGCATCCACACATCTATTAAATATTACAGCCAGATGTGGCGCTGTATTAAAAATAATATTTTCAACTAATTTAACAGAAATACCCCATAAGTCGGCAGTTTTTTTTGAATTAAGCGACTTAAAAACTTTAATTATATCATTGGGGCTTATATATTTAAAACTAAATAGGTCACTGCACTCTTTCACGCTCCGCCTAACCAAGTATTCAGCAAAGATTCAGAAGTTAAGTCACTTAATATAGTCTTATATAGATACTGACAGTTATAAAAAATATTGTCTAAGCATGTTGCAGAATGAGAGGTGATTCTGGTCGGTTCAGAAAATAAAAAATCTAAATTGAAAGACTTAAATAAACTAATTAATCTAATACAAAATTGTGACTGCTCAAGTAAGTTAACATTAAAATCACCACATACTATAACATGCTTTTTTCCAAAACCTAAACGTTTTAAAACCTCTTCCATAATTGTTTCAAATAAGTTGAAGTCGCTCTGAGGTGGACGGTATACACAGACTATGATATGTTCTTCAAGCTCAACACAAGACATTTCAATAGTGCGCTCGATAGAAAGATTTGCTATATCTTTACGTTCCTTACAATTTGTACTATTTTTAACATATATTAGAGAGCCACCACGAATAGCCTTCTTTCTTACAAATGCACTAGAAATATTGTAATGTTCATTATTAAATAATAATAATTGATCACTCTTTAACCAATGTTCAGTAACACAAAGCACATTAATACTATTTTATAACTAACGCAAATTGTATAACTAACTGCTAAATCACGTGGTTTAACCTATCGTTACGAAAAGCCTACCTTCAAATCAATCATAAATAAATTACCCGTTAACGACATCTGAATTACCAAATTCGTATTATATATAAATTCATTGGGCATTATACCAATTACCGAACACGTAATGCTCACGGTTTACATTCGACTGAACGATGTAATAATAGTTAACGTGACGACAACATTTAACATGTATTGTAACTTAAATGTTATTGCTAAAAAAATGACATTTATATATTACATATTCAAACGGTTCCTGTTGTAGAATTAGTATTACATAGTGTAATTTAATACAATTTGATATAATCTCAAGGTAGGTACTGTAGAGGTTTATTGGTGGTCACTAGCTGGCCGCATACCAATAGTGAAACCTCTAACGTGTTATAAAAGTAAATCATAATTATATTTGAATTCAGAGATTGGAAAAAAGGGGAATGATTTGAAGGTTGTCATGGGCATGGCAGGTTCGGGCTTCGATGAAGCCAAGTTGTATTTTAAATGTGAATAATCATAAGTAGGGAGAAGTATAAAATAAACAAATCATATAGTTATCCAGTGTTATTTATTTGCCAATGTAATCAAGAACCCCTCGTCCAGTCTTGTACCTGCTTTACCATCTGGAGACTACGCCCATAGTACGTGTTTGAAGGAGGAGAATCTGCTGACGACGGTGGGGCTCTACAGTACCTACTACTTCTAGAATTTTAGCCAAGTTCGGTATACCGAATCATCCCGTGACAACCCGCGGCATTCTGTTGGATCCTGTCGCGGTTAAAGCGAGCACCAGATTGTGTTTGCTTGCGCCGGCAAGCAAACACCATCTGGGGCCCGCGTTAGCCGCAGGTCGCTTTCAGTCGCCTTTCAGTCAATCAATCAGCCTATCGCGTTCACTGCTGGACATAAGCCTCTCCTAACACGTGCCACAGCACTCAGACCCTTAGATGCTTATATTTTACCAAACAACACTGCCGTATGTTACAAGCATTTTCTACATTTAGCTACGCTTTATTTTATCTGATCGCAAACACATTTCTAGAAAATTCCATAGATGCTTGCCTCTAGAACATTCTACTTAAATAAACATAGTTATACACTCCAATAGGCGCTTGAATTTCATTACCTACCGGCACAAGTCAATACGCTAATGCATTTATTCCATTAGACATCCTATTCGCGCTTTTAATTTCCCTTCTCTAAACAAATAGGTACATTAACGAAACCCACACAAAATTGTGTTATAAACCTACGACAGTTAATTTACCTAAGTGCTCAGTCGAAATCAACGCTGAGTTTATTGAAACTTGGAAAAGTTCATTGATCTTTGACACATTACTGGATTACCTAGCACCGACGCTAAGTAAGTAACCGAATTTTGGTTACAGTGGCTAATGTCGACGGAGATATTAAAATGTTATTTGACTCTTTCTACCCTCACTTTAACAGTCTGATGGTGCAGCAATCCGACACGCTCAGAGAGAGAGAGATCAGGTGCAAGAACAATTACTTTATTATAATAAATCATTTATTTCAGAAATATACAGTTTACATAGTACAAATTAATACACGTAGCCTATATATTCCCATAGATAAATACCTTACAAACTAATATATATCTTCTTATATATAAAAATGAATCCCTATTTCCCTTGGTCACGGCATCACGCGTGAACGGCTGGACCGATATCAGTATTTCTTTTTTTGTTGTGTTTGTTATTGTCAGAAGGTTCTTATGTAAAAAAAATAAAGTTGCGCTGAAAATAGTTTAACCCGGACGAGGTCGGGGCGGGCCGCTAGTACATATAATTATAAAACTTATAACTAAACACATTTCATCGGTGTCGTTTTACACCTCGCTGTGTTGTGTAATCGTCCGCTTTACGTGCTTTCTTAGATACTAGAGGTTATTTTGTCCTAGTGATCAGCAATCGTATTCAACCAACACTGGGCCACCAATTTTTTCACAAAAAGGGCTTATACAAATTGAGGGGCTGTTAAAAAAACAGAACACGGTCCGAAGCCACTTTAAATGTGCTATCGGCATTTGAGACTTCAAGTACGAGTACGTTAGAATCACGCGTTTGTAAAAACTTCTTGGAATTGTAAAAACTCTCTTTACAAGTAACAGAATTACGTAAACCTAGAATAGTGTTAAACGCTGTCCATATTAAGTATACAGTCAAAAGACATACATGATATATATTTACATTATCTCTTCGGTTTTAATATGGTAGTCGCTAAATAAATAGAAAATTCCTTATTGGAAAGCTTCAAACGAAAAATACAATAGCTTTTCTAATTTCGAAAATATTTAATTGGTAGATTGTGAATTTTCCATTGAAACGTGTTATAATAAAGGCAATTCGTAATTTCATTTAGATCCGTTCAGTAGTTTTTACGTGAAAGAGTAACACACATCCATACATCCACCCATCCTTACAAACCTTCACATATATAAGATATATACAAGCCCAGCTGGGGTAGAACATAGAACGTCTACCTTACATAAGACCACAGCCAATCAACTACATACAGTGTATGTAGTTGTATTACTGTTAATGTGGTTACCACTGTTCATTTAAAAAAGACTTTTTTTTAAAATAGCTAACGGTTTTCTTATCTTACAGCTATCCATAACACAAAACTCTAGTGTAACAAGATGAAGGATCGGCAACGCATGAGTAATGCTTCTAGTACTGAAATTGCATACCATTACGGGGCCAGTACGTTTGTTGATCACCTCTTAGTATAAAAACGGCATTGCGACCAAATACACGCACACACCGCTAGTACAGCCTAACAAAAAAATCTATAACAATGATTCTTTTTCGTTTTCATTATTTGTAGGCTATATATCATTGCCCATAAATTGGAACATCGATGAATTAATTTGACATAACAGCCTCGCAACAAAAGAGAAATGGGACACAAAAATGTAATAATTATCATCGATTTCCGTAATTAATGGGCCAATGGTGAATCGGGCATGGGACAAATGTAATACCGTAGCTGCGTAGCTTGTAATAGTCCGAGAGACGAACGACAAAAAATTGCAAGCACTTTCTAAAAGCCGATTTATATAAAGTATATCGTTTACACGATCATGCTTGGTTTATATTTAGAATGCTTGACGTTTTGATCAGGTAACACGGCTGGTGTAACTTGGTCGAAATGTCAGACAGTGACACTATCATTGTTTGTTAAGGCTTGGGATATCGCCAACGACCTTGAGCGCGGAACGAACTCTAGGCGAGTGCGGGGATACAAACAAATGTACTTTTTAAATGGACGTCATATTATTTTTATATAAATTAAAATTTAAACTTATTATAGATATAACATTACTTTATAGGTGTAGGTTTTCTTTAAATATTGTTTTTTTTTCGTATCATTTGATAAAAATTGAAGTCATAAACTGGTTACATCTCAATAATTTGGTGCTGATTTGATGTTTTTTTTTACAAACTATTTAGAATTACTATATAATTTATGACAAAACCTTATTATGAAACACATCTTGTAGATAAATACTGTATTTTTGGCAGTCATTTGTCTATAAATGCCAACTAAAAAAGTTTCATTTACACCGCTTTTTCATCATTTTTTAAAAGAGAGGGACCTTTATTCCTAAAGTTTAAAAAATGTTTTTTCTACAAAACAAAATCACTCGCGCGACTAAGGGCGGTTACAGACTTTTTTTTTATGATCGTAGAAGGGTATTAAGGCTGGTAGTGTTGAGCCAATATTAACATGGATTTTGACGCGTCAATGCTCGTACGAGTCGCGTTTCCAAAAACAAGCTTATACTTGCGTATAAAATGCTAAAACCGCTCTAATGATAACGATAACAGATGACTGACGGCAAGCTTCTCCTTTAGTCCATCAATACGTGTTTACAACCCGTATTAATGGAGTAAAGGATATAAAAAAATCAACCTCAAGAAAGTGCTTGCAATTTATTTTCGCTCGTCTCTCGGATTATAAAAAGATCTACGTGTTTTCGAGCACGGGGGACCGCCACATCGGTCGCCCACAGATTATAAATAACCCCATGTTTTTACACGATTTAACACGACCTACCACATGGGAGCCGATGGTAAAGGAAATGTTTTCGAACAGTATTTGTTTTTGTTTTCACATTTGTTGACTGATGGCATCTATTGATCGTTATATCGAAAGCTTTTATTCAATAGCAACCTATTTTTTTTATTGAGTGGTTGGTCGCCAACCCTGTGTCAGAATGGTTCATATCGCACATAAATGCCTTAGTCGCGATCTAACGACTGTAAATTGGGAGTGACATTTCGAAACTAGGAGAAAGTCAAATGTACTTAATGCCACTATGCGGTCACCTATAGGGTAACCACGCCCTTGATACTATTACCCACTATCGCGTATAGCAATTAGCGAGTGCCTCAGGCTATGAGCGCCTATTTTAGGATATCGTCATCTTTAGTTTATAATATTGATTGTTTACAATTTTTTATGACCGGTCTTTTGGAACGTAGACGATTTTCCTTTGCGGTTGAATGGCAAGGAGGCCCTTCGGTTTGGGCCGTTCAGACTAAATACCCCATATATTTTTTATCTAGTGTCGTTTTTGTTAATGAAAATGCTATGTATGTTATTTTAACTGAAGCTATTACAAAATAGCAACTTATATATACTATATTCATCGTACCTTTGGTCGTGTTATTACCCTTGAGCACGACACAACACATACTGTACTTGATAACAGACAGTTATAAGAATAAGCGAGATATAAAAATTTGTAAAACAAAAGTGAACGCCCGCAATCGCATTTATGTCCTAATTCTGACCTCGTTTTTAGTATCACACGAGTTACCCATTAATCTCTTTTTTCATTTACATCTCGATCGTATTTGTTAAAAAATATGATCTTATTCTATTGTTACGTTTTTTATATCGTATTTTTTAATTAAATTTTTATCGAGGCAATAAGCTCGTTTAATTAGGGTATTAATCCTCCTGTACGTAATTAATGTACAGTATTATAACATTTATAACAATAGTTTTTTTTCACAATACGATATACTGAAGCATAACAATATATACAGGCAAGAGCACAGCCTACCTCTTTCCTAAAAGAGGTAAGCTATGCTGTTGCCTGTATTATAAGAAATTTTAAAGGCACGTCTGATCCATCAACCTGCATGGGGATAGGTAGCGTGTGTGGATGAAAAAATAACATTTATTTTAGATAAATATCGATTATTATAGTGTAAGCCTTCTCTGCTCTCTTTAGAGAAGACTCCTCTTTTCTATAAAGAGAGCCAAGAGAGCCATATTATGTCATAATATGGGTTAATGTGATCATCTCGCTATTTTCCAAAATGTTGGGTCCGATCACCTTATGAAAAAATAATGCGTCATCCGTTTATGAATTGTGTCTTTGTAAAGACATGACTGAATCGGAAGACGAAAATCGAGACCACAGAATGACAGCCGTACATATTTACAACTAAGCCACAGAGGCAAAGTTTTACAGAGTCATATTATAGATAAATCGGTATAATACTAGTTGTCGTGATTTATAAACTGGTGGGAAGACTTTGATGGATCGTGATCATATTTCATAAGGCTAAGTCAGCCGGCTACTATACCTATGTATTTATGTTTTCCTTAGTAGCAACAGTGTCGGTCGATAAATGGTCGGTCCGTTTGTACTTGGAAACATAACGAGGGACTATGAACACGATGTAGATGAAGAAATACTTTTAACATAAAACCTTGAGAAACTTAAATCTTAAAGAAAACTTTCGTAAATCTACAAAGAGTAACTTATATTAAAATTGTTAATTATTTGTTGTAACAAATAACTAAATACATAATATAAATTAAAAAGAACGTTTTACTTATTGAGTCACACTATTCTCCAGTGGCTTTAATAATAATAATAAACATTTAATCCGGTTTTTATCCAAAATTGTTCAGTTACAATTTCTTAAAAACTATGTTAGTATACTTAAAGTAATTACAAATTATTATTATATTTATTTATTCATTCATATATTAGCCGCACTGACACCACCGCTATGCCTACGGGTCCAGTGCCACAGGAAAGGACAATCTAGCCTCTCTCCAATCAACTTTAGCTACTTACATACATTTTAGCACGCCCGTCTCCCTCTGGGGTTGGCAGAGATTATGGTACGGCAATTACTTCAACCCAAACATACATATTTCGTTATTCATGTATGAACGTCGGTTTTGGGTGCTTTTAGTTTAGCTACTTCTTTATCAATATACCCCGCGTAAATAAAAAAAATAAAATTGTAAAAAGAAATTGTGTTTTGATTAAAGGGTAGAAACAGCCATTTCTGTGTTCTATTTCCTTCCTAAGGCGGGCAGTGAAGTTGGGTGATGCCTGAAACCACTGTTTGAGAAGAATGAAGAAAGAGAGAATTAAAGAGAGAGTAGCCGAGCAGGCCGTCTTGTTTTTGTTTGTAAATCAAGACCTAAATCTTCTCTGCTCTCTTGATAGAAGAGAGGAGACCTGTGCCCAGCAGTGGGATATATATGGATTGCTATTATATATTACTCTACTCACATTTCCCCTACTTCAATGTAGGCAGCGTGGCTTGGTTAAAAAAGGCCACCACCGACTTATTTCTTGTAGTTTTCATACATTTTATATGGACCCGCCACACACGGTTGACGCCGGTGGTCGCCACTCGCTACAAATAAAATGTATGAAAGCAGGTCCGTGGCGGCGTTTTGTGGCTGTCTCCTATGGCCCGTGTGCGGTGACCTTTAGATACCATTATGAAAGCGGCCGCTTGCTACTACCATCGGTATTAAAAAAAAACATTCCGTTGCTACGTACGTTCCGTACGCTGTGAAAAAGCTATAAATGTTCGTATAAAAACGCAAGTCATATCCTGAATTAATGTCAGCACCTATTGTATCGAATGTTCGATTAATTCAATAATCGAAAATAGGTCACCTTCATCTAACAATTCGAGGCTCTAAAAAGGTTGTTGCAAAATGGTAATAAATTACTCTGCATCCTATGAACGACCGACTTCAGTCAAGGCTAATCTGAATGAAGTCTATATAACTGCGAGGAACATATTTTAATGCATAAGTGTGCGTGTAACCATAAGTCCATTTAGAAGACTCTAGAAGGTCAAATTGACGGAATTAAGATGGTAGGGCGTTCTGATACGACCAACGAGAGATCAGGCGCAAGACCAATGGCTTCACGTGCTTTTCGAGGCACGTAGAGTTGCTGTGGTTTCAGAAAATGGTTACTCAACTGGGCTGACCTTAGTAAATCTTCCAGTGTACATGAAATAGCAGCTAAATAAGCTGTGTCTGAAACAAAAACAAACTCTGAAAAGACGATTTCATATCAAACTTGAAATAATTGATGACCACCAATTTTTAACACAGTAAATGTAACTCTCTCTTTCTCTCTCTTTTGATAGAGGAGAGGAGTCCCGTACCAAGCAGTGGGATATTATATGGGTTGCTATTATTATTAATCGATGTTCTAGTCACTGTCTGTATGTCTATATATACTTACTACTAGCTGTGTAGCCCGTGGCTTCACCCGCGTGGATGTCAGTTATCGCGATAAAAATTCTATGTCCTATGTTCTTCCCTAGGATACCATATCTATCTCCTTGCCAAATTTAATTAATTAATAATAGCCGTTTAGTCTTGAAGTGCGAAGAAGCGTAACCATTAAATAAACTCACTGTCGCTTTTATAATATAAGTAGATTTATGTCTCTCTTTTCAAATGATATAAGGTTTTCTTTCTAAACATAAAATCAGCGTCTACACTTTTTTACCAATCTAATATATTATTTTCAAGTTACGTCAAATAGATTCTATTGAATACCAAAATGTTAGCTTATTTATCAGACATTTTATTATCGTTGTATCTCCATCTCCGTAACACAAGACACATGTAAAACTAGATTGATTTATATCGATACAACAAAAACTATCGAATAATAAATCAACCCTAACTTTTACAAGTAGCAATTCCACCCCGAAAACGACAAGTCATCACCCACGCGCCCCTTATATTGGCTACGAACCTCTCATAAAACGGATCCCTATAATGTAGCCTTAGGTGATATAAGATAAATTTTGGGCATTTATTCACTGTCCACTATGACACGAAGGGAGCTACAGAATATGTCAAAATTATGTTATCTAACGGACAATAGATTTTTGTCTGCTGTGAATTCGATTTGATGATCATTACAAATTTAAATTTATTATTAACAAAATGTCCGATGTAAGACATAATTAAGAGAGGTAGGGCATCATACTAGCGAGCAATCCCGACTGGGAAAGGACCTCCACCACAGCCAAATAACACACAGCGGTATAGTTGTGTTCCGGTGTGTGAGTATGCGTTTTAAAAATAAGGTGTTCCTATCCCGGGGATACTCCATCTTAAAGCCCTGGTGTAAAAAAATGGGTCAGCAACACGCAAGTGATACCTCAAGTATTGCAAGCGTTCATAGGTTTCGGTAACTGCGGCAAGCCGTATGCTTGTTGCCACCCAAGTAGTATATAAAAGAGAGAGGAGACACACCATAGAAGTGAGCAAGCCCGACTGAGGAAGAACCTCCACTTTACAGGAGACCATAGCCAAATAGAATAATAGGTATAATTTTATGTTAAAACGTGAGCACAGGCCTCCAGTGCTTGTTTTCCTTATTCTACCGTTACGCACAACACAAATTTTTGGTGCTATTTTTTGCTATCTATGAATTTATAAATGGAAAAAAATATTCTGGATATTTTCTTTTGTTTACGTTAGTAAGTACTGTTGTTTCTCTGTGAATGTTTATTGTATTTATTTGTTATTACAATATAATATATACTTTATGTTAAAATTTCGAAAGCGAGTTTGTCTATTACGCTAGCACGACTAAAGCCATTTAGTCGTGCTTGCGTATTAGACAAACTCGCTTTCGCAATTTGAACATACGAGTAAACTAAAGATTACCTATATTGTTATATCCTATGAGTCATATGAAGATCATAATGAAATTTGGCAAGAACATAGATGATATTCTGGGTGTAGGTTTGTTGTTTACTCACGTTATCACACTAGCAATACGACAATGCCACGACAATGTCCTGTACTTGGTAATCGGTTTTAAAGCTAACATCCAGTTCACACGTGGTTTACCCTTTTCTTCGCTTTTGTGCAACTGTCACAATGACGTTCAATTAACATGCTTTAGCGCATACACTACATTGGGGACGGACATAGGAGCTACGGGCAACAGCTACTTTCTAATATTATTAATGGGAAAGTTTGTATTGGTGTATAGATTTTTGTTAATCAATCACGCAAAACCGGCTGAACGCATCTGGATAAAATTTTGCATAGAGATGATGATAGATGTCTGGAATAGCACATAGCCTATTTTTTTATATGTTTTTTCCTATAAGAAATATATAATTACTTTTATATGAGACTGTCCATCCATCACAAAGGCTGATTTTATTACAATGTATTTTTCTTATATACACTTTATGAGCCAAATTAAGCTCTCGTAACTCTTGGTCCCAAAAATTTAATAAACGATTTTCTAAGAAAATGTATGAGCTGAATTCGGTTGGTTACCAATAAATATTTAAGTGATTCTAATTGAGTTTCGTAATAAAGTATGTCTAATTAAAATTTAATACATAACTAGACTTCATTATTTTTTTTAAATAAATGCCAATGGCTAAAAATGTGGTATAGTTTTTATTCATTTGATTCCCACCTCACACGCAGAAATTGTGCGATCCATAAATAATTGTCCCGAGTCTAGGTGTACTTTGTGTCCGTTAATTGTATTTTAGTAGGATGGTGGTAGCCAAGGCATTTAAATCCACATGTGAGGTGGGAGTTCGATCCCAACCCACTTTATGCAATTTATTTTACTTGTCAACTGATAAGTGATAAGTATTCCTTCTGCCAACGCATGTGATATACACACGATGTGTAAACCCGCTCAGATTTTTTGGATATAGAAGAGGAGACCAGTGCGCAGCAGTGAAACATATAGGTACGAGTTGATATTACTATTTTATTTAAGACAACTCCTTTACTAGAGAATGCGCGGTGGAATACAAGCCCATAAGTTACGGACGCAATATACTCGTACATCCAGATACGGACGAATCAATTTTTCTCGCGTGGAGTTTGAACACACAACACAATCCTACGTTTTTATGGTGTGCTGTACGCGCGTTATTTTATACAAATTGAACTACTTGCATACAAGGGTAAACTTGGCGCTCAAGCCGTATATTCTCCATCAAATAAATAAAATTAACACTTCACTATGACATTTGCTGCTGTCGACGTTTGCTACCATAAAGTTAATCCTATGTGACCCTTAATAACTCTTCTAACCTTTTTAAATGGAGCCGATTCCAAAGGGTTTGATCAACTGGAAAAGGGACCGTACACTTTATAAATATGTACAACTCGTTACGACTTTTAAAGTGGCCCATCGATCTATTTAATATAACATCGTTTAATTTTAAAAGATTCATGTCAAATAAAAACACCTAATAAAAGTTCATCGTAACTTTTGAGCCGTAGCGAATAAATTACGGTTTATAGCGCGACCTTAAAAAAATCTTTTATTTATGAAATGTTTGTTTACTTATTACATGAATATAAGGTACCCCATCAAAACGAAATGATAACCAAGATATGTACTTACTCGTAACTTTAACCGTAAATTATATTTTTATTGCATCAACTGCCAACAAATTCGTGGTTTAAGACTTTTAAGAGCTTCCTTGACGTGTGATGAATAATGAGATAAGAAGTATATCTGGATCGAAGCTATTGATGTACCATAGTCTCTGCCTACCCCAATGGGAGACGGACGTGACATCACCACGCCGTCTCCCATTGGGTTGTATGTGTATGTATATATATCCTATTGCAACTGTATATAGAACCTAACATGGTGAGCTGGTTCTATGGCTGTTAGGAGGTGGAAGAACCCTACAAAAAGAAGACAACGATTATAAACGTTATTAGACCCTTAACCTCACGCATGTCAGCTGACCAAACAATTTACGAACAATAGAAAAATATTATGTAGCGTTTTCACTAATATGCCTTGGCAGAAACGTTTAAACGCACGGAGATACACTCTATTTGACATAAGATCTTTATAATATACTGCTCAAACGTTATACCACGAGTGCATTACTAAAGACTAGGTACTGTTTTACATTATGTAATGAGTAGATTACTTGAAATACCTACCATGTCGTCCTTATAGCGATTCAAACCTCGCTCATCTATTGATCTGCACTACTCATTTATTAAGTTATTGTTTGATCTTTATCGTATCATGTTCATACATCTGGTAACATGAAGCAATAGAAAAGGTAAGTATATTCTAGGTTAGTTCAAGTTATTTCTTAATTAATAAACTTAACATTTTCACGACCTCCATTACTAGGTTTCCTAGTACTTAGGCAATACAATATAATACCGACATAGAAACATACAGTAGCGAAAAAATAAAAGAAACGTAGTATAAGGATTTTGTGTTGTCCCTAACACTAGACAAAAGAAAATTAAATTACATTACCGCGTATTCAGAGAAAGAATATAATATGTAAAACTACATTTACATAAAACATGGAATGAAGGTTTGACCTGACCTGACCTGTAAGCATTTATAGAACAAGGGGTATTATTTGCTATGACTACATAAAGCATTATGAATCGCCTATGTGATTGTTTCAACCACTCATCGATGTATTTTCAATGTTGTCAGAGTATTACTTAATACCGTTAGCAGTTCTCCCAGAACCTAGTGAAGATTGCTGACAGCCGCTCGATGACAACAGCTCTGGAGCGAAGGCTGTGGAAATCCTTGGGGCAGGATTTATGTCAAACTGTGGACGATTTTCGCCTGAATAAACAGATTTCTTAGTTTAGTAATACCGGAGAATGTTTGATGGATACGGTACCAGCATTGAAATTCACAAATCTACTAATCAAATCATTTACTATCTGCTTAAAGTAAAAGAAAAATAAGAACAGCTCCATATTTATAGAATTGTTACTGAAATTACGTAGCTATAATAATATTTAGTTCAATCGGCCACCAGGAAGTAGTTTAAATCTTGTAAGCAAATGTGAAGTTATAACTTTAGTTATTGTAAAAGAAAAGAAAACTATAGAAAACAATGTCCTCTAGCAGTTTTTGAAGATAAGAAAGGGCTGTAAGGTTTTATTAGTAACATTATGAAAACGGAATTGATTGTTTTGACTACACAGTGCAATGACCTAGACAGCAAATACTAGTGTACTGATTCTGACTTACGATCTGCTATTGTCTTGATTACCTATGTAATTTGGTTTTTATTTTTATAGAGGTAAAGCACCGACGCCTTACCTCTCTAAGAAAACCACAGCCAAACACAGTCTTCTAACTACAGAGTAGATAGAGTTACGATTGCAAAATATGATTCTCATAGTCCGATGGGACCGCAATTCGACACTACAGGGATCTATTGTGACATTCTTGACAGCCAAATCCGCTATTTATTTTATAGCACCGGGTATCGAATTCGAGACCTTGTGATCAGCAGTCGCATTCGAAGATCACTAGACCGACGAGGTAATAAATTAGTTCTTATTATTATTTCATAGACATAATCCAATTTTCTATTTCAGTTGTTCTATTTATTTTCTTTTGAAGATATGTAAGCAGCTTAGCGTGTAGTACTTCTCATCTTCCTTTATAATATTTCCTTATCAAATGGTTATGTTTGCTTTTGAGAATATATTTAAATTTTCCCAAAGGTAAGCGCAAAAGGCATGGTTACGAAATTTTCGTCGAAAAACGAGGGGAGTTAAAAATGCCTCATACATGTTTATTTATTGTATTATGTTTATATATTTTAATTTATATTTTTTATTTGTATTTTTGTAATTCATTTAATTTTGATTTAATTTAATTTATCTTTTATGAATTAACATTATGTGATGTGCTATGGAAATTTGTCTGAAATAAACAATTATTATTATTATTGTTATTAGGGACAAAGCCTATGCCTGTGATACGGATTTGTCCTATTTTAGTTTAACAAGCGAGCTTAGTTTTTCTTGTCTTATAAATGTTTATCGGAATGTCGTCAAATTTGGTAGGCCAATTTTTTTTAAGTTCAAACATGATCCAAATCGGTCGAGGGTTTTCCGAGATATAGGGGTTGGTAAACGAGTACATCGCAAGTTCACAGTAAAGTTATTTGAAAGCTATGAGCACCTGTGTTTTTATTACTACACACTTATGCACTATAATATCCATAGGAATTATCATATTATATATATCCCGAAGATAGTCGTACTTAAGTAGTATAAGCGGTGGTGGCCGAGTGGGAAAGTAACCGACTTGCACGCAAGAGGTGGGAGTTCGATCCCGGACAGTACCAATGTGAATTTCACTTTGTGGATATTTATATGTACTAATCAAATAATTCGCCATCTGCTAACGGTGAAGGAAAACATCGTGAGGAAACCCACATGTCTTAAAAGAAATTCTAAAGACATGTCTGATTGACCAAACCGCATTAGGCCAGCGTGTGTTAATTAAGGTCTGAACCCTCTCTCTATCTTGATAGAGGAGCGGAGACCCGTGTCCAGCAGTAGGACATACCTATATGGGTTGCTATTATTATTTTATTATTATAGTCGTAGTTAGTCACAGTTTTTATACTAGATGTTGCCTGCGGCTCTATGCGCGTGGTTATTGTGATAAAGAAATACACTATATCCTTCCCCAGGAGTATTTAGCGGCATGCGGCAGTCTTCTTGAAGATTTGAGACCAAATGACATTGACTACGTGTAGGTTCACGTATGAGTCAACTCTAGATATGAGTTGACTCATAGGTGAACCTACACCTACATAAAAAATAATCCAGCCGAATCAAAGTTATCTACTTAAGAAAATCCTAGGGCATTTTTGTTGCTCGAATAAAAAATATTCTTGTGGATTGTAATTGGATTGAAATTAATGTATGTTATAAGCTCCTTTGAATATAATCAGTATTTATTTTTATTGTGTGTATTTTATTATTACTTAGGTGGCATACAAGCATATGGCCCGTCTGATGTTAAGCAGTTACCGTAACCTATAGACGCTTGCAATACCAGAGGTATCACTTGCATGTTTCTGACCCATTTTTTTACACCAGGGCATGTAGTATCCCTGGGATAGTAAAATTTCAAAATATTTCCCTAAATAAGCGCTACAATAATTAAATATTATGTATTAACGTACTTATATTTTGCGACAGGTTCTCGTTCTATTCAAGTCAGTTTAATATCAGCTGACTGAGCAAAATGCATAACTGTCGTGGTGACCTTTCTCAGATTGTGGATTTCCTTACATGCAGCGACTACTCCATCCAATTTCCGCCCCTCAACTAGTGAAGTCTATCCGCCCATCTAAAGTTGAAACCATTTTGGTCGGAAACTTCATAGCACATTGCTTTACCTTGAACTCGCCTGCAATTTACCAAGGTAGGTATTGGTTGCATTATAAAAAGTTATCGGATTATTATTATTACTATGATCGGACTGCACGATTGTCTGTGTGGCATAAATGGTTACTTCGCAATTTTTTCACAAAGTGATAATTTGTGGATTAGTAGTTCCGAGTCAGGGTATACTTTGTGTCCGTGAATTATGTTTGTTTGTTTTTTTATACTATGAACTTAACAGATACAAATTAAACCCAGACTCGGGACAACCATTTATGGATCACACAATTTTTTGTCCCGTGCGGGGATCGAACCCACAACACGCCGCGCAGTGGTAAATGGCGAGGTTATCACTAAAGCCACTGAACCAACCGTGCAGTCAAATAAATGTAAATAATAATGAGCGAAAAGTTTTTATGAAGATATTGCTTACAGTTCACCACGCGTATAAGAGGGTGACATTATAAACCTACACATACGAAACACACATTGAAATATAATGAAACAAATTCAATTCCGCAAAATGTAAACAAACGATAATTGTAAGCAAATATAACCATTTTATTTGTTTTTGCCTTAAACAACGATACGGTAGCAGTGAAAAATCATTTCATCACAACATAACTCGATCTAGCGAACTGAAAATAACAGGGAAATTGAATTAGCAGCGGAGTTCTATTGATTATACTGAACAAGAAATGTTAATAGTAGGTACCTACTTACCTAATTGTTTATTTTAGTGAGGTTTCTGTTACCACATTGTAACTCAAAGGTACTAAATTGTAAATGTTACAGGTACTTTGGCCACTCTTTCAAGGAGACCTTTGTCAGGGAGTTGATTGTAGGTAAATTTACTAACATTTATGTTGGGTTTTATGATTTTCATAAGTATTGTGCATTATTATGATACAAATGAAAAATTAAGTTTGATCTAGCTTTTCAGCTTCGATGTAATTTTAATTGGCCACATAACAAAATAGTTTTATGTTATTACTACCGCAGCTTCGCCCGCGTAGATGTGGGTTATCGCGATAAAAAAGCCTTTTCGCTATTTTAGACTATAATCTATCTCTATGCTAATTTCACCCAGATTCATTCTGTAGTTTTTACGTGAAAGAGTAGGTAACAAACAGCCATCTTCACATTAGTAGGATAATCAGCACCTTTTCGAGTCTCCCATTTGTGATCGAAAGTGAGTAGTTAAATGTAGTATCATCTAACAAAATAGAAAAGGGTATTTCACGAAAACAATTCTCTCCAATTACGGCTAACTGCTCCCCGTTATCTCCGGGATTAGAATTGTCCGCATTCAGCGAATGCCATTAATAGGTTAGTTTAGAAAAAGTCGCTGAATGTAGGTACTGCCAAAAAATTACTTACCTTCACTAAACGGTTGTATAAACAAGCGTGCAGCCTGCCTGATGATAAGCAGTTACCGTACCCTATGAACGCCTATAAGAACAGGGGATCGCTTGCGTGTTTACTATTTTTTGTCTATTAGGGTTTTGCAATGGGTAGCCCTGGAAAAGGACCGAAAGGCTAACCAAACCGACCTAATGACTACAACTTTAACCGCGATTTTCACTTGATGATAATTGTCTGAAAAAGTTGTTTTTATTAATAATATTGGTTCAAAGCTGTGTAGCTTTAAATCCAATACACGCCGCGCAAACGAATATGACAGTAGGTATTTTATTACGCGGTGTGTATTGGATTCGATCTACGAGTATGTATACATACAGGACAAAAATTAAGTGATTCTCAAATTATTGTTACAAGTCAGTACCTACTTTGTGTCCACGTGTCATATGCTACCAGGACTCAATCCTTAGTGTGAGAGTTCGCTTTAAAAAAAGCGATCTTTTATGTTTTACCATGTCTGTAAGCCACCCACTTAGTTTTTAGTCTCTCTACGATCCCGAGACGCTCTTCTAAATCTTATAAATTCAATTTCATGTACAATTTTATTTTAATCTCAATATAATTATTTAAGTGGCATTTTAATATATATTTTTAAAACCTAATTCGGTCTGAGCGCATAGCTGTACGTTCATTATTATATTAATACCCTAAACGGCGCCTCAGCGACAAAGTCCTAATACTAAATTAAAAAAAAATCCAAACCCACTTACTATCAAACGCAGTTTGTTTATACTTATTATATTTTAGGAATTTGTTTGTACAATATACGTAATAATGTTTGGATATATGAAGAAATAAATTATTATAGGTTTCTCATGTCGCACCTTCGGATATACTGAGCTGTCAACCAAGAAATAATTGAGGAAAGCAAGGTGGGAAAGAAATATATATCAAAGAATAATCTTTCTTTTCGATTCACATCGGTATGTCAACGAACTTCCTGCCATAGATGTTTCATGTGAAGATGTGTGCGAATGGCTTTATACGAACATAATATAGTGTGTTTGAGAATAAAGGTAAATTTGCTGTTGTAAGCTTGGGCACAAACTTAAAAAATATGTACCGACTATTAAAAGTTATAATTAAAAGGTTATGGTCATTTAACTACGGTAACTGCTTATCTACCATCAGGTATAGCGTATGTTTGTTAGCCACCTATGTAGTTTTAAAATAAATTTAACTTACAATAATAAGGTATTGCGTATTGTACTAACGTTGCTTTTTATTAAACCTTCTTACGCTTTTGCTTCGCCTTACTTATACCTAATTTTTACCTAAACTAAATTAACATACAAATAAAAATCTTATTTATTTACATATTATATATTTTTCAGAATTTGCATTAATTAAATCGCAATTACGCTTCTCGCCACTGAAATTGGCATTTAAATCTCCATTTTGTATGTAAACCTGTTTTATATGTTAATACAAAAAATCTAATTACTCAAACGGAAACATTTGTACTCACAAACATTCGGAGTAATTCGGCAACATTTTTAAAATAATGGAGCGGCTCAAGCGCATCCTTAAGTAAAGTATCGAATCAACTTGAAAACGGCCGCAAATCAAATTTCTGTTCCTTTTGCTCACGTTCGTAGTCTCTAAAGAAAAGACGTCGAATTTTATCTTAGTAAGCTCTTTTTAGGGCTACGAGTACATTGTACAGAATTATTAACACTGATGGAAGTGCACACCTAAAAACACCTGTAGGTGTATAGTAACATGAATGAGCTCTATAGAGTATTGACTATAATGGTATTTTTTCCTTTTTATTTGAAAGACTACTTCCGTACAAGCCATGTGTCATACTTGGACTTTAAAAAAACCACAAACACTAAGTAAACCCATACTGGGAACAAAAATGTATGGTACATAGTTGGACCCACAACACTTGCCGTCCGGCGAGGTTATAGTAAATCGGAAAATAAAATGGATTATGTTTTAAATTAAGAAGTACGAAAACTAAATTTAGAAAATCGCTTATGGCTTATTGCTGTCCCTTTTCTGCAAAACATACCTACATTAATACGACAACTCTGTCAACTAGATACTATGGCGTCACAGAAGTGTGACGTCACTTGAAATTATTTGATTGAAATTTAAATTCTTGTAAATTTGTATTTTTATGGCAAGGTATATATATATGTCTTAAGTCTTGTTTTGTTTTAAATCTATAAAATAACAGTCTAATTAACCTATAATTACACGCAAAATACGCGTTGCGTTGCGAGTTGTGGAAAACAGCCCCGGTATACTATATTATTATCAGTAATCGTAGTGCAAACATGTGCTAGTATAGGAACACAACGAAGCTCGATTAGCTCAGACAGATTAAATGGCACGACAGTATCAAGTTAAAACTCACAACAAACAAAAACGTTCGCTACAAATTATATTGAAACGATCAAAAAAATAAATAAAATGAACAATACAATCATCCATTTCAAAACGAATATTATTGCGTGATTTGAATAATAATTTACATTATCCCGAAGCAGTATTGTATCAGTGATGTTCCAAAAATTTACGTAAAATAAAAGTAATGTGAAAAGGTATTTACAAGCCGGCAATTTAAAACGGGGACCCACCTAAAACAAAGTCTAATGACAAGCTTTGACATCGTTGGTGAAGGCCATAGCCACCTGAATCTAATAAACAAAATTACACCTATTACTCGTTCTTTTTTTTTACAAATGTAACAGTATTTTTTAAATATTCCGGCAAATCTATTTTTGTTATTTTTAAATGAATGATTCTAAGTATATGAGATGTAGAGCCTCTGGGGAAGGGTCTTCAACTTACCGAAAACCACACACATAGCTTAGTTGTGTTCCTGTGCGAGAGTTTAGGTCTCCAGTGCTCAAATTGGGTTTGTACCTAAACGTCTTTAGCCCTGGTAAAATCAACTGCCTCGTTGGGCTAGTAGTCGTTCACTGCGACTGCTGATGACGAGGTGCCGAGTTAGATTCCTGGATCGGGGCGAAAAAGATATTGGGTTTTTCTGTCAAGAAATTCACAAAAGATGCTCCCGTTGGTTTGCAATTTGGTAACACCCCATACGTCTAAATGCAAGTACACACCAGCCGTTAATTCAAGCTAGATTTATCTTCGGTCGGAATGCCCTCCCATCGAGTGAGTGAGTGAGTGAGAGCAAGAGAATAGATCTCGCGCGCAGATGGCTATCTCCGTCGAGATTAGCGGCCATGAAATTTGATTAGGAGAACATCATTATTGATATATGCTTCTAAATATCATTCATATTATATTCATATTCATATCATATATGTTTACTAGCTGACCCAGCAAACGTTGTTTTGCTACTGAAATAGTAATATCGCTATTAAAAAATTGGGGTTGATCGTAGAGGGGTGAAAATTAAGGGTTGTATGTATTTTTTTATGCTGAATCACAAAAAATAAAAACAAAACAAATTGTCCAAAAAATTAAATTAAAAAATTAGGGGTGGACCACCCTTAACATTTAGGGGGATGAAAAATTGATGTTGTCCGATTCTAAGACCTATTCAATATGCACACAAAATTTCACGAAAATCGGTCGAGCCGTTTCAGAGGAGTTCAAAGTTGAACACTATGACACGAGAATTTTATACATATATTAGATATGTCTCGAACCTATCAATACTTGCAATATAAGCTTCCACGTCTCCTTGCCCTACTAGATCAATGAAGCAAACATGCTGCCTATGTGTATAGAAGCTACATATGTATAAAACCTACCTAATTGTAATCTGATCACGCGTGAATAAGCGAATATGTTTCTAAGCTCACTTGTGTAATATTAGCTGAAGATCTAATATAATTAGCTTGTGTTGATTAATAGGTTATTATATTGTTGTGTAGTAAATAGAATAAGCGATGGTAGCCAAGTGGGAAAGTAACCGACTTATACACGTGGAGTGTGAGTTTTATCTAAGTGGAAAGCATAGTGAGTAAACCTATATATAGGTATGCCTAAGATGAAAATCAAAAGGCATGTCTGATCCCCCAACACGCATTAAGCCAGCGTGTGTGGATTAAGCTCAAATCTCTCTTGATAGAAGAGAAGAAACCTGTGCCTAGCAGTGGCACATATATGAGTTGATATTGTAAATACGAGTAGAATTCATAAAATCTGAGCAAATAAAAAACAATTACTGACTATGTGACGGAGCATCATGTGGGCCTTATGGGTGTGGCAGATGTTTTTGTTGTGTTCGTAATTGTCAGAACAAGATATGTATTTATTTATTTAACAATTTTAGGAAAACTTACAGCTAAATTAATATTATAGACAGAGTTGAATAGAAAGAAGAAGGCCAATTAAAAGTTTTCGCAGATAACAGAAAGTAGATATTAATAAAGGTATACAATTATATAGTAACATGCAGTTAGAAGATAAGGAATAGACATAATTACAATAGGTTTAAGATGGGAGGAAAGAGTTACACAGACTTTTTTTGAGTTGATTGCTACTGTGCGTGTATAGGTCTATATCAACACTCCGGCATGCCTCGTTAAACATACGACTCGCTCGAATTAAGTAGGTGTTTTGCCTGTACGTTGTTTTGGCTGTCGGTGTATGTAATAAGAGTGGCCTGCGTAGGGACACAGATGGCACACGCAGCTCTATTTTGCTCACCAATTCACTGGTATCTATTGAACCATTGGCGATACTTGCCAACAGTGAAACATCCGCAATTTTTCTTCTTTCCTCTAATGGAAGAAGATGAAACTTTTTACACCTGCTGTAATAATTTGGTAGATAGCAATTAGACCGATATTGAATGTATCTCAGAAATTTCCTCTGTATGGCCTCCAAGCGATTCTTGTAGATGTTATAAATCGGGTTCCAAACTTGGGAGGCGTATTCAAGGTGACTGCGAACGAATGAACAGTACAGAATTTTTATAGTTTTAATGTTGTTGAAGTCGGCTGAGACTCTAAAGACGAAACCAAGCGAGCGGGAGGCTTTATTTACTATGTTATCAATGTGCACGTCAAACAATAGTATATATTCTTTTATGGAATATTCACGGGAAAATACATAAAAATTTGGAAGGTTGTTCTCAACTGATGCTCCGTCACACATGCATGTAGCAATTGATTATTTATTTACATGGATTCTACATATAAGACAGAGCTGGGTTGCACCGCATTAAAACTGCGCTAATGCTGCGCGTGTGTATTTTTATATGTATAGTCTTGGCATCACTGTACGTGTTAGTTTGCAATGTAGGCTGATTGTTACAGCACAATGCATTGCGCGAATGCTTTTAGCAAAGTGATAAAAACTAACTTTATAGGAACTGGTTCCGTTAAAATCTAAAAATAGAACTTGAAATTGGCTCGTGTAACGCAAACCTTACATGCTAACCTTTTCTGGATTCTCACAACAGCGTATTAATTCAGTGCTTTGTGGACTCCTTGTTTTACTAACTTATTTCATGAGACTGAAATCGTCTGGAGGCGTTGATGGCCTTTTCGGTTCATGATACTTCTCAGGTCTCATCAAATAAATAAATTAAGCCTTTATTGTAACATAACATACGTAATATTATTATCTTAATTCTATCTTACAATTAAATTTAAGGTAATTGTATCAACCGGATTTCCATTTAAGGCTGGTCCTGTCCGACAAAGGCCTCCTCTAAAGTTTTCCATTTTGTTTTATCCTTAGCAGTGCGTGTTCATTCTAAACCAGCTATCTCCTTCATGTCGTCTTCCCAACGTTTAGTTTGTAGCTCTGAATAAATCTCTAAACAATTTATTTATCGTGAACTTCTCAAACATTACATTACAGAGTCTTAGTAACTGTATAGGTAGTCAATTAAGCTAGTGTCCAATTACTTGTACATTGGATACTATAGGTGATTGATAAGCTTGTTAGTGTTTAGTGGCTGACTGGCTCTCAATACAGCCTTTTATAGCAATCTCTTCTGTATACCTAGCTTTATCCTTACTAATATTATAAATGTGAAAGTTTGTGAGTATGGATGGATGTTTGTTACTCTTTCACGTAAAAACTACTGAACGGATCTGAATAAAATTTGGCACAGAGATAGATTATGGTCTGTCATAACACATAGGCTATTTACAGCGCTAATCGACTTCCACGCGGGCAGAGCCGCGGGCAACAGCTAGTAATATATAAAATATATTTTCGACATGGAAATGATTGCTACTTTATTTCTAAACGTTTTCTGTCCCAGGGATACTCATTCAAAACCCTAATCTTACAAGTGTCCATAGGCTACGGTAACTGATTACTGCTGCTTGGTATGCTTGTTTGCCACGTTTATAGAATACAGAAAGAGTCAAGTTGTAGACGTAAACATAGTACACCGCAGATAATGTTGCTACGACTAATTTATTTGTTAGCTTTTAAAGTGTATGTTTTATATTTTTATTTATTTATTTATTTTATTTATTTAAAAACTTTTGCACAAAAAATGTGTACAAGGCGGACTTAATGCCAAAGGCATTCTCTACCAGTCAACCTTTGGGTGATGCAGAGAGAAAACATGGTAGGTGCATTAAAGCGTAGAAAAATTGATGAGACAAATAATATAACTAAATTATCATATTACACATATTATATTATAATAACATAGACATACATATGAAATTTAAGTATAATATATATATATATATATATAGATTAATACAATACTTAAATAAATACATAATATATTATAAATGTTGTGATGATTCTGCTAAATATTTGTTATAAAGCTGCCGTACTCTAGCCTTAAAAGTATCACGGTTAGTGGACATCCTGATTTTCAGAGGGAGTGCATTCCAAAGAAGAATAGACTGAATATGGAAAGAAGAGTGAACAAGACTTGAATTATGAGGAGGACAAAAGAGAAGGAGATTGTTGGAAGAACGCAAGTTTTTGTTATGAGTGGTACAAAGATATTGAAAATGGGGAGTTAAATACGAAGGGGCATTGGGAGAGTTAAGAAGAGAGTAGAGCATTGATAACGCACGCCAGCTACGTCGCTGACGAATAGGCAACCACTGCAGCTGGGCGCGGTATGTCGACACATGATCAAACTTACGTAAATTGAAAACGAATCTAATGCAATTGTTGAGAAGGCGGTCAAGTTTATCAAGTAGATCTGCATTCAGGTCGAGGTAGCACACGTCACCATAGTCGATAACAGGAAATATTAAAGTCTGCACCAGCATAGTTTTAGTCTTGGATGGGAGGAAGTTCTTCAAGCGGTAGAGTGATCGTAGAACATTAGTTACATTTCGGCTGATATTCGCTATCTGAGCTCTCCAATCAAGTTTAGTGTCGAGGTGTAATCCAAGATCTTTGACACTGGTACTGATCGGTATCACGCTTCCATTAAACATCACAGATGGTAATTTTGTGATGTCCATTCGAGCCATAATCCTAGGACTCCCTATAATGATGGCCTGACATTTGGATGGATTTACAGCCAAGCCAAACCGTTCAGACCACTTCTGTAAAGAGATCAAGTCTTGATTAACCCCGTCGATAGCAACACTCAAATCATCAATTCCTGCCTGGGTGTAAATCTGCAGATCGTCGGCGTATAGGTGATACGCATTGCGAAGTTCGTGAGTTAAAATATTGATAAACAATGAGAACAGAAGAGGAGAAAGTATACCGCCTTGAGGAACACCAGAGTCTAGGTTATGCCAGGTCGAAGTATTATCTTCTACCCGAACTGACTGCTGACGACCTCGAAGATAAGATGAGAACCAATCCAGCGCCTCAGCAGAGATCATAAGATGGGACAGGATGGATAGAAGGATGTCGTGACTGACGGTGTTGAAGGCATTGGAGAAATCTACCAAAACCAAGACAGTAGTCTTGGTGTTCTCCACGCCTGCCCTAACATCGCCAGTCACTTTGAGTAAAGCAGTTACCGTGCTGTGTCCAGGTCTGAATCCAGATTGGTGTGGAGAGAGGATGTTGTTACGGAGGACAAACCTGGACAGTTGGCTATGAGCACATGCCTCTAACACTTTCGATAGGAAAGGAAGGATGGAAATCGGCCGGAAATGTGAGGGGAGAGAAGGATTGGAAATTTTGGGTAAAGGTCGAACGTAAGCTTTTCGCCACAAATGGGGAAATTGACTTGTTTCAAGGGAAACATTCAGGATATGGGTAATAGGAAGGAGAAGTTGGTCTAGGATAATAGTGATCATGTGACGACTAATGTCATCACACCCCACAGCTTTGGACTTAATGGAAAGGATTATCTTTTTGATCTCGCTTGGTGCGACTGGAGAAAACTGAAACTGATTAATGTCAAGACGAGATAACCCGTCTATGTAATTAATCGTTTGACTCTGAGCAGTTGCATCCAATGAGTCGGTAGTGGCAAAGTGACGATTAATGTCATCTAAACCGATTGTCTTTGGAAAATCCACATATCGAGACCTACCAATACCAAGGGTACCGAGGAACCTCCAAATGTGGACAGGAGATGAATTAGTGATATTGTTGAGGATATATCGGCGTTTAGCATTGCGTATCATCTGGTTACACCGATTCCTGGCAGTTTTGAAATGAGCCCAGGTCACGTCACAGCGATCTTTCCGAAATTTCCGGAAAGCACGATCCCTACGTCTCATCGCCATTCGAACTCCCTCTGTCATCCAAGGGGCCGGTAAGCGCCTCAGCTTGATTTTTTTCACAGGAGCATGTACGTCGTATAATTTAGCAACAGTGTCGTTAAAAAGCCGAACTTTTTCATCCAGATTGGTAGCTTCAGCCAGTGGTAACCATTCAATTTCAGAAGCGTCCTTTTTTAATTTGTCAACATCCATGCGCGCAAAGCTACGCAGGTGCAGAACTTTGGGCTGAGGTTTAGGTGGCTTTAGGATGTATGAAAGGAAAATAAGGTCATGATGGGAAAAGCCAGGAGCAGGATATTGACCGTGAGAGGAGACAAAGGTGGGAGCGGAAATAAGGATTAAATCTAGCCAGGTGTCCTCCCCGTTAGGATTGTGGTGAGTGGCTTGAAGAGGCAAGACGAGGAGGCTGGCTGATTCAATGAGGTGGCGGAGTTTGACCGAACGAGAGGAATCGTAGGATAGGAGGTTGGTGTTGAAATCTCCCATGATGATGTGGTGTGCGTACTCAGACCCCAACGATTCTAAAACCGATTCAAAATCAGTGAAGTAGTCGACAGAAGGTGGACAGTATACTACTCCAAGAACAATTTTAGCTCCCCTGACCCAAACCTCGAGAAAGAGATACTCCGCAGATCCAGAATACTGCGAGGAAGACGAAGCAATAATTTTATAGTGAAAGTCACTGTGAAGATAAATTGCAACCCCACCTCCTCTCTTATCTAACCGGTCATTACGGATTAGAACAAAGCCAGGAAGTGGGTAGGTGGTAGAAAGTAGGTGAGGTTTGAGCCAGCTCTCAGAAATCAGGATGGCATGAACGTTAATGTTAGCAAAGACTTCAAAAAGATCACTATAGTGGCTAGGTACACTTTGTGCGTTAATGTGACAAACATTTAATAGCTTAGAAGATTGAGTATTTAAATTTTGACGCAAGATGTCACCAAGTGTATAATCAGTCATTGAATGAAAACTATCATCGGTAGCAAAGTCAGCAGAATCATTAGCAGAATGAAATGAGCCGTCATCAGATAACGACATCAAATAAAATAAATATATAAAATAAATATAAATATATAGAGTATAAATATATTATAATAATAAAGTAAAATAAAAGAAGGAGATAGTTACTACGTTTAGCAGATATTATCTCTGCACCACCCGCCAACTGACTCGCACTCATGGTACATAAAGCACAATGTATAAATATAAAAGAAAAAATAACATTAAAAAGAAAACGGTAAAAAAACTAAAATTAACTATAGACATAGACACGCAAAACAAAAATAGTGCGATTCGGAACGCAACCTCTTATGTCAAACGTTATGTATGACATTTGACAGTTTGACGTAAACTTTGTCTAAAAGAAAAATAGCAAGGTGATAAATAAAACGTAGTGATTAGCTACTCTGTGGTGATAAAAGTAAAACAGTTGAGGGTAAAATAACAATAAATGAGTAATATGCAATAGCTAGACGAAATTGCGAACCGTTGTTTACATAGTCAATACAACACAATACAATACTTAAAGTTAACATAATGATATGTAAACAGAGAGACAATCTAGACAAAGTTGTTTACCGGGATTGATGTTTGGTCGTGGCCGTCTTTGGATACTTCTCTAGAAGAGGATTGAGGTCTTCCATAGTAGTGGCTCTATGTCTGCTTCCATCTGGGGCCTTGATGACGACGATACCGTCTTGAGACCAACAACCACGTATGCCAAAATGGGTCCTGGCTTTCCCGAAAACAGCCTGTCGTGCCTTAGTCAGGAACTCTCTAATGGATATTGAAGATCCTTTGAGCTTGGTCTTCGCCCTCCAGACAGCGGCCCTAGTGTCACAGCTTGCAAACCTAACAATTAATGGGCGGTGGCGATCCTTTCCCGAGCTTCCCAGGCGATGACAAACAGTGATGGAGCTGTCAGTAATATCCTTCAGCAACAACTTGTCTTGGAGGATCCCCAAGAGGACAGCAGAGCAACACTCCTTCTCTACTTCAGGAACTCCAGTGAATAGTAGTGTTTTCCTCCGGTGCCTTGTCTCGATGATGTCGACTGCTCTGCTACACTCTGCGATCTGTCTCCGTAGCAGGCCAAGCATTGAGAAAGTGAGCTCCCTAAACGTCCGGAACTCATCGGCTACTTTAGCTACAGTATCCTTAGCGCCCCCTGCGACTTGCAACTGAGACTGCAGCTCATCCATTTTTCTCATTACACACTCTTCAAGGCTTTGTTGTGCTTGATGGATTTCGGATAGTTGAGCCATATCTTCCTTATTAGTGCCAAAAAGTTAAAGTGAAAGTGTAGTGCGTTGAACAGCTGGCAGGTGGTGAACAAATAAAACTATACTCTTACATACAGTGCTACAAACACTGGTAAACACTTAACCGTATGTATTTTACTATATTTTAGTGTTATAGGTGAATTTATTTAAAGATATTTATATTAAATTAAATTTTAATTGCAATGATGTGTGTTGACTTTTTCACACCTACCCCCGAAAAAAGTAACATTTTTATGTGTTACGTACTCGAATCATGTAAGTCTTCTTTATCAAACCGTTAGCAGGAATACACGGTTCTTTCATCATATTATTATCTGCTTATTCGTTGAAGCGTTGTTCCGGCTTCCTGTTCTGGAAACCGACACAATGTCTCTAAATAGAACTACAGTACGTACTTAGTATATTATGTAAACGTATATTGCACTGTATATCTGTATTTGCATACAGCCCATATGTGTCCCTCTGTTGGGCACGAATATCATTACGTCTATCACAAGAGCTAATAAAATTTACCCATGCTTCCGCAGTATTGTGGATAAGATATGACTTTATAATATTTTCAATTTTTAATCATAATTTAAAGTTATTTCTTTTTTTTAAAGAAAATTTCCGCTCAGAACAAGCCCTAGTTCGGGATGCCGCGGGGGATTTTACAAACACACAATTAACGGACACAAATTACACCCAGACCCGGAACGAATATTTATGAATCACACAATTTTTTGTCCCGTATGAGAATCGAACCCACGAACTCTGGCTTAGCGGTGAGGGTCACTTACCATTAGACCGACAGGCTAGTCAAAAAAAAATTATATCATATCTTAGTTTTAGGGTAGTCCGAAATTCAAAATATCTAATATAATATCTATAAGGACATCATTATACGGCCACTGTACAACAAAATACAGAAGGTACAGAAAACAAGACGAAAAATGTCAATTTCGTGTCGTTATTGCTGCAGATAATTGGCACTGAGCTGCACGTAACTGGGGCATTAATCGCTATGGCCACGTATAAACATTACGTCCCTATAATACACATTAAATTTAATGTCTTTATGGATGTCCATACTGTGAGCGCGGCTGTGTCAAACGTTTTTTGGCGTATTTTGAATTGAGATAGAATTATTATGTTTTGTGTATAATTTACTCAATCCGGGTATCTAACCCAAGACTACACGATCAACCGCAACGATAAGCAAGCTAAGGGGCAGTTAGACTTTTATTAGTTATATAAAGCCTGCTTAGAGACACAGACTCTAGAATTTCTATCGGTCGATAGATTACTGGGTTCTGAATCAGTAAGAAAATGTATGCGCGTAGTATACCTACATAACAATTATTTTTTATACTGATTAAGAACCTAGAGAAGCAACCAAGACTTAACTATGGGCTGATTTAAGTCCGTAGTTTGCTGTCGGTCGATACTTGTTTGATCTCCATATATATCTATATCCTTATCTTAATATCGTATCAAATATATTAATCACATTCTATAATGTTGTTAAAGTAATCAAAATCACTAAATAACAGCTAAACCTAGTACTAGTAACTGTCAGTTATTTAGATTTACTCCGAAGTCATAACGTTTAATGAAGCAAAAACAGTAAGTTAATCGATAGTTCAAGAAACTTGTTACTTAACGACGTATAATTGCAATGTTCAAGAATAAACCAAAGGTATGTTTGCTTATAAGGCTTCCACGGGTATATTAATATCGTGTGAGGTTCACAAAGGCCTCTTATAATGTACGATTTTTTGAAGCAGCGAGGTCGTCGGTAGGTAACCCCTCGTTTGTTAATTTGGAAATGTTGATGACGACGAAGTTTCGCAATATAAATCCCGTGTGAATTATTACAATAACAAAAAAAAGTTTTAATAATATTTACACATGAAAACAAAGAAAACAAAAGAGCAAGTGTCGCCCAGACCCCGTTTGTTTTTACATTACCTCGTTCATGTGGGCAAGCTTCGAAAAAAATATGTAATGTTTTTTTTAAGGCAAACAAATACTCGTATACCTACTGCGTAGTAACACCAACAAAATTTGATTTTCACCTTATTTTTATATTCAAAATGAATTTACAAATCTGAACCGCGGTGTATATGTATTTTTTGCTTTTAAGAAATTGAATGTGCTTGATGTTGCTGTGGTATATATATTGATATTTATGATTGATGTTATAATGTGTAATTTATATCGACATGAGGTACGAATTCAAACCAGGCCGCAAGAGACCTTACAAACATACCTATGTACACCAGCTACGGCACTAACTATGCTTGCACGTAGTTGGCGTGGTTCGTGGTACGTAAAGACCCCTTTGCTGGGGTTAGTTCGTAAGTGGGTGACCAATTTCTAATAAACAGCGAGACTCCTCCGTGCCTTATCACCCAACAGTCGTGTCGAATCCCCGTCCCATCAGACTATGAGAGTGAAGGATTAAAGATTAATTGCTGTTGAATAATCGTCGTTGCAATTCGCCACCGCAATCAAAATTGGTCTGAAGGACTATTATTACATGTAGCCTGTGCAATGTTTGCATGTCTTCCATAAAATCATCAAAACTACCACAAACTTCCCCTGCCAAACTTGCGGCAAAGTTTTTCGATCTGGTATCAGTGTTAGACGACCAAAAAGGTTTGTTACCTACTTATACAAAAAAATATAACTAATGACCTCCTTACTAAATTTCAGTCACGGCTGTAAAACGCGACGAAGATTAGCCACCTGGCGGGAGATGTGATTGAGCAAGTGTGTGCGCAAACATAGGTGCACTATTTATTCCCCTCAATCTTGAGGCGGGTATCGACTTCACGAGGGTGCTTTGGGAGGAATGCTGTACGAGTTAGCCTTGTAATGTGGAGACGCGTTAGCCTCACGAACCGATTTGAAGACTGACTGACTGCTCAATGCGAGCACCAGATGATCATCCTCTTGAGGCAGCCTTGCAATGACAATAACCCGGATTTTTATAGCTCGACGAGATGAAAATATGTATAATTTTGTAATAACAATGTTTAATAATAAGTATCTAACTAAATTTTAAGACGGCTAAATACGTTATGGCATAATAAATTCATTTGTTTCTTTATTAAATTATGAGCAAGAAATCTGTCGGCGAATAAATTTATGTAGGCACCTAATGTATTTTCTTATCATTAGCGCTGCTTTCATAAAAATACACTGGGTAAGGCGCCTTAGTAAGAATACTATAGAATCGAATACTATGGACTTGTAGATTTTTGAAGTCTTTATATTAAATGTCCGTGTGGTGACGGATTAAGAATGCAAACGTCACCACCCCGTTCTATCCCGAGGGTGTCGTAAGAGTCCACTAAGGGGAGTAAGTCAAGCAAACAGTAATCACTGCAAGAGACTGCAAGAGAGGGAAAACTTGAGACAAAACCCTATACCAACACGTCTGGCCAGCGTGGTATAGTAGGCTAATATCCCTCCAGATGTATAGAGTAGACCCGTACCCAGCAGTGGTACGTTTTGAATTGAGATGATGATTAAACTAGCGGCACGTTTTTTTATTTTTCGTAGCCTCTCTTTTTAAAACCTCTTTATTTTAAAAATAAAATAACAATACCACTGCATGAAGCCTAATTAAATTAAATGCAAAGTTATGATTTTTAATATATGTATACTGCGTTCTTATGCGTAACTTGTAATCAGACGTATTATGCAACAGGCACATCATTTAATTCTATTTTCGACATGCACGGGCGCGTTTAGATACACACGTATGTATATTTTTTTATCATATTATCAAGTTTAAAAATAGATTCTATTTTTTCTGTATACACTATTCAGTCGTAATGTAAACACTGGAAATCGCAGAATTTCGATGCAATGACGCGTTCGTACATATATATGCATTTGTATTGATACACAAAGCCGTTGTATAAAGGTCATCATCATTATTATCTCAGCCTGAAGACGTCCACTGTTTAACGAAGGCCTCTTTAACTTGGCCGATCTTTAGCTTCCTGCAACCAGTGTTTTCATGCAGCTCTGATGATGTCATGTGTCCATCTAGTGGGAGGTCGTCCCACTCTGCGTTTTCTTTCACGTGGTCGCCACTTCAGAAGCTTTGTTCCCCATCGGTTATCGGTTTGTCGAGCAATGTGGCCTGTCCATTGCCACTTCAACATCCTTACTATTATAAATAACTCGTCACTATAATACATAATTTTAACAAAAAAACCGACTTCTTAGTCTGTAGCAAGGTATTAATACAAGTTGTATCAGAAGGTGTTTAACAGACCAAAAGTTAGATTGTAGCGTTAATTTTAGTGCAATGCTGTGGCGACCTTAGGGAAAGGCAACCAGTACACGTCACGCGCATCTATTCTTATACAATTTACATCTACTAAGTATACATTTATTAGAAAACAAAAGAAAACGGTTGATTCGATCACTACCAAACATCACAGTACCACCCGCTGGCCTAATCTCAAATCAAAGAACTTGAAGACTCTTTCATTAAAATTCGCTCAGTCGTTTTGGAGTCTATACCATATATTTGTATATATAAATGATTGAAGAGATTTTCGAAAAGTTTTAATATTTTCATAAAACGAAAGGTTCTTCAATAAAGAAATCTTCATAAATTTATTAGCCTTTGTTAGTGGCTTTTGATTATAAGAACTTATAATATTAATTTAATAAGCACAAACACACGTCAAAACACACTAACAGTGTGTTTTATTATTTGTGCATTTAGTATTCCTGAAAATTCTAAAAGAACTTGTTGGAAATCAAGCACAAGGCCCGCCTGATGGTAAGTAAATAAAAGATAAATAATACCATCATTAATAATAAAACTATCTTTGCCGACTATAAAGTCTATCTATGTCTAATAATAATCAAAATAATTAGCTTCACTTGAAACTCTATTGAGCGAAAAGCTCATTATAAACTTAATTTTCCTTCAATACAGCATTAATACTAGTTTAAAAGCCTCTGATTACTTAAATATACTTTATTATACTCGGTTCATTATGCTATAGATAATAATATCTTAAATGAGATTCGAAACATTTCCATAATTAACAAAAACAATATAATTAATTACTTTTACTAATTTCAAAGAGTAATTGTAAATGGGATCGTTTAAAGAGGAAGACGTGCCAAACGTTTAAGGACCAACTGTTTTTCTGGCGAAAGGCCTTGGGCTTTACCGTGACGTAGGTATTATAGCAATTTAATTTTAATATTTATTTGAGATCGAAGATGTCAACTTTATGACCTAGCTATAATGATGTCATTATTCGAAATTCAAATTATTATTTTAAGAGAGGCCAACCTCTCTTAAAATGTGCCCAAGCACCATACTAGCGAGCGAGCCCGGCTAGGAAAAGACCTCCACCTTACATAAGACCACAACTAAATAACTACACATAGCAGTGTAGTTGTGTGAGTAAGTCTTCAGCGCTTATTTTGGTATGCATTTTGAAAGAAACGTCTTCCTATCTCAGGGATATTCCATCTTAAAGCCCTGGTGTAAAAAATAGGTCAGTAACACGACGCAAGTGATACCTCTGATGTTGCTTTCCGTTTCAAGCCATCATTTCAATTATTTTATTAAGTGTATTTAACTAAAGATGTATTATTTATTACACAATTGGGTATTTCATTTAACAAATACAGATTATAAAGGTACACGAAAATACGGATTTGCTTATCCGCAATACACAAGGGTGGATAATGAAGCGTTTCCAATGCCAATCTAAACGGAGATTAGCCAAACGACCCGACTATTCTGACCGAACCATTTTAGGTATAGTGCACAGGTATACTGTGTGCGCAATAGGTGCGCTCTCTGTGCCTTCACTTTCTTGATCAATGCGACAGCAATCCGACACTACCACAGAGAGATCAAATGTGGCTTTACGTGTTTTCCGAAGCATGAAGAAAGTCCCTAGTACTTTTAGAAATTGGTCACCCGGTATATGGATCGTTGAGACTTTGCAAATCCATTGATTCGCCCAGTAATTACTTAGCTACAAGTCTCTGAAACACAATAAATAGACAAACTATTAAACCATAAATTAACTGGATTAAATAAAGTTTTGCTTACGTATAGAATTTGGAGTAAATCTGTTTCTATTATTTGTATATTAAACCAAAGTTAAAGTCATACTTCAAGTTTGACTGTTATTGTTGTTTGAGTTTCAAGTTTATGTAATCGATTGTGGAAGTTTGTTGAGCATTTACAAATTTAGAAGTAAAGCTATATTTATTATTCAAACAATACAAAGTTTCAAGAAACAATAAACTAAAGATGGTTTATTGTGACCTAGTGGTCGGCAAACAACAAAAATAATTAAATAAAAAAAAAACTACAAAATACAAAAATTACCTACCTACACACTATATTTTTCTCCTTTGATTTAGATCCCATTTTCTTTTATTTAGATATAAATAACTTATTTTACTTTTCTGCGTTATATGTACAATGACAATACAAAAAGTCTTACTCCAACATAATAATATATACCTACGTATTGTATCTCATCTCATCTCAACCCATGAACGTCCCACTGATGGGTACGTATTGTATGAAACATTAGTTTTATCATCCTTTCAACACTTTTTTATTGCTAACCTATATTATATGCTAAATTTTGGCCGAAATTTAATGAATTTCAATCCACTGGTTTCAGCTCTGCGTTGACTATCAGTAAGTTAAGAATTTCACTAACTACTCGTAGATAATATCAGGGTAGCGTCGCGGGTCGGAGTCTAATCGAGTTTCTATCTGACAAAGTTGGTGGTACACTTTAAAATTGTCCTACTTTCTTTCTTAATAGCTATTATTATTACTCTTATCTTTTCAATCCGTATAGTTAAGCTGCCACTCTTCCCTAAAAAGATAAGAATCTAGTTTATATTCCGCTCCGATTGCTTTTTTTTTAAATCTAACCTGTATGAAGGTAGAAAGAAAGATGGGGAAGGACTCCCGCCTTACAGAACACAACAGCCAAATAACTTCACACACTGTTGTAGTTTATCCTTTCAACCCTTTTTATTGCTAACCTATATTAATGGTAAATTTTGGGTAAAATTTAATGGATTTCAATCCACTGATTTCAGCTCTGCGTTCAGGTTTCAGGGGATAACTCTGGGTTCCTTGTCCCAGAGGTATCCGTAACACAAAACTAGTTTTACAAGATATTCGGTAGAAAACGTGCGCGTAATGCTCCTGGTATTGTGAGTGTCCATAAGCCACAGTAACTGCTTACTGCGGTCCGTACGCTTGTTGGTCACCGTGTGATAGCATAAAAAAAGAAACCTAATTCAGAAGATGAGACGGAAAAAATTAATTATGTTAGTACAATTTAAAATTCAATTACATCATGTAGGTAATGCCATTGCAAATAAATGCATTAGTAAAGCATACGTTTAAATTTTATTTCAATTAATAAAGGTACTTTTACAGCCACATTAAGTAAATCAAGGTCTTTTAAATTTCTCGAGAACGAGCAAAAGGTACAATATATGTACTTTAGACCGGTCGAGTACCTCGGAGCTCTTCATATTATGCACTAACGAAATAAAAACATAGCCAACTAAAATGTCTAGAAACTTCTGCCTTTTAATTAATAAACTAATATACGAGTAATAATAAAGATTTGTTCCACAAATAGTCTTAGTATTTAGTTTTGATAACCTTTACGTTTCCGCTTATAAAACGTATTTACAGGAAAAAAGTTTCAGACACATTTTCCAGACTATAGGCCGAATTTTAAACGACAATTTCAATGACGATCCCGTAGACGCAGCTTAGTCAAGCCTCCAACAATAAAGTGAATAAAGTGAGCTAAAGGCCGAATATTGTAAAAATCCTTAGAGACTGCTGTCAACTGCTAGACATAGACTATTCTATGTCTAGCAGTTGACTCCACCACCTGAGGTAATGATGAGACATGTCTATTAAAAAGGCAGTGCATTCTTGTTTTTTAATGACAACTCCCGCACTAATGAACAAGAAAATCTCTGTGTCGTGGGCGAATTTACAAATATACAATTAACAGACACATATACACCCAGACTCAGAACAACTCGTTGTGGGTCACACAAAGTTTCGTCCTATGTGGAACCCACAACCTCGTTCACAGCAGGCGTAAGAACTAATAATCACACACTCAAAAAATCCTGTTGAGATCATGTTTTCTTTAGATATTTGCCCGATGTTACGTAAAAAGTATTATTATTCAATCAAAAACTGCCGGCAAACAAGTTTTATTTCTGTTAAAACGGCGCTAGCTAACACAAATACCATAAAACAAAAACTATTGCTATCCTCAATAGAATTATTTATTAGGTTTACACATAGTTGAGTACGATAGTTTACAGCAAAGGCTTTATAACTACAGATTACTGAAGCTTTTTGTTATTTATGGTATGGTCGTAAACTTAGTAATGTTTTAGTATTGCATATATTTTTCTAAAAACTGCTGTGGTCAATTTCTACTAATATTATTAAAGCGAAATTAACTTTATCTATGACGCTGTCACGACTAAACAATTAACGGATCTTAATGAAATTTTGTAAGGATAGGTGATAGGTATACTTTTTATCGCGACAACCGACCTCAATGCAGGTAGATCCATGGGCAACATCTAGTATTATATATAAATTTACTTGTGTAACGCACAGAGACAGGACTACACTGCTGTGTGTATTTATTTAGCTGTGAACTTCTGTACCCGCGCCGTATCTATTTTCTGAATGCTATTTTCATTTTTTTTATCGATACAAATTACTTTAAAGAATTAATTTTATCCACGTTTTACGTTAGAAAGTTTGTAGTAGATACTTATTTTAATATTTTTGTAAAAATAACGATATGTATTTTTTATGTAAGACATTAGGCTCGCACTAGGGAGAGCAAGCCCTGTGTCGCGGGGGAACAAATATGTATTTGTTCACGCGAAATTTTAACCCACAGAGGTAGCACTAGATCAAACGTTTATTCAGACATAATTGCTTTACCTTTATTTTGAATTAAAATGTTAAACATTGAAACACATTTTTAAAACTCAAAATTACTCCATACTTTACGCTTTAAAGTAATTTCCTCCTACGTACAATCAGGTAGTGGAATGAGGTTCTTGGCAAGATATTCCCGAGATAGTTCAAAGGAGTTCTTCAAAATGAAAACTTAAGAGTTTTTACATCATGGTAGGTAGCGCACGAGTGATAAAAAGCGTCCAGGGGCTTATATGGTATCTGCTAACTAAAAAGCGGGTTATAAGCTTTTTGTCTTTAAGTAGGTTCAAAATAGCTATTAAAAATTTCGATAAAATTTAACATTGTCCTTTATTTTTCTTGCAAAAGTTTGTAACATTACAAATTTCAATGGAAAAATATACAATGTAATTTATTGGATAAACGGAGTTAGCGAACCATTGTACTCTTGCTATCAAAACTTCCTCAAAGTATTGTAATTGTTTATTCTAACGTTAAAAAATGATGGAATATATTTTATTTGTGCCTGTGATTTATATGCGTTACGAACAGAAACAATACGGCCAAGTTCCGAATTGACGACTACAATACGATATTCACCTTTCTATAAAAATAATACCCAAACGTCTTTTCACAAGGTGTTACAACCGAACTGAACTGAAACTAGGCAATATTCCAGTTTAATTAATCATAGCTTAATTAATATATTATTTTTATTACTATAATATACAACGGACCTAAATCATAAAACCTACTTAGGTTTTCATAACGCGGTAACGGGTGGACTGGGCGACAGATTATATTTTAATAAGAAATACATAAGCTTTCAAACAAAAGAGGTCGCATTATAATCGGGTAATAGGCATCCATAGGCTTACAGTAATGCTTAAGCAGGCTGGCCGTATACTTGTTTGCCATTCAAGAAAGATGAAAAATAAAAGCCCTTATTTACAATGCCACAGATATGTTTGTATATAAGTCTGTAAAACATTATTTCTACAATAAACTATTGAAGTAGAAATTTTAGAGGTGTCTTGAGAAACATAAATTAATATTTTAGTATACATATTGCATACTAAAATATAAATAAATGTCGATCGAGTCGAATTATTAAATTCAACGTATATTTAACGTGAAATATTCAATTTTATTTCACGGCTGCCCTTCGCAGAAGGTACATACAAAATCTAAACGAGATTTCTTGAAAATATAATATTTAAAATACATCATTCTTTAAAATAACAGTACAGAAATGTTTGAATGGTAGAATTGTACTCTGAAAATGCTGTTAAATGAACAAAATTTGATTAAATTTTGTTCATATTTCACATGTGAATAGATACATTCTTTAATTAACTGCAACTTTACACGTCATGACAGACGTAATTAATTGCACGCTTCGTTGTTCATACAAGAATGGTACTTTGCGCTAGCTATAGATAGTGATATTACAATAGCTGAGTTGAAATTGTATGGGTATATTTAAGTATATAATATGTAATTACAAGAAATTATAACAGAGATCTAATAGGAATTAGTCTACTAATAATCTCCTTCAACTAGTAGGTACTATAAATTATTTCCTTATCATCAATTTCCAACTTCGGCAGCTAACAGCAGAGATATGACAGTGCACACGTGTGTGCGCAAACACGGTACACTTTTAATTCTCTAAATAATATAGTCGTGGTAATAGTAGTGTCCGCGTGGTGACGGATTAAGGGCCCCTTATCCCAAAAGTTTAGGCATTTTACGCACGGAGACGGCTTGCGCCACGAGCCGTTGCGATATGAACTTCGGTGACCTATGGCGGCGGGCGAGCACGCCACAGTATAAATAATCAGTAGTTCAAATATTATTGGCGTGCTGGTAATAAGAGCTAGTTTGCAACAAAAACGTATAGCTTGATGTACTGTCTACTGTCCATTGACTGTAAACACTAATACACTTATTTTGTTATGAATGTATTGACAAAGCAGGCGATGATCTAATATATAAAATTCTCGTGTCACAGTGTTTGTAACAAACAAAACTCCTCCGAAACGGCTTGACCGATTCTTATAAAATTTTGTATGTATATTCAGTAGGTCTCGGGAATAGGAGGTCAACTATTTTTTTTGGTGGTAGGTAGTAGGTAGGTAGTAGGTAGGTAGTAGGTAGGTAGTAGGTAGGTAGTAGGTAGGTAGTAGGTAGGTAGTAGGTAGGTAGTAGGTAGGTAGTAGGTAGGTAGTAGGTAGGTAGTAGGTAGGTAGTAGGTAGGTAGTAGGTAGGTAGTAGGTAGGTAGTAGGTAGGTAGTAGGTAGGTAGTAGGTAGGTAGTAGGTAGGTAGTAGGTAGGTAGTAGGTAGGTAGTAGGTAGGTAGTAGGTAGGTAGTAGGTAGGTAGTAGGTAGGTAGTAGGTAGGTAGTAGGTAGGTAGTAGGTAGGTAGTAGGTAGGTAGTAGGTAGGTAGTAGGTAGGTAGTAGGTAGGTAGTAGGTAGGTAGTAGGTAGGTAGTAGGTAGGTAGTAGGTAGGTAGTAGGTAGGTAGTAGGTAGGTAGTAGGTAGGTAGTAGGTAGGTAGTAGGTAGGTAGTAGGTAGGTAGTAGGTAGGTAGTAGGTAGGTAGTAGGTAGGTAGTAGGTAGGTAGTAGGTAGGTAGTAGGTAGGTAGTAGGTAGGTAGTAGGTAGGTAGTAGGTAGGTAGTAGGTAGGTAGTAGGTAGGTAGTAGGTAGGTAGTAGGTAGGTAGTAGGTAGGTAGTAGGTAGGTAGTAGGTAGGTAGTAGGTAGGTAGTAGGTAGGTAGTAGGTAGGTAGTAGGTAGGTAGTAGGTAGGTAGTAGGTAGGTAGTAGGTAGGTAGTAGGTAGGTAGTAGGTAGGTAGTAGGTAGGTAGTAGGTAGGTAGTAGGTAGGTAGTAGGTAGGTAGTAGGTAGGTAGTAGGTAGGTAGTAGGTAGGTAGTAGGTAGGTAGTAGGTAGGTAGTAGGTAGGTAGTAGGTAGGTAGTAGGTAGGTAGTAGGTAGGTAGTAGGTAGGTAGTAGGTAGGTAGTAGGTAGGTAGTAGGTAGGTAGTAGGTAGGTAGTAGGTAGGTAGTAGGTAGGTAGTAGGTAGGTAGTAGGTAGGTAGTAGGTAGGTAGTAGGTAGGTAGTAGGTAGGTAGTAGGTAGGTAGTAGGTAGGTAGTAGGTAGGTAGTAGGTAGGTAGTAGGTAGGTAGTAGGTAGGTAGTAGGTAGGTAGTAGGTAGGTAGTAGGTAGGTAGTAGGTAGGTAGTAGGTAGGTAGTAGGTAGGTAGTAGGTAGGTAGTAGGTAGGTAGTAGGTAGGTAGGTAGGTTTATACCTAAATCGATTTATGGCGTATTAGCATCTATGGGAGTGTGAGGTAGCTATTTTTATTTTACCTAATATGCAAATTTAATAAGCATTTTTTTTGTTCTACCACCTTATGATAAGCAAGCATACGGCCCGCCTGATGATAAGCAGTTACCGTAGCCCATGGACGCTTGCTATTGCAAGCGTCCATGTTGGGTGGGGAACACGCAAGTGATACCTTTGGTATTCCAAAGGTATCACTTGCGTGTTCCCCACCCATTTTTTTAACACCAGGGCTTTATGATGGAGTATCCCTGGGATAGGAAACGTTTCTTCCAAAACGCATCCCTAAATGAGCCCTGAAGTACTTATACTACTCACACACAAGACCACAACTACACCGCTGTGTGTAGTAATTTAAGTGAAGATTCGGGCTCTTCTCGCTGATGAATCGTCGGAATTAGTAGGTACCTACGTCTAACACTTTCATACCAATTTTGTTTATATTTATAAATTTTATTTATGTAAGTAGGTACTTATATGTATTTATTTTATATATTATATATACCACAGCATATACATTCATTATTTTTTTTTTTAGATATTGTTGAATCTATATCCTTACTATCTTAAATTTGTTTCTTTGTCTTATCCATTTTTTTTTTTGTTTTTGAGTGCACCTACTATGTTCATCTCTGTATCACCCAAGGTCGACTGGTAGAGAATACCTATGGCATTAAGTCCGCTTGTGTGCGATTGTGCATAAAGTTTTAAATAAATAAATAATTTGGCTGTGGTCTATTAATATTATGATCATTTTTGATTTTTGTACCTACCTAGCCTACAAAAAAGTAGCCCACAAAAAAGTAGTACCTACTACTTTTTTGTAGGCTAGGTACCATATTATGGCATTAGTTTCCACCCACGGCTTCACCCGCACTTACAACCCCAGGCAGAAACAAGCAAGAAAAAGCTCCATAGGTACTTAGGTAAGTACATAAATTCATCCAAACATTCGCATTTATAATAATAATATGTATTAGAATAGATATGGTATGCCAAAGTGTTCCTTTACTTCTCTAATAATAACATATTCTACAAATGAACAATAATATTATAACACCAAAAATCTTACCGCAATATAACAATAAAGTTTACGCACCCTGCACTGTGCCGAATATACTTCACGAACAATGTACATATGTGTGCGCCTGTGTGCGAGGATCACGCACTCACGCGCATTTCACGGCCGGTCGACCGATAATTACCTAATCTGTAGCTGCGCTATTTTGTGAATACGCTCTTAATACTCTTTCAAATTTCCACGCGAACGAAGTCGAGGACAACAGCTAGTCAATAAATAAATATCGTTGGCTTGTATCGTGGACACCAGATAGTTGATATAATACATATATACTTTTTTTGTAAATACTTATTATGTATAGGTACTTATTATGTTTAAACATTCATGACTCGGAAACAAATGTCCATGCACATTACACAAACATTTGCCCTTACCGGGATTCGAACCCGGAACCCTAAGTTCGTAAGGCAGCCTCACTACCGCTGCGCCATTCTGATCCTCAGTTAGTATATATAAATATGTAAATAATAATAATAATAAGTTAATATATAAATATGTATGTGAATGCTTTCATTAAAGATTCAAAATTCTAGTCATACTGACTTCGCTATTCTGTGTAGAGAAAAACATTACAGTAATTATATTGTGAGGTATTATATTGTGGCGACGATAATGTGGTCGTGAGCAAAAATTGCGTAGGTCCTCCCTCGATGACGTCTGGCAGGACACTGGCGCGGTGCGCGCGAGCAGTTTTTCACGTATTTATTTTATATAAAAAAAATAAGTGCAATTTTATAAATCTATCCAATAATATCCTTGTCAAACCCGATTAGTAAATGAAATGTTAAATTTTCATAAAAGTTGCGTTCCCCCAAGTCTCATACAACTTGAAATACTTTCAAAATCGACTTAACTTCAGACTTTTTTTTTATCGAGCAAAACGTTAAATTTTGCGTTTTTAACCAAAAAGTCACTAGATCAAACATGTATCTGTACTATATATTTTTTTGCGAATTTTAGTATATTGATTTCTCTGAAAACAACTCGATCTAGAAACGTAAATTTCGGAAAAGGGGCCCTTAAGAATACAAATGTCACCACCCCATTCCATCCCGTGGGTGTCGTAAGAGTCGACTAAGGGAGTCCTACGTCAGGCAGACAATATCCACTGCAACAGGGGGAAATCTCGAAACAAAACCTCTTACCAACCTGTCTGGTCAGCGTCTGGTCTTCAATGTAGGCAGCGTGGCTTGGTTAAAAAAGGCCACCACCGACTTATTTCTTGTAGTTTTCATACATTTTATATGGACCCGCCACACACGGTTGACGCCGGTGGTCGCCACTCGCTACAAATAAAATGTATGAAAGCAGGTCCGTGGCGGCGTTTTGTGGCTGTCTCCTATGGCCCGTGTGCGGTGACCTTTAGATACCATTATGAAAGCGGCCGCTTGCTACTACCATCGGTATTAAAAAAAAACATTCCGTTGCTACGTACGTTCCGTACGCTGTGAAAAAGCTATAAATGTTCGTATAAAAACGCAAGTCATATCCTGAATTAATGTCAGCACCTATTGTATCGAATGTTCGATTAATTCAATAATCGAAAATAGGTCACCTTCATCTAACAATTCGAGGCTCTAAAAAGGTTGTTGCAAAATGGTAATAAATTACTCTGCATCCTATGAACGACCGACTTCAGTCAAGGCTAATCTGAATGAAGTCTATATAACTGCGAGGAACATATTTTAATGCATAAGTGTGCGTGTAACCATAAGTCCATTTAGAAGACTCTAGAAGGTCAAATTGACGGAATTAAGATGGTAGGGCGTTCTGATACGACCAACGAGAGATCAGGCGCAAGACCAATGGCTTCACGTGCTTTTCGAGGCACGTAGAGTTGCTGTGGTTTCAGAAAATGGTTACTCAACTGGGCTGACCTTAGTAAATCTTCCAGTGTACATGAAATAGCAGCTAAATAAGCTGTGTCTGAAACAAAAACAAACTCTGAAAAGACGATTTCATATCAAACTTGAAATAATTGATGACCACCAATTTTTAACACAGTAAATGTAACTCTCTCTTTCTCTCTCTTTTGATAGAGGAGAGGAGTCCCGTACCAAGCAGTGGGATATTATATGGGTTGCTATTATTATTAATCGATGTTCTAGTCACTGTCTGTATGTCTATATATACTTACTACTAGCTGTGTAGCCCGTGGCTTCACCCGCGTGGATGTCAGTTATCGCGATAAAAATTCTATGTCCTATGTTCTTCCCTAGGATACCATATCTATCTCCTTGCCAAATTTAATTAATTAATAATAGCCGTTTAGTCTTGAAGTGCGAAGAAGCGTAACCATTAAATAAACTCACTGTCGCTTTTATAATATAAGTAGATTTATGTCTCTCTTTTCAAATGATATAAGGTTTTCTTTCTAAACATAAAATCAGCGTCTACACTTTTTTACCAATCTAATATATTATTTTCAAGTTACGTCAAATAGATTCTATTGAATACCAAAATGTTAGCTTATTTATCAGACATTTTATTATCGTTGTATCTCCATCTCCGTAACACAAGACACATGTAAAACTAGATTGATTTATATCGATACAACAAAAACTATCGAATAATAAATCAACCCTAACTTTTACAAGTAGCAATTCCACCCCGAAAACGACAAGTCATCACCCACGCGCCCCTTATATTGGCTACGAACCTCTCATAAAACGGATCCCTATAATGTAGCCTTAGGTGATATAAGATAAATTTTGGGCATTTATTCACTGTCCACTATGACACGAAGGGAGCTACAGAATATGTCAAAATTATGTTATCTAACGGACAATAGATTTTTGTCTGCTGTGAATTCGATTTGATGATCATTACAAATTTAAATTTATTATTAACAAAATGTCCGATGTAAGACATAATTAAGAGAGGTAGGGCATCATACTAGCGAGCAATCCCGACTGGGAAAGGACCTCCACCACAGCCAAATAACACACAGCGGTATAGTTGTGTTCCGGTGTGTGAGTATGCGTTTTAAAAATAAGGTGTTCCTATCCCGGGGATACTCCATCTTAAAGCCCTGGTGTAAAAAAATGGGTCAGCAACACGCAAGTGATACCTCAAGTATTGCAAGCGTTCATAGGTTTCGGTAACTGCGGCAAGCCGTATGCTTGTTGCCACCCAAGTAGTATATAAAAGAGAGAGGAGACACACCATAGAAGTGAGCAAGCCCGACTGAGGAAGAACCTCCACTTTACAGGAGACCATAGCCAAATAGAATAATAGGTATAATTTTATGTTAAAACGTGAGCACAGGCCTCCAGTGCTTGTTTTCCTTATTCTACCGTTACGCACAACACAAATTTTTGGTGCTATTTTTTGCTATCTATGAATTTATAAATGGAAAAAAATATTCTGGATATTTTCTTTTGTTTACGTTAGTAAGTACTGTTGTTTCTCTGTGAATGTTTATTGTATTTATTTGTTATTACAATATAATATATACTTTATGTTAAAATTTCGAAAGCGAGTTTGTCTATTACGCTAGCACGACTAAAGCCATTTAGTCGTGCTTGCGTATTAGACAAACTCGCTTTCGCAATTTGAACATACGAGTAAACTAAAGATTACCTATATTGTTATATCCTATGAGTCATATGAAGATCATAATGAAATTTGGCAAGAACATAGATGATATTCTGGGTGTAGGTTTGTTGTTTACTCACGTTATCACACTAGCAATACGACAATGCCACGACAATGTCCTGTACTTGGTAATCGGTTTTAAAGCTAACATCCAGTTCACACGTGGTTTACCCTTTTCTTCGCTTTTGTGCAACTGTCACAATGACGTTCAATTAACATGCTTTAGCGCATACACTACATTGGGGACGGACATAGGAGCTACGGGCAACAGCTACTTTCTAATATTATTAATGGGAAAGTTTGTATTGGTGTATAGATTTTTGTTAATCAATCACGCAAAACCGGCTGAACGCATCTGGATAAAATTTTGCATAGAGATGATGATAGATGTCTGGAATAGCACATAGCCTATTTTTTTATATGTTTTTTCCTATAAGAAATATATAATTACTTTTATATGAGACTGTCCATCCATCACAAAGGCTGATTTTATTACAATGTATTTTTCTTATATACACTTTATGAGCCAAATTAAGCTCTCGTAACTCTTGGTCCCAAAAATTTAATAAACGATTTTCTAAGAAAATGTATGAGCTGAATTCGGTTGGTTACCAATAAATATTTAAGTGATTCTAATTGAGTTTCGTAATAAAGTATGTCTAATTAAAATTTAATACATAACTAGACTTCATTATTTTTTTTAAATAAATGCCAATGGCTAAAAATGTGGTATAGTTTTTATTCATTTGATTCCCACCTCACACGCAGAAATTGTGCGATCCATAAATAATTGTCCCGAGTCTAGGTGTACTTTGTGTCCGTTAATTGTATTTTAGTAGGATGGTGGTAGCCAAGGCATTTAAATCCACATGTGAGGTGGGAGTTCGATCCCAACCCACTTTATGCAATTTATTTTACTTGTCAACTGATAAGTGATAAGTATTCCTTCTGCCAACGCATGTGATATACACACGATGTGTAAACCCGCTCAGATTTTTTGGATATAGAAGAGGAGACCAGTGCGCAGCAGTGAAACATATAGGTACGAGTTGATATTACTATTTTATTTAAGACAACTCCTTTACTAGAGAATGCGCGGTGGAATACAAGCCCATAAGTTACGGACGCAATATACTCGTACATCCAGATACGGACGAATCAATTTTTCTCGCGTGGAGTTTGAACACACAACACAATCCTACGTTTTTATGGTGTGCTGTACGCGCGTTATTTTATACAAATTGAACTACTTGCATACAAGGGTAAACTTGGCGCTCAAGCCGTATATTCTCCATCAAATAAATAAAATTAACACTTCACTATGACATTTGCTGCTGTCGACGTTTGCTACCATAAAGTTAATCCTATGTGACCCTTAATAACTCTTCTAACCTTTTTAAATGGAGCCGATTCCAAAGGGTTTGATCAACTGGAAAAGGGACCGTACACTTTATAAATATGTACAACTCGTTACGACTTTTAAAGTGGCCCATCGATCTATTTAATATAACATCGTTTAATTTTAAAAGATTCATGTCAAATAAAAACACCTAATAAAAGTTCATCGTAACTTTTGAGCCGTAGCGAATAAATTACGGTTTATAGCGCGACCTTAAAAAAATCTTTTATTTATGAAATGTTTGTTTACTTATTACATGAATATAAGGTACCCCATCAAAACGAAATGATAACCAAGATATGTACTTACTCGTAACTTTAACCGTAAATTATATTTTTATTGCATCAACTGCCAACAAATTCGTGGTTTAAGACTTTTAAGAGCTTCCTTGACGTGTGATGAATAATGAGATAAGAAGTATATCTGGATCGAAGCTATTGATGTACCATAGTCTCTGCCTACCCCAATGGGAGACGGACGTGACATCACCACGCCGTCTCCCATTGGGTTGTATGTGTATGTATATATATCCTATTGCAACTGTATATAGAACCTAACATGGTGAGCTGGTTCTATGGCTGTTAGGAGGTGGAAGAACCCTACAAAAAGAAGACAACGATTATAAACGTTATTAGACCCTTAACCTCACGCATGTCAGCTGACCAAACAATTTACGAACAATAGAAAAATATTATGTAGCGTTTTCACTAATATGCCTTGGCAGAAACGTTTAAACGCACGGAGATACACTCTATTTGACATAAGATCTTTATAATATACTGCTCAAACGTTATACCACGAGTGCATTACTAAAGACTAGGTACTGTTTTACATTATGTAATGAGTAGATTACTTGAAATACCTACCATGTCGTCCTTATAGCGATTCAAACCTCGCTCATCTATTGATCTGCACTACTCATTTATTAAGTTATTGTTTGATCTTTATCGTATCATGTTCATACATCTGGTAACATGAAGCAATAGAAAAGGTAAGTATATTCTAGGTTAGTTCAAGTTATTTCTTAATTAATAAACTTAACATTTTCACGACCTCCATTACTAGGTTTCCTAGTACTTAGGCAATACAATATAATACCGACATAGAAACATACAGTAGCGAAAAAATAAAAGAAACGTAGTATAAGGATTTTGTGTTGTCCCTAACACTAGACAAAAGAAAATTAAATTACATTACCGCGTATTCAGAGAAAGAATATAATATGTAAAACTACATTTACATAAAACATGGAATGAAGGTTTGACCTGACCTGACCTGTAAGCATTTATAGAACAAGGGGTATTATTTGCTATGACTACATAAAGCATTATGAATCGCCTATGTGATTGTTTCAACCACTCATCGATGTATTTTCAATGTTGTCAGAGTATTACTTAATACCGTTAGCAGTTCTCCCAGAACCTAGTGAAGATTGCTGACAGCCGCTCGATGACAACAGCTCTGGAGCGAAGGCTGTGGAAATCCTTGGGGCAGGATTTATGTCAAACTGTGGACGATTTTCGCCTGAATAAACAGATTTCTTAGTTTAGTAATACCGGAGAATGTTTGATGGATACGGTACCAGCATTGAAATTCACAAATCTACTAATCAAATCATTTACTATCTGCTTAAAGTAAAAGAAAAATAAGAACAGCTCCATATTTATAGAATTGTTACTGAAATTACGTAGCTATAATAATATTTAGTTCAATCGGCCACCAGGAAGTAGTTTAAATCTTGTAAGCAAATGTGAAGTTATAACTTTAGTTATTGTAAAAGAAAAGAAAACTATAGAAAACAATGTCCTCTAGCAGTTTTTGAAGATAAGAAAGGGCTGTAAGGTTTTATTAGTAACATTATGAAAACGGAATTGATTGTTTTGACTACACAGTGCAATGACCTAGACAGCAAATACTAGTGTACTGATTCTGACTTACGATCTGCTATTGTCTTGATTACCTATGTAATTTGGTTTTTATTTTTATAGAGGTAAAGCACCGACGCCTTACCTCTCTAAGAAAACCACAGCCAAACACAGTCTTCTAACTACAGAGTAGATAGAGTTACGATTGCAAAATATGATTCTCATAGTCCGATGGGACCGCAATTCGACACTACAGGGATCTATTGTGACATTCTTGACAGCCAAATCCGCTATTTATTTTATAGCACCGGGTATCGAATTCGAGACCTTGTGATCAGCAGTCGCATTCGAAGATCACTAGACCGACGAGGTAATAAATTAGTTCTTATTATTATTTCATAGACATAATCCAATTTTCTATTTCAGTTGTTCTATTTATTTTCTTTTGAAGATATGTAAGCAGCTTAGCGTGTAGTACTTCTCATCTTCCTTTATAATATTTCCTTATCAAATGGTTATGTTTGCTTTTGAGAATATATTTAAATTTTCCCAAAGGTAAGCGCAAAAGGCATGGTTACGAAATTTTCGTCGAAAAACGAGGGGAGTTAAAAATGCCTCATACATGTTTATTTATTGTATTATGTTTATATATTTTAATTTATATTTTTTATTTGTATTTTTGTAATTCATTTAATTTTGATTTAATTTAATTTATCTTTTATGAATTAACATTATGTGATGTGCTATGGAAATTTGTCTGAAATAAACAATTATTATTATTATTGTTATTAGGGACAAAGCCTATGCCTGTGATACGGATTTGTCCTATTTTAGTTTAACAAGCGAGCTTAGTTTTTCTTGTCTTATAAATGTTTATCGGAATGTCGTCAAATTTGGTAGGCCAATTTTTTTTAAGTTCAAACATGATCCAAATCGGTCGAGGGTTTTCCGAGATATAGGGGTTGGTAAACGAGTACATCGCAAGTTCACAGTAAAGTTATTTGAAAGCTATGAGCACCTGTGTTTTTATTACTACACACTTATGCACTATAATATCCATAGGAATTATCATATTATATATATCCCGAAGATAGTCGTACTTAAGTAGTATAAGCGGTGGTGGCCGAGTGGGAAAGTAACCGACTTGCACGCAAGAGGTGGGAGTTCGATCCCGGACAGTACCAATGTGAATTTCACTTTGTGGATATTTATATGTACTAATCAAATAATTCGCCATCTGCTAACGGTGAAGGAAAACATCGTGAGGAAACCCACATGTCTTAAAAGAAATTCTAAAGACATGTCTGATTGACCAAACCGCATTAGGCCAGCGTGTGTTAATTAAGGTCTGAACCCTCTCTCTATCTTGATAGAGGAGCGGAGACCCGTGTCCAGCAGTAGGACATACCTATATGGGTTGCTATTATTATTTTATTATTATAGTCGTAGTTAGTCACAGTTTTTATACTAGATGTTGCCTGCGGCTCTATGCGCGTGGTTATTGTGATAAAGAAATACACTATATCCTTCCCCAGGAGTATTTAGCGGCATGCGGCAGTCTTCTTGAAGATTTGAGACCAAATGACATTGACTACGTGTAGGTTCACGTATGAGTCAACTCTAGATATGAGTTGACTCATAGGTGAACCTACACCTACATAAAAAATAATCCAGCCGAATCAAAGTTATCTACTTAAGAAAATCCTAGGGCATTTTTGTTGCTCGAATAAAAAATATTCTTGTGGATTGTAATTGGATTGAAATTAATGTATGTTATAAGCTCCTTTGAATATAATCAGTATTTATTTTTATTGTGTGTATTTTATTATTACTTAGGTGGCATACAAGCATATGGCCCGTCTGATGTTAAGCAGTTACCGTAACCTATAGACGCTTGCAATACCAGAGGTATCACTTGCATGTTTCTGACCCATTTTTTTACACCAGGGCATGTAGTATCCCTGGGATAGTAAAATTTCAAAATATTTCCCTAAATAAGCGCTACAATAATTAAATATTATGTATTAACGTACTTATATTTTGCGACAGGTTCTCGTTCTATTCAAGTCAGTTTAATATCAGCTGACTGAGCAAAATGCATAACTGTCGTGGTGACCTTTCTCAGATTGTGGATTTCCTTACATGCAGCGACTACTCCATCCAATTTCCGCCCCTCAACTAGTGAAGTCTATCCGCCCATCTAAAGTTGAAACCATTTTGGTCGGAAACTTCATAGCACATTGCTTTACCTTGAACTCGCCTGCAATTTACCAAGGTAGGTATTGGTTGCATTATAAAAAGTTATCGGATTATTATTATTACTATGATCGGACTGCACGATTGTCTGTGTGGCATAAATGGTTACTTCGCAATTTTTTCACAAAGTGATAATTTGTGGATTAGTAGTTCCGAGTCAGGGTATACTTTGTGTCCGTGAATTATGTTTGTTTGTTTTTTTATACTATGAACTTAACAGATACAAATTAAACCCAGACTCGGGACAACCATTTATGGATCACACAATTTTTTGTCCCGTGCGGGGATCGAACCCACAACACGCCGCGCAGTGGTAAATGGCGAGGTTATCACTAAAGCCACTGAACCAACCGTGCAGTCAAATAAATGTAAATAATAATGAGCGAAAAGTTTTTATGAAGATATTGCTTACAGTTCACCACGCGTATAAGAGGGTGACATTATAAACCTACACATACGAAACACACATTGAAATATAATGAAACAAATTCAATTCCGCAAAATGTAAACAAACGATAATTGTAAGCAAATATAACCATTTTATTTGTTTTTGCCTTAAACAACGATACGGTAGCAGTGAAAAATCATTTCATCACAACATAACTCGATCTAGCGAACTGAAAATAACAGGGAAATTGAATTAGCAGCGGAGTTCTATTGATTATACTGAACAAGAAATGTTAATAGTAGGTACCTACTTACCTAATTGTTTATTTTAGTGAGGTTTCTGTTACCACATTGTAACTCAAAGGTACTAAATTGTAAATGTTACAGGTACTTTGGCCACTCTTTCAAGGAGACCTTTGTCAGGGAGTTGATTGTAGGTAAATTTACTAACATTTATGTTGGGTTTTATGATTTTCATAAGTATTGTGCATTATTATGATACAAATGAAAAATTAAGTTTGATCTAGCTTTTCAGCTTCGATGTAATTTTAATTGGCCACATAACAAAATAGTTTTATGTTATTACTACCTTAGCTTCGCCCGCGTAGATGTGGGTTATCGCGATAAAAAAGCCTTTTCGCTATTTTAGACTATAATCTATCTCTATGCTAATTTCACCCAGATTCATTCTGTAGTTTTTACGTGAAAGAGTAGGTAACAAACAGCCATCTTCACATTAGTAGGATAATCAGCACCTTTTCGAGTCTCCCATTTGTGATCGAAAGTGAGTAGTTAAATGTAGTATCATCTAACAAAATAGAAAAGGGTATTTCACGAAAACAATTCTCTCCAATTACGGCTAACTGCTCCCCGTTATCTCCGGGATTAGAATTGTCCGCATTCAGCGAATGCCATTAATAGGTTAGTTTAGAAAAAGTCGCTGAATGTAGGTACTGCCAAAAAATTACTTACCTTCACTAAACGGTTGTATAAACAAGCGTGCAGCCTGCCTGATGATAAGCAGTTACCGTACCCTATGAACGCCTATAAGAACAGGGGATCGCTTGCGTGTTTACTATTTTTTGTCTATTAGGGTTTTGCAATGGGTAGCCCTGGAAAAGGACCGAAAGGCTAACCAAACCGACCTAATGACTACAACTTTAACCGCGATTTTCACTTGATGATAATTGTCTGAAAAAGTTGTTTTTATTAATAATATTGGTTCAAAGCTGTGTAGCTTTAAATCCAATACACGCCGCGCAAACGAATATGACAGTAGGTATTTTATTACGCGGTGTGTATTGGATTCGATCTACGAGTATGTATACATACAGGACAAAAATTAAGTGATTCTCAAATTATTGTTACAAGTCAGTACCTACTTTGTGTCCACGTGTCATATGCTACCAGGACTCAATCCTTAGTGTGAGAGTTCGCTTTAAAAAAAGCGATCTTTTATGTTTTACCATGTCTGTAAGCCACCCACTTAGTTTTTAGTCTCTCTACGATCCCGAGACGCTCTTCTAAATCTTATAAATTCAATTTCATGTACAATTTTATTTTAATCTCAATATAATTATTTAAGTGGCATTTTAATATATATTTTTAAAACCTAATTCGGTCTGAGCGCATAGCTGTACGTTCATTATTATATTAATACCCTAAACGGCGCCTCAGCGACAAAGTCCTAATACTAAATTAAAAAAAAATCCAAACCCACTTACTATCAAACGCAGTTTGTTTATACTTATTATATTTTAGGAATTTGTTTGTACAATATACGTAATAATGTTTGGATATATGAAGAAATAAATTATTATAGGTTTCTCATGTCGCACCTTCGGATATACTGAGCTGTCAACCAAGAAATAATTGAGGAAAGCAAGGTGGGAAAGAAATATATATCAAAGAATAATCTTTCTTTTCGATTCACATCGGTATGTCAACGAACTTCCTGCCATAGATGTTTCATGTGAAGATGTGTGCGAATGGCTTTATACGAACATAATATAGTGTGTTTGAGAATAAAGGTAAATTTGCTGTTGTAAGCTTGGGCACAAACTTAAAAAATATGTACCGACTATTAAAAGTTATAATTAAAAGGTTATGGTCATTTAACTACGGTAACTGCTTATCTACCATCAGGTATAGCGTATGTTTGTTAGCCACCTATGTAGTTTTAAAATAAATTTAACTTACAATAATAAGGTATTGCGTATTGTACTAACGTTGCTTTTTATTAAACCTTCTTACGCTTTTGCTTCGCCTTACTTATACCTAATTTTTACCTAAACTAAATTAACATACAAATAAAAATCTTATTTATTTACATATTATATATTTTTCAGAATTTGCATTAATTAAATCGCAATTACGCTTCTCGCCACTGAAATTGGCATTTAAATCTCCATTTTGTATGTAAACCTGTTTTATATGTTAATACAAAAAATCTAATTACTCAAACGGAAACATTTGTACTCACAAACATTCGGAGTAATTCGGCAACATTTTTAAAATAATGGAGCGGCTCAAGCGCATCCTTAAGTAAAGTATCGAATCAACTTGAAAACGGCCGCAAATCAAATTTCTGTTCCTTTTGCTCACGTTCGTAGTCTCTAAAGAAAAGACGTCGAATTTTATCTTAGTAAGCTCTTTTTAGGGCTACGAGTACATTCTACAGAATTATTAACACTGATGGAAGTGCACACCTAAAAACACCTGTAGGTGTATAGTAACATGAATGAGCTCTATAGAGTATTGACTATAATGGTATTTTTTCCTTTTTATTTGAAAGACTACTTCCGTACAAGCCATGTGTCATACTTGGACTTTAAAAAAACCACAAACACTAAGTAAACCCATACTGGGAACAAAAATGTATGGTACATAGTTGGACCCACAACACTTGCCGTCCGGCGAGGTTATAGTAAATCGGAAAATAAAATGGATTATGTTTTAAATTAAGAAGTACGAAAACTAAATTTAGAAAATCGCTTATGGCTTATTGCTGTCCCTTTTCTGCAAAACATACCTACATTAATACGACAACTCTGTCAACTAGATACTATGGCGTCACAGAAGTGTGACGTCACTTGAAATTATTTGATTGAAATTTAAATTCTTGTAAATTTGTATTTTTATGGCAAGGTATATATATATGTCTTAAGTCTTGTTTTGTTTTAAATCTATAAAATAACAGTCTAATTAACCTATAATTACACGCAAAATACGCGTTGCGTTGCGAGTTGTGGAAAACAGCCCCGGTATACTATATTATTATCAGTAATCGTAGTGCAAACATGTGCTAGTATAGGAACACAACGAAGCTCGATTAGCTCAGACAGATTAAATGGCACGACAGTATCAAGTTAAAACTCACAACAAACAAAAACGTTCGCTACAAATTATATTGAAACGATCAAAAAAATAAATAAAATGAACAATACAATCATCCATTTCAAAACGAATATTATTGCGTGATTTGAATAATAATTTACATTATCCCGAAGCAGTATTGTATCAGTGATGTTCCAAAAATTTACGTAAAATAAAAGTAATGTGAAAAGGTATTTACAAGCCGGCAATTTAAAACGGGGACCCACCTAAAACAAAGTCTAATGACAAGCTTTGACATCGTTGGTGAAGGCCATAGCCACCTGAATCTAATAAACAAAATTACACCTATTACTCGTTCTTTTTTTTTACAAATGTAACAGTATTTTTTAAATATTCCGGCAAATCTATTTTTGTTATTTTTAAATGAATGATTCTAAGTATATGAGATGTAGAGCCTCTGGGGAAGGGTCTTCAACTTACCGAAAACCACACACATAGCTTAGTTGTGTTCCTGTGCGAGAGTTTAGGTCTCCAGTGCTCAAATTGGGTTTGTACCTAAACGTCTTTAGCCCTGGTAAAATCAACTGCCTCGTTGGGCTAGTAGTCGTTCACTGCGACTGCTGATGACGAGGTGCCGAGTTAGATTCCTGGATCGGGGCGAAAAAGATATTGGGTTTTTCTGTCAAGAAATTCACAAAAGATGCTCCCGTTGGTTTGCAATTTGGTAACACCCCATACGTCTAAATGCAAGTACACACCAGCCGTTAATTCAAGCTAGATTTATCTTCGGTCGGAATGCCCTCCCATCGAGTGAGTGAGTGAGTGAGAGCAAGAGAATAGATCTCGCGCGCAGATGGCTATCTCCGTCGAGATTAGCGGCCATGAAATTTGATTAGGAGAACATCATTATTGATATATGCTTCTAAATATCATTCATATTATATTCATATTCATATCATATATGTTTACTAGCTGACCCAGCAAACGTTGTTTTGCTACTGAAATAGTAATATCGCTATTAAAAAATTGGGGTTGATCGTAGAGGGGTGAAAATTAAGGGTTGTATGTATTTTTTTATGCTGAATCACAAAAAATAAAAACAAAACAAATTGTCCAAAAAATTAAATTAAAAAATTAGGGGTGGACCACCCTTAACATTTAGGGGGATGAAAAATTGATGTTGTCCGATTCTAAGACCTATTCAATATGCACACAAAATTTCACGAAAATCGGTCGAGCCGTTTCAGAGGAGTTCAAAGTTGAACACTATGACACGAGAATTTTATACATATATTAGATATGTCTCGAACCTATCAATACTTGCAATATAAGCTTCCACGTCTCCTTGCCCTACTAGATCAATGAAGCAAACATGCTGCCTATGTGTATAGAAGCTACATATGTATAAAACCTACCTAATTGTAATCTGATCACGCGTGAATAAGCGAATATGTTTCTAAGCTCACTTGTGTAATATTAGCTGAAGATCTAATATAATTAGCTTGTGTTGATTAATAGGTTATTATATTGTTGTGTAGTAAATAGAATAAGCGATGGTAGCCAAGTGGGAAAGTAACCGACTTATACACGTGGAGTGTGAGTTTTATCTAAGTGGAAAGCATAGTGAGTAAACCTATATATAGGTATGCCTAAGATGAAAATCAAAAGGCATGTCTGATCCCCCAACACGCATTAAGCCAGCGTGTGTGGATTAAGCTCAAATCTCTCTTGATAGAAGAGAAGAAACCTGTGCCTAGCAGTGGCACATATATGAGTTGATATTGTAAATACGAGTAGAATTCATAAAATCTGAGCAAATAAAAAACAATTACTGACTATGTGACGGAGCATCATGTGGGCCTTATGGGTGTGGCAGATGTTTTTGTTGTGTTCGTAATTGTCAGAACAAGATATGTATTTATTTATTTAACAATTTTAGGAAAACTTACAGCTAAATTAATATTATAGACAGAGTTGAATAGAAAGAAGAAGGCCAATTAAAAGTTTTCGCAGATAACAGAAAGTAGATATTAATAAAGGTATACAATTATATAGTAACATGCAGTTAGAAGATAAGGAATAGACATAATTACAATAGGTTTAAGATGGGAGGAAAGAGTTACACAGACTTTTTTTGAGTTGATTGCTACTGTGCGTGTATAGGTCTATATCAACACTCCGGCATGCCTCGTTAAACATACGACTCGCTCGAATTAAGTAGGTGTTTTGCCTGTACGTTGTTTTGGCTGTCGGTGTATGTAATAAGAGTGGCCTGCGTAGGGACACAGATGGCACACGCAGCTCTATTTTGCTCACCAATTCACTGGTATCTATTGAACCATTGGCGATACTTGCCAACAGTGAAACATCCGCAATTTTTCTTCTTTCCTCTAATGGAAGAAGATGAAACTTTTTACACCTGCTGTAATAATTTGGTAGATAGCAATTAGACCGATATTGAATGTATCTCAGAAATTTCCTCTGTATGGCCTCCAAGCGATTCTTGTAGATGTTATAAATCGGGTTCCAAACTTGGGAGGCGTATTCAAGGTGACTGCGAACGAATGAACAGTACAGAATTTTTATAGTTTTAATGTTGTTGAAGTCGGCTGAGACTCTAAAGACGAAACCAAGCGAGCGGGAGGCTTTATTTACTATGTTATCAATGTGCACGTCAAACAATAGTATATATTCTTTTATGGAATATTCACGGGAAAATACATAAAAATTTGGAAGGTTGTTCTCAACTGATGCTCCGTCACACATGCATGTAGCAATTGATTATTTATTTACATGGATTCTACATATAAGACAGAGCTGGGTTGCACCGCATTAAAACTGCGCTAATGCTGCGCGTGTGTATTTTTATATGTATAGTCTTGGCATCACTGTACGTGTTAGTTTGCAATGTAGGCTGATTGTTACAGCACAATGCATTGCGCGAATGCTTTTAGCAAAGTGATAAAAACTAACTTTATAGGAACTGGTTCCGTTAAAATCTAAAAATAGAACTTGAAATTGGCTCGTGTAACGCAAACCTTACATGCTAACCTTTTCTGGATTCTCACAACAGCGTATTAATTCAGTGCTTTGTGGACTCCTTGTTTTACTAACTTATTTCATGAGACTGAAATCGTCTGGAGGCGTTGATGGCCTTTTCGGTTCATGATACTTCTCAGGTCTCATCAAATAAATAAATTAAGCCTTTATTGTAACATAACATACGTAATATTATTATCTTAATTCTATCTTACAATTAAATTTAAGGTAATTGTATCAACCGGATTTCCATTTAAGGCTGGTCCTGTCCGACAAAGGCCTCCTCTAAAGTTTTCCATTTTGTTTTATCCTTAGCAGTGCGTGTTCATTCTAAACCAGCTATCTCCTTCATGTCGTCTTCCCAACGTTTAGTTTGTAGCTCTGAATAAATCTCTAAACAATTTATTTATCGTGAACTTCTCAAACATTACATTACAGAGTCTTAGTAACTGTATAGGTAGTCAATTAAGCTAGTGTCCAATTACTTGTACATTGGATACTATAGGTGATTGATAAGCTTGTTAGTGTTTAGTGGCTGACTGGCTCTCAATACAGCCTTTTATAGCAATCTCTTCTGTATACCTAGCTTTATCCTTACTAATATTATAAATGTGAAAGTTTGTGAGTATGGATGGATGTTTGTTACTCTTTCACGTAAAAACTACTGAACGGATCTGAATAAAATTTGGCACAGAGATAGATTATGGTCTGTCATAACACATAGGCTATTTACAGCGCTAATCGACTTCCACGCGGGCAGAGCCGCGGGCAACAGCTAGTAATATATAAAATATATTTTCGACATGGAAATGATTGCTACTTTATTTCTAAACGTTTTCTGTCCCAGGGATACTCATTCAAAACCCTAATCTTACAAGTGTCCATAGGCTACGGTAACTGATTACTGCTGCTTGGTATGCTTGTTTGCCACGTTTATAGAATACAGAAAGAGTCAAGTTGTAGACGTAAACATAGTACACCGCAGATAATGTTGCTACGACTAATTTATTTGTTAGCTTTTAAAGTGTATGTTTTATATTTTTATTTATTTATTTATTTTATTTATTTAAAAACTTTTGCACAAAAAATGTGTACAAGGCGGACTTAATGCCAAAGGCATTCTCTACCAGTCAACCTTTGGGTGATGCAGAGAGAAAACATGGTAGGTGCATTAAAGCGTAGAAAAATTGATGAGACAAATAATATAACTAAATTATCATATTACACATATTATATTATAATAACATAGACATACATATGAAATTTAAGTATAATATATATATATATATATATAGATTAATACAATACTTAAATAAATACATAATATATTATAAATGTTGTGATGATTCTGCTAAATATTTGTTATAAAGCTGCCGTACTCTAGCCTTAAAAGTATCACGGTTAGTGGACATCCTGATTTTCAGAGGGAGTGCATTCCAAAGAAGAATAGACTGAATATGGAAAGAAGAGTGAACAAGACTTGAATTATGAGGAGGACAAAAGAGAAGGAGATTGTTGGAAGAACGCAAGTTTTTGTTATGAGTGGTACAAAGATATTGAAAATGGGGAGTTAAATACGAAGGGGCATTGGGAGAGTTAAGAAGAGAGTAGAGCATTGATAACGCACGCCAGCTACGTCGCTGACGAATAGGCAACCACTGCAGCTGGGCGCGGTATGTCGACACATGATCAAACTTACGTAAATTGAAAACGAATCTAATGCAATTGTTGAGAAGGCGGTCAAGTTTATCAAGTAGATCTGCATTCAGGTCGAGGTAGCACACGTCACCATAGTCGATAACAGGAAATATTAAAGTCTGCACCAGCATAGTTTTAGTCTTGGATGGGAGGAAGTTCTTCAAGCGGTAGAGTGATCGTAGAACATTAGTTACATTTCGGCTGATATTCGCTATCTGAGCTCTCCAATCAAGTTTAGTGTCGAGGTGTAATCCAAGATCTTTGACACTGGTACTGATCGGTATCACGCTTCCATTAAACATCACAGATGGTAATTTTGTGATGTCCATTCGAGCCATAATCCTAGGACTCCCTATAATGATGGCCTGACATTTGGATGGATTTACAGCCAAGCCAAACCGTTCAGACCACTTCTGTAAAGAGATCAAGTCTTGATTAACCCCGTCGATAGCAACACTCAAATCATCAATTCCTGCCTGGGTGTAAATCTGCAGATCGTCGGCGTATAGGTGATACGCATTGCGAAGTTCGTGAGTTAAAATATTGATAAACAATGAGAACAGAAGAGGAGAAAGTATACCGCCTTGAGGAACACCAGAGTCTAGGTTATGCCAGGTCGAAGTATTATCTTCTACCCGAACTGACTGCTGACGACCTCGAAGATAAGATGAGAACCAATCCAGCGCCTCAGCAGAGATCATAAGATGGGACAGGATGGATAGAAGGATGTCGTGACTGACGGTGTTGAAGGCATTGGAGAAATCTACCAAAACCAAGACAGTAGTCTTGGTGTTCTCCACGCCTGCCCTAACATCGCCAGTCACTTTGAGTAAAGCAGTTACCGTGCTGTGTCCAGGTCTGAATCCAGATTGGTGTGGAGAGAGGATGTTGTTACGGAGGACAAACCTGGACAGTTGGCTATGAGCACATGCCTCTAACACTTTCGATAGGAAAGGAAGGATGGAAATCGGCCGGAAATGTGAGGGGAGAGAAGGATTGGAAATTTTGGGTAAAGGTCGAACGTAAGCTTTTCGCCACAAATGGGGAAATTGACTTGTTTCAAGGGAAACATTCAGGATATGGGTAATAGGAAGGAGAAGTTGGTCTAGGATAATAGTGATCATGTGACGACTAATGTCATCACACCCCACAGCTTTGGACTTAATGGAAAGGATTATCTTTTTGATCTCGCTTGGTGCGACTGGAGAAAACTGAAACTGATTAATGTCAAGACGAGATAACCCGTCTATGTAATTAATCGTTTGACTCTGAGCAGTTGCATCCAATGAGTCGGTAGTGGCAAAGTGACGATTAATGTCATCTAAACCGATTGTCTTTGGAAAATCCACATATCGAGACCTACCAATACCAAGGGTACCGAGGAACCTCCAAATGTGGACAGGAGATGAATTAGTGATATTGTTGAGGATATATCGGCGTTTAGCATTGCGTATCATCTGGTTACACCGATTCCTGGCAGTTTTGAAATGAGCCCAGGTCACGTCACAGCGATCTTTCCGAAATTTCCGGAAAGCACGATCCCTACGTCTCATCGCCATTCGAACTCCCTCTGTCATCCAAGGGGCCGGTAAGCGCCTCAGCTTGATTTTTTTCACAGGAGCATGTACGTCGTATAATTTAGCAACAGTGTCGTTAAAAAGCCGAACTTTTTCATCCAGATTGGTAGCTTCAGCCAGTGGTAACCATTCAATTTCAGAAGCGTCCTTTTTTAATTTGTCAACATCCATGCGCGCAAAGCTACGCAGGTGCAGAACTTTGGGCTGAGGTTTAGGTGGCTTTAGGATGTATGAAAGGAAAATAAGGTCATGATGGGAAAAGCCAGGAGCAGGATATTGACCGTGAGAGGAGACAAAGGTGGGAGCGGAAATAAGGATTAAATCTAGCCAGGTGTCCTCCCCGTTAGGATTGTGGTGAGTGGCTTGAAGAGGCAAGACGAGGAGGCTGGCTGATTCAATGAGGTGGCGGAGTTTGACCGAACGAGAGGAATCGTAGGATAGGAGGTTGGTGTTGAAATCTCCCATGATGATGTGGTGTGCGTACTCAGACCCCAACGATTCTAAAACCGATTCAAAATCAGTGAAGTAGTCGACAGAAGGTGGACAGTATACTACTCCAAGAACAATTTTAGCTCCCCTGACCCAAACCTCGAGAAAGAGATACTCCGCAGATCCAGAATACTGCGAGGAAGACGAAGCAATAATTTTATAGTGAAAGTCACTGTGAAGATAAATTGCAACCCCACCTCCTCTCTTATCTAACCGGTCATTACGGATTAGAACAAAGCCAGGAAGTGGGTAGGTGGTAGAAAGTAGGTGAGGTTTGAGCCAGCTCTCAGAAATCAGGATGGCATGAACGTTAATGTTAGCAAAGACTTCAAAAAGATCACTATAGTGGCTAGGTACACTTTGTGCGTTAATGTGACAAACATTTAATAGCTTAGAAGATTGAGTATTTAAATTTTGACGCAAGATGTCACCAAGTGTATAATCAGTCATTGAATGAAAACTATCATCGGTAGCAAAGTCAGCAGAATCATTAGCAGAATGAAATGAGCCGTCATCAGATAACGACATCAAATAAAATAAATATATAAAATAAATATAAATATATAGAGTATAAATATATTATAATAATAAAGTAAAATAAAAGAAGGAGATAGTTACTACGTTTAGCAGATATTATCTCTGCACCACCCGCCAACTGACTCGCACTCATGGTACATAAAGCACAATGTATAAATATAAAAGAAAAAATAACATTAAAAAGAAAACGGTAAAAAAACTAAAATTAACTATAGACATAGACACGCAAAACAAAAATAGTGCGATTCGGAACGCAACCTCTTATGTCAAACGTTATGTATGACATTTGACAGTTTGACGTAAACTTTGTCTAAAAGAAAAATAGCAAGGTGATAAATAAAACGTAGTGATTAGCTACTCTGTGGTGATAAAAGTAAAACAGTTGAGGGTAAAATAACAATAAATGAGTAATATGCAATAGCTAGACGAAATTGCGAACCGTTGTTTACATAGTCAATACAACACAATACAATACTTAAAGTTAACATAATGATATGTAAACAGAGAGACAATCTAGACAAAGTTGTTTACCGGGATTGATGTTTGGTCGTGGCCGTCTTTGGATACTTCTCTAGAAGAGGATTGAGGTCTTCCATAGTAGTGGCTCTATGTCTGCTTCCATCTGGGGCCTTGATGACGACGATACCGTCTTGAGACCAACAACCACGTATGCCAAAATGGGTCCTGGCTTTCCCGAAAACAGCCTGTCGTGCCTTAGTCAGGAACTCTCTAATGGATATTGAAGATCCTTTGAGCTTGGTCTTCGCCCTCCAGACAGCGGCCCTAGTGTCACAGCTTGCAAACCTAACAATTAATGGGCGGTGGCGATCCTTTCCCGAGCTTCCCAGGCGATGACAAACAGTGATGGAGCTGTCAGTAATATCCTTCAGCAACAACTTGTCTTGGAGGATCCCCAAGAGGACAGCAGAGCAACACTCCTTCTCTACTTCAGGAACTCCAGTGAATAGTAGTGTTTTCCTCCGGTGCCTTGTCTCGATGATGTCGACTGCTCTGCTACACTCTGCGATCTGTCTCCGTAGCAGGCCAAGCATTGAGAAAGTGAGCTCCCTAAACGTCCGGAACTCATCGGCTACTTTAGCTACAGTATCCTTAGCGCCCCCTGCGACTTGCAACTGAGACTGCAGCTCATCCATTTTTCTCATTACACACTCTTCAAGGCTTTGTTGTGCTTGATGGATTTCGGATAGTTGAGCCATATCTTCCTTATTAGTGCCAAAAAGTTAAAGTGAAAGTGTAGTGCGTTGAACAGCTGGCAGGTGGTGAACAAATAAAACTATACTCTTACATACAGTGCTACAAACACTGGTAAACACTTAACCGTATGTATTTTACTATATTTTAGTGTTATAGGTGAATTTATTTAAAGATATTTATATTAAATTAAATTTTAATTGCAATGATGTGTGTTGACTTTTTCACACCTACCCCCGAAAAAAGTAACATTTTTATGTGTTACGTACTCGAATCATGTAAGTCTTCTTTATCAAACCGTTAGCAGGAATACACGGTTCTTTCATCATATTATTATCTGCTTATTCGTTGAAGCGTTGTTCCGGCTTCCTGTTCTGGAAACCGACACAATGTCTCTAAATAGAACTACAGTACGTACTTAGTATATTATGTAAACGTATATTGCACTGTATATCTGTATTTGCATACAGCCCATATGTGTCCCTCTGTTGGGCACGAATATCATTACGTCTATCACAAGAGCTAATAAAATTTACCCATGCTTCCGCAGTATTGTGGATAAGATATGACTTTATAATATTTTCAATTTTTAATCATAATTTAAAGTTATTTCTTTTTTTTAAAGAAAATTTCCGCTCAGAACAAGCCCTAGTTCGGGATGCCGCGGGGGATTTTACAAACACACAATTAACGGACACAAATTACACCCAGACCCGGAACGAATATTTATGAATCACACAATTTTTTGTCCCGTATGAGAATCGAACCCACGAACTCTGGCTTAGCGGTGAGGGTCACTTACCATTAGACCGACAGGCTAGTCAAAAAAAAATTATATCATATCTTAGTTTTAGGGTAGTCCGAAATTCAAAATATCTAATATAATATCTATAAGGACATCATTATACGGCCACTGTACAACAAAATACAGAAGGTACAGAAAACAAGACGAAAAATGTCAATTTCGTGTCGTTATTGCTGCAGATAATTGGCACTGAGCTGCACGTAACTGGGGCATTAATCGCTATGGCCACGTATAAACATTACGTCCCTATAATACACATTAAATTTAATGTCTTTATGGATGTCCATACTGTGAGCGCGGCTGTGTCAAACGTTTTTTGGCGTATTTTGAATTGAGATAGAATTATTATGTTTTGTGTATAATTTACTCAATCCGGGTATCTAACCCAAGACTACACGATCAACCGCAACGATAAGCAAGCTAAGGGGCAGTTAGACTTTTATTAGTTATATAAAGCCTGCTTAGACACAGACTCTAGAATTTCTATCGGTCGATAGATTACTGGGTTCTGAATCAGTAAGAAAATGTATGCGCGTAGTATACCTACATAACAATTATTTTTTATACTGATTAAGAACCTAGAGAAGCAACCAAGACTTAACTATGGGCTGATTTAAGTCCGTAGTTTGCTGTCGGTCGATACTTGTTTGATCTCCATATATATCTATATCCTTATCTTAATATCGTATCAAATATATTAATCACATTCTATAATGTTGTTAAAGTAATCAAAATCACTAAATAACAGCTAAACCTAGTACTAGTAACTGTCAGTTATTTAGATTTACTCCGAAGTCATAACGTTTAATGAAGCAAAAACAGTAAGTTAATCGATAGTTCAAGAAACTTGTTACTTAACGACGTATAATTGCAATGTTCAAGAATAAACCAAAGGTATGTTTGCTTATAAGGCTTCCACGGGTATATTAATATCGTGTGAGGTTCACAAAGGCCTCTTATAATGTACGATTTTTTGAAGCAGCGAGGTCGTCGGTAGGTAACCCCTCGTTTGTTAATTTGGAAATGTTGATGACGACGAAGTTTCGCAATATAAATCCCGTGTGAATTATTACAATAACAAAAAAAAGTTTTAATAATATTTACACATGAAAACAAAGAAAACAAAAGAGCAAGTGTCGCCCAGACCCCGTTTGTTTTTACATTACCTCGTTCATGTGGGCAAGCTTCGAAAAAAATATGTAATGTTTTTTTTAAGGCAAACAAATACTCGTATACCTACTGCGTAGTAACACCAACAAAATTTGATTTTCACCTTATTTTTATATTCAAAATGAATTTACAAATCTGAACCGCGGTGTATATGTATTTTTTGCTTTTAAGAAATTGAATGTGCTTGATGTTGCTGTGGTATATATATTGATATTTATGATTGATGTTATAATGTGTAATTTATATCGACATGAGGTACGAATTCAAACCAGGCCGCAAGAGACCTTACAAACATACCTATGTACACCAGCTACGGCACTAACTATGCTTGCACGTAGTTGGCGTGGTTCGTGGTACGTAAAGACCCCTTTGCTGGGGTTAGTTCGTAAGTGGGTGACCAATTTCTAATAAACAGCGAGACTCCTCCGTGCCTTATCACCCAACAGTCGTGTCGAATCCCCGTCCCATCAGACTATGAGAGTGAAGGATTAAAGATTAATTGCTGTTGAATAATCGTCGTTGCAATTCGCCACCGCAATCAAAATTGGTCTGAAGGACTATTATTACATGTAGCCTGTGCAATGTTTGCATGTCTTCCATAAAATCATCAAAACTACCACAAACTTCCCCTGCCAAACTTGCGGCAAAGTTTTTCGATCTGGTATCAGTGTTAGACGACCAAAAAGGTTTGTTACCTACTTATACAAAAAAATATAACTAATGACCTCCTTACTAAATTTCAGTCACGGCTGTAAAACGCGACGAAGATTAGCCACCTGGCGGGAGATGTGATTGAGCAAGTGTGTGCGCAAACATAGGTGCACTATTTATTCCCCTCAATCTTGAGGCGGGTATCGACTTCACGAGGGTGCTTTGGGAGGAATGCTGTACGAGTTAGCCTTGTAATGTGGAGACGCGTTAGCCTCACGAACCGATTTGAAGACTGACTGACTGCTCAATGCGAGCACCAGATGATCATCCTCTTGAGGCAGCCTTGCAATGACAATAACCCGGATTTTTATAGCTCGACGAGATGAAAATATGTATAATTTTGTAATAACAATGTTTAATAATAAGTATCTAACTAAATTTTAAGACGGCTAAATACGTTATGGCATAATAAATTCATTTGTTTCTTTATTAAATTATGAGCAAGAAATCTGTCGGCGAATAAATTTATGTAGGCACCTAATGTATTTTCTTATCATTAGCGCTGCTTTCATAAAAATACACTGGGTAAGGCGCCTTAGTAAGAATACTATAGAATCGAATACTATGGACTTGTAGATTTTTGAAGTCTTTATATTAAATGTCCGTGTGGTGACGGATTAAGAATGCAAACGTCACCACCCCGTTCTATCCCGAGGGTGTCGTAAGAGTCCACTAAGGGGAGTAAGTCAAGCAAACAGTAATCACTGCAAGAGACTGCAAGAGAGGGAAAACTTGAGACAAAACCCTATACCAACACGTCTGGCCAGCGTGGTATAGTAGGCTAATATCCCTCCAGATGTATAGAGTAGACCCGTACCCAGCAGTGGTACGTTTTGAATTGAGATGATGATTAAACTAGCGGCACGTTTTTTTATTTTTCGTAGCCTCTCTTTTTAAAACCTCTTTATTTTAAAAATAAAATAACAATACCACTGCATGAAGCCTAATTAAATTAAATGCAAAGTTATGATTTTTAATATATGTATACTGCGTTCTTATGCGTAACTTGTAATCAGACGTATTATGCAACAGGCACATCATTTAATTCTATTTTCGACATGCACGGGCGCGTTTAGATACACACGTATGTATATTTTTTTATCATATTATCAAGTTTAAAAATAGATTCTATTTTTTCTGTATACACTATTCAGTCGTAATGTAAACACTGGAAATCGCAGAATTTCGATGCAATGACGCGTTCGTACATATATATGCATTTGTATTGATACACAAAGCCGTTGTATAAAGGTCATCATCATTATTATCTCAGCCTGAAGACGTCCACTGTTTAACGAAGGCCTCTTTAACTTGGCCGATCTTTAGCTTCCTGCAACCAGTGTTTTCATGCAGCTCTGATGATGTCATGTGTCCATCTAGTGGGAGGTCGTCCCACTCTGCGTTTTCTTTCACGTGGTCGCCACTTCAGAAGCTTTGTTCCCCATCGGTTATCGGTTTGTCGAGCAATGTGGCCTGTCCATTGCCACTTCAACATCCTTACTATTATAAATAACTCGTCACTATAATACATAATTTTAACAAAAAAACCGACTTCTTAGTCTGTAGCAAGGTATTAATACAAGTTGTATCAGAAGGTGTTTAACAGACCAAAAGTTAGATTGTAGCGTTAATTTTAGTGCAATGCTGTGGCGACCTTAGGGAAAGGCAACCAGTACACGTCACGCGCATCTATTCTTATACAATTTACATCTACTAAGTATACATTTATTAGAAAACAAAAGAAAACGGTTGATTCGATCACTACCAAACATCACAGTACCACCCGCTGGCCTAATCTCAAATCAAAGAACTTGAAGACTCTTTCATTAAAATTCGCTCAGTCGTTTTGGAGTCTATACCATATATTTGTATATATAAATGATTGAAGAGATTTTCGAAAAGTTTTAATATTTTCATAAAACGAAAGGTTCTTCAATAAAGAAATCTTCATAAATTTATTAGCCTTTGTTAGTGGCTTTTGATTATAAGAACTTATAATATTAATTTAATAAGCACAAACACACGTCAAAACACACTAACAGTGTGTTTTATTATTTGTGCATTTAGTATTCCTGAAAATTCTAAAAGAACTTGTTGGAAATCAAGCACAAGGCCCGCCTGATGGTAAGTAAATAAAAGATAAATAATACCATCATTAATAATAAAACTATCTTTGCCGACTATAAAGTCTATCTATGTCTAATAATAATCAAAATAATTAGCTTCACTTGAAACTCTATTGAGCGAAAAGCTCATTATAAACTTAATTTTCCTTCAATACAGCATTAATACTAGTTTAAAAGCCTCTGATTACTTAAATATACTTTATTATACTCGGTTCATTATGCTATAGATAATAATATCTTAAATGAGATTCGAAACATTTCCATAATTAACAAAAACAATATAATTAATTACTTTTACTAATTTCAAAGAGTAATTGTAAATGGGATCGTTTAAAGAGGAAGACGTGCCAAACGTTTAAGGACCAACTGTTTTTCTGGCGAAAGGCCTTGGGCTTTACCGTGACGTAGGTATTATAGCAATTTAATTTTAATATTTATTTGAGATCGAAGATGTCAACTTTATGACCTAGCTATAATGATGTCATTATTCGAAATTCAAATTATTATTTTAAGAGAGGCCAACCTCTCTTAAAATGTGCCCAAGCACCATACTAGCGAGCGAGCCCGGCTAGGAAAAGACCTCCACCTTACATAAGACCACAACTAAATAACTACACATAGCAGTGTAGTTGTGTGAGTAAGTCTTCAGCGCTTATTTTGGTATGCATTTTGAAAGAAACGTCTTCCTATCTCAGGGATATTCCATCTTAAAGCCCTGGTGTAAAAAATAGGTCAGTAACACGACGCAAGTGATACCTCTGATGTTGCTTTCCGTTTCAAGCCATCATTTCAATTATTTTATTAAGTGTATTTAACTAAAGATGTATTATTTATTACACAATTGGGTATTTCATTTAACAAATACAGATTATAAAGGTACACGAAAATACGGATTTGCTTATCCGCAATACACAAGGGTGGATAATGAAGCGTTTCCAATGCCAATCTAAACGGAGATTAGCCAAACGACCCGACTATTCTGACCGAACCATTTTAGGTATAGTGCACAGGTATACTGTGTGCGCAATAGGTGCGCTCTCTGTGCCTTCACTTTCTTGATCAATGCGACAGCAATCCGACACTACCACAGAGAGATCAAATGTGGCTTTACGTGTTTTCCGAAGCATGAAGAAAGTCCCTAGTACTTTTAGAAATTGGTCACCCGGTATATGGATCGTTGAGACTTTGCAAATCCATTGATTCGCCCAGTAATTACTTAGCTACAAGTCTCTGAAACACAATAAATAGACAAACTATTAAACCATAAATTAACTGGATTAAATAAAGTTTTGCTTACGTATAGAATTTGGAGTAAATCTGTTTCTATTATTTGTATATTAAACCAAAGTTAAAGTCATACTTCAAGTTTGACTGTTATTGTTGTTTGAGTTTCAAGTTTATGTAATCGATTGTGGAAGTTTGTTGAGCATTTACAAATTTAGAAGTAAAGCTATATTTATTATTCAAACAATACAAAGTTTCAAGAAACAATAAACTAAAGATGGTTTATTGTGACCTAGTGGTCGGCAAACAACAAAAATAATTAAATAAAAAAAAAACTACAAAATACAAAAATTACCTACCTACACACTATATTTTTCTCCTTTGATTTAGATCCCATTTTCTTTTATTTAGATATAAATAACTTATTTTACTTTTCTGCGTTATATGTACAATGACAATACAAAAAGTCTTACTCCAACATAATAATATATACCTACGTATTGTATCTCATCTCATCTCAACCCATGAACGTCCCACTGATGGGTACGTATTGTATGAAACATTAGTTTTATCATCCTTTCAACACTTTTTTATTGCTAACCTATATTATATGCTAAATTTTGGCCGAAATTTAATGAATTTCAATCCACTGGTTTCAGCTCTGCGTTGACTATCAGTAAGTTAAGAATTTCACTAACTACTCGTAGATAATATCAGGGTAGCGTCGCGGGTCGGAGTCTAATCGAGTTTCTATCTGACAAAGTTGGTGGTACACTTTAAAATTGTCCTACTTTCTTTCTTAATAGCTATTATTATTACTCTTATCTTTTCAATCCGTATAGTTAAGCTGCCACTCTTCCCTAAAAAGATAAGAATCTAGTTTATATTCCGCTCCGATTGCTTTTTTTTTAAATCTAACCTGTATGAAGGTAGAAAGAAAGATGGGGAAGGACTCCCGCCTTACAGAACACAACAGCCAAATAACTTCACACACTGTTGTAGTTTATCCTTTCAACCCTTTTTATTGCTAACCTATATTAATGGTAAATTTTGGGTAAAATTTAATGGATTTCAATCCACTGATTTCAGCTCTGCGTTCAGGTTTCAGGGGATAACTCTGGGTTCCTTGTCCCAGAGGTATCCGTAACACAAAACTAGTTTTACAAGATATTCGGTAGAAAACGTGCGCGTAATGCTCCTGGTATTGTGAGTGTCCATAAGCCACAGTAACTGCTTACTGCGGTCCGTACGCTTGTTGGTCACCGTGTGATAGCATAAAAAAAGAAACCTAATTCAGAAGATGAGACGGAAAAAATTAATTATGTTAGTACAATTTAAAATTCAATTACATCATGTAGGTAATGCCATTGCAAATAAATGCATTAGTAAAGCATACGTTTAAATTTTATTTCAATTAATAAAGGTACTTTTACAGCCACATTAAGTAAATCAAGGTCTTTTAAATTTCTCGAGAACGAGCAAAAGGTACAATATATGTACTTTAGACCGGTCGAGTACCTCGGAGCTCTTCATATTATGCACTAACGAAATAAAAACATAGCCAACTAAAATGTCTAGAAACTTCTGCCTTTTAATTAATAAACTAATATACGAGTAATAATAAAGATTTGTTCCACAAATAGTCTTAGTATTTAGTTTTGATAACCTTTACGTTTCCGCTTATAAAACGTATTTACAGGAAAAAAGTTTCAGACACATTTTCCAGACTATAGGCCGAATTTTAAACGACAATTTCAATGACGATCCCGTAGACGCAGCTTAGTCAAGCCTCCAACAATAAAGTGAATAAAGTGAGCTAAAGGCCGAATATTGTAAAAATCCTTAGAGACTGCTGTCAACTGCTAGACATAGACTATTCTATGTCTAGCAGTTGACTCCACCACCTGAGGTAATGATGAGACATGTCTATTAAAAAGGCAGTGCATTCTTGTTTTTTAATGACAACTCCCGCACTAATGAACAAGAAAATCTCTGTGTCGTGGGCGAATTTACAAATATACAATTAACAGACACATATACACCCAGACTCAGAACAACTCGTTGTGGGTCACACAAAGTTTCGTCCTATGTGGAACCCACAACCTCGTTCACAGCAGGCGTAAGAACTAATAATCACACACTCAAAAAATCCTGTTGAGATCATGTTTTCTTTAGATATTTGCCCGATGTTACGTAAAAAGTATTATTATTCAATCAAAAACTGCCGGCAAACAAGTTTTATTTCTGTTAAAACGGCGCTAGCTAACACAAATACCATAAAACAAAAACTATTGCTATCCTCAATAGAATTATTTATTAGGTTTACACATAGTTGAGTACGATAGTTTACAGCAAAGGCTTTATAACTACAGATTACTGAAGCTTTTTGTTATTTATGGTATGGTCGTAAACTTAGTAATGTTTTAGTATTGCATATATTTTTCTAAAAACTGCTGTGGTCAATTTCTACTAATATTATTAAAGCGAAATTAACTTTATCTATGACGCTGTCACGACTAAACAATTAACGGATCTTAATGAAATTTTGTAAGGATAGGTGATAGGTATACTTTTTATCGCGACAACCGACCTCAATGCAGGTAGATCCATGGGCAACATCTAGTATTATATATAAATTTACTTGTGTAACGCACAGAGACAGGACTACACTGCTGTGTGTATTTATTTAGCTGTGAACTTCTGTACCCGCGCCGTATCTATTTTCTGAATGCTATTTTCATTTTTTTTATCGATACAAATTACTTTAAAGAATTAATTTTATCCACGTTTTACGTTAGAAAGTTTGTAGTAGATACTTATTTTAATATTTTTGTAAAAATAACGATATGTATTTTTTATGTAAGACATTAGGCTCGCACTAGGGAGAGCAAGCCCTGTGTCGCGGGGGAACAAATATGTATTTGTTCACGCGAAATTTTAACCCACAGAGGTAGCACTAGATCAAACGTTTATTCAGACATAATTGCTTTACCTTTATTTTGAATTAAAATGTTAAACATTGAAACACATTTTTAAAACTCAAAATTACTCCATACTTTACGCTTTAAAGTAATTTCCTCCTACGTACAATCAGGTAGTGGAATGAGGTTCTTGGCAAGATATTCCCGAGATAGTTCAAAGGAGTTCTTCAAAATGAAAACTTAAGAGTTTTTACATCATGGTAGGTAGCGCACGAGTGATAAAAAGCGTCCAGGGGCTTATATGGTATCTGCTAACTAAAAAGCGGGTTATAAGCTTTTTGTCTTTAAGTAGGTTCAAAATAGCTATTAAAAATTTCGATAAAATTTAACATTGTCCTTTATTTTTCTTGCAAAAGTTTGTAACATTACAAATTTCAATGGAAAAATATACAATGTAATTTATTGGATAAACGGAGTTAGCGAACCATTGTACTCTTGCTATCAAAACTTCCTCAAAGTATTGTAATTGTTTATTCTAACGTTAAAAAATGATGGAATATATTTTATTTGTGCCTGTGATTTATATGCGTTACGAACAGAAACAATACGGCCAAGTTCCGAATTGACGACTACAATACGATATTCACCTTTCTATAAAAATAATACCCAAACGTCTTTTCACAAGGTGTTACAACCGAACTGAACTGAAACTAGGCAATATTCCAGTTTAATTAATCATAGCTTAATTAATATATTATTTTTATTACTATAATATACAACGGACCTAAATCATAAAACCTACTTAGGTTTTCATAACGCGGTAACGGGTGGACTGGGCGACAGATTATATTTTAATAAGAAATACATAAGCTTTCAAACAAAAGAGGTCGCATTATAATCGGGTAATAGGCATCCATAGGCTTACAGTAATGCTTAAGCAGGCTGGCCGTATACTTGTTTGCCATTCAAGAAAGATGAAAAATAAAAGCCCTTATTTACAATGCCACAGATATGTTTGTATATAAGTCTGTAAAACATTATTTCTACAATAAACTATTGAAGTAGAAATTTTAGAGGTGTCTTGAGAAACATAAATTAATATTTTAGTATACATATTGCATACTAAAATATAAATAAATGTCGATCGAGTCGAATTATTAAATTCAACGTATATTTAACGTGAAATATTCAATTTTATTTCACGGCTGCCCTTCGCAGAAGGTACATACAAAATCTAAACGAGATTTCTTGAAAATATAATATTTAAAATACATCATTCTTTAAAATAACAGTACAGAAATGTTTGAATGGTAGAATTGTACTCTGAAAATGCTGTTAAATGAACAAAATTTGATTAAATTTTGTTCATATTTCACATGTGAATAGATACATTCTTTAATTAACTGCAACTTTACACGTCATGACAGACGTAATTAATTGCACGCTTCGTTGTTCATACAAGAATGGTACTTTGCGCTAGCTATAGATAGTGATATTACAATAGCTGAGTTGAAATTGTATGGGTATATTTAAGTATATAATATGTAATTACAAGAAATTATAACAGAGATCTAATAGGAATTAGTCTACTAATAATCTCCTTCAACTAGTAGGTACTATAAATTATTTCCTTATCATCAATTTCCAACTTCGGCAGCTAACAGCAGAGATATGACAGTGCACACGTGTGTGCGCAAACACGGTACACTTTTAATTCTCTAAATAATATAGTCGTGGTAATAGTAGTGTCCGCGTGGTGACGGATTAAGGGCCCCTTATCCCAAAAGTTTAGGCATTTTACGCACGGAGACGGCTTGCGCCACGAGCCGTTGCGATATGAACTTCGGTGACCTATGGCGGCGGGCGAGCACGCCACAGTATAAATAATCAGTAGTTCAAATATTATTGGCGTGCTGGTAATAAGAGCTAGTTTGCAACAAAAACGTATAGCTTGATGTACTGTCTACTGTCCATTGACTGTAAACACTAATACACTTATTTTGTTATGAATGTATTGACAAAGCAGGCGATGATCTAATATATAAAATTCTCGTGTCACAGTGTTTGTAACAAACAAAACTCCTCCGAAACGGCTTGACCGATTCTTATAAAATTTTGTATGTATATTCAGTAGGTCTCGGGAATAGGAGGTCAACTATTTTTTTTGGTGGTAGGTAGTAGGTAGGTAGTAGGTAGGTAGTAGGTAGGTAGTAGGTAGGTAGTAGGTAGGTAGTAGGTAGGTAGTAGGTAGGTAGTAGGTAGGTAGTAGGTAGGTAGTAGGTAGGTAGTAGGTAGGTAGTAGGTAGGTAGTAGGTAGGTAGTAGGTAGGTAGTAGGTAGGTAGTAGGTAGGTAGTAGGTAGGTAGTAGGTAGGTAGTAGGTAGGTAGTAGGTAGGTAGTAGGTAGGTAGTAGGTAGGTAGTAGGTAGGTAGTAGGTAGGTAGTAGGTAGGTAGTAGGTAGGTAGTAGGTAGGTAGTAGGTAGGTAGTAGGTAGGTAGTAGGTAGGTAGTAGGTAGGTAGTAGGTAGGTAGTAGGTAGGTAGTAGGTAGGTAGTAGGTAGGTAGTAGGTAGGTAGTAGGTAGGTAGTAGGTAGGTAGTAGGTAGGTAGTAGGTAGGTAGTAGGTAGGTAGTAGGTAGGTAGTAGGTAGGTAGTAGGTAGGTAGTAGGTAGGTAGTAGGTAGGTAGTAGGTAGGTAGTAGGTAGGTAGTAGGTAGGTAGTAGGTAGGTAGTAGGTAGGTAGTAGGTAGGTAGTAGGTAGGTAGTAGGTAGGTAGTAGGTAGGTAGTAGGTAGGTAGTAGGTAGGTAGTAGGTAGGTAGTAGGTAGGTAGTAGGTAGGTAGTAGGTAGGTAGTAGGTAGGTAGTAGGTAGGTAGTAGGTAGGTAGTAGGTAGGTAGTAGGTAGGTAGTAGGTAGGTAGTAGGTAGGTAGTAGGTAGGTAGTAGGTAGGTAGTAGGTAGGTAGTAGGTAGGTAGTAGGTAGGTAGTAGGTAGGTAGTAGGTAGGTAGTAGGTAGGTAGTAGGTAGGTAGTAGGTAGGTAGTAGGTAGGTAGTAGGTAGGTAGTAGGTAGGTAGTAGGTAGGTAGTAGGTAGGTAGTAGGTAGGTAGTAGGTAGGTAGTAGGTAGGTAGTAGGTAGGTAGTAGGTAGGTAGTAGGTAGGTAGTAGGTAGGTAGTAGGTAGGTAGTAGGTAGGTAGTAGGTAGGTAGTAGGTAGGTAGTAGGTAGGTAGTAGGTAGGTAGTAGGTAGGTAGTAGGTAGGTAGTAGGTAGGTAGTAGGTAGGTAGTAGGTAGGTAGTAGGTAGGTAGTAGGTAGGTAGTAGGTAGGTAGTAGGTAGGTAGTAGGTAGGTAGTAGGTAGGTAGTAGGTAGGTAGTAGGTAGGTAGTAGGTAGGTAGTAGGTAGGTAGTAGGTAGGTAGTAGGTAGGTAGTAGGTAGGTAGTAGGTAGGTAGTAGGTAGGTAGTAGGTAGGTAGTAGGTAGGTAGTAGGTAGGTAGTAGGTAGGTAGTAGGTAGGTAGTAGGTAGGTAGTAGGTAGGTAGTAGGTAGGTAGTAGGTAGGTAGGTAGGTTTATACCTAAATCGATTTATGGCGTATTAGCATCTATGGGAGTGTGAGGTAGCTATTTTTATTTTACCTAATATGCAAATTTAATAAGCATTTTTTTTGTTCTACCACCTTATGATAAGCAAGCATACGGCCCGCCTGATGATAAGCAGTTACCGTAGCCCATGGACGCTTGCTATTGCAAGCGTCCATGTTGGGTGGGGAACACGCAAGTGATACCTTTGGTATTCCAAAGGTATCACTTGCGTGTTCCCCACCCATTTTTTTAACACCAGGGCTTTATGATGGAGTATCCCTGGGATAGGAAACGTTTCTTCCAAAACGCATCCCTAAATGAGCCCTGAAGTACTTATACTACTCACACACAAGACCACAACTACACCGCTGTGTGTAGTAATTTAAGTGAAGATTCGGGCTCTTCTCGCTGATGAATCGTCGGAATTAGTAGGTACCTACGTCTAACACTTTCATACCAATTTTGTTTATATTTATAAATTTTATTTATGTAAGTAGGTACTTATATGTATTTATTTTATATATTATATATACCACAGCATATACATTCATTATTTTTTTTTTTAGATATTGTTGAATCTATATCCTTACTATCTTAAATTTGTTTCTTTGTCTTATCCATTTTTTTTTTTGTTTTTGAGTGCACCTACTATGTTCATCTCTGTATCACCCAAGGTCGACTGGTAGAGAATACCTATGGCATTAAGTCCGCTTGTGTGCGATTGTGCATAAAGTTTTAAATAAATAAATAATTTGGCTGTGGTCTATTAATATTATGATCATTTTTGATTTTTGTACCTACCTAGCCTACAAAAAAGTAGCCCACAAAAAAGTAGTACCTACTACTTTTTTGTAGGCTAGGTACCATATTATGGCATTAGTTTCCACCCACGGCTTCACCCGCACTTACAACCCCAGGCAGAAACAAGCAAGAAAAAGCTCCATAGGTACTTAGGTAAGTACATAAATTCATCCAAACATTCGCATTTATAATAATAATATGTATTAGAATAGATATGGTATGCCAAAGTGTTCCTTTACTTCTCTAATAATAACATATTCTACAAATGAACAATAATATTATAACACCAAAAATCTTACCGCAATATAACAATAAAGTTTACGCACCCTGCACTGTGCCGAATATACTTCACGAACAATGTACATATGTGTGCGCCTGTGTGCGAGGATCACGCACTCACGCGCATTTCACGGCCGGTCGACCGATAATTACCTAATCTGTAGCTGCGCTATTTTGTGAATACGCTCTTAATACTCTTTCAAATTTCCACGCGAACGAAGTCGAGGACAACAGCTAGTCAATAAATAAATATCGTTGGCTTGTATCGTGGACACCAGATAGTTGATATAATACATATATACTTTTTTTGTAAATACTTATTATGTATAGGTACTTATTATGTTTAAACATTCATGACTCGGAAACAAATGTCCATGCACATTACACAAACATTTGCCCTTACCGGGATTCGAACCCGGAACCCTAAGTTCGTAAGGCAGCCTCACTACCGCTGCGCCATTCTGATCCTCAGTTAGTATATATAAATATGTAAATAATAATAATAATAAGTTAATATATAAATATGTATGTGAATGCTTTCATTAAAGATTCAAAATTCTAGTCATACTGACTTCGCTATTCTGTGTAGAGAAAAACATTACAGTAATTATATTGTGAGGTATTATATTGTGGCGACGATAATGTGGTCGTGAGCAAAAATTGCGTAGGTCCTCCCTCGATGACGTCTGGCAGGACACTGGCGCGGTGCGCGCGAGCAGTTTTTCACGTATTTATTTTATATAAAAAAAATAAGTGCAATTTTATAAATCTATCCAATAATATCCTTGTCAAACCCGATTAGTAAATGAAATGTTAAATTTTCATAAAAGTTGCGTTCCCCCAAGTCTCATACAACTTGAAATACTTTCAAAATCGACTTAACTTCAGACTTTTTTTTTATCGAGCAAAACGTTAAATTTTGCGTTTTTAACCAAAAAGTCACTAGATCAAACATGTATCTGTACTATATATTTTTTTGCGAATTTTAGTATATTGATTTCTCTGAAAACAACTCGATCTAGAAACGTAAATTTCGGAAAAGGGGCCCTTAAGAATACAAATGTCACCACCCCATTCCATCCCGTGGGTGTCGTAAGAGTCGACTAAGGGAGTCCTACGTCAGGCAGACAATATCCACTGCAACAGGGGGAAATCTCGAAACAAAACCTCTTACCAACCTGTCTGGTCAGCGTGGTATATTAGGCTAATATCCCTCTAAATGTATGGAGGAGACCCGTGCCCAGCAGTGGGACGTTTATGGGTTGAGATCATGATAGTAGGGGTTTAAAAATTAAATTTACCTGTCTTCCGTTTTTATGTATAAATAAGGTTTTCATAATATTCTTGTAGATAAAATATAATATGTATAGCAATGTCTTCTATACTTTTCCGCAAAAAACATAATTATAGCAGTAGGTACCTAAGTATACTTATTTAATTTGTATAATTATTTTACACAACGTTATACAAAGTGAAACAGAAACCGTTTTCATTTTATTTAAAATCACAACAAACTTTCCATCCATGATTCCATCATATACATAGATTGATCAGGACCGAAGCCTACTTTACCGCAATACCGCTTTTACAGTATTGAAAATGTTATCTATTGAATGATCACGACCTCTATAAGTTTTCAGTGGCAAAACAACGTTAGTAAGCATCATTGGGCAATGGATATGTTACCATTAAAATACAAAATAATATAATTTTCAAATTAGGTACGGGGTATTTAAGAGCGAAATTTTACTGAAAGCAGTTGGTATACATATTTAGTGTAGATACTAATATAATAAAAAGGTAAGATTTGTTTGTTTGTTTGTTATGTGTAGTATGTGGGTATTTTGTACTCAATATGTATATATAATATAATGTCGATAGGGGGTACATATAATAAATCCTTACTATCAAACAGCTATTGTCTCATTGTGCGCTCCCAAGGTCAGAAATACTACATTATGGATAAACTCAGAGAATTCATTCACTATTAGAAAGCTACTATTATCCTGAAGTAACATAGGCTATAGGCTTTTTTATTTCAGTAATAATAATATTTCAGTCTGAAATTATAGTATTTGTGAAGCAATTCGGAAGCAATAGCGCTGAAGAGCTTTATCCACGTGTGCTGACCGAATGTTGCATGGTAGGTACATAAATAGGTACTATGTACTACAAAAATGTTGGTCTATAATAGGTCTATAAAAAGTTCGTAGTAGGTACCACATACCTATCTGTTACAAATAAGCCACAATAACGCAATTAATGTCGAAAATAAATATAATTTTCTATCTTCATTATCTGGCATAGCTTATTACTTAATCTATACAAAAAATAAAATATCATCAAGGTAATCTTATGTAGACATTTTTTTTCCTTTACAGCATGTCATTTGGTTGTATAGTTTGTAAAATATAAAAATAATGAGTAATACAATTTAAACTGGTGGCGCTCGCTCGGTCGCGCAGTCGGTCATCGCGTACCTGAGGTGGACGTTACTGAGGCGCGTCGGAGGGTATGTTTACTGTAATTTATTCGATTAGAATATTGTACCTACTGTTATCAAGGAGCTGCTGATAAAATTAGCAATAACCTGTACAAAAATAAAGAAACCGAAGCGAAGCGAGGCCACTAGTGTATTATAAAGTAGTATACGTATACTTTACTTTTTAATATAAATAACTTGATTATTTTTAAATTGGAAAAGGAAACTTAGACCTTGTCCCTGGCTGCAGCGAGAAAAAAACAGGTTTTACTACACTTTTTAAGTTTGTTTTCTTAATTTTTATTTACAAGTAATTTACAACTACAACTATAAATCACATAATATAAACAACACAAAAAAAAGAAGGGGAGGGCTGCTTAGTAGGCGTCGTAAAATTCCTCCGCATCGATGTCTACTGAAAACGTGCCCAGGAGACTGGCAGCATTGCCACGCTGAATGGCAATGCTTATTCTTTGAGCCAAATATAAGCCAGCCTTCTGGTCACGTGAAGCGTCGACTAAACGCTTGGACAAATCTTTAAAAAGACAGCGGGCACTTGTACCCCACGGCCCAAGCGTTTCGACTCCAAACGGCTCAAATACATAATCTCCGATGAGATTACTGTATTTGCGCCGCTTGAGAGTCTCCGCGGATGCAGCAGCAGCACCAGCACAACCTGCTGTGCTTGGAAGATGAGATGGCGCGAGGGTGTCGACACATGTTGCGTCCCACACCAAAGGCCTACACATCTTCCATGGCAGTAAAGACATACCATCAGGTCTCTTACCATCGTTGCGTACCAAACCATTGGGTTCCCGTACAGCTGGAACGCCAGCGGTGACAAGGGCACGTCGGAGTATGTCATTTAGGTTAGCGTGCCGGGATATGTGACCTGCACTCCTGCTGCATGACAGGCCGTGGTGGGGTCCTTCGCTGTTTGACACCACGGATTATTGACACCATGGTGTCAATCGCAGAAGGACGTTTTTTGACTTACCTGTTTGGGACCACGGTGTCAATCGACGAATATCTTATTTGTCTTCGTTGATTGACACCATGACGTAAAACAGCAAAGGACGGCCGCATTGGTATTTTATTATAACATAACAATCATGCACAAAAGTGTTTACACGATTTTTATTTCAATTATACATATTTTCTGAGAGTGCTTGGAAAGGCAAAACTGTTTAGTTATCCACAACAGTTTTGCGATAGCAACTACTACTACGTTGTACTATTGTATCTCTTAAAATTCAATTGTATGTACGTATATGTTTCAGGCTATAATATATTTCTTCCTGGTTTGAATTTTACACAAACGTAAATAACAAATCGATATATGTAACTTCATCTATCGATATTTATTCGTACCAATTTTAATTTGTTCCTAATGAGACCCCAGCTCTGAACCATATTATAATGATGTTAATAATAATAATGTCTGGCGGACCGTGCACCACACGAGCGAATATGGTTCGGAGCGCATCATGTTCGTGGTTCGGCCCGAACCGAAAGTCAGTATTCAAACATTCATAACCTCGTATTATTATTACTCATAAAAATAACTTGTGTCTCAAACATATTTATTTTAGAATATATGTAGGAAAGTAAAAATTAACAGAGAATAAATGTTAGGTTAATTTTTAATTAAATTACATAATATACATATATTTATGTGTATGCATGTATGTTAAACATGAAGTGGCTTACCTATACGATCGAATCACTCTCTATAATAATAATAACAATAATTGTGTTTTTTATAATGTTTTTTCAATATATAATATTAGCAAGATAAACCGCTAACTACACACACTAGCCAAAAAATAAAAACGTTTAAACTTCAATACGCTCATTTCATTGTATACGTCTCAACTCAACCCATAAACGTTCCACTGCTGGGCACGGGTCTCCTCCAAGCAGAGGGATATTAGCCTACTATACCACGCTGGCCAGACGGATTGGTATAGGGTTTTGTTTCGAATTTTCCCTCTCTTGCGGTGAATAACACTTACTCCCTTAGTCGACTCTTACGACACCCTCGGGATGGAAGGGGTGGTGACATTTGTATTCTTAATCCGTCACCACACGGACAATTCGTCACCACACGGACATGTTACACTATTATTCGTTAGAAAAAAAAATAGTAATACTTTAATTTTAATACGTTTTAAAGTCGGTTCTGACTGTTATCAGTCGTTAGATCACGACAGAGGCCTAAATATGGGCGATCTAAATAACTCTGTCACCAGGTTGGCCACTAACCAAACGATAAGAAGAAGAAGAATAACCTATTTTTATTCAAACTTCCATTTTGTGGGATAAAACATTACTTATAAAATTTGCATACATTTTTACACGAATAAACGTGTAAGAAGACATTACCCAAATTTGAAAACAATCAAAAATCTTCTCAAATCGTCTGTAGGCTTTAACATGTTTATTTTTGTATACTTGGTAACTCAAAAAGCATGTAATAAAAGCATAAACTATTATTCCTGTATTTTTTTAATTTATTATTTCCCTAGAATAAAGAAATTCACTATTATAATAGGCATGTTTTGAGTCTAAAATTCATAAAAAATATTAAGAAGTGCAGGATAGGTAAAAGAAAGGAAAAATGAAAAAAAATCGTATTGTACAATACATTTTTATGTGTTTTTGTCCGAAAACATTGTTGATGCTAATATCATAAAATTATAATATAATTGACGAACCAAACAAACTGTAACACTATGCCACGAAACTCTGTTGAAATGTCAATATGCATTCGTTCAGTTCTTAATTTTAACTTATTGTTTGTTATTCCCTTTATTTACGGTTTATTAAAATATGATTTGTACTAATAAATATATATTCCATAACAACTAAGATTCCATTAAACATTTGATTGTAATTGTTTGTTGTAATAACAGTTTTCTTTTCGTCAGTACACAAATTACACTTGACCTTTAAATTGTTAAAAGTAGTCCAAATCAACCGTGGTGTCAATCGACGAAAACAAAATAAGATATTCGCCGTTTGACACCACGGTCGATAATTAATATGAAAATGGTGCCAAACAGGTAAGTCAAAAAACGTTCTTCTGCGATTGACACCGTGGTGTCAATACGTCGTGGTGTCAAACAGCGAAGGACCCCCGTGGTGTCCAAGGCTGTCGACGGCTTTTAAGTTTTGATTCCATATCTATCATTACATAACTAATATTAACAGATCATTTTGACTTAGCTATATAACAGCAGATTGAAAATTTAATCTACATTTTAACTGATTTAACATTTTAGCAGTAACAGGCAGATATCATATCAAGTATATATTGCTAGCAATACAAGTTGTACTACTTGTACAACTTGTGTTGCTAGGTATATATTGTTGTAATAAACTTATAATGCTTCACATTTCTGTAATGTGTCTGTAGGGAACAGTTATGCTGGCAAGCGAACAGTTATAAAAAGTGAACAAATAAAAGAGAGAAGAGATAAACTTCTACTACTATACAAAGTACTCGCAATTACTTTTATATTGTTTATTTGTTGTATGGTTATTGAAATACTGTCAGTATTCTTTTTACCAAATTGGTGGGTACACACGTACGTAGATGCTCATCGAGCAAGTCTACACGTGAAAAGCTTCTCGAAGAACATGTATTGTTTAGTGTGCGTTGAAACTGTCGATTCGTTGTTGTGTTTGGTGGGCATCTCCTGCTACAATTCTTGCTTGCTTCGAATATCGAGCAAAAATTATGGACGTTTGAATCCTGTTCGAGAATTTTAGTTTTCTTCGAGTATTTGTCTTGAAACTGGCATAGTACACTGTACAGTGACCCTTATATCGGTGTGCCTTTTGGCATAAGCTGTCTCCATTGAACTCTATCCTCTGCCACTGCCAAAATGGCCTTAGGGTCAGACAAATGACGTCTTCCCAGAGTAACTTACTTGCACATTTGTTTACTTTGTACGTTGCATAGTAAACAAATGAAGCAAGTAAGTTTTACTATAATATAATATTTAAAAAAATGTTATATCTTATAAAAGTTATAACATACACATTACATCCATATATCTAATTGCCTCCTAAAATATCCAAGTTTAAAGATTCCCGTCATTAAATACTTCAAACTGTCTGATTAATTTAAAAGCGTGGGCGATATGATTCACGCAAAACTGAACGCTGAAATATAAATTTCATTATTTAAAAAAAGAAGCAATGCACGTGGAGCATTATAAGCCCAGAATCTAGAAATAAAAAAAATGTGTGTTGTGTAATTATGTATTTTAATAAACTGCTACTTCTTAACTTAATTTAGGAACTCAAAAATTGTTTTAGATCTTCTAGAAACAAAAACATATATTGTCACGTTTTGGTTATTGTAAAACACTCAGCCAACAAACGGTATTTAGTAGTGCAGCGTTAGATTAACTAAATGCAATACCGAGCACAATATATGCAAAAAAAACAAAAGAGTATTAATAAATGAGGTATGTATTCGTTTCAGCACTGAAAGCGCACGCCTTGCCGCAACCAGTCTTCAGTCAGATGTAAATTGACACCACGTTTTTTTGATACCGCCACGGTAGCAAGCAAGCGTACGGCCCGCCTGGTAGTGATAAACTACTTTGGCCTATGGCAAATTGCATACCAGGCGCAACACCTGCGTTTCAACTATACATATTGTAACACCAGTATGTTATGGGTAACCCTGGGACAAAGAAAACGAAAAATGACCTTAAATAAATAAGTATTAATTTGGCTGTGTCTTCTATATGGTCGAAGTCCTTCTCGATTCGGGATTGCTCATTGTATGGTGACCTACCTCTCTTCTCCTACCACTTCGTATATAGGTATTATCAGACCGCACCTAGATAGATGCGTGAGCCTTAAATTGAACAAATTAATACCTTGTGTCAACTCAATATAAACACTAATCACTAGTACGCTGGCCAAGTTCTAGTCACGATTTCCTCATTCAAGTAAATATCTAAATAATGAACAAGTGAATGGTTTACAAAAACCATATGGTGTTATTTTTGTTCTATGATGAATATTAGTATGTAGCATGCATTCATAGATTGTTGAGCCACTCCCCTCGCCGACGCGCCCATAGATTTAGAACAACGGCCTTCAGTGATACTGTAATAGTCGGCCCAACCTGGCCAGAACAAAGAACAGTTATTTATTTTCACTAAAGACCGACCGGCTTGATGGTCGAAAATCTTACCGATGACAATTTATTTTGTAAGCTTGGAATCAGACGAGATAACGAGTCAGAAAAAAATACCTAGACTTCTGAACAAAAAGCACGGCACACAGCAGCTGTTCACAGACAAAATAATTTATGTTTTTTAAATTTAACTAAGTAAAAATAAAGATCAAAAAGACTTGAAGCTATTCTAAAGTAAGTGATTTCTTTACGATCTCTTTTTTTGATCTACATTTAAATATTTTAGGCAAAAAAAATATTTTTCGTAACTTAATGTGCAAAATAACATATTATAGTTTAGGTCTGTCCCACTGCGTATGGTGACGCTTTATTTATTTCATTGTAATTATAATATTGAATATTTCAAGATAATACATTATGTAATTAACTACTTCTGCGATGATATTATATCCAAGACAAACGTCTATTATTACACGGTATTGAGTGGTTTTTATTAAGCCTAGGCCTAGTAAACAATTTATTACCGTAAGATAAAACTGCAGTAGACATAACTAGAGATCCATATTTACCTAAAGTTTAGATGTTAAAATTTTGGGTTAGTGCTGATTCTCCCCGTTCTTGTTTCCCCCCGAAAATGTATCTGTTTTATAATTGCATTTTATCAAATAAAATGAAGGTGGTACAGTTAAAGAAAAAAGTACTGGTTATATTTTCGTATATTTATTTCAAATTATCACAAAATAAATCTTTAGGCAATCCTATATTTTCTTTTAATGAAAATATTTTTAGAAACCGCTTCCATAATATGTTAGCCAAAAAATAACTTTAGGTAATATAATATCCACCCGAATATACGATCTCTAGACATAGCATACCTAGAGAACGGCAGATAACCATATATCTTCGTTATAACTAAAATGCTCCTTTTGTAAAAAATATGTGATCCAAACCCTCAAATCACGCGTTCAATTTCAAAAGAATTCATATTCTAACTATTATAAGTTTATGAACACTTTATAACTCGTTATATTCAAATATAATAATATTATTATTTGGAATAATCCAAAATCGTAAAACGCAGATTTCTTTCATCGCCGTCGTTAAGATGACGCAAAATAACTTTAGATTTTTTGAATAAATGAAATGAATTGAATGTTTATTTTTATGATTTTCTTAAACATTTTACAACATAATATATTTTCTATTTATTTATCCACTGGTGCCTACTAGTATTGTGTAATGAAGCTGAATACTTGCTTGATTCATGATCTAACCACTAGATTGAGTTACTCTCCACTGATCATTACGATTAGGTACTATAGAATAATAGCAACCCATATATGTCCCACTGCTGGGCACGGGTCTCCTCTCCTCTATCAAGAGAGAGAGAGGGTTTAGGCCTTAATTCACACACGCTGGCCTAATGCGGGTTGGTGAATCAGACATGTCTTTAGAATTTCTTCTAAGACATGTGGGTTTCCTCACGATGTTTTCCTTCACCGTTAGCAGATGGCGAATCATTTGATTAGTACATATAAATTCCACAAAGTGAAATTTACATTGGTACTGCCCGGGATCGAACTCGCACCACTATAGAATAATAGCACGTAATGCAGGTGAAATCAATTTCATATTTTTGACCGGGATGATGGATAACATTTATCTTCTTAGAACCCTGTCATCAGCGAAATACCTACTGTAAGCGTCGGCAAAGGAACAAAGCAGACCGGTGCACGGTGTGTAAAAGTCGCATGCGTCGTAAGTATTGTATGTGTCGATCTGTAGTAGGTCCGAACATTAAAAATTTCGGTACTTTTAATAAACACTATCTAGGACTACAAGAAAAGTTCAACGACAAAAAGATAACCTCGCATTCCACCCTCTTTTATAAACAAATATGCAACGTAATTATTATTCATAATAATATTGTTTGTTGACATGATAAAATGAGATTAATGGAACGGAATTAAAAACTTTTGTTTTGCTTGTTTTAAACATTATATGCGTAGGCGTCAGTAACGATAATATTCTAAATAGAAGTTCAATACCAAACAAACGAGTGCCTATGTAAATGTATGGATGTCGTTTATTTTGTAATAATTGGGTAACTTATATTATATTGTGTGTAATTTAAATTCATTATTTCTAGGAAAAAATCGTGCTCATTATGCATAGGTAATTTGGCGGACCACAACTTATTGGCTTGCCTGTCATATTCATAATTTTTATTGGCCTTAATAATGTTACTTTGTAACCTAAATGAATTTTGAGTTTATCATCGTATTAACTTGGTACTAAATTTATAATAAATGTAAGTAGGTACTTTGAAATCCTTCATATTTTAGTGTTTTGAATGTTATGATTCCATAAATTTACTTTTCAAATACTAACAAAACACACGATTCTTTTATAAACAGAGTAGTTGAATATCTGCGAAGGCTATTATTACCTACTATTTTTAGTGCAGTTCATAATGTGTGTGTAGTTTTATGTTTTTATAAATTTCAAAAAGGCACACGGTATGTTCCGTATTTTTAATAATACATATTTTCCGCGTGTACTGGTTGAAAATGTATCTCGAAACAATTTCACGTCTGGCCGATATCAAATCGGCCAATCATTTTAATTGGCAGTTATGGTACGATGCACTCATGCCATAACTATCTCGTGACGTCGTCGTGTAGGTAAGTTGTTAGCGAAGCCACTTTTTTATGACGTCAGAATTAATGTATATCACTCATGGATAAAATGTCGATGTAATTTAATTTACGAAATAATGTAGGGTACCGTATAAGCAAGTAAGCGCGACTGAGGATGAACCTCAACCTTACAGGCGACCACATCAAACATGTAACACATGTTTTTTTTTTTTTATACTACTTGGGTGGCAAACAAGCATACGGCCCGCCTGATGTTAAGCAGTATCCGTAGCCTATAGACGCTTGCATTACCAGAGGTATCACTTGCGTGTTGCCAACCCATTTTTTTACACCAGGGCATTTTTTAAGATGGAAGTAACCCTGGGATAGGAATACGTTTCTTTCAAAACGCATTCCTAAATGAGCGCTGGAGACCTGTACTCACACACAGGAACACAACTACACCGCTGTGTGTAGTCATTTGGCTGTGGTCTTCTGTAAGGTGGAGGTCCTTCCCCAGTCGGGCTTGCTCGCTAGTATGGTGCCCTACCTTCGCTCGTATGTTTGGATCTGTAACTAGCGATTGATGCCCGCGATCACGGCAGAGGCCTATTATGGGCGATCTAGGGAAATTTGTCACCAGGTGGGTCACTTACCTAATAAGGTCAGCTCAGGACCTAACACTGTGAAAACTTTTGGGGGAGGCCTACGTCCAGCAGGAGATGTCTTACAGGTAAGATGATGATGATGACTTACAACTCGATAATCCTTGCTAATATTATAAATGTGAAAGTTTGTGAGTATGGATGGATGGATGGATGTAAGGATGGATGGATGTTTGTTACTCTTTCACGTAAAATCTACTGAACGGATCTGGATGAAATTTGACACAGAGATAGATTATGGTCTAGAATAACCTATACTTTTTACAGAGATAACCGACACCCACTCGGGCGGAGCCGCGGGTAGCAGCTAGTATAAAATAAATGGCTACTGTAACTGCTTGTCGTCAGGTGGCCCGACGGCTTGTACGGCACATAAATAGGAACATCATCCACAGGCACATCTACTACAAGCAAAACAAATCCTTACGCCGAACCAAATATCAGAAGCGTACTTAAATGTCGATATCAAAGAAATAACTTGAATATTTTATAACCATTGCATTCCATAAGGAAATACAGAGATAGGTGGCGGACATGACAAGACGTATACATCTCAAAGATTCAAGGCAATTGGATTTGGCCGGAGCACGCGTGTGCCACATTCCAAATACTCTGAATTTTCGTCACCGTTTCAATTTTGCATTCTGCTGGTGAACTCTTGAATACAAACTTGATTTGAAATACACCACACATAACACTGCTGAAATCATAAAATGAATTGTCATTTTTAGTTCAGCAATGAAATTGACATACCTACACAATAAGATTTAAATGTTACCCTCACAGCAAGAATATTATCTAAACTAATATTATAATAAAGAGGAAAGATAAGATTTTTTGTTTGTTGGTTACAATCTAACTTAGAAATTACTCGACCGATTCTAAAAAATATTTCACCATCAGAAAGCTACATTATCAGCGGGTAACATGGGCTTTAGTTAATAAAAATAAAAAAACGGGATCCCTACGAAAACTAAATAAATGTCCAGCTGTGCGAAGCCGGAAAGTGCGTCTAGTTGTTAATATAAAAATGTTTTTTATGAATGAGTTTTTTTTTTGTTTTAGAGAAAAAAAAAAACAATTTCTTTCTTTTTTACCACATCTCTTGCTGAAACCTTATCAAGTGTACTACCACTTTATGGTATACGATCTATTCGGGTAAGAAGTACATATCATACCTATGAACGATTGCAATACCAGAAATATCACATGCATGTTGCTGATACGATAATTTCAACGCCAGAGTTTTTAATGGAGTATCCCAAAGATAGGACAAGATATGTTTATTACTTAATCCGCCTTTATTTGAATGCACCGTTTTTAATACACTGTTTTACCATAAAGCACCATGATAATAGAGTTAAAAGTATAAACATAGACTAGAATGATTGTTGAACGTTATGTCGGTCAAGCTCTAATTAGATACCAGACCGAGCTACGGGGCTACATCCCTCTCCACACTGAGAAGAATACGTAATCTAAGCTACCACGTAAACAATACAAACTTAAAACTTTTATCGTTAACTAGGTCAATACACGACCAGTATTCCTATCACAGCCCGTTCCCACTAGTCGGATGTCGGATCCGATCTAAGTTGCAGCCAATTTTTTACTGTACATAATCTCATTATCCTTACTAATATTATAAATGTGAAAGTTTGTAAGAATGGATGGATGGATGGATGGATGTTTGTTACTCTTTCACGTAAAAACTACTGAACGGATCTAGATGAAATTTGGCACACAGATAGATTATGGTCTGGAATAACACATAGGCTGCTTTTTGCAGCGATAACCGACATGCACGCGGGCGGGGCCGCGGGCAACAGCTAGTTCTTCAATAAATCTTTTGCTATGATCAATCGGGCCCGACATCTGACAAAATAAAATGTGAATAGCGTCGTACTATTCATAAGCGAACAAATCGACCCGATGTTTTACGGACGTGCGGGGCTGGCAAAACAACCGAATTTGTCCAAGCTGACGAAAATCGTTGATAACACCTTCATATAAAATGTTCAGCCACTAGAGCACCCGATATTTTATCGTACCCGATATCCGACAAGTAGGTGTGGGCTCTTAGTAGACAGATAGTTAGCAGTTCTAATTGGCTTACGTAACTCATTAATCCTAGTAATCAAATATCATAGAAAACCGAACAGATGCGGGAAGAATTCGAATAATTATCTTCATAACTAGCTGCTCTCGGTGGTTTTATCTGCGTTCAATTTTAATTTTTGTTTTTTTACTGACAAACAAGTACCAATGCCTACCTGCCTGATGGTAACCCATAGCCTATGCTTACAATTGTTTAGTTGCCAACTGAATTTTATTGTGACTAGTGTTTTTTGTTCATTAAAACTCATCTCTAAATAAGCAATAGAGGCTTGTACTCACGGACAGGAATACAACTACACGACTGCTGTGTATAGGTACTTATGTTGGTATTTACGTGTTCTTTACTGCAAGGTAATTATCTCAGTCGGGTTTGCTCGCATGTATGGTGCAAAACCTCTTATATATTTAACTATATCGCTCCCTATTAGTGCCCAATATTGTCATAGGCGTGATGTTAGATATCCTAAAGTGAACATTAGAGAATTAACATATTTAAATAAAAAGACAAACAAACATTTCAGCTTTATTCATATTTAGATATTTTACATATAATATAATTAGTACATATTTCGTAATTACTAAGTCAGTAAAGGCAAGTAATCAAAACGAAACATGTTTAATTAAAGGACAGATTTTAGATATATTCGATAAATATATAATATACAACGGTTTCAGTAATCAAATTATATACCGAATTCCCACGTCCAATTCACAATATTTGCTAGTTGCCTCATATCTATGGTAATTGCGAATATCCAATGTGGTCGAATGTAGAGTAGATAGATTTAATCTTAGGTACGTAATACGACGAAAAGTTCGATCAAATAAGATTTAAATGAAAAGAAAAGAAGACTTAGAAATAAAATTATTCATTCAGAAGAGGTAGGTAAGTAGGTCACCATATTAGCGAGCAAGCCTGATGGATGAAACTCCGCCTTATAGTAGTGTTGTGTACAGGAAGTGACAGGAACACAACACAACTGTCAGGAGGAGATCCATCCCTGAAGGTTCTAACTACTAGAGTCTAACCAAAGTCTCCAGCGCAGATTTAAAGATGCGTTTTAAAGAAACAGTTGTCCCTATCATGATAAAACTCGGTCACACTGTTAGTTCAGTGGCTTAAGAAGTTACCTGTACATTTATTACTGCGTAGTGTATTGTGGGTTCGACTCTTTGCAAAATCAATTGTTAATTCCACAAATGCTTGTCTAGGTATACTTTGTATGCATGAATTGTATGTTTGTAAATTCCTCCACGACTTTTAAAATAAAAGTGCTGACTATTCTGACTGTTTTAAACTCAATGAACCGAACAAAATAATGAGCAAACACTATCTTGATAACCACAGCACTATGACAGTAAATAGACTAGACAGGGTACTAACTACCAATAACACACAAATTACGTCTGCAGTAAAGAGTCAGTAAAATAGAAGTTCAAAGATGCAAACAGTGATAGCAAATACTTTAAAAGATGTATGTGAATGTTATTGCTTTGAAACCAAATAAAGAACATACTGTTTTGATGTTGGCTGGTCTGTTGATACTAGTGGTTAGAGACCATTATCTACTGCTAAGCCGAAGGTCGTGGGTTTGTATTTTGGGACAGAGCAGTGTGCAGACTAGTTTGTATTATTTGCTTCTCTTTCATTCCTATGCAGATCGACGGTGACCAAATTACTATTAATTTTTAAGGTGACAGTTATCAGCGTCCTAAGGCCACTTCTGCCTAGACCCCTTCAGCTCTCTTGACAGAGGAGAGAAGACCCGTGCTCAGCTGTAGGACATAATATATGTATATGGGTTTCTTATTATTACTATGTCTCTCTTTATCACGGGTATTTTTCCATCATTCAAGAAGAATACCCGGGCCTTTGGAAGGCTTACGCGGGGACATAGATCCAACACGCAGAGGCCCTTAGAGAATTTTAATTTTAAATGGGATGAGACGCTTACCATAGTCATGCCACAGCTGCACTATTGCAGTATAGCCATGATCTGCCTATGGCAAGTGTAAAACTATTGGAACATGTGAAATCAAATAATTTTGGGCTATGGGATTGGGTGTTTGGTGGACTGGACAAAGATTATGGGATACAACGTCACCTGCTATCATTTAAAAGTTGGGATATACTGATAAACGAAAAATAGGCAGACTTATTACTATTATTATTTAACGCCCGCTCTTGGTACCAAACCCCGTGTCGGACTTAACAAACATACAATATGCGGAGAAGAAGTACACCGCAGTTCTATATAACAATTTATCGATCACATAATGAGAGTATGAAATTTTATTATTTACCTTTTATTTTTTAATTAATATAGCAACTAAATTCCGTCCGTCATTCTAATTGAAATACATATTACACGTCGTGTACCTAACGATTCTTGTTTTACTACTGTTATAAAAATTTTACTGGCAATAAAAGTAAGCCAAAATTTAGTCGTTCTTTATTAACTTCATGTGTCAGTACAATAAAAAGTTTACATATTGACAGCTATAAAAGTATCACCCTTAAGCGTCGACAATTGAACGACTACCTACATAAAAAAATAAACAAATATGTGTCGAATCCAAATCACGCGTGTTTTTTTTATACTGTTTATGTAGATAACCGTACGGCTCGCCTAATGGTAAGCAGTTACCTTAGGCAAACTACAGGAGTTCGCGTGTTGCCGATCCAATAATAAATATGTATATAGTTCTCATCTAAAAAAAATACTATTGTTTATTTATTTATATATATTCTGTATGTATCTATGTATAATCTTATAAATGTATTATGTTATAATATATTTGTTACCATCCTGTTCTTTATCAAATGTACCTACACTTTGGTTTCCTCTAAACTTTCCACTTCTCAGAGGTTTGCTGTAAGAGAACTCAATTTTGAGTTAAGCTCGCCTTTGTACATGATATTATTAATATTTATTATTAATACCTATGTAATACTATCTGTATTTATTTTGTGTACATTAAAGAATTAAAGAATCGTTACAGCGATAGTACTTCGAATATTTTTTATTTTTTTAGAAGTGAACTATTTATTGGATCGGAATACGGAAGTTTTTAAAGACAACTTCCGCACTAGGGAACAAGCCCTGTGTCACGGATGACATTACAAACATACAGTTAACGAACATAAAGTACACCCAGATAGATTCACACACACTTATCATCATTTTTGTCATTCCACAACACGCCGTGTAGTGGAAAATAGCGAGGCAAGCCACGCGCGAACCAAACGGCGCAGTCAATAAAATTACATTGTTCTTTAAAACTAAAATAAAATGTACATTCGTTTAATGAAATGCACCACTCAAGCTCGCTTCGTGTTGAGCTAGCTGTAATTAGTTTAACGAGATAGCGCGTATTCACATTACCTGCCACGAAGACCACGCGAGGTACAATCGGCCAACTTGCCGCTCGACTAATAACAAAATGTTTATTTATTTATTTTACACAATATGGCATACCTATTTAAGTTTAAACATGATCATCGCTAGATTAAAATGTTGACGGTGGTCGATCGCCGATTTGGTCGATTGTACTGATAGAGGGGAATGTTTGCCGACCCTATTTTAATTATATAAGGAGTAGGTCTTACGTGTATAATGTTTACAAACATCAAACATAGTATGCAAATAGTAATGCTATAGTATTGATTTAGTTTGTGATTAATTTGCCAAAGTAGGTTCAGTTGTCTGCTTGTTTTTGGTGCAATTTAATATGAAATAGTGCTAATAAAGGTAGAGCACCATATCAGCGAGGAAACCACCTTACAGAAGATCACAGCCAAATAACACACAGCTCTTTATTTGTATTCCTGTGTGTAGTCCAGGTATCCACCGCTCATTTAGAGATGTGTTTTGAAATAAACGTTTCCCTATCCCAGGGACTTAAAACCCTGGTGTAAAAAATGTGACGGCAACATGCAAGTGATACCTCCGCTATTGCAAGCGTCCATAGGCTACAGTAACTGCTTAACATCACTCGGGCCGTATGTTTGTTTGCCACATTTTTACTATAAAAAGAATAGCAACTAGATTCTTATATTATATCCTGAGGAAGAGGTTTTTGTACAGATAAATAAACCGATTTACACGCGGGCGGAGCCACCCCCTACATCTAGATAGAAATATACATCAATTTATATCTTTTCCACTATTAATAAAGTAAAGAAATAACACAGAAACATACGTACTCGTATATATCATTTGGCTGTCCAGTTTGTTTTATAACTCTTATTGCAGCTAGACGCAGATGTCGCAGGTTTGGTGTAAATCTCTGTGTCACTAGCACGATTATAATTTACTAGCTGTTGCTCACGGCTCTGCCCGCGTGGATGTCGGTTATCGCTGTAAAAAGTAGCCTATGTGTTATTCCAGACCATAATCTATCTCTGTGCCAAATTTCATTCACATCCGTTAAGTAGTTTTTACGCGAAAGAGTAACAAACATCCATCCATCCATGCATCGATCCATCCATCCATCCATCCATACTTACAAACTTTCGTGTTTATAATATTAGTAGGATTTATGTGTCTGGGTGTAATTTATCTGTAATACGCGCATAAGAGAAGACCTATACCCAGCAGTGGACTGCTGGGTATAGGGGTGCATATCTTCACTTGGGGTATATATCTTCTTCATGATAATGAAGAAGATATTACACGGTTTTATATAATGTAGGTATTACATAAAACCGTGTGGTGACGGATTAGGAATACAAATATCAGCACCCCGTTCCATCCCGAGGGTGTCGTAAGAGTCAACTAAGGGAGTAAATCAGGCAGACAATATCCACTGCAAGGGAACCTTGAAACAAAACCCTATACCAACCCGTCTGGCTACCATGGTGTAGTAGGCTAATATGCCTCCAAGTATATGAAGGAGAGTTTCCCAGCAGTGAGACATCTATGGGTTGAGATGATGATTTTATAAATATTATTAATGAGTCGTTATTGACTTCTGCCAAATGTTTAAAACTGACACAATACGAGTCGAAGCAACACATTAGAGTAGTGTGAGTAAAGTAAGTATATTGTTGATGCAAATAGTCAAACAATAAACCCGTGTCGTCGAAACTTCCTTCTTCAAGTGGCAACTCTCCTTCGACATTCCAACATTAAGCCAAGTTGGTGGTGAGGATTACATGTCAATCGGATTAGTTCGAAGCTCTCATTGAATGTGAGTTTGCAACAAACACACCAAACTTTCCTAATATACAAGTAATATGATAGTCTTCTAAGATCTTACAGCTCGTTTTGTGAATGTGTGTGTTGTGAAATTACTGTGAGTACAACACTGAACCAATTCTGTTGTTTCAAACTAAAGTTATTTTGAATTTACAACAGCTCTTTTACTAAAACGTTTTATTTAATTGTCTGACAAAATAACATTTTATTTTCGTCGAATCCTAAAATAGTTCAGCTGTATCCACCCATAGTATATTTCCATTCATTACAGCGGTCTACAGTAAAAGCTTGAATGAATAATAAGAGGTTTCCTGATTGATTAAGAGCAGTGGGTGAAAACAACACAAACTCAATTTATACACCAGCTTTCATCTAACTTTGTATACTTTATTTCTTTCTACATTCAATTTTATGGACACAAAGTTTATTCACACTCGGAACAAGAATCTGTGATGGTCATCCTAATATTTGTGGGGAAATCATGATGTTTCAAGTGATCCACCACGAGACCACATGTTACTGAGTAATGCAATCATCATCACCTCAGCCAAAATACGTCCACTGCTGGACATAGGCCATAATATAATACGTTTAATTATACCTTGGGGCAGTTCGAATATTGATCCCAAATTAGGCAGAGCCTGTAATAGTAAAGGCCAGTTGCCTTTACTATTAAACATACTTTTATGGATAAAATATACCTAAATACACAGAACAAAGAATCGTACTCATCACACAAAGATTTACCCTGGAAAGGAATCGAAATCACAGCCTGCGACTTAACAATCAGATATTTGAATGCCCTTATTTGACAGCGAAAACGGCCTAACACAGAGTTTTGCATGTTTTATTATAAACCAGTAAAAGCGTTCTAAAACGTTCAGATGTAACATTGCGATAAGATATGAGTTTACAAAACGTTAATTGCCAATTCATGTTAAACGTAGGTATTAGTAAAATAATACATATATCAACCGTCAACTGATATATGTATATTAATATAATAAAGTATGTTTATTTGTTTAACGTAGTGTATATGTTACGGTAAGAGTGAATAATTGAAGATTATTAATAATTATCTATTATTATTAATAATTACCGAAAGTCGAGGTTAAACTGATAAATTAATCACATTTGTCGGTTATTATTAATAATTTAACCCCAGTAGTGATAAATGTAATAAGTGGCCAAGGATTGCGGGGCAGGGCGGTGTGTGCGACGTGCGAGAGGCGCGGGGGGTTAGGTTAGGTTAGGTTAGGTTTTTTTTTTATATTATAAAATAAATAAAAACCTGACCTAACCTATAAAGGTTAGGTTAGGTTAGGTTTTTATTTATTTTATAACTTTTACCAATATGTGTCGTGAATTATTAATAATTACACTTGACTACGGCTCACATAAGGTTAAATAAATAAAAACCTAACCTAACCTAACCTAGGATAGGTTAGGTTAGGTTAGGTTTTAACTTTTACTAATATGTGTCGTGAATTATTAATAATTACTACTAAAAGTAATAAATTTCGATCGATTATTCACATTTACCAAAACATGTGGTTATTATTAATAATTTTGTAAAAATATTAATAATTTTCAATTAATCAGATTTACCGTAACATATACACTCTCAGGCTAGTTGGAGTGATGATCGTCATAAAGTGACTGGAAGCAGCTGGATGCAAGAAGCGTGCTTTAAAGCTCGCACTTGGCCTTTTAATTTTTTTTCCTTAAAAGTTTCAATTTTAAAATGAATTTGTTCGTGAATTGTATATCTATTTGTAAAGTCCCCCGCACTAGGGAACAAGCCCTGCGTCGCGGGGGACTTTACAAAATCTACAATACACGAACAAATTACACCCAGACTCGGAACAAAAACTTATGGATCACACAAAGTTTTCCCGTGTGGGAATCGAACCCTACTACTAAGTAACCACTAGACCAACAGGCCAGTAACAGTGTCAATCTGTCGAACTTGCCGTCGGATTTGAAAAAATATCTTCTTGAATTTCATAGCCCAATTCTGAAGAAAGGTTTAAGACTATAGAAATATCATCACACTATATACTTACAGGAGCATAGCAATAACAGTAAACGTGCTACGGAATAAAATTCAAATTTAACGCGGATGAAACCACGGGCACCACTAGGGACTATTAAAGTGCGTGGTAATACTTATCATCGCGAATATCGCTTAATTTTGATGAAAGCCATCGCGTTCACATACACATAATATTATAAAGTTGTATGTAAGAACATAATTTGTTACAATTAGTGTAGCCACAATACCTAGTTTCCAAATAGGTAGTTTTACAGTTAATTAAACTAATAACGTTAGGCATTTTCGACGTGTCACGGCTGTAACATAAATTGTTGCAAATTGTAGTTAGGGCGAATAATGTCAGTTGCTATTTCAAATGCTTGAATATACGTTGTGAAAAAAAATCTACTCGCTGATAAAATACTTTCCTACAAGCAAATGTTTTTTTAAAATGGGTTAATTAGTTTTTAACTAGGTAAGTATATTAATTATTAACCAAAAAATTATTATTTTGTCTTATAATATGTATTACTAGTTGTTGCACCGGCTCCGCCCGCGTGGATGTCGGTTATCGCGATAAAAAGTAGTGATCTATTCCAGACTATAGTTTATCCATATGCCAAATTTTATTCAGATCTGTTCAGCTGTTTTTTCGTTAAAGAGCATGGATGAATGTATGTATTGGTATGGTATGGCGGGCTATTGTCCGCAATTCCACGCTGATGCGCGTATTTTGCGTGCACCACCCCAGCTCGTCCAAATAGTCCAGCAGCCACCTGACGTTGACGACCGCTTCTCGTACTGATCCTGGGCTGCCCAGGTGTTTCCTTCTGTATGCAGCGACCTCCGGGCAGTGCAGCAACACGTGCGCCGCCGTCTCGTCTTCCCTCATGCAGGCTCTGCAGAGGGAACTGTCAGTGACTCCTATAACAGAGAGATGTTTATTGAACGAACCGTGGCCCGTGACGGCAGCAGTGACTATACGCAACTGCTGTTTTGTGAGCCTTAGAACCTGTTTGGTGAAGCGATGGTCCAGCGCGGGAAGTGCCAGAATAAAGAATAAAGAATGTATGTATTAAAGATGTTTGTTAAACATCTATAATACATACATTCATCCATCCTCACAAACTTTCACACTTATAATATTAATAGGAAGTAGGACAAATATATTTGTGTGATGAGCACGATTTTTATTCTGTGTCTGTACGTTTTGATATACGTTGTCTGGTTGCCATAGTACAGGCTCTGCCAAGTTTAGGATTAGATGACGGTGTGTCACTCCCAAAAATTTTTTTTTTTATTATTTATTTAGACACATTTTAAAACAATTGTTTACAAAATTTTAACAGTTAAGTTGTCGTTGTGTTTGTGGCACGTCTGATAAATATACGCAAACTTTTACTTTTATTAAAATTTTGTATTAGACAATTTTCAGTAGAAAAGTCACATCTGTGAATTTACAAATAGAACGATTCGTGATTATTATCAAACTTTTTATATGTGAAAATCTGCGAAAGTAATCAGTGTAAAACGACGGGTTTACATATAACAGTATAGTAATAATACCCAACTTTGTACGTAAGCTTTTAAAAACAACCAAACTTTTGCAATTTTTGGACGACGACATTCCAAATTCCAATAAAAATAGCAATACACTCAACCCTTTCTCATGGGTTTGGTATAAAATGTTTGTTATATGTAGGTATACATGCCATACAATATGTCTACCTACCTTATTACTTACCTTGTTCAATCACTTACTGATTATAGACACAAGAACCGACTTACAGGATGGCCAAATTTTTTATCTTTTTAAGAAGTAAACTTATTAGTATTATATTAAAAGTCTATGTCATACTTTTCTAGTCTGAATTAAGGAAAACAAAACAATCATTAGATAGCTAATTCTACAAATACCTACATAGGTGAAAGTTTGTGAATATGGATATTTCTTACTCTTTTACGTAAAAACTACTGAACGGATATGGATGAAATTTGGCACAGAGATAGACTATAAGTCTGAAATAGCACAAAGGTTAAAACAAGCAAGTCGGTTACTTTCCCACTCTGCCACCACGCTACTTACTCAGCAGTTAATATTTTTACAAAACACTATTCGATGTAAGTATTATCTTTTATGATAATAACTAGGTATATAATTAGTAATTACTACTGAGGTGGGAAGCAAGCAAAGTGCCAGTCCATTGGTAAGCAGAATAGTTATAGGTATTTAGAGCACTACTAATGTGTACGGACGTAATCCTGCCGAACACAGTTTTTCGATGGGATATCTCTGGAAACAAATATTTGTTTTTGAGAACTACATTTAATGAATCTTTGAAAACATGTTACTTATAGACAGGACACAACTACCTACATACTTGTCTACATTATAGGTATAAAACCTTATGAGTACTTGCTACGTACTATATTATATTACCAGTACACGAAAACTAATGTACGTCTTCAAAAACCTGCGCCAGCCATATAGCTCACAAAAATATAATAAAATTGATTATGATTGTCTTTATGTCAACCCATACTACTCTCGTACTGCAACTTAGTGTGGATGGGAGCTTGCAAAATTGACATGCTTAAAGTAGAAAGACCACAAAGGGCTGTCCTTAAAGTAAACCACTCCCTACCTTTTCTATACCCCACAAGGAACCTGTACCAAATTTCTGATGTCCTGACGGTCCGCCAACTATATATTTTAAGTATCAAGCAACACTCGTTACTTTACTACCATCCTCCACCCATTCAAAAACGCCTGAGGCATAAAGTCAGTCCTAGTGCCACAATCCGATGGCTGGAAGCTACATCTTTTTTTTTTTTTTTTTTATGTGCACCAACACCCGCCTTCACGGGTGGACCACTGGAACCTGATATGACGTCAGTGGTCCACCCAGCGGCTGCCCGCTTCACGCGGACTCCTTCCCCGTTGACAGCGTCCGGGCGCACCGGGAACACTGTCCCTCCGCGGAAGGGTGCGGGTGAGACTCTGCTGCCCCAGTCTCTCCGCACCCTCACTATGGCGGCATCAAACGCTCGAAGGCGCGCCGACGCCGCCAATCGCCGGCGACGGATCGGATCAGCGAGGAGACTTTCCTCTCTGATCCGCTCCGCCGCCTCCTTCTGTAAGATGACGTCCTCGCAGAAGGATGCGACCGCCGTCCACTCCCTGTCGCTGGTGACCATGGACCGTGCCACAGCCGGCAGCGACAGGTCTACTCCAATGACTGCGACGAGGTCCCGGCGCTGCCCCGCCCAAGCCGGACACGACTCAAGCGTATGCTGCGCCGAGTCGTCGTCGCAGTCGCAGTGGTGGCAGACAGGACTCGGTTCCCTCCTAGCGACCTTGTGCAGGTAGTGCCCGAAGCAACCGTGCCCGGACAAAACCTGCACCAGTCGGAAGGAAAGGGTCCCGTACTGCCGCCCCGCCCACTCCGACAAGATCGGCTGGAGCGCCTCCACGGTCCTGAAACCGGCCCGTGGAGCCCCCAGCCGACCTGACCACTGGGCCATGATGGCCCTGCGGGCGGCTTCGCGCCACTCGCGAATTTGTTCGGGGAGAGGGGACCGCTGCTCTGCCCGAACTGCAGCCACCCGCCGATATACTTCGGCGAGCACCTCCGCCTCCAAGTCCCACGGGGGAGTTCCGGCCAATGCGCACGCCGCGTCTGTGGACACGGTGCGGTAGCCGCGTATGGCTCTGACCGCCATTACACGCTGCGGCCTCGCCAGCAGCCGCCTGCTTTCGGCGGTTAGAGACCCCGCCCACACCGGTGCGCCGTAAAGCGCCATTGACCGGACCACCCCCGTGTACAGCCGGCGACAGGTGAGGCTGGGCCCGCCCAGGTTTGGCAAAAGCCGTCCCAAGGCGGACGCAGCCCCCTCAAGCCTCGGCGAGAGACGACGAAAGTGCTCGTCGAAGAGCCATCGCCCATCCAACACCAAGCCCAGATACTTCATCTGGGCCTGAACCCGTACGAGGACCGAACCGACGGATATCGAGGCGCCAGCAGGTGGGCCACGACGGGGCCCATGGAATAAGAGGGCCTCCGTCTTTTCAAGGGCCACCCTAAGCCCCAGCGCCGCGATCCACCCGACCACTTGAGAGACCCCAGTGGTGGCCAGGCGCGCCACGTCTTCAAACTTACGACCAACAGCACCTCGCCGTTCACTACGGCTTCCTCGGTCGCGGCCCTAAGCGCCAAAATGGCGTCGATCGTCGAACGCCCAGCACGAAAGCCATACTGGGCGTCCGACAGGTCGGGGCCGACCTCGTTCAGGTGCCGGACGATGCGGGAGGCAAGAACCCTCTCCAGCAGCTTCCCTGCCTCGTCCAGCAACACAATTGGCCTATAGGCCGCGACCGAGTCCGGGGCCCTCCCCGGCTTCGGTAGAAGCACCAGCTTTCCCACTTTCCAGGTCTCAGGGAACCTTCCAGACGCCAAGCAAGCGTCGAAAAGGCCCCTGAGGCGGTCCCCCAAATGATCGAGGATCAGGGCCAGCACTCGGGCAGGGATCCCGTCCGGCCCGGGAGCGGTGTTCTTGGAGCGAACTCTGAGAACAGCCGCCCCTAACTCCGCCTCCGTGACAGGCGGCACCTCTTCGGCCTCCCCGACTACGGCCCTAGCAGGGACCATCGCCGGGGGGGCTGGAAGCTACATCTACAGCAAGATAAATAAGTTAATTAACATATTTTCACTCACAAAATCTAAATGTAAGACGGCTACTTCCAGATGGCTTAGGACTCTTGGCTATGATGATACTGAAAATCTTTTACACACTTTTTAGACTAACTCAAACTAAAACCATTACACAGACACACACACACACACACACACACACACACACACACACACACACACACACACACACACACACACACACACACACTGCATTTATTAGGCTTGCATCAACACTGGTACAGAAAGTGCTGGGAGAGCATGGCAAAATCAGGATTGGCTGGGTCAATTGCCGAATACGAACAGTGCAGAGACCGACCAAGTGCTTCAAGTGCTGGCACTACGGACACCTCGCCACTAAATGCAAGAGCAATGTAGACCGGTCCAACCATTGCGCTAATTGCGGAGAAGAAGGACACAAAGCCACCAACTGCAAAAAAGACGCCCGGTGTGCATTGTGTGCTGATAAAGGCAATACGAAGAATTTTGCCCACATTGCTGGTAGCAGTAGATGCCTAGTATTTAAGGAGGCACTTCAGAAGGTACTCAAGAAACGACCATGAAGATATTACAGCTAAACCTTAATCATTGCGAAGCTGCTCACGACCTGCTACTGCAGACCACGCGTGAGCTGAAGCCAGATCTTGTTTTAATTTCTGAGCCTTATAGACACCTAACCACACAGCCATGGGTAACCGATAGCACGATGAAAGCAGTTGTATGGTCCTGTGGCAAATGCCCATTTCAGAGTGTCACTAAGAATACAGAGGCCGGCTTTGTGGTAGTGAAGGTAGAAGATATTCACTTCTACAGCTGTTATGCCCCGCCAAGCCTTACACTTGATGAATTCCTGGACTTTTTAGACCGAGTGACCGGGGATGCGAAACAGCACTCTCCAGTGGCAATCGCTGGAGATTTTAACGCTTGGGCAGTGGACTGGGGCAGTAAGGACACTAATGCACGAGGAGAAGCTCTACTACAGACTATGCTTAGTCTAGATGTGGTGTTGCTCAACAGCGGAGATAAGCCCACGTTTATTCGAGGAGAAGCGAGCTCCATCGTTGACTTGACTTTTGTCACCAGCAGCCTTGTTAAGGGAGATTGGTCCTGGGAGGTATTGAATACCTACACAGCCAGTGACCACTGTGCGTTACTGTGGCAGGTATCCACCAGCCAGAGCAGTAGAAGAGTGCTTAAAACCAATGCAACAGGTTGGAAGGTAAGCACCTTCGACTCAGGTATCTTTAAGGCTGCCCTGGATGATCGGCCGATTAATGGTGAAAATGCGGAAAGTCAGGCGAAATGCCTCATGATGAAAATCACAAAAGCCTGCGACGCCACCATGCCCCGAAAACGCCCTATGTACCAGCCTCCACCGATGTACTGGTGGAACGACTACATTTCCACACTTCGCAAAAGATGCCTTAGGGCGAGAAGAGCATCACAACGTGGCAGAAAGAAACCAAATGCTGAGAAACTGGTGGCAGAATATAAAAAGGCTCGTCAAGCTCTAAATAAAGCCATCAAAGTCAGCAAAAGATAATGTTGGAATGAGCTAATAGATGAGGTAGAACAGGACCCATGGGGCAGGCCATATAAGGTTGTGATGACTCACCTAAAATGCCAACCAATGTCATCACCCACATGCCCTAATCTCCTTGATAAGATCGTCACTTCTTTGTTTCCATACCAACAGGAACTCCACCGTGAGACAGTACAGTGCGAAATTGACGAAATTCCACCCGTCACACTGGACCAACTGCTCGAAGCATGTGACAGAGTGGGGAATACGAAAGCTCCGGGCCTAGATGGAATTCCCAATGTTTCCATAAAAGTCGCCATCAAAACTGCACCTCACCTATTCTTGGAAGTGTACAATACATGCCTCAAAGAAGGTTATTTCCCATCGAAGTGGAAGCAACAGAGGTTAGTTCTCCTCCCCAAAGGAAAGAAACCCCCAGAAGAGCCATCATCCTACCGTCCGCTCTGCATGTTGGATACAGCGGGCAAGATACTAGAGCGCATAATACATAGAAGGATCGAAGAAGCAGTTGAACCGCTCCTTGCCTATAACCAATTTGGCTTTCGGAAAGGTCGCTCAACGCTGGATGCAATTGACCTTGTCATCCGGACAGCCAAAGATGCGATTGCAGGAACCAGGTGGAAGGGAGGTTCGAAAAAGTACTGCTTGGTAACAACATTAGACATAAAGAATGCTTTCAATTCGGCAAAGTGGGATTGCATAATGAAAGCCCTCTCTGAGATGAAGGTACCAGGATACCTGCAAGCGATGGTAGCAAGCTATCTCTCTGACAGGGTCCTGAAATATGACACCAAGGATGGTCCGAGACGATATAAAGTCACTGGAGGAGTGCCCCAGGGTTCGGTACTAGGTCCTCTTTTGTGGAATATCATGTACGATGGTTTACTAAAACTTAAAATGGCCGAAGAGGTCAAACTTGTGGCATATGCAGACGACGTAGCAATAGTTATCGTCGCAAAGCACCTGGAAGAAATAGGTTTCATCTTTGACACTACTGTCGAAAAGATCAGCCACTGGATGAACACAGTTGGACTGCAGTTAGCGGAGCACAAGACTGAGGCAGTGCTGATCACTAGTAGGAAGAAACCATAACATTGCGAGTCGGAAGTCATGACATCGAATCCCAGCCATCGCTCCGGTACCTGGGAGTAATGATCGATGCCCGTCTCAGCTTCAAACAGCAGGCGCAACATGTGGGTGCCAAAGCATCGTTGGTAAGAGCAACCCTATCGCGGCTGATGCCCAATATAGGAGGCCCGAAGCCGAAAAGGAGAGCATTACTGACATCCGTAGTAACATCCGTACTCACCTATGGGATCCCTGTCTGGGCTGATGCGCTTAAAATACAGGAGGCACGAAGAAAAATTGCACCAGTATATAGGCTGAGTGCACTGAGAGTCGCCAGTGCTTTCCGCACGGTGTCTGAAGACGCTGTGTGCGTTATTGCTGGGATGCTGCCTATTGAAATTCTAGCCGAAGAACGGAAAAACATTTATCGACGGAAATCAACAACCACGTTGAGCACTAAAGAACTACGCACAGAAGAGCGACAAAATAGCACGAAACGGTGGCAAATTAAGTGGGATACCTCAGCGAATGGCAGGTGGACTCACAGACTTATTCCACAAATCGATGCCTGGTTGAACCGCAATCATGGGGAGGTCAACCATTATCTGACGCAAATGATCTCAGGACATGGGTGTTTTCGGGCTTACCTATATAGATTTAAGCACGAGGTTTCCCCAGACTGTCCTTCCTGTCCAGTGGTAAACGAAGATGCAGAGCACGTGTTCTTCACGTGTCCTCGCTTCGACCTAGCCCGACGTAGTTGGGAAGACGTCCTTATGCAGGAAGCGCGGCCAGAGTCTCTGGTAGAAGCCATGCTTTCTTCTGAGAAAGTCTGGCAGGCGACAAGCACTTTCGCGACAGCAGTAATTAAGGAACTCCGTAGCATACAAAGAGAACGTGTTGAACAGGAAAAGAGACAGATGCAATGATAGCAATCAGGTGAAGGAAAAGCAGTAGCTAGAACCTCCCTCCGTGAAGTAATGCCTTGCGGCGGTTCCTCGGGGGATGAAGAGGTCGATGACAGAGGAGGTTTTTAGTCGGTATGGGTATATAGATCGAGTCCGACATACCAGGCCAGGAGGCCTGACGATACGTAAATGTATTTTCCTACCTCGATGGAAGGGAAAAAAAAAAAAAAAAAAAAAAAACACACACACACACGCACACACACATACACACACACACACATACACACACAAACGCATGCAAACATACAGGCCTAGAACCTAGCACTCAAAGCACTCTATAAATCTTTTACAATATATTTTTTAGCACTACTGTACTATTTTTTGAGAGAGAAAATAAATAAAAAAATATTATTTCTATAATTCAAAATTAGCTCTACAATAATATCATTGGAATCCTAGGATAAAACAAAACAATCTACCAATACAACTACGAAAATACTGATCTTAAAATGTAGGTTTATTTTAATGAATCTAATTTCAGAGCAAACCTGACCGATTTTAAAATCAATATTTTGTTTTAGACGTTAATTACTTTTGCAAGTGCTTAAATAACACACCTTTTTGAAATTCTACCCCTCGAAGGTCTTACAAGACCCTTAATCATTACGTAAAGTATTTCTAACTAAAGTTTAAGAGTGGCACGTGATTACTTTGGCCGTTTAGCGTAGAAATAACTTTAGGCTGGTTTTATAAAAAATGTTTGATGACAAAGTGACAAAGTAGTTTCTTTTTTCTAATCGCTAGGAATAAAATTTACGTACTTATTCATCGTCATCTCAGCCGAGAGACGTAGACGTATGCTGACCATAGGCCTTCCAAAAGGATTTCCACAGCGCTCGATCTTGAGCTGACCTAGACCATCGGTTACCCGCAACTTTTAAAAGGTCGTCGTCGGCCCACCTTGTTGGAGGCCTGTCGACTTCTAGCCAGTTTTTACGTATTAGTGAGTAAGAAATACAAATATAAAAAAAACAATAATTATCCCTTTATCATGCTCCATCCTTGATCAAGCAGAGGCCGCGCCTATTGTCAGGCAGCATATCAAATTCCATACTGGTACCTACCTACTTAAAATTTTCAAACAGAATAACCTTCCAGCAACCAACAAAACAAAATGTTTTATTCACCACCATAAACCGTTAAAATAATAAAAGTTATCTTAACACTAAATATGGATGAAAAAATATCGCTAACACAGTAAAAAGTAGCAATAATATTGGTTTTATAACGTAAAACCACAATATAATATTTTTATATCCATCCATAACATTGCCAAGAATGATATACCGTTATTCGAAGTCAATAAAATACGTAAAATCTTGAAAAAGGTCGATTCTATTAAAAACAACATAGAAAGGATAGGCAGAGAGGTGTATGACAAAGTCTCCCAAATATGATTAGGTTGTGGAGTGAGTTGCCTGCCATGATTTCCTAGAAAGACTATATCATGGGTTTCTTAAAGAAAGAATTTAAAAGGCGCACTTACCATCAAGAGTGGGCCATAGTTTGGTTTGTCTGCCTGTTTATTCCTTTTTAACAACGAGACGGCTGAACAGATATTAATAAAAATTGGCAATGATATTGATGGCATCCTAGGGAAGGAGATAGAGTATTTTTATTGAATCTACGCAAATGCAGCCGTGGACAACAGCTCGTTCTTTATATTCTAAAATGTAAAAACGTCAGGAAATTTCAATCGTTTGCTTAAACAGAGCTTTGATTTTACGTAGCTCAGAGCGCAAGTCAAATAGAGATGAACGGTGAATCGCAAATATTCCACAAGTATCTCATTCGCCTACGCTAAGATCTAAACTGCTTTATACTGCACATTGAATACGTTTGCGTTTTCAAGAGAACATTCATATTGAATGTTGTAGATTGTAGATAATATAACCTTCTCGCATATCTACGTCCAATCTCGGATCAACGGTCAGTTTAAAATCGATCAATCAACTAACCATGATTGGTGTAATCGGACCAAAACATCAGATAGCCTATTTGGGTGATACTATCGTTTAATTAGATCAATACTTCAGGTAGTCTTTATGTATGGAATAAAAAAATAAAAACTACCATTGCCGATTTTCACAAAAGAAAGTAAGTAAGTTATTGTCAATGGTCGTTTTTCACGATAACAAACATTGACAAAAACTTACTTTACTCGAAAATCTACATCCGACCAGCAGGTCGGGGTTTCATTAAACCTACACGTCTTTTTACATGAAAACAACCCATATTTTGTTCCGCTTCTAGCCACGTTCCTCTATCAAGAAAGCTAAAGGATTAGGTCTTTATTCACCCACACTGGCCAATGCGAGCTGGTGGATCAGATATAAATTTAGAATTCCTTTCAATACATGTGGGTTTTCTCAGGATATTTTACTCCACCGTTAGCAGATGATAAATCATTACTAACCTTTTTTGCCCTCGATAGCCATCAAAGTCTAAAATAAATTATATCCTAACTAATATTAGCAATGCGTAGGTGTGTTTGTATATTTTTCCTTTTCCACGTCAATGCGTAGCTGCAGATTGATGTTGTTCTTTTGTACAAAGAATTTTAGAGCATGTCATAATCTATTTTTATCGACATTACATGCATGATTATTTCGGTCATTAGAAAATAGTAATGGCTTAATAAATCTCTTATAATAACCAGTTTTAATATTGTGTAACATTTTTATTTTAACTTATTCTAGAGAACAAGCTCTGTGTCGCGAGGGACTTAACGGACACAAATTACATCCAGACTCAGAACAAATCTTTGTGGGTCACACAAAGCTTTATCCCTGTGCGAGAATCGAACCCACAACCACGTGCACAGCAGGCGCATACTGCACCCACTGGACCACCAAGGCAGTCAAAAATATTTATCTTTTCGGCACAGTATGTAACTTGCGACACAAAACAAAAGATTGTGTTCATCGCAGAAATATTTGTCCTGGGGAGAATCGAACCCACAAGGTATCTATATACTACTATATATAAGCAGTCTCTAACTACTAAACCAACAGGCCAGAAAAATAACATAAAAAGACATTTAGCTATTTCCTATACACGATCTTAAAAAAAATGTTAAACCTAACAGAGATCAGCCTCTGTGCAATAAATTGCCATTAAGTCCCCCAAATCACACTAGGACTTTAAACCGTAATAGGCGGACTTTGAGAATACGGCGTTCACCTTCCTTGGATTAAAGACGTGGCGGTTATTTATCAAACGACTTAAAGAAGGAACTTCTGTTTTTAGTCGGTAATTTACCTTTTTTTTTGTATTTAATTCATAATGTTAAAGGGTAATGATAAAATCAGGTTTTTCATAGGGCCACTGTTGAACCTGCGACACGTACGTATGCCCCTCTCTCAAAAAATGATGAAAAAGAGGTGTAAATGAAACCATTTCTTGTTGGCATTTATAGAGAAATGATTGCCAAAAAATAGAGTATTAAACTACAAGATGTGTTTCATAATATTGTCTTGTAATAAATTATATATTAATTCTAAATAATTTGTAATCATCGAATCAGCACCAATTATACCAATTATTGGGATATAACCACTTTATGACTTCAATTTTTATCAAATAATACGAAAATAAAACAATATTTGAAGAAAACATACACCTAGTTATATTTAAAATAAGTTTGAATTTTTATTTATTAAAAATAATAACACGTCCATTCAAAGAGGACATCTGTTTGTCTCAGAGAAAAGAGTCGTGTTTGCTTCGCCCATATGCTCAAGGTCGTTGGCAATATCACAAGCCTTAAGCGTTTTGAAAACGCTACTACCTATTGCATTATTGAGCGGTTAGACAAAAAATTTAGACTTATATTTTTTTGCAAGCAATTCAAAAAATAAAATAAATTGGTTGGAAAATGGGGTACTGATAATATTCCATACACAAAACGAAATATAAGCAACAATCGTCTATAAAAAAAATGCTTATGACAAGAGAACGTGCGGATAATGAGGTCCATAAACCCGTTATCTATAGTAAAATTCAAGAAAGCTTTAATAAAAACGGCATATCTTACAAAATATATTTAACATTTGTATTGACTTAGTAAATTTTCAAAAAACCTAAAAAATAAAGGCCTATAAAAATCAACAGAATCTTCATAGTTATTCATATCAAACTTATGATTTGTAGAATATTCATCTTATGATCCGTCTGCCAGAGCGGAAAGGGGAATCGAAGTGAAAAGTGCTTATAGCATTGGTGGAAACGGGTTTCAACGAAGCTATGTGTCTATATTGAGGGACGCTTGCTAAGGATGTGAGCTACAGAAACGGAGCAAGGATGTGAGTTAGGGATGTCCGAGTGGTGTAGCTATTATATACGACGTACATACTAAGTCATTATGCGCTAACTTGAGCTTGAGTTTCAAATCTTCCTTGCGATTTTCATTGCATGTTAAGACTTGTTGAAAAAACTAAAGGTTCATAGCTTAGTTTTGACCTGCCTCAATATTTTGCTACCGCGCACATCTCTAGAGAAAAATCTACCTTACACGGGGCTTCACGGATTGGAAGCATCCGACTATTCTAGAAGAAATACATATTGCAATATTGGCACGCCACCTGTAATGAATACGGATATATATTTTGTGCAATAACATCGTACTTGTATCATAAATGGAATTCGTGTACAATAAAGAGTTTTCTATTTATCTATCTATCGTGCGAAGTTACGTAATATTTAATACTACCCACATGTAATACTGCTCATATTGGAATGGATTATGATATCAAAAGGTAGTTGTTGAAAAATTAACCTTAAAGCCTTAGTGGGTTAGTCGGCAACACGCACCCTCTGCTTACCATTAGGCGGGCTATATGCTTGTTTGCCACCCTAGTAGTATAAAACAAAAGGAAATATATATTAAATAATTTTATTATTTCGTTACACTACTAGGATACTTAATATTAAGTATATCCATAAAACATGTAAAACCCTTGTTGGTCTTACACCCTGATCTCTCTCCGATCATGTGGATTGCCGTCTCATCGAACTACGAGAGCGAAAGATAGATCAAGAATTAAAATAAATATTGCTGTGCACCCGTGTTTGCGCACACACTTTTACACTAGAATACCTCGATGTTCTCGACCACAGATGGCTTGTCGCCATGACTGAAATTCGGTCAAAAAACAATATCTCGTACCTCGACCTCCATAGTAAAAAAATCATACCAAAGTCTATGCCTAAGCAGTTTTACGCACTCTATAATAATATTGTCAATATAAAACAAATTTATATTAATTTAGCTTTACATTCACATTGAAAACCCTTTCTTTATTAACGATTTTAAAATTGAAAGGGTATCCTTTAATTATAATGAAGAACAAATAAAAGTGATTTCATTATATTATCTGATTACTCTTTTATCAAAAACACGTCGGACGGTGAATCGAGTCTCTTAATTAAAGCCCGTGTCAGACACAGAGTATGTAGTCAAGCCCAACATCAGTACCCTAATAATTAAATAATCTATAAAAATAATTTTGTATTTTGTTGTTTTTTTTTAAGAATTGACGAAAGATCAAAGCTGGTACAAAGTAAATCATTTATATTGACGTTAGATAAAACTTACAGTTTATAAAAAAAGGAACAATAAGTAAAATTATCGTATCGTTAATAATATCGCTTTATTTATCGTGTTATTTTTAAATTATATTATTTTGTATCAATTTACATGTAAACTTTTTTTCATACACACAATTTACATGTACGAGTAAAATCATAAAAAAGTTGCAAAATGAAGCTAGCACTGACAAAACCTTACTGAAGGATAAAGTCAATGTAAGATGTACCTATGGGCTTATAATATTTAGTCGATTTTGAGCAAATTCAAAGTACCTACGAGTATATAAAACAAAATATATTTTCATACAAAGTATACTAGACGATATTTCCTTCGGCTTGTTCAATACGCACAAAGCGTCAAATTGCGCATTTATCTTAAAATGAAAAAAAAAAACAAAATATAGATAACTACCTGTTTCTAAAAGACGTCATTTTTTCGTATCGGAGATATGATTTCAGAAATTTCCTCTCTTAGACAATCGACTGTAGCTTTTGATATTCAACGAAGAATTCAGAACACCTACCTACTACACTCCGAACAATATGGCAATATCCGCCATCAATTTCAGGTAATAGGGACAATAGTTTGGAACAAAACATAAATTGTATACAATCCATTTTCATATTATTTTTAAATCAAAACATAGTTATATTTATAATCATACAAGAAATCTTGATTAATTGACGACATCAAACAAAAATTGGTTGGCCTTTTGGTCTGTTGGTTAGAAATCGTGGGTTCGATTCCCATCCAGAACAAATAAGTATGGTGATGGCTATTCTTTCTCTTTGTGTTATTTAGGGAGGTAGTCGCAATGCCCCAAGCAGAGGTTCTCACTAAAGACCTACACCCTGTAACGTCTATCTGGTCTACCTTGTAACTGTTTTTCTTCATTTAAATAAATATGTATAGTGTTTTAAAAGTGTTTCTTTCCTTGAGTTTCTGGACCGGCCAATTAGCTCACGTGGTCAAAAACTCTTCACCTATCCAACGTTACAAGAGGCAGAGCCTGTACTCTGGCGAGTTCGAGATCAGAAGATCGTGTGTGACTTCTCTTAATATAAAATACCTTCGTCTTATTATAAAAAAATATCAGATTATTCATCCATTGAATGACTGTATTTATTTTACTGGCTCAGCAATGGGGCGAAGGAATTTTATGATCCCCTGTCTTTTTTAGTACTATTACTGTTTTATTTTCCTTTTAATGTTACATAGATTGTCAATAATTATATACGAGTATAGACTCTACTTGCACGGTATCTGTAGATTCCTAATCTAGCGTTGTTTCTGCTTTGTAACATATTGCATGTTGTGTGTACTGTCTAGGTTCGCATTCTAGGTCAAAACCATTGTTATAGATCTAAGTAGCTGTAATATGATTGTGAACTGTTTGTACATCTAATAAATAAATAAATAAATAAGATAGTCTATTGGCTATCTTATCGACAATCTAGTTATGTTATTTAAGTTACAAAATTTAGATTGATACAAAAATTCTGTATTGCACACCACATATTAAGTACAAGTAGTAATCGCTGAAAGCGATTTGGTTCTAGTGATTAAACTATCTAGTTATGTTTATTGCTTGAAACAAAACAGTAAAAGGCATACTACTCTTACTAGTGTTATGCTCATAATAAGTTGTCTACCTACTTATACAGTCAGTAATAAATTGAGTACATATTCCAATTCAACGACTGCAATAATTCAAATATTTTCCTTACAATAAAAGCGACGTTGAACACGATAAATCAGAAGAAAATTTTATTAGAAAGTACCTACTGCCTCCTCTTAGATATAATTTGAAAATTTTATATCCTTCTTATCCATATATTAAATTTTTTAAGTTTGTTACTTTGACTTAAATAAATTAAAGCTATTTTGTTAAATGTTTTTTTATTCAAGACGTAAATTAGGCTTTTGAGAAAATCATCATCATCATCATCATCTCAACCCATAAACGTCCCACTACTGGGCACGGGTCTCCTCCATACAATTGGAATAAAATAAAATCACATTATTTTTCTCAATCTAAGACGCGATGAGTTTAATAATTATTCGTTCGCAACGTTTCTCCTTAGATTAAACCTGAAAAGAAAAATAAAAAAACTCAAATCGTAGCTGTCAGATTGTCAATGATACTATATTCTATATTGCTTTTTTATCTATCAGCACAGAGTACAGTAATCAGTAATATTCTATCAAGATGACTGATTTTTTCTCAGGTGTAAGCAAATTCCTAAATGACCCCACTACAGCATTGTTTTCTGAAATACATCGTGTTATAAGAAAAGAATGTGAAACGACAAAAGTTGTAGAAACAGAATCTGTAATGACCACAACTAATGATCCAGTTTCGAACCAATCTGATGTTGGAACCTCTTCAAGAACTCCTAATAAAGTTCATCATATTATTCAGTCAGTAGAAATGCAATCAATAGCTATTCAGGTAGGAAGTGGTATAATAAAACGTCGAAACAAATATGTTCAATGTCATAGAAGTGATAATCTGATTTGTAAGGCAACAAGTGTAAGGCAAATATGTTCTATGGACCGTGGCACGAGTAAACCACAGCTAATTAACAAAAGAAATGCAAAAACCAACCCAATGGAACTAAAACTATGTAAATTACATCGCGAAGCTTTATCAGCTTTACATAAGCCGACATTTGGACAAAGAAAAACAGGTAAAAGGAGTAGTACATGGAATCAATTAATGACATCATTGGCAAGAATAGCTGACGCTTTATCATTAGATAAAATACCAAATATACCACCGTATTGGCCTTCAGATAAACATTATATGATGTTATTTAAAAGTGAAAGTGCAAATCTATAAGAATAGGCTGGAAAGGCATCAATAACTTAAACAGATAAAGCAGTCAAGAAAGGCCCTAAACTGTGAGAACATAACCCAAATTGTCGTGACATTAATTATGTTCAGAACCAGACGCAACAAGGGACGTAATTGAATTTGTCCATGCCGCGTGACGGTTACCACAACCCGGAGAATATACATTTTATGTGAGAACGATACAAGTCATCATTCAATACATTAATATATTAAAATTCTTCCATTGATTGATGGACAATTAACAGCTGAAAACCAGTGAGTCAAAAGTAATGAAAATGTTACTGATATCGTAGGTGAGCACTACACTATACTTTGCCTGAAATTTAATTTAAAATTGTCTTCGGGCGTACGAATCTACACTAATATTATAAACAAAAAATATTTTTATTTATTGTGTCTTTTTATACTTAATAAACTCAAATACCACGATTTTAACAATTCTTTTACTAATAAAATAATATATTTATCAGTGCAAAGCTACATAGTAATAGTCACAATGGCTATTACTATGTAGCTTGCAAGAGGTGTTGAACAATTCATATTTTTATCAGCTTCAGTAACACGCTAACAGCCAAAATAAGACTAATTAAATTGTAACGATTGTATAGGGTTCCCTAATATTAGTTAACGTTATAATCTATTTGCGGTTAGCAGCATTGAATATCAGAATACTAATAATATTGATCTTCAGTTTATGCTCTAATTACACTCGAGCGTTCCAATTATCAAGTATTATATTTTGCAAAGCTGCCTTATGTGTGCACAGAATTAATGCCATATATTATATATAGTTATATCTGGCGTGGGCAGGCTTCCAACAAGGTGGACCTTGTAAGGGTCGTGGGTAGTCGATAGATAGGATCAGCTCAGGACCGAATGCTGTGAAGATCTTTGGGGAAGGCTATGTCCAGTAGTGGACGGCTTTTGGCTGAGATGATGATGATGATATATATGTATATAATATGTATACAGTCGTTAGATGATTGGGTAATTATATGTGTGTCTGTCGTAGAAACATAATTACAATGTTTAAAATCCACAAAATGGTTATTATGAATAGTGCCCTACGTTCCTTAAAATATTTGATAACAACATTTGGCATGAGATGACTTTGTTTGTCTTATCCTTTGAAAAGTACCTTAACCTTAACAAATAAATCTGAAACAAGAAGAAGGAAATGAAATGAATGTGACTGAGTACTCGCTGACAATATCTCATGTTGTTTGAATGACTATCTATCAAAAACACCATTAACAAGTAATGGATTGCAAATGCTTCTTTAGTAATTGATACTTTATCACTTTAGCACCCCTCTCTTTCTACCCCGGAAGTGCCTTAGCGATGGTGTCTCATTAACCTTTTACGTCAAATTAATTGATAATGAATTCGGCCTTGTGTTACCATGCAAAAGGAAAATAATGCAAGGCTGAAGACAGTTTTACGGGCAGGGTGACCGGACGTTATAAATACAAGGAAGTATGCCAGAAAATGCTTATAAAATCTTACGAAATAGATCCGCAGGGGTATTCCGTAAGAGCAAAAACCGAGCCATCGCGAAAACCGAGCAAAATCTGGCTGTCAGATTGAAAATCGGTATTCCGTAAGAGCGAAAACCGAGACTTTTTGACGTTTAGTCAATAGATTGTGCCGTCACCGAGCAATCACAACTGTCAGTTTGCGATCACAACTGTCAGTTTGGGATCGCTGTTTCTTATAGAATCAGCCGGCCTTTTTACGTAATATTAAATTATGGTTAACATGTTCAAGGATGAGTTCGAATTCCGAATGGAACAAAACGTTGTATGATCCATAAATGTATTTTTTCGAGTCTAAGTGCACTTTGAGTCCGTTAATGTATGTCTGTTACTTAGCCCGCGATACAGGGCTTGTTACGTAGTGTAGATTTGTTCTTTAAAAGGAAATAATGAAAATAATTAGTAAATTTAATAGCTGAAGTAGATAGTCAACATGTTCTTTTTAATTTTTCACTTAACCGTTCTAGTATCTGGCGACCTTTATCCTCGGACAAACAATAAGTGACCGTCAGAGTCAGCCTTCCTCCCCTAACCCTCGTGCCAATGTAATCCCTATTAAATTAATATTTCCCTTCGTTGTTTCACTCTTAAAAGTTTCACCAATTTCCACAGTTTGAAGGACTATTGTTTTAGTAATCTGTTTATCGCATATTAATCAAATTGTGTTCTAGTTATAGAGAGAAGGTATGTATTTATATATATCGATGGTAGTAAGCAAAACAAATACGCTTTCTAACCATCGGCGCTTACGTCCCATTTTCGCGCCATCTTAATTGCGACATACATCATTTTCGTTTTATGCCGTCGATATATAAAATTATTATGTCCCAACGACCAGCGCACAGAAAAAACTACAAAGCCAAAGCTGAAATTAAAAAATAGTTTTTTTTATAACGTAAGCATCAGAATGGAATTTTGTGAATTCCATCTCTAAACGTATAAAAAATGTTTAATGTCAGGGCGGGCCGCTATACTATAGTATAGGTAAATTACTTGTCACTGACTGACTGAGTCATCAACGCAGGCTCCAAAATTAGTATTTTGCACAATACTAATAACGTAAGTACCTAAAACACTTAGAAGGATTTTTAAACCATTGAAGCCATTTATTTTTGCCACAAACATAAAAGTACAGAAAAAAATACATTCAGGTACTTACACAGAAATTACATTTACACACAGGTACATAAAAATATTATACTTCTAATATATAAAATTCTCGTGTCATAGTGTTCAACTTTGAACTTCTCTGAAACGGCTTGACCGATTTTTGTGAAATTTTGTGTGCGTATTGGTTAGGTCTGAGAATCGGACAACATCTATTTTTCATCCCCCTAAATGTTAAGGGTGGTCCACCCCTCAATTTTTTATTTAATTTTTTAGACAAAACTTTTTGTTTTTATTTTTTTGTGATTCAGCATTAAAAAATACATACAACCCTTAATTTTCACCCCTCTACGATCAAGCCCTATATTATAGTAGCAAAACAACGTTTGCTGGGTCAGCTAGTAAATCTATAAAGGACATTATACATGTGTAACAGGGGATCTAGCTCAGTATACGCTGCACTGATTTTCAGCTAGTACCTGCCATTAGAACAACATTTAGATTAACGACGCGCACAGGAATTGTATAAATCAAGAGAGGAAAAAATAATTTTACGGGAAAAATAAAGCTATCATAATAACAATTTATAACTAACCTAAAATATATATACCTATATATAATAGAACCTAACATATTTAAATAAATAACTTACAATTAAACAACACGATATTATATGGCTGAGAGATAAAAAGGAAAGAATCTAATAATATATTTTTTGAAAATTCTCTTTCCGTTTAGGTATTTCTTTGTACTACTTGATTGGCAAACAAGGATACCAAGCAAGCCTAATATTAAAGCAATTACCGTAAGCCTATAGACGCTTGTAATACCAGAGGTTACACTTGCTTGTTGCCAAACCATTTTACTACACCAGGGCCTTAATATGGAGTATCCCTGGGGTAGGGAAACGTTTCTTTCAAAACGCTTACCTAAATGAGCGCTGGAGATTTGTACCCACATACAGGAACACAACTATACCACTGTGTGTAGTTATATGGCTGTGGTCTTCTTAAGGTAAAGGTCCTTCCCCAGTAGGACTCGCTCTCTAGTATGGTGCCCTACCTCTCTTATAATATAAAGATGGTCTAACCCGAGCAAAGTCGGGTGGGGCGGACCGCTAGTCTATATTAATTGACTCAATGAGTACATATATGTACAGCCTACTAGAAACTAACGAGGAAGTTCGAGATTTTTATTGCGTTGGGACACTGTACGGCCCAAGAGATAATGAAACTAATACATTGAGTTTCGAGGGACAATAAAGTCTCATTGGTGATTAATATTCAATTAAGCAGTAATCAAAATAAACTTTCGAATACTATCATTGAAATTTTTCACCATAAACTGCACGGTTTGTTCCTTTCATCTACGTTCGTAACTGAACTTTCATAAAGAGCTACGTTCAGTAGTTTAAGTGGTTACCACGCCAATAAACACTGCGCGGCGTGTTGTGGGTTCGATCCCCAAACGGGACTTAAAATTGTGTGTGGTCCATTAATGGTTGTCCCGAGTCTGGGTGTACTTTGTGTCCCCTGACGCAGGGCTCGTTTGTTTGTTCGTTAGTACGGGCGGTGTTACGGAAGCTTCATAGTCTATATCAATTCACGCGGCTTTATAACTTATCTTCGAGCTAAAATATATATTTACCTACTGAAATTTGATGTCTAAAATTGAGGTGATAATAACATCATTAATATCTCGGTGCTTGATTTTATACTAATTCACAGGTGTTACTATCTTGAAAGTCAATCAAGTAGCGGTACATTTGCTTTCAGCTTTTAATCAAATTATATTAAAGTGAATACTCTCAAAGTAACTCTTGAACGTCTAGTACACTAATTTATTCTATGATCTGAAACAAAGAATTTTAATTATAGCGATAATGAAATTATACCTATTTCAAACGTAGGCGACAGTTGTGATAAAATTATTCACAATTATAATTGACTTGATGAACTTCTCAAAGGATGAACTTCAGATAGTTATACAAAGGAACCAGACGTAGTTTCAGAACAAAATTTAAAGCTCCACCATGGTGTGATACTTAACTTTTACAATTTTGGTAAGATAATAAGAAACCACGAAGTTAATACGCGTTGTTTTTCTTTTGTACTTATCAACTTGGAACAATGTAAAACAAAAATGTTTTCATACAATATCCTGCAATTTTCTTAAAGGTGCGTGACATTTGAATCAAAATTTTACTTTAGTAGGTACTTTTGTTTTTCTCTTTCATTTGAAAACATGTTTTTTGTGTTTAACGCCAAATTTCTCTAGCCCGCAATATAAATAGCTCCGCAATTGTCATAATCATGTCCATTATGGTTGTCTGTATAGGCCAGATCACTTTAACGATGTGGACTCTCTTATACAATCATTCCGATTTATTCTTCACCTAGACTCTTCAATATCTCATGTATTAATCACTACGCTAACTTGTTCATGGCCTACGCTGTCCGTCCTCAATCAAGCTTTATTTTGCCATAAACAGTTGCTATTCAAGACTGTTTTGTACAAAATACAATAGTCTTGATCTGTATTCAACAAGACCATGAATAAAAGAATAGTCAATATGAACTAACGTATAAATTAGTACCTATCGTAAACTTTTACGATGTGAACTTAAGAGCATTGATTCCTACAACTACATATACCTACGCTATTGTAAGGATTACATTTTTATTAGCCAGATCTTCAAAGAATGATTTAATTTTCCGACGGAGCTACTCGCTTACTTTATTCATATATTTTTTCTATTAACACGCTCGGTAAGTGCTAAGGATTGTACCGTCTTTTCAACATAAGTTGAAAAATGTTTATACAAAAAATATTAGGTAGTGTACTTATTTCATATAAACGGTTGGTTCAACGGATCCATTCATCAAGCTGAAAATTTGTAAAGCCCATTTGTAGGCGCCATGAACACCTAAATCCCTCAAATCCGTTGTATACGAAGTTAAGATTTTAGATCTTTTTGCATTCTGTCGTCCTATTATGAGGGATATCCTGGTATTATGAGTATTATGGTCACTTATACTCTCTATGAATGTCTCTTACCATAAGTTAAACAAGTAATTATCTTCAAAATGGCGCGGACGTTACTCTTTGATCCAGACTCACAAAGCGCAAGAAACATCGCGGTAGCAAATACTAGTCCTAAGCGGTTGTAGATGAAGAGAACCCCTCAGAAGAGAAGAGTTGAAGGAATGCCCTCTAAAGGCCTGCTGGTGGACACGCAGCTTATAAATTAAAGCTTGAAGACAAAACAATACAGTATATTTCTTTACCCAACTTATACCCTTTGACTTTAAAACTATATTGTAAACAAACGTGAGAAAAGATCAATAAACAATAAGTCAACAACAGTATCGCATGTGACACAAGAGTTATATTACTTGAGCGCTCACGTTCAAGATTTAGCTGGTCTTGCATACAGATGCTCATAGAAATGTATATTGGAAATAACCTAGTTTCTATATACGTAAATGAAGTAGGCTGTTATGAATTCGATTAGTGACCAAACATACTTGGAGCGACTGTCGTTTGCAACGTCCATTTAATGGGTAACAGTCTAGTTTAACGGCTGATGATACTAACTCAGGTAAGAGTCAATCTTCGGATTGTAAGATGACTATTGCTATTTTATAATCACACGGTACAGTTTGTGGATATTTGGTTCTCACAAGCCCAAATTTTGATCCTGCAGTGTATGCGCTATAGTATACATACGCTGTCTCATGTAAAGATCGGAATATAAAAACAATATGATTAACAGGTAAATAAACCCTATAAGATATAAAGACAAAAGGAAATATAACACGACTGACGTCACTACCATGATACAACGTCATAAGAATGTCAATGAGGTGACAAGAATTACTCGGCTGTCGCCACAAATTTAGCGAACGTCAAAGGATATAAATACAGGCTGGCTTAACAGAAAAGCAAACGTGAAATACAGTGATATTTTCATGCCGTTTACCCGCAGTTTGGCTCATGTCGATAACCGCTCGTAACCTGAATGTTTTGGCCATGAGAATAAAGCATTTTGTCCGACAAAAATAAGCCTATCCCTGCATTTTTAACGCCCGACCAAAACGTACGTGGTATTAGTTTGAAGCGTCTGTTTGTGATATAACTCCTCGACATATGTATTGATAGGTTTCACTGCGAACGGTTTCAAGCTTTCGCCATGTGTTTTTTATACTAAGAAGGTGGTAAACATGGGTCCAACCCTCCTGATAGTAAGCAGTTAGCTTAGCCAATGGACGTTTAAAATTCCAGTAGTATTTTCTAAAATTAATATATTCAGCTTCACTGAAAAATACTAACCGTAGTCTTACCAGAGAATATAAATTAAGAACTAGTGCCATTTAGAATTATAAAGCTTTGTTTTTGTTCTATTATACAAACACACACACACACACAGGGGGACATGAGCCCCCAAAATCGTACACGTCAAATCAAAAAAATTATAAAATAAAATAAAAATATCCCTAGTCGCGACGCATTATATGGTTTGCAGGTGATGTAATGTAAGAACAACATTTAAAAAGTTCTTCAAATGAATTTACTCGACATATTATATTATTATTAATATTGACCCCTTCCAAAATTTCAGGCTGCGATCGCGCTTGTATACATAGGTACTTTACTTAAAAAGAATGAAACAAACTGACATTCAAAAAATGAATTGCAAGAATCAACTTGAATTCACTCAGAAATATAGCTTTATTGTTAAGATAAAGTGTTCACAATTGAAGTGAATACAACTCACAAAGCGAAAATATCAAATGAAAATGTTGAGTAGGTACTTTGTCCCTGACATGTACCAACATCTTTAGCAGATGGAAGAAGTGCTGGGATGGTGTATTTTGTTTACAGTGATGATGAAGGGCGACGCGGGTCCCACCGTGACCCTACTGAAGTCTTCTCGTATTAAGGCTTAGGCACATATTATGCGATCTCTATTGTGGGTATAAGCTTCGTGAAAATCAGGTTGTATTTTTAAAATAAATTAACATGCTAGCAAAACAAAAATTATATGCAACGTCATTAATATGAAAGGATTGTTGCAGCTTTTAAAGGCAGTGCAGGCAAGTGCCTATGCCTTTGTGACCTCGGGTTCAATTCGTTCTCTGTTCGTCAGGTAGAGTGACAATAGAATTTTCAGTCGAGCAATGCTCAATATGCAAACTGCTCGCAATAGTCTTGCCCTCTATTATAATATGGGACCGAACATAGTGGGCGATAAAAAAAGGTAAGGTATATATATCATACCCACGTTTGGCTATATCATACTACGTTTGGATTAGATTTGAAACATTGTTATTATTAAGCTACGCAGCTTCGTTTGCATGTTACTCAAGTATTTTTGGGGCAGGAACAGAACAACAAACTCTCGTAATCGGTTTAGGTATGCATAACAGACAAACGTACAACATTGACTTTTATTCATAACTAGGAAACAGTCCTAGCTTCGCTCTGTTTTTTTATTTTTTTTATTATAATATTTATAATATACATGTATATTTTAATATACAAATTTAAAAAAACTTTTTTATATACATAAACCTTCCGAAAGATTCTATAAATTATAATGAAAACTGCATAAAAATCCGTATCGTGATTTAGGAGTTACCGGAAAAAAAACACACGCGAAAAGAGACTTTATTCTATACTAAGGAAGATAACGTGTATGAAAAAAAACAATTCATAATGCTATTACCTATCTCCATGACATAATTGTACATCGTCTTTGTTTACCTTTCCTACAGTGACTTTACCAACTCATCCAAATGTTATGCGTCTCATGTGCCTTATCAAAGTTTGATAGAAATCCGATAGGGAGTTATCGTCTGTTCACTACCTCTACATCGCTGTATCTATCGAGGGCACATAAAGGCCTATTACATTTCACGATTTCTCGGGCCTTTTGTTTGGGGAATGCTCCTTATGCAGACCGGCCGGGAAAATGAATTGATTACGTTGGACTCTCCGGCCCAGAGATGGTGGGTGGCCGGCATGTCGACTAAAATCCTCTGTGCACATACACCCGCCTTCACGAGTGAACCACTGGAACCTGATACGATATCAGTGGTCCACCCAGTGGCTACACGCTATGCGGGCTCCATCACTATTGATAGCATCCGAGTGCATCGAGACCGCCTCACATGCTTCACAGCTACTACCTTTCGGACCATCGCCATATGAATTCGCCATCGCCATACGAAATCCATCGTGTAAATTTAATAAGTGGCTCCCTAATTGGTATGCACTTAGAGAAGGCACACGACAGACACGGCTCGAGTAATCATGTAATGTAACAAGGCCTAAAAACCAGCACAATACATGAATTCTTTATAAGTATCGTTTGTACTCGTATATCATAAAAGTAATGTCTATTTTAAGAATTATTTTTGCATTCTTTGAAGCACACCAGGAAGTGTCAAGATAACATGCCTTTGAATAATATAAAGCTATTGAGTATAAACGTGTATCTCAATGATGCTCTTAAATCTTTGGTCGTTTTAGCATATTGCCTGGAGAAGATATCTCATTTTGCATGGCGTTGTTTAATTTATAAAAGATTTATTTCGGTTTGCCTACGTGTTGCATGCCGGTTCCTTTTACAATGTGTGTAGGTGTACTAAAAAAATAAATTCAAACCCTAAGTTGATGATAAGTGTAAAAGTTTGTATAAAACTCGGCCAATTTTGAAGAGAGAGTAATGAAAATTGGTGTTTAAATGGGTAAAAATAGTTTTACCCAGTTTAGGCCCGGGCGGGTCGCTAGTACTTACATAAATGCATTGATATCACCTTTCAATCAGGGAATGCAAGCTCCTTTATTACATAAATTACCAGAGGTACTGAGGTATAAAGCTCTTATTACAATGGATTGAGTAATACAAACACACATATTATTAACTAATCTGCCAAGCTAAGAGAAGTGTGTAAAATGCACATAATTATAAAACTCCTATTCATATACGAGGAATAGAATAGGTGTTATTTTTAACCGAGTTCAAAAAGAGGAGGTTATCAATTCGTGTGTATTTTTTTATGTTTGTTACTGCAGAACTCCCTCATTTATGGACCGATTAGAAAAAAATTTTTTTGTCTGAGAGGACATACTTCCAGTTTGGTCCCATTTTCATCAAAAGAAAGTTCTGATAATGGGATCCATGAGGAATTGAGGGAACTCCTCAAAAATTATACGCACACATATAGCAATTTCAATATTTTTAACAATACATCAAACATTTGCATTCAGAAACTATAATATGATGAATTAAAACTGATGAAGAAGACCACAGATGGCCACCTGAACTTCTCAATAATAAGTATTTTACGGATGGTAATTAAAAAAGTTTTCATTATGATTGCTAAGGTAGCTAGGCAACAGAACTTCATAATTAAACAATGTAATCTAGCCCCAAACACGGCTATTTGAATGGTCATGAGATGAACTATAGCTGTAAATTATCAGATAAAAAGAACCGTCTTTAAGGAACGAAAAAGAGTTTGCATGAAAGATGAAAAAGAAAAGAAAAAGAAAACATTCATTCTGTTTAAATATCTACGTTAGACTAGGGGTCTTAAGATTTTTGAAATTCTGCAACTTGCCGTACTGCAGTCGGTTTTTTTTTGTTAAAATTATATTACATAATTTTTCATTCAGACATCAGTAATTTCACATTCGAAAGAAGAGGACAAAGCATGGCGTAACTATTTACTCGCTACATCACGTTTATTTAAAAAAACAGAATAAATATAACACCTTCGTATTACATAATTATACTATATATGTAAATAAATAGTCTATTAGCTTCGCTACAAGAAATCAATAGCTTCTAGTAGGTACCAAACGGAACAGGAATAGTTATTACCTAGTGCTATTGCATTTTACGAAGTGTTCGACTTGTAATTGCTTTCAGTTCTCCAATAAAATGCTGTCAAAGACATGGCTTTGTATTAGGAAACTGTCGAGTATGCAGACTATTTTTACAAGCACTCGTACTTAGTTTCTACCTAAGTACAAGTTTATATAAAACACGATAAAACGTCGTCTACCATTTATTTATTACTAGTTTCCGAACGCAGCTTCGGCCGCGTGTACCGCGTGTTCCTACGGGAACCCGGATCAAGACTCTATGTGCTTTGCCAGACTAAAATCTATCCCTGTGTCAAATTTCATCTAGATCCGTACCGCCGTTTTGGCTTGACTGGGTATCAAACATTCATCCATCCAAACTATCGTAATTATAATATTAGTACAGTATTTAGCCGCTCTGATAGTAAGCATAAGCAGTTACTTTACTCACATAATTGCCGACATAAAAGTCTAAGCTACTCACAATATCATTAAACACTTTCCACCTAACTACAATGCTAAACTGTGATACGGATAATAAATCCTCAGGATAGACAAATTATATGACGTCATAATAATAAATTTACTGCCGTCGACGGCGGCTGAATGAGGACGTGACTCGACTGAAAGACTTCCATCCTAAAGCTCACGATTTGATTAGCTGACGGCTGTCTCTCAGGAGTTTACATCCCTTGCAATTCATCATATTTATAAAGAAGTAGAGCATTAAACAAACGAACAAGCCCGACTAGGGAAGGACTTTTAACTTAACAGAAGAAATAAAACTACACACAGTGGTACAGTTGTATCCTGTACGTAAGTAAAAGTCTTCAATACTAAATAAAAGATACGTTTAAAAATAAATCTTATAACAGGGATGCTCCATCACAAAACGCTGCTGTTATAATTTTAACAAAAAAAAAACGACTTCAGTACGGCGAGTTGTAAAATTTTCATTACTTTCAAACCCCTTGTTTAACATAGGTAACTCTTATCTCACTTTTTCTCCCTTAAAGAAGGTTCTTTTTAATCTAATAATTAACAGCAAAAGTGCATCTCATGACCATTCAAATAAGCCCAAACACGGCTAGGTTAGAAAGAAAGAAAAAGAAATGCATGCATTTAATTCCAGCGAATTACATTACATTGTTTAATAATGAAGTTCTGTTGCCTAGCTTCCGGTTTTATCATCAGTTTAGTTCAAATGTACCAGTTATCATTTGCTATATAACATTTGCTTATTAATAGTTGCTTAGCAACTATAATCGAAACTTATCTAATCGTCATCAGTGAAATACTTATTATTGAGAAGTTCAGATGGCCATCTGTGGTCTTCTTCATCAGTTTTACTTCACCAAATTACACTTTCCGAATGGAAATGTTTGATTTGTTGTTAAAAATATTGAAATTGCTATATGTGTGCCTATAACTTTTCAGGAGTTACCTCAATTCCTCATGGATCCCATCGTCAGAACTTTATTTTTATGAAAATGGGACCAAACTGGAAGACAAAAATATATTTTTTCTAATCGGTCCATAAATGGCCGAGTTCTGCGGTAACAAACATTTAAAAAAAAAATACACACGAATTGATAACCTCCTAGTCGGTTAAAAATTATTCATTCATTCATTCATTTATTTATTCATAAGTCAAACATGGACCACATTACACATACATAAATAATTAATTAAAAATTACATTAAAATTAAATAATAATAAAATAAAATAACAAAAAAAAATGGAATTCTTTCTTCTTTTTATATTGTAGCTTAGCTATTATGCTTTAAAACATCTCTGAAAAAATTACACATAATGTAATGAACTAACATAACTTTACAATACACTTTACTCTGATGATAAGCAGAGGAGCATGACAGCAGCCAGTGTTACATGACACCAGTATTTGGTACCAAAAAAGTGTATATTAAGAGCCTATTGCTATTTACCGAGTGCTCTGCGCTACTACTTTAAATTTTATAACAGAAAAAAATTGTGTGTGTACCAGAGTACACAGGTAAGAAGTGAAACTTCCTTATCTTAATTCTTCTTAATTATCTTTTCAAAGTAATACAATTATATGATGACGGTTAATCTTGTAGAAATGCAACGATTTTATAAAATTAAAAATGAATAAATAAATCATTATAAACGAATAATTAAAAAAGATGTACGTATACATATTTTTATTTTCTAATCGTGTTTTGTTTTATTTTTAAATTATTATTTAATTTATATTTTTTATTGTTTTTAGAATTAATAATGTTCACTAGATTTACAGTCATATTTATTAATACTTGCTAATTTTAACAGATTTATATACATTCACTGATACTTACAATCAAAAAGTGAGGTTAACCTCGAATAAATATTAAAATCATGCTCATACGTGTTGAATTTATAAAACGAAATATATAATCACTCTCACTTTTCTTGTAAATTCACTTAAATTTGAATAAGTCTTTTTATTTTATCACTTTCAAATTAATATATTGTTATTCTTATTTCAAACCAAACTTCAAAACTAATATATTGTTGTTATTATTATAATATATTACATTATATTCTTTACGTCACTATACTAAACTTTGATAAAAAAGCAACATGGCGCGTAACCGAAAAACGTGACGATTTTTTTACACTGCTTCAAAATTTCTCCCATACGTCGATAAAGAAGTTTAATTTCAAAAACTCAATAACAATTCGCCCGGGATGCGAAATTCCTAACGGGTGTAGTAAACATTATAAAATTATGAGGTATAGTCGAGAATCGTGCTAGGTGGCGTGCACTAAACCTCTCGCCTATGTCCAGCAGTTGACTGCGATAGGCTAATGATGATGATCTTGATTCAAAAACACATCAGTTGACGTCCTTCAGCTGAAAGAAAGAGCGAAAATTCAAAAATTAAACAAAATTTTGCATAATTTCATTTAGTTTATGACACCTTATTTGACGAAGTCGAAAATTATGTTGTGTGCAAAGCAATGAAGCAAGAATAATAGCTTGTCATTAGAAATTTAATCTTGCTTGACACCCTTTATAAATTTCATTCTGTTCTGGATCGTAAATTTCATGCACATTTTCCTTTAACTGTTATAATAAGTCAAGACAACATAAATTACGGATATATTTCCTTAAACCACTGTTCACGACATTTGCTTCTATATTCTCTCCCTTCCTTATGTTAAGGCCAGAGCACTACTACATATATTTCCATAGTATCAAACAAATCTTTAAGTTCTAAGAGAGGTAGGGCACTATACTAGTAAGCAAGCCCGACTGGGAAAGGACCTCCACCTTACAGAAGACGACAGCCAAATACCTACAAACAGCGGTGTAGTTGTGTTTCTGTGTGTTAGTGCAGGTCTCCAGCGCTTATTTGAAAGAAAGAAGAAAAAACAAATTTGCTCTTACATTCAATAAAACTTACAATTACTACATTTAATAAAACTTAATATAAGAAAGCAAATAAGGTCCCTGCGTGAGCTCTAATGTTGTGGACTGGACCACAACGCTGGTATTCTCGCAGGACCTTTATAACTACATGAGTGACGCGCATAATTCCAACTTCTTGTGCTTAATTGTAAATTTAGGGAAGCATTTTAAAAAAAAACGTTTTCCTATCCTAGAGGTATTCCATGTTAATGCCCTGGTGTCAAAAAATGGGTCGGCTGCACGTATGTGATACATCTGGTATTGCAAGCGTCCATAGGCTACGGTAACAGCTTAACATCAACATGAGCAATAAATTTTTGAATATACTAGAGTATAATATAAGTAAGTATTTTTATCTTATTTAACATCAAGACTTTTCCAAAAAGAGATAGGCAGTGTATGACACTCAAGTTTACGCCCGCTATGCTAGGTCGTATATATAATAAGGGACGAGGCTAATCCCAAGCGACTCGGGGATAAGACCAGTACCTCTACATGGCAGGCAGTCCAAAGCACCAAGGCAGTCCATCATGTTCAGTCAAAAAATATATACTTAATCATTTAATATTTTACTGAATTAAATGATTAAGTATATTTATCTATCTATAAATCTCCTCCGTCCTAGTTTTATCAAAATAATGTTCTGCTATAAATCACAATAAGACGTACAATGTAGTTAATATATAAATAAATATAAAATAGAACGATTATCGTCTCAAACATAACCCGCCCACATAGCCGAAAACTCGTAGACTTATAAAATGGCCGCTGGTAACTAAGCCTGAGATAATATTTGAGGCAGTCGAAGATAGATTAATGAAGGTATTTACGTGTACTTATCTTTTACAAAGGTAATGTCGACGAAGTTAGTGCTCGACCACTCTGAATATTTATTTATTTTTTTACTAAAATGTTACACAGAAGCGGTGGTAGCCAAATGGAATAGTAACTGAGTTAAATTTCATTTTGTGGTGCAGGAAAATATCGTGAGGATACTTACATACTTAATATAATAATATCGTGAGGATACTTACATCTATACCTACTAATATTATAAAGCTGAAGAGTTTCTTTGTTTGGTTGAACGCGCTAATCTCAGAAAGTACTGGTCCGATTTGAAAAAATTTTTTCTTGTTGAATAGCGCATTTATCCAGGAAGGCTATATAACATCACGCTATGATCAATAGGAGCGGAGCTGTAGTGAGATATGTTGCAAAATCGGGGAAAATATTTCAAATTACCACGCGGACGAAGTCGCGGGCGATCCCTAGTCTTCAAATAATTTCTAAAGGTACGTATGATTTGTTTCCGTTTCCTTCCTTAAATAATGTGTGCGTAAAATGTTGTGCATACAGACATTTTGACAATCTCACGATTAGCTAAATGTTCTACTATTCAGACCATCTGATAATTGGACATTTCACTACATGGACATCTTGATAATTAGGCTTACTGCTCATTAGACGTTTTGCGCTATTGGACATTTTGCTATTTAGACCTTCGGGATCGTGAGGGGATTCACGTATCTGCATTTGGCTAAAATATGTAGTATAACTGGTAGAGCAGTGTCGACATTATGTGGGTCACTATAGTGGATGGCGTACAAAATTTCAGTAATCACAATTACATTACTTACTACGCTTACGCTTAGAACTAGTAAATTTTGGCTTTGCGCCCAGATTCTTATATAATACACACATAAAAACATTTTGAAATTTATTATATTATCATTGTTAACATTGCCTATTCATATTCATAACTATATTTTTCATACAGTTTTATAGTTTTTATTTTAATGGTGAATATAAATTTATTTATACTACATATATTGTACACCATTGTACAATATATTATGTAGTATAAATAAATTTACCATTGTACAATGGGCGGCCTTATTGCTAAAAGCGATTTCAAATAATTAATGCAGTTAAAAGTGATTTCTGTAGATTCTACAATTAACGCGACTGTCTCCTTGGTCAAAGTGTTACAAGAATGTGAAATATAAATTACCTTCATCCTTCATACTGAGCGGCCGGCGCGCGTTTAGTTTTGTTGCGTTATTATTACGCGTATCTACTTAACGATTTCAAGTGTGAATTCGATAGATAATACAGCATCTATCTACCCCTTTCTTACGATGACATCATTGCCTCCCGGTATCTTTTACAACAAAAGCGTAAACTTCCTTTACGTAATGGCACCTGCACTCCATACAGACCAGTTTCCCCATTCAGCATGTTTATGGATTAAAGAGGTGCTCATAAAAATATCCCGTATGGTGCACGTCTGCTATATATAACCGAATAGCGTGATGGCTATCATATTGTTACGTGATGAAAGGAGCTGCTCGACCTACAATCCCTCTACTCATTAATCTCATAAATAAATCTTTGAAATACCATAACGTTACCCGTTGTGGTATTTCAAAGATTTATTTAATAATATTTAATAAATAAATAATATGTAGATAATATTTTACACTTTTATTTATTTATTTACTAGATATTGCCCGCGGCTTCGCCCGTATGGAGGTCGGCCATCGCAATAAAAAGTTATGTTCTCCCCCCCGGATACCTTTGTCAAATTTCAATAAGATCCGCAGGGGTATTCCGTAAGAGCAAAAACCGAGCCACCGCAAAAACCGAGCCAACGCAAAAACCGAGCAAAATCTGGCTGTCAGATTGAAAATCGGTATTCCGTTAGAGCAAAAACCGAGCTTTTTTGACGTTTAGTCAATAGATTGTGCCGTCACCGAGCAATCACATCTGTCAGTTTGCCATCGCTGTTTCTTAGAGAATCAGCCGGGCGATTAGCAGTTTAGACGTTAAAAGGCAGACAGTTACTTTCTCATTTATTATATTAGTAGGGATTTTACTTTTAGACAATACATTTAGTATAAAAAGGTAACGCATTATATAAGCTAGTAAGCTCGACTCATGAAGACCACCACAGCCAAATAAACCGGACGGTGCAATTGTGTTGCGTTGTGTGTTACCAACCAGGCTACGATTCCTGCTTACCATCAAACGATACTTATAGAAATACAGTTTATTAATGCATATTCTTGTCTTTATTACCGAAAGGTATTCACATCCACTAGGTACTTAACTCTGATACGGACATAAATGTTACAATTAACCCCACATGTACATTCACACACACATATTACCCATTAGGTAAAGATGAAGGTCTGGTCGGGTGCGAGACTGCAATGAAACTGGAGAGATTAAGGTCAATTAAGGGTCATTACTATGCTTGTGTCGACAGTAAAGCCCCCAATACTAATCCTCAAGTATGTTGATGGGATATATTATATACTTACTCTTCCCCGCAGTTTTGTCTGTCTTAAATTCAGATTTCATTCTTTATCTCCTTTATTGTTACTGCCTTACTTCCTATGGGTCGTAGCGTGATGTTAAAATAGTCCAGTACTTCCTTAATATTTGGGTTATTCAATGCAATAAGCATCTTTCAAATCCGACTGGTAGTTACAGAAATATTTGCATACAAAACATATAAACTCTTCATATTTTTATATTGATACTAGGCGACGCAACAGACGTTGTCCTGCGCCATCTATGCGTACGTCTAAAGCCATCGAAGAATTGACCCAAACACACAAAATTTCATTTAAGAGAAATTCAGTGACACAAAGTGTACACCTATTAAAGTATTTATTTTTTATTCGTGTTAATATAGTTTTATTGTAGTATTTCAGATGCAAGTATATAATATTGTGTGACATACACACGTGTAAAAGAAATTTTAAGAGATATACATATATATAAAGATAGATAAATGTTGAACCAAGATTTCAAAATGTCCCCTTAATTCTCAACTCACAACTTAAATGTTTATCTTTCATCGTTTACACACTCACTATCCACAAATACAAATAGAGTACGTTCTCTAAGAGCATACTGCACTTATATTTAGTTACACAAAGTTTTAATTAAGGATAACCTTCTCAACATATGTTGTCTTATACTAACTTACGGTGTCCAAGATTGGTTGTTATCAAAGTTTGAGTAATCCATACACAAGGTTCTTAAGCACGTTTAATGTATTTAGGATCGAAATAAATGGCGGCAATACCCTAAAATCGTGTATCCAAATAATTATTGGATATCTTTGGAAAACTCTCACATGGACATCCCAATCAATCAGTCAGCCTATCGCAGTCCACTGCTGGATATAGGCCTCTCCTAATACGCGCCACAAAAAACGGTCCTCCACCATTTGATCCCAAACAAAGCATATATTCTATCAATGTATATATCTAAGCAAAGCCTGTATGGCAACCTACTATGGCATCCATACAACTGGTAAACATCCTTATATATTTCTAAATTGGTACATACATACCCTCCAGTGCTCATTAAGTCATCAGTCATTAGAGAAATACTAGTTTTGGAGGCATCCCCCATATCAAAAACCTGGTGTAACAAATTTTCAGGTCGGTAACGTGCGGCAGTAAAAGACTACAGCTACTGCTTACCATCAAGCGCACCGTATACTTTTTTGCCATCTAAGAAGTATAAATAACATTTTATATATCAATAGATGAATTACACCCAGACACAGAATCTGCCACTAGACTAATTTAATAGGCCAGAAGATGTAACAATAATATTTCTCTTTTGATATATAAATATTAATTTGTAACAGCCTAATTATAATTATAAAGAGACTGCCCTCGTATAATTGGCCAAGTTAAATTTGATTAACAAACAATTAATCATGTCCCTCTTCATTTGTGTGTCTTGTACAACAAAGGGATGGACAAAAATGAAATACTAAACAGTTGCTCATTTAGAAATAAATGTATAATTATATTTTACATTTCTCTTCGCTTACGTACTTAATTGAGATAGTTAAAAAATATAATTGGTTTGATGTCCTAGCAAGTAGGATAGGTAAATAATTATAGCGGCCTATCTAATGGTAGGTAGTAATTTCTTGTAAAACCAACAATGCAATAATGGACACAACTAAGCCAGGCTGCTGCCTAACTTTAAGTTTGAAGAGGTACATGTTGTAGCGTCGTGCGTCGTAGCACTCCGGAAACACCAGCTGCCCCTAGACAAGTGTCATGGGATTTGACGTAAGTTTACAACAAAATATCGTAAAAAGTATGTCAAATCCACATATTATATTTGCTTTCTATTCTATTCGATTCGACTACGGTTTATCCCACTTGCCTAGAGGGGCAATTTATTCCAGAGCCTACACATACGCAAGAGCAATGTAGTGCTAGACAAAATCGTTTTCAGATGCTCTGTGGAGTTGAGTGGTACGTTGGTAGAACTGTGAAAGGTGGATGGGAATAAAAATATTAATATCTTATTACAGCATTTGGGGGAGGCCTATGTCCAGCAGTGGACGCCTTTTGGCTGAGATGATGATGATGACAGCATTTGTACAATTCTGACAGACACGTCACTGCACTGCGCTCTGAGGTGGACGAGTACGTGCATAATTAATTTTATTAATTTTATTGTTAGCGCGGCGTAAGCCGACGCTCGATATTATTTTTGCCATGAGTGACAAACTTGTGGCGAACGAGTTGCTGGCGTTCTTGCAGCAGAAGCTGGATGTCATGGACGAGGTGTCCGCGATCCAAATCTGCTCAACGAACTTCAGCGAGGAAGATATAGCTGCTGCAAAGCTGCTAGTGTTTACGTCGCTTAATAAAAGTGACCAGATGGTGTCTCGCAGGCGTGACGGGACAAAAAAGAGTCTACAGGACATCATCACGCTACTTAAGGTGACCGATCCTGACGACGTGCCGACGTTTGTGGCTAAGGACTTAAATAAGTTACCGCCCGTCACTTTTGACCACGTCGACGTTACTAGCCTTCTCAAGGACATCATCAATCTGAAGGCAAGTCTAGCGGATGTGCAGAGGAAGTTGGAATCATCCCAAAACAACGTCACAGATTTGCGCAAGGAACTCAACGAGTTGCGCAATACTGTGACCTTAACTGGGTCATCGGCGTCGTGTAGTAACAACGTAAACATGCGCCGAGGAGCCTGCCGACTCGACACATCGAACGATAGTGTTGCAAGTTTCGCGTCAGCGGTTTTGACGCCGCGGAATGCAGCATCGGCTGTATGCGCTGCACCTGAGCGTCGCTGCCCTGCCCCCGTCCCCGCGGCTTCCCTTCGCCCCGCTGCGCGGTCAGCTGACTTCCCGGTCACGCAGACTACTCAAATTGCTCCACCCGCCAAGCCTATTCCAGAAAAGGCTATGAATCGGGCTGAAAACGATGGTTTCGTGACGGTGCAAAGGAGAAAGCGCCGACAGCGTGCTGTAAAGAACTGTTGCGGCACGGCTCCAGTGGAACCCGGCGTAAGCCTACGCGCCGCAGCACCGAACACTCCGGTGTATATCTCTCGCCTGCATTACACCACTAAGGCGGAGGACATCGTGGAGTACGTCCGCCGGAAGACTAAATACACGACGAGAGTGCAGTTACTCGAATCGCACCGCAACGTCAACTTTAAGGCGTTCGTGGTGCGAGTACCGACGTGTTTTCTGCACCTCGTTATGAAAGAAGACTTCTGGCCGAAAGGTGTGGTGTTCCGTCGCTTCCGCGGACGAGTGCCACCTGAACGCACTGAGACAATGAAGTGCTAGTGAAGTGTTACTAACATAGTTTTAAGTAATATAAACTAACAAAAGTTATAATTATGTATGTTAGTCTGTAAGGTATGTATCTATGGAATGTATTTTCTGAAAATAAATGTTTATTATTATTATTATTATTATTAAATAAATACATACATTATTCTTTTACTCTTTATTATAATTGAATTACTTATTATAATAATCGGACAGGTGGACAAAGACCGTCACACCGTGGGTTACGTAGTAACTATTTAATAATCTGTGCCGTGGGTGCCGATGACAGACGCCACGCCCTTGCCGGCGTTGGCGTCACGGTAGACCTGTATAAACAGTGACGTGATGAGCTGGAGATATACCCATACCTTTAGTTGAAACTGTAAAGATTTACATCGAAATTGCAAAACCAAATGTATATTACATTTGATTTTGCAATTTCTATACTTTACGCAACAGTTACTATTATATATATATAAACTAGAGGTTGCCTTATACATGTATAGTACATGTACTTTTAAGTATTCTGTGCCTTAAATTAAATCGAAAGTGCTCAGTAAGCTCATTAATAGCTACTAAACAAAAACAAAAGGAAATCAGTTAACAAACTGAGAAGAGAATGGTACTAAATAGTTTTGTCTTTACCTATTTATATTTAGGTATATTATGAGTACTACTAGAATTTACTACATGTGAACAAGCCTAGGCGTAAAATGTTAGCCTATAAAAAAACAATCGTCTACTGCTCTACACATTTTATTCTCAACAGCTGTGTCTGAAATTGTCCCAGAATATAATACTTCCCTCACATAATTTAACTTCTTATTGCACCCTAAATCTTATAAACGATTACATACTGGCAGTATTCGATTACGTTATTCGGTCGCTTATATATTTCTAGAACAAATACCGATAAGGTCGAGGTCACGATAAAGTGCATGAAAACATTTCAAACTATACCTACTGCTACACTTATGTATAAGGAGGTTGTATTGTTATGGCGAAACTAATGCAATTTCCGTATAACACAGCCCATTTAATCATAAACGAGGACAAGCCTCCGCTTTATTAGGGGGTCTTGTCTAAACGGGACATTAATCCTGTAAATAAAGCTTTAAAAGTTTAATTTGTCAGTCAAAAGTAAAGTTTAGTAGTCTTGGATACTTATTCACTGACATTCTGTCCATTTAGGTTGTCTAGAAAAAAAACGCTGCTAGCGATAACATCGCTGATTGTACGGTTTATTTTTTATATATATTTTTAAAGTAGTACTTTATTGGCGCACAATAAAAAGTATAAAAAGTCACCCGGAGTGGTTGAAATTTCGCCATTTCCCAAATGTTTGATTGATAACACTAAAGCTTGTCAATAGCTATATTAAAAAAAAAAATACCAAATGGGTGGCAAACATGCATACAGCCCACCTGATGGTAAGCAGTAACCGTCGCATACAGACGCTTGCAATACCAGAGGTATAACACTTGCGTGTTGCCGATCTTTTTTTTTGCACCAGGGCTTTAAGATGGAGTATCTGAGATAAGAAACGGTTTCTTTCAAAATGCATAATTCCCTAAATGAGCGCTGGGGAGGTACCCAGCGTCCAGGTGTAGTTGTGATTCCGTGTATGAGTATAGGTGTACCCACACACAGGAACACAAATACACCGCTGTGTGTAGTCATTTGGCTATAGTCTTCTGTAAGGTGGAGGTCCTTCCCCAGTCGGATTTGCTTGATAGTATCACAGTGTAAAGATCTCTTTATACCTATGAAAATGTTCCGTAAACTGTGCTAGTATGGTGCCCTTCCTTTTTGACTACGGTAGTAAGTAAGAGAGGTAGGGCACCATACATACCATACCATAAAATGATAAATTAATCGACAAACATAGGAGGAATTTTTTTTTTGTTTTAACTATATACCTATACGTTGATTTCCCCTTTTCTTGTTGGTAGCTGTCCTTGTGGCCAGGGCACTTCGACCTTTTGGGATAATGATCCCAAAGGGTCGACGTGCTCAAAACGACAACCTTTGCAGTAATGAGTGCATAGGTTGACCTTTATTAAAATGAATACACAATATCTACTTATTATTAATTTTAAATAATAATTATTTTTATTCTTTTAATTATATTCATTTAATGATGATTCAAATCCACCACCACAGTTTTTTAAGCATAATTAGGGTCTAGCGGTGACATATGTGGCGATTCAGAAGTTTAAACGTAGCTCTTCATAACTTTAAGTGGGTCTCTCTCGTATTATTAGGCACATGAGCAACTTATCACAATCCCTTTTATTTTGTTGGAAATTTGCGACCGTTTCAAGTGACGGCGGCTAGTTTATTAGCTCTGGAGCAAAAAGAGGTCTGTTATAATTTTAAAGGCTTTGTCTTTGTCCAAACGGTATAATAATAGGTCATTGTCTAGTGCTCATAAAAGCAAAATATTTTTTATATCATTTTTGTAAAAGTATCACTAAGGTTTTGTGTAATGAGTAACTCAAACCCATTATACAAATCCTTAGTGATACATTTTACCGATATCTATTTTTGGTTAGACCTGGGAATTGAACCCGGCAGGGGTATTCCGTAAGAGCAAAAACCGAGCCACCGCAAAAACCGAGCAAAATCTGGCTGTCAGATTGAAAATCGGTATTCTGTAAGAGCCCTTTTTGACGTTTAGTCAATAGATTGTGCCGTCAGTTTGCAATCACAACTGTCAGTTTGCCATCGCTGTTTCTTAGAGAATCAGCCGGCCGGACCTCATGTTAAGCAGTCACACTCAACGGCCACTGGACAACGAAGCATATATTTCCTGTTATTTTAGTACAAAATAATAGTAACCTAAGTAGACGAAGTCAAAAATTAGCCATGTTACTATTTGTATTATCCTTTCTCAATTCAGAAGAAATCTAATATTTAACTGAAACTATCAGACACTATTCTTTTTTAAACACTACAAATAAACAATTAAAAGACACAAAGTAAGTTGAGTGTACTTCGGAACAAGTTTTGGACGATCACACAAAGTTTTATCCGGATCACACAAAACTTTAAACTTTATCACACAAAACTGTGAGTGCCCACTTTATCTACTAAACCCCACGTGCAGTCTATTGGATAATCTGAAATAAGTTCAGTATAATACATTATATAGTATATTCAAATATCCGACAACATCCGTATCTAAATCCAGATCCGAAATTTCCATATCCAAAACATCCTTAATCCTAATTGCCTTCGTGTGACGTGCGATCATCTCTCACAAGTATTAGTACGACAGCTAAGATCGACAGCTTAAGAAATCCCTTCTAAGCTGGGTCATGACATTCATATATAATATATATGATAAGTGGTCAGTCGGTTACTTGTAGGGTTGACGACCCACAGCTGTGACACAGGTACCTATTTTATTTTATTGGGGAAACAAACAAGTGTACTTTGTAAATTACCGTAGATTACAATATGTATTATTTGCGTGTTGCCGACCCATTTTTTTGCGCCAGAGCTTTAAGCTGGAGTATTCCTGGAATAAGAAAAAAATCTTACGAAATATCTACCTATATGTTGCGTGTTGCCGACCCATTTTTTTTGCGCCAGAGCTTTAAGCTGGAGTATTCCTGGAATAAGATTTTTTTTCTTACAAAATGCGCGTTGCCGACCCATTCTTAATAGGTGGAGAATAGAAGTGATTACCATGGTTCTAATTAAATATTCTCGGAGGAAAACGATGCGTGGACTATTATACCTATATGTAGGTAGGTACCAAGCTTTAAGATGAAGTATTCCTGGAATAAGATTTTTTTTCTTTCAAAATGCCTACCTATATGAGCGCTGGAAACCTGTACTCACACACAGGAACACAACCACACCTCTGTAGTTATCTGGCTGTGGTCTTCCGTAAGGTCCTTCCCCAGTCGAACTTGCTCGCTTGCATGGTGCCCTACCTCTCTTGACTCGGGTAATGAACCTAGGACTTGTGATCTGCAGTCGCACTCAACCACAAGACCTACGAGACAGCCATACATATTATGTTTAGTAGAATAATCGCAATATTATAAAGCAATCCAATCAATATTGGTGGTCCTTTCTACGTTCAATAGTGTGACAGTGACAAATGTTCTCACACTAAACGCTTGGTACCTACCTACCTACATATATAATAAGTCCACGCATCGTAATTCTCAGAGAATCTTTAATCAGAACCATGGTAATCACTGCTATTCTACACCTATTTTAAAAACATGTTGCATTACTTCAGCTGTTAAATAATAATAAAAAATAAATAGTAAAAACGTTTATTCTCTTCCCACAAAGTACAATTTACAAATAAAAAAATAAATTTTATGTATAAGGTGACCTTACTTTTTTAGAGACTGGTGCCTGATGTAGGTTTTAAATAAAAAACCTGTATTACAGGTCACCAGGTCCCTCCCGCCGCTGGTTTAACCAAATATTTAGAAGATGACAATTAATGTGAAAAAAAAATTTACAATATAAGAAAACATTTTTTACATTTTTAAAATAAGGAAAATAAACTTAGAATAACATAGGAAATGTATAGCAAGAGTTATTTATTAGGTATAAGGTTTGATGGGTATCCAGGTGTGTGTGAATGTAAGTGTTAAGAGAGTAGAGAGTGTTGTTTGAGTATGAGTGTAATACGAGGTCAAGTGTACCTACGGATAAATAGCACTAATGAGAGAATACAGATAGAAGAGAACGGCCAGAGATAATTGTTATTTTGGCGGAAATAGCAGCTTTTTAGTGTCATTGTAATTTAAAGTTTGAAGATATTTTGAGACTAATGTTTAAGAGATTGATTTCAGATGAGGGTATATGTTAAGGTCAGCATTTATTTTATTGTATTAATAAGGTCCGAGAAAACAATAAAAATTTTGAGTTAAGTAAATGACCATGGTCTCATCATTTTTGAGGTTAGTTAGTTTGACAGGGTAATTAGGCTTATTTATGAGTTATTGGCTAGTCGAGCCAAGCCAAGTTCCTCTAGAAAGCCAGTAGGCGGCCAAAGTGGCCGCAGGCTCCCGTTAGTGAGCCTGTAGTTCTAAGGGTCCGTTCCCTATGCAAAACCACAGCCATAAAACTACAGGAACTACACCTAGTGAGGTAATTTTTGTTTCTGTGCGTGACAACCTGGTCTCCGCACTGAAGACCAGTACTCAAACAGTAAGATTAAATTTCTCACAATCTTCTTCTTCTTATCGATCGGTTAAGTGGCCAACCTGGTGACAGAGTTATTTAGATCGCCCATATTTAGGCCTCTGTCGTGATCTAACGACTGATAACAGTCGGGACCGACTTTTAACGTGCCCTCCGTAGCCCTTCTCACAATTATAGCTTGGAATAATATACTTACAACTTCTTCAATATCTGATTTCAAGTTTTATGTATTGGCCAGCATGTACCAATGTTTTAAAAACGCATGTGACTGATGGACGGACAGACAGCGAGGTAATCCCGCAAGTGTTCCATTTCACAATTTGGGATGCAAAGCAAAAAACTGTAAGAATTAAATATTTAAACGTAAACCTATAGGACTGACAAAAATAAACTTAATCACGTGGTGTAGAATTTTCTACATTAAATACTGAATTCAGAATACGAGGCTCTATATACTGTACTCGTAATTTCTATGTATGTTTGTTACGGAACAAATAAAACAAGTTTAAAGTCCAAGTTGTTATTTAAAAATTCGATTTAACTTGCCGAAATAAAATTTCAGACGCGATAAACTCAGATTTAACACTTTATTAAACAACGCGTTTTCAAGTTTTTTACCGTTTTTCAATGCTTATTTAGGCATGCGAATTTTATACAACGTTTCTTTAAATAAAATGTGTTCAAAAACGTTTCCCCATAACACAAAATGAAATTAAAATCAAACATGAATAGCTCTGAAGACGTCATTGTACGGCACAAAACTGAAAGTGGTCAACTGAGCCTGCGGCGGGCTAATCGGGCTGTGGGCTCAGTTGAACATAAAGGCTTTGTTGTTGAATATAATGAGTATTAAAGCAGCCATGAGCTTGCATTTTTGTATCCGCAACACACAAACAAATTCTTAGCCACTGCATATAAGGTGGGTGTGCATGCTTGTTTGACACATACATGAATAGCATAAAACTGTTGATAGCTTGTCTAGCGCTGTTAAGATTGGTCTCACTAAGTAATTAAACAACGTCAACATGTTACAGCGTCGACACACGTCACCGTTGCCGTCGGTGTCGGCTGACCGCCATAATTTAGTATAGCACTTGGCACTTGACACTGATTGGTATGCATGCAGCAACAATTCAATAGTCTTGAAGTAGGATCTAAACCACTGCATGGTGTGGTTTAGTGGCAGCTGTCTCGGCGTGTTGTAAGTTTCACAAATGATTCTCTAAATTTTTAATCACTAAAATCTTGAACTTTACGATTTGTGGATGGAACGGGGTGGTGACATTTGTATTCTTAATCCATCACCACACGGACAATAATATACAACTATGAAATAAAATACAACAATAATACGTAGTTGTTTATTTCCAAACCAATAAATGATTACAGACGCAGCGTGGGCAGGCTTCCAACACGGTGGATCAACGACCTGGTAAAGGTCGCGGGCAACCGATAGACAAGGTCAGCTCAGGTCCGAACGATGTAGAAAACCTTGGGGGAGGCCTATGTCCAGCAGTGGACGTCTTATGGCTGAGATGGAAATTATTACAATCGGTGTTTGAAATTTGCTTCTGTTATAAGAAATCGACTCTTCCAAATTACATCATGTCATCAGTTTAAATTACCTTCTGTCACGAGTTTCTCTGACTGTGACCTGTGCAGGGGCCGTACTATGACGTTCTTACAGTATTATTCTAATTCTGAGCCCGTTCTGTCCCACTACAGAGTAAAGGCTACTTCCTTCTATTCATCTCTTTGTAAAGCTGCTAATGCCCAATAAATTTACGAAAAGCAAGAACACTTTGCTCAAATCAAAACATGCTGTTATAAATTAAGTATGTACCGCAAAAGCCAAACCACTTGTGGCACTAACTGGAATATAATAAATTAAACAACATGAAACAAAGCTTTAACTAAACTAAGCTTTTACTGGTGGAAATTTAATATTTATGTATGCCATTGTTTTACACCATCACAGAATAGTTTCACGGATATGGCTCCATTTCCACAATATTTGGTCCGTTGGTTGTCCATGTGGTGAAAGATTAATAATTCAAATGTCAACACCCCGTTCCATCTCGAGGGTGTCGTAAGAGTCGACTAAGGGAATAAGTAAGTCAGGCAGATAATATCCACTGCAAGAGGAACAAATCAGTATACTAACTCGTCTGGCCAGCGTGGTATAGTAGACTAATGTCGCTTCAAGTATATGGAGGAGACCCGTGCCCAGCAGTGGCACGTTTATGGGTTGAGATGCTGGTGATGATGACACAATATTTGAAAATTAAGTTTTAAGAGAGGTAGGAAATATAGATATGTTATAGGCAAACGACGGCTACGCTGGTGTATACAGGGTTTGATGTTTTATGATGTCATAAATTAACTTTTCTCGTTTGCCTTTGTCGTGTTCGTTTACGTTTGCGTTTGACTTAACTCATTTAAGTTCCTAGTACCTACTCGTTACTGTGCACTATTATGTCGGCCGCAACACCCATGAAGAGGGCGCCATAAAAACCAAACAAGCCTATCAGAGGAAAAACCTACAGAAGGCTTACAGAAAAAAACAGTCTAATAACTGCATACAATTGTGTAGTTGTATTCCTAAGCGAGACTACAGATCTGGCTAACATTATGCAGTAGAACCGATATCCGTTGTATTAGAGGTGTACTTGAGTGTACGTGGCTCGGCAAACGTAATGTAGGACGCTCCCAGGCTAGGTGGAGTGATAAAATTCGCGCTGGGAGCATCTGGATAGGAGATACTAATGAACATGCCAAGTGGCATACAATTGGAGAGGTTTAGTCCAGCTATGATACTGGCTGATAGTGATGAAGGCTAATATTTCAACATCTTTATTTTTAGATACTATTATTTTTCTTTGTTTTTAAAAGACAACTATCGCAATAGGGAACAAGCCCCGTGTCGCAGGGATTTTTACAAACGACAAAAAGTAGATCGATCTATTTTTGGATCACACAATTTTCCTGTGTGAGGATCGAATCTACAACACACTGTGCATTGTTATTAATATACCGATGATACAATTAACTTGTGAATGTGTTAAATATGTTACGTCAACTTTAAATATTTTTCAGTACATACTGTATATTTTTTACATATACAGCAAATCAGAATTTAGATAAATATTCTATACGATTTGTAACAATAACCACATGGATCATAATATATTAACAGAATCAGTGTAACAAGACGGTTGAAGTTTAGGGAAGCGTTTTAATTATTCTGTAACAGTATTTTGCTTACGTTACCGCAGCCTACCAGCCACTGAAAGGCCTCTCATTTGCTTACAGACACAATAGGAGGGTCCTTGTGTAGGCGAACCTTGAGTGAATAGCCACTTTAGTTATGCTCAGGTTATTTCAGATAAACAGGGCGACGTATTATTATGTTATGAACATTGTTAACAAGTAAGATATGCTCTACATAATGAGCGCCATTTATGTTTAAGTTTTGCAGAATAATCTCTTGCCATCTCTGTTCATTTTAAAGCGTTACAAAATAACAGCATGAAAGATCGAAAATAATGATCTCCAGATATGTTCTGTGGTCTCCAGTTCTCATTTAGGAATGCGTTGTTTAAAGAAATGTTTTCCTATCCCAGGGTTACCTATAACACAAAACCCTAATGTTAAAAGTTTTTAGGTCGGCTACATGCGAGTGATGCCCCAGGTATTGCAAGGTTTCATAAATTACGAGGGCTAAGGCTAGTTACTACTTACCATCACGCAGTCCGTATGTGAAATGGTCGCCGAAAGAAAAATAAAATTTAATCAAGCATCTGGGACCGCGGTACCAGTTTCACTCTGGTCTCAGTCTCCGAAACCCTCTCAAATTAAATCTTGTGACAGCCAAGATTTTGTGTCAATCAAAAAAATAAATCTACTACTACTTCCCTTTCGCATTTTCTACAAATTATACGTGTAGGTACTACATGATAGAATAATCACGTAGCTTTTTTTCAACGCTTCCAATCTCGACACTATTACCTCAAGTAATCAACGATAGGCACATAAACGCTTCACGTCCTCTAACTGCATATTTGATGATAACGTGCGTCTGAATCTAAAACGGCGTACGCGATCCCAAGACGCACTTTAACTTCGTACATGCCGTCTAAACTATTACGTATATCTGTTGTAAACGACTGTAATAAAAAGTAACTTTGAACCTAATCATACTGCCAAATGTGTGGTATAAGGAAGGTAGTATATACATATAGGTATTATTACTTGTAGGTACTAACTGACTGGCTGATCCATCAACGTTTTAAAAGTTTCGCGTTATGATTATTATGTGAGTCATATGTGCGTGATTGATGCTTGACCGCTTTAGTGGTCCAGTGGCCGCAGTATGCGCCTGCTGTGCACGAGGTTGTGGGTTCGATTCCCACATAGAACAAAACTTTGTGTGACCCAGAAAGAGTTGTTTTTAGTGTGGGTGTAATTTGTGTCCGTTAATTGTCAGTTTGAACTTTTAAAATGTTTATGCGTCAGTCAGTCAGCTAGCTACACAGGGCCGGCCACAGCTTAAAATTTTGAAATTTTGCACAAAGCTTGAAATTTTGCACAGAAAGGATTATTTTTTTTTTTTTTTTTTTTTTATACTACTTGGGTGGCAAACAAGCATACGGCCCACCTGATGTTAAGCAGTATCCGTAGCCTATAGACGCTTGCATTACCAGAGGTATCACTTACGTGTTGCCAACCCATTTTTTTACACCAGGGCTTTAAGATGGAAGTAACCCTGGGATAGGAATACGTTTGTTTCAAAACGCATTCCTAAATGAGCGCTGGAGACCTGTACTCACACACAGAAACACAACTACACCGCTGTGTGTAGTCATTTGGCTGTGGTCTTCTGTAAGGTGGAGGTCCTTCCCCAGTCGGGCTTGCTCGCTAGTGTGGTGCCCTACCTCTCTTAAATTATGCTGTATTGGTAGTAGTAGGATTGTTGTTGTATGCTTTATTATTATATCATCACGCTAGGAGAGCATGGTATTAACAATAAACGCGACATGAAATTTAAATTGAACGCAGATGAAACCATGAAGAACAGCTAGTGATGCAAATTCAGACTACTTATGCTATTTTAAATGAAATAATAATATTACTAAAGTCTATCATAATTAGTACAACATAATGTAACTGAATCCACTATTATTTTAGGTCTCAAATAATTAATTATTTTAACGTATTATTTTTTAATTTGTTGAAATGATTGAAATTGAAACTAATTTATAATGGGATTTACTAGTTATTGCCTGAAAATGTGTAGACCCCCACAGCCATATTTTCCAATTTATTTAAGATGATAATTAAGTATTATTTTTTGTTTAATAAGTTGAATAAGTACAAAAAGCGGGCAAAAGTTTGACCGAGGTTAACAGTTAAATTGTTGACGTCCTTGGATTCAGCCCTACGTCTGGTGTACGAACCGCTCCGAGTAAGTACGGTACAAAAACGGTGATATTCGTTAGTTTTTTGTTCCGAGTCTGAAAGTACTTTGCGACCGTGAATTGTACTGATGTGTGAAAAATCCGTTACACAGGGCTACAGGGCTACATGAGTTAAGCTCATGCAGCCATGTAGCCCTGTAGCCCTGTGTCACGGATTTTGCTTTTTAAAAATATAATATATATGTATAAAAAAATATATATTGTATTTAAAATTACTAATACACATATAGTTTTAGTTTCACGAAGGTTATGTGAATGTCGTGTAACATATTAGCTGACATTTTATTTTGATACATTTACACAGCAAAAAAATCTAAAATTTCAACTATAAAACGTGTCAAAGCATAAAGTTGTGAAACACGCTATCCTCACCTCACAGACAGTCCGACGGACGCCGAAGTTACGCTCGATATACTCCATATCATTTGAACTATGTTTACATGCATATCAAATTTGCCACTTGACCGTACGTGTTTACATACCTACATGATTTACATTAACCTACAATATTCATCGATTATTGCTTATCGTAACTAACATTTAGATATCTAAATATTGTCATAGAGGTTAAAACTAACGTAGGTATAGGAAGAATTGTATTATACTCATGTTTTGGCAGCTATGGTCCGATTTTCGATCAAGCGGATTGACGACAAAAAATATGGATAAAATCTATAAAAATATAGATTAACTGGTAAAGTTGACGAACAAGTCGAGCTAGCATGTAAAAGGAAGCGTACAGACTTAAAATAATAATTGGCTGTCAATGTAAATGTAAATCATGTAGGTATGTAAGAGTTCAGGGAAGACCTTTACTTAGTAGTGGGAGAGCATGTGCTAATAAGCTGACATTGGTAGAACATAAAGGGCTGTTTAATTTTTTTTTTGTAACTTATTTATTTAATATAACAACACATACACACAAAGAACCAAAGTTACCGACATAGCTCGCAGGTTAGTAAGCTGAAGTGGCAATGGGCAGGTCACATCTGCAGAAGGACCGACGGCCGATGCTGCAGACGTGTCCTAGAGTGGAGATCGCGACTCGGCAAGCGGAAGGTAAGGCAGCCCTCAGCTAGGTGGACCGACGACCTAAAAAAGGTCGCCGGGACGGACTGGTTGCGGAAGGTGGAGGACCGTGTGGTGTGGCGCGTGTTAGAAGATGCCTTTGTCCAGCAGTAAACTGGTATAGGCCGATTGGTTGATATCATACATGCCATCACAGCCTTTTCATTCGAAGAAGTGACAAAGATTTATAAAAATGACTTTTCGCTATGTTAGGTCCCATGTACCAGAGGCGATCTTATAACCATATACCGAAAACAATTCCAGACTACTGAGAATTTTGAAACAGAAAATCCCAATCATAACAGAGTCACTGCTTTAATTACAAAAGACACATGGTAGCTTTTCGAAAATTCGAGAAATATTCGGGTATGAGATATTTGTTCGAGTGAGAAGTCTATCAATACACCTCAATAGTAAATGCCAATTTAGCGAATCTATCACCTCAACAAGAAACATTTCCTGATGTGAATGAACGCTTAGATATTATTTTGTATCCATATTTTTATCGGGAACCGTGATAAACACATCAGCGGGGGCGAGGTGAATGTGTACATATTTATAAAAAAAGTTCCTGAATCGTATATTTACGCCTACTGAAATATAAAACATCAATTTATTCAGCATTCTTGAACATTTGAATTTGTGTAACGATAAGGAACTTGAAAAATTGCTTTAAATTAACTATATATTCGTAATACTATAAAGTGGAATAGGAGTTTGTTACTTGATCACGCCCTAACGACTGAACAAATCTGAAACCAAATTTGTCACAGAGATACGTTATATTCTGGCACATGGGCTTTACCCTGAAAAAAGCACTGTTACACACAAAGTCGCGGGTGGAAGCTTATATAACATAGAAGGGTATTTGACTATTACTAAAATGAAAACACCAATTGCTTAAAAAAGGATGAAGATATAACCTACTACATATTATATTATGTTATACTACGCATGTTTACACTGTCACAATAAGGTAGAACTCTGGATAACCAGGCGGTAAACAAACATAGCTTTCGTAGCCTATGGCCGCTTGTAATGCCATTAGGTAGGTACAATAATCCACATATATGCATTGCCGCCTTGTAAAGAAAGAGGACTACGTTATACAGTGCCCCCAAGGTTCACTTGCATACTTGCGACACAATCCTACTTACTAACATAATTATATTGTGTTATAAAACTGGGTTTTTGATGGGGTTACTTCGTCAGTCGAGTTTATGTAACCTGGCAATATTCAAATTTTGTGTACTATTTCAAACCACTGCAGAGATTATACTTACATATATGTATATATATGTTATTTTTTAAATACACTTTCATTTGGCACTTTAAGAAAGCACATAATAGGCATAACTTATGTTGATAATGAGTGCATTGCAGCGCCAAAATACAATCTTGCAATTACAACAGGCTTGAGAATACCTTTATTTCTAACCTAATTACTTGTAGAAACGCGTAACAATAGTAATAACCATTTACATATCTTCGCATGTCCATCTACTGTAATAGCTTGTCCTATATCTAACTACAATATGCTGGTTCTGACAATTATTATGTCTTTCATGAATAAGGCTGGCCGTGCAATATTCTTTGAAAAAAAAACAGGTTACAAATTAAAGCACAGAAGACTACAGTCAAACTGTAAAATAACAAAACACAGTGCTGTAGTTGTTTTTCTGTAGAGACCTAAACTCACGATAGGTATCCAGTGCTCATTTATATTTTGTGTGAGTAAGATTCATGCCAATGCACAGTGATTGTTAAAATAATACAGTTCGATAAGCGATGAAGTGTATATTTTGATTGTGCAACATGCACTCACTTGTTAGTGTGTGTGTGTGTGTGTGTGTGCAAGACTTCATATCTATTTTATTTTATTGTATGTGAATTTGTGGCTGGTGGTTGGGACAAACTGAAGACAACGAGTTTACATTTATATCTATATGGTAGGATCCTACATGATCCTCCTACACTAGGTATTTATATCTTGTGTAGGATCTAGTGCTTCACTCCATTTAAGTACCTATTATAGGATTTTTGAGACAATACGCTTAAAAGGTATCCAAGTTTTCGTTTCACGCAAAATATAATAATTTCGTATTTAGTTGATAGAGCAAATTGTTGACATTTTCATAGTACAAGAAAATGTAAACAATTTGCTCTGTCTGCTTTTGAAATTATTGTACAAAATAAATTACAAGCAATTTCTTTATTATTATAACTGAATAAACATAAACAGACTTATCGTGGGTGTAGTCCATGAATAAATATTTGTACGAAATAAACAGTATGTTTACAAAACATTATTTTCCCCAAATTTCCTTGAATGGTTACGTATATATTGACACATTCACCATTTCGCTCTCCCATGTAAAGTCAGCAAAGGCGATTATACAGCTCAGGGTCACCATATTATACTTGGAGACTTCTCCATAACCTATGATGTATTTTCAACTGGAATTTGTTATACTATCGTTTATCTGTCTCTCATTTTCAAGATTAAACGGCTGAACAGTTTTTAATGAAATTAAGCCATGAGAGATACTCGTATTAGTATCCTGGGGAACGATTTAGGGTATTTTTGTTGCTATACTCGTAACCGATGTCCATGCGAGTGAAGCCGCGGGCAACCGCTACCTATCTGGTTAACCTAGATACTTGTCTCCTCCATTGACTGTACCTACCTACCTACAGTCATGCATTTAAATATTTTAGTGGTCTTAATCCGTCGTCATCAGTTAACGGTAGTCCGTTATAACTATATAACTAAGTATGGATTACGGGCTTATTAGCACTAGCTAATAAGCCTGTAATCCATACTTAGTTATATGAAACTAGTTGTTGCCCACGACTCCGCCCGCATGAATGTCATTTCGATAAAAAGTACCCTTTTTCCTTTACATGAAATCAAATTTTGTTAAGATCCATACAGCCGTTTAGTCGTGAAATAGTAAAAAACAGCTTTATATATAACTCTTACATTTATAACATTAGTATGGATAATTTAATTTAAAGAGCCAAACATACCTACGTATTTAGTTAAATTAATACTACATGCAGCTAATGGCCTTACTGTGATGTTAGAAAATGGTCATCCATCTACGGCCACCCATCATAGCTTAACCCAGCAGATCTATCTATTAATGCAGTATTTTCGTAAATGCGAGCCCCTCAAACTACTTTAAAATACAACTAAGATAACAAAGTCGCAATTATATTATATTACCTACAATAATACCATTTATTTTTTATTGTTTGTTGGGTTTTGTATACTCAGTAAAGCTAACCTTTAAATGTTGTATACAGTCTTAATTGAGCTTCAAATTTAAATTTATATTCTGTTAACAACAATAATATACGTCTGTACAAAATAAAAATAAAAAAAAGTAATATTGAAGACGTTCAAAACATGAACACCTACTCTTACTTTTCAAGAACAATACACGAATAAAAAACAAAATGTTTGCCAAGTTACGAAGCTTTGCTAAAATATTTCAATTTATAAAACATAAAGGAATGATGAAAATAAAAAGAAACATTCTAAGTTGCACGAAGTCAAAAGATAGAATATATTAATATATACCAACACTGGCTGTTTTTAAACCAAAAAATATTTTCTCGTAGATTTTCAACCAAACAAAAAAAACATGCGGGGCAGTCTTTGGGGACTGCCGATAGAAGTGAAAACTAAGTAAGTTGTTGTACAACAATATACGTATGGCTCATGGAAAGCATTCGGTGACGATGCCGCGATTTCCATGATTTTGTTCACTCAAAAAGTGCTCAACGCGACTAAAGAAGTAACTTCAAAAATTGTAATGCAATTTGGACCTTATTTACAAAGTCTTTTTTCTTATTGAGTAGTTAGTGGCCAACCTGGTGACTGATGACAGAGTTCTTGAGATCACCAAAACCTATACAAATACCAATTCCTAAATATCTTTGCTGTGAACTAGAAATTAGACTATTATACGGCGAAACTCAGCTGAAACGCCACTATACGGTAACCTCCGTGCCCTTGATAGGTTACCAATTCATCGTGTAATAGGAATTTGTATCTTTGCCATCCTTTTTCTTTTTGTACTGCCATAAACTATACAAATGATTGAGTTACCTACTCAGTCATCTGGTTTATTACCTGCGTAGTTGGCTAGATTATATTTGGACTAACAGACTATAACCAAATATCTGCCAGGAGCAAAGCACTATAAATGTAACTTATATATTATTGAAATTCGAAGAGGAAAAAGGAATACATCAATAATAAGGTACTAAAGAAAAGGCCAGTATTAATAAAATATGTATCATCATTTTTTATTTACAACATATCCTATGACTACTACATAATCTTCCAACTACATTTAGGATTTCACAATCCTTTTTATACAAAATTGGTTCAATACATATTTCTGTGCGAAAAATGGTCATCTAACATCATACAATGTGGATTCGTTACACTTAGTTATACGCCATTAAACCTTATAATAATAATATCTAATAGAGCCATTTGGAAACTTTGCTACGATATTTACATGCACAAACAAAATCATATTGACATTTGTATTATAAGTTCATATTACTTCTAAAACATTCAAATTTTACTTTAGAATTATTTTTTAAATCTTATTGTGTAATATAGGTACTTGAGAACTGTTTTAGAGCCTTAACAGACTATGGGTTTTATATCGGCCTATAGCGCGCATATTGTAACGATTTTCACAATGATCGAATAAACACCTGACTAAATTATCGGACGATTTTACGTTCGTAGTTTGCGGCGCGTCTATACTATAATATAATGTAGTAGTTAATGTTATGTATTCTAATGTGATCATGAAGATCATAAGTTTTATAATCAAAGGAAAAACGGCCTATGGAAAAATGTTATGCGGCAAAGTATTAACCTTATTCTAATTGAAGCAAGGCATAAAATTTATCGAATAGCATTTGTATAACCCGTTTATTTGTTAAACTTACTTTTTTGGTGTAGACATTATACTTTCTATAATTTCTAACACATTCATTCTTTAACCGCATTGGTTGTACGAAAAATATGAGACAAGTATAATACACAACTATTGAGAGACAAAAATGTACGCTGTTAGAGAATTTTTCAGAACATATACAAGGAGATATTCTTGTAACCTTCGTAGGGTTACATTTGTAACTCTTAAGACGGCTCTCTTAAATCTTAAAATATGTACAATGATTCATAACGTGAAACAATATGACAAAGATTAATCGCTAAGATCTATGTGATATATGAGTGACAGTGCGTTTCATCTCGTACCTAAATAAATAAAGTCTCCACATAATACTAGTTAGAAACAAGGGCCGTACCATGACGTCCTACCGTCTTTGTATCCTAATTTAAATTTGGAACAATGACAGCTAAAGCTAGGTAATAACGTTGACATTAAACGAATTTCAAATGGAGATTGAAAATAAATTGCTATTAGTACCTACGTCATGATACGACCCTTGCACACACTACTACTTTTTGCATTAATACAAACTTGGTACAGTCGCTAGCAGTCAATCTTTACAGACTACATAGTTTTGCATTTAAGAGTTTGTCTTTATCGATGCAAAAAGTCTCTCCCTATTTATTTTTACACACTAGTATATTTGCATCGATACAAATGCAATGCTAAAGTATTACAGTACGCAGCTATCTATCTTTACTCACCGCGTCTTCCTGCATAAATACAACCGCGTGTTTATGTGGCCTTAAAAACGCAAGCGTATCGATGCAAAAAGTCGTAGTATGTAACCGCTTTTGCATACATGACATACTTTAAAAATCTGCCTGTTTCACATAACCATTCTACATTATTACATTAGTTATGTGTACAGCTGTAACACACTGATTCAAAAACATCTGGCATAAGCCCAATCTCAATCTGTCTGAAAAGTTAAAATTTACATAAACTTTGTAATTTAGGTACTATAATCATTGTATCCTTTGAAATATTTACAACTTTATTATTTTTATCCTTTATACAATCAAGGTAGATTGTAGAAATAAACAAATATTTAAAAATAGGTCTCTTAAAGTATTATTAATATAATAATATTATCTTATAAAGATCGTCCAACTTAGCGATATAGCGATGATCTTCGCAAAGTGCTAAGGATTGCAAAATGGTGAACAGTTGCAAAGGCCTATGTCCATTAATGGACAAATTACATAAAACAGACTTATACCATTACACCCATATACAACAAACAATCGTGCTCATTACACAAAGATTTGTCCTGGGTAGGAATCAAATTTACGACCTCCGGCTTAGCAGTACCATTCATCTAAAAAATAGATTTATATTAAATTGTGAGGGATATGTTTTGAACAAATAAGAGCTATATCGCTTACGCATAGAAGAAAATATCTCAAAACATTGACGCCTCGATTCATAACGCTTATGTCATGAATATTGACAAGTTAAGAAATCCAATTTTCTAAAAGTAATCTTCTTACGTTCTCCATCACGATAGATACACAGAAGGCATTGATTTTATATTACAGCTTCGCAATTTTCCAGGCTACGATTGTGTATAAAATTGTTGAAACATTGTCTAAATTTAGCGCTCTCTGGGGAATCGGTTAAAACTTATCCATATTTCTCTCGAATCAGTTTGTGTTATTTATACATTAAGTTTTATTATTGGTATAGTGGTAAGTGACCGTGACTGCTAATTAGGCCAAAGGTCGTGGTCGCACATTTTTTTTAGTAAGGGTTGCTACACATATAAGCGGAACAGCATTGTCGGTTTAGCACCAAAGCCGAACATCAAAACCGACCCGAAGCATTTACCTACATATACTTTTCCACCGAACATTCATCTACATAAATTCGATTTTACCTCCCGGCTGTGCCGATTAATATCGGCTCGCTTATATGTGTAGCAACCCTGCCCCTCTAGACAAGTGGCATAAACGCTAGTCCAATCGAATAGATTAGAAAGCAAATGTATGGGATTTGACGTAAATGTACGACTTATATCGTACATTTATGTCAAATCCCAAACATTTGCTTCTTCGACTGCTATTCGATTCGACTACCGTTTATGCCACTCGTCTGGAGTGGCTGATGAGCACGATGTTCTGTGCCTTGGTTTAAGTTTGTTTTTGTTAAACAGTTTGTTGCCATTGCACAGGCTGTACCTAGTTACCTGCGAGGTGTGTGGATTGAGATAACTTAAGATATTATAATATTAAATTCAACATAGTTTAGAATCTCCAAATGTAGCGCCCTCTGGGAAATCGGATGAAACTTATCCACATCTTCTACATTACATACTTTTTATACTTAAACACTGACAACTGACATACATATATTTAATTAACTATACAATACATACACTTCCATACATACAAACCAACATCACTTATCTAATGAACATTTACTGGTAATGATATTTATTTACATAATCTTGTAGTTTTGGTATAAAACACTACATTTAATCTACATTCTAAACTTCTAAAACATTTCACTAATACGTCTCTTTCACATATACATATATGTACAGATTGTTGATAAGATATATACTATTCTAGTATATGTTATAGAAGGAAAACGTGATTGAGATCTAAATACTAGGTGTTACAGAGATCAAGTACTGAATAATTAATAAATAAATTAACTTTTATTCAAGCATTTACACTTATAAAATAGAAATACAAAAATTCCGCCCTGACTTGACCCGGGTTAAACAATTATTTACCAGTGTAGGAATTGAATATAGAAAAATGGTCAATTACTTACGTAATTTAAAGAACTATTACTCAATAACTCATGTAAAGTTTCAAGTTTGTAACTCGAGTGTTTTGACTCTGCGTTGATAAATCGGTCAGTCAGGACAAGTCATTATGATGTTCGTATACATCTGTCATATTTGGGTATAAATATAATACGTGTATCACAGTAGTGGTCCACCACCGACTGTCCTGCAATCATCGCTATAACGACATTGGAGAGCTCTAAGGACGAGCACCGCTTGCGCATGGCGCCATGGTGGTGTGAAAGCAGTTTAATACACGCTTATTCAAACATCTCCGAGAATTGAACAAGTACGAATACTTAAATAAGATATTTTAAATTATTCGTATTTATTCACTTATTAAAAAACGTAAGTCCAATATAAAAGAGGTTTTCATTGCATTTATATCGATGTTTTACTTCAAAACATACATTTATATACAAGTGATACATAGACGTAGACCATATACGTATACATTTAAAACACGATTACAATTCGGTTACAAACTCTAGTGACACTAAAAGTTATTAGAACTTAAGTTTTCTCTTTAAACTAAAATTAGTGAAATTTCGACGGCTTTGGGATGGTACTTAGATTGATCTACTTATTGCACAGGTATAGTTAACATAGCATTACGTTTTTTTGATTAAAAAGGGTAGGCAGCGGTATACGTATAAATTAAACACGAGATTCTTTCTTCTTTAAAAATACAACTCCGAGTAGACATCAAGCCCTGCGGCGCGGATTTTTTTACCCAAACCTCTTATTGCATTGTAATATAATTTTTGGGGTACAATAAACAATAAGAGCCCCTTTCCAAAATCCAACTTTGTGTCAAAAAAGGATAAGTACCAACCTTTTTCACTGTTAAGGGTCTAACCTTCAACTCAAACTGTAAACCGAACCGATATTAATTCATTCTGTATCCTCACATAAGAATGAAGGTCGTACGTCCCCTGCGGCTGTGTACATTAAGAACAAAGTCATTGAAAATCAAATCTCTGTAATACCGATGAAACGCTTCGAGTCTATACTTTTATTTTCTCCAGTTATCAGTTGTTACTATAATAGGCAATCTTTAGCTAAGTAATAACAGGGTTAAGCAAGCATACCGTGATCAGTCCGTAGATAGTGACCATATTCTAAAAACATAACGAAACTCTTTCATGCCTCAAAAGACCCAAAAACGCTGTTGTATCAATGCCTTTCTCCAGTCCTGCCGGATTGCCGTCCCATCGGACTATAAGAGTGAAAGAATAAAGAGTGCACCTGCATTTACGCACACACCTCTGCACTATAATATCTCTCGCGTAAATGGCTATGGTCCGTCGAGATTAGCTGCCGTGATTGAAATCGATTTGGAGGACATTATACACATATTCTTTCCAGTTATCGATTGGTACTATAGGAAAATCAGATATAAATTTGTCAATTCGCGTGCCCGTTTCATGTTGACATTAATAATTCAAGTGTACCACATTATCCTCAGTATGTGAGATGAGAACATATCTCAGGTCTGAGGGAAATGAGATTAGACATAGATATGAGTGTTCACGTTATTTACCTGCTTCGTACGCGATTCCATTCTATATTTCACGTATAATGTTATTTGTTGAGCTCTGAAGCTCCGTCGCATTGTCACAGTATTAAAATAATGTCACAATATTTGACTATTTTTATTGCTTTAAAACAAAACAGACGCGAAATTAAATTGTTTGAATAAAGTAGAAAGATTTAGAGATAGCATTGCTCTTTTGTTATGTCATATGCCATTTACACGTCACGTAACTTTTCAATTTTGTCATAATAGGTAATGTTTGTTTTGCGGCAAAGGGACAACAATATGAGTGCCTGCCAAGATTTTAAAACAAAGCCGAGAAATTATATGACTACGTTTTTCAAGTCAAATGTTTTTGAAGATCGGCAACGCGCAAGTGATACCCTTGGTGTTGCGAGCGTCCATAGGCTATGGTAACTGCTTACTATCAGACGGCTCGTATGCTAATTTGTCTTTTTAGTAGTATAAATAAATATCCCGTTTCAATAATTTCACACATACAATCAATTTTAATCACAGCGGTGTAGTTGTGTTCCTGTGTGTGAGTACAGGTCTCCAGCGCTCATTTAGGAATGCGTTTTGAAAGAAACGTATTCCTATCCTAGGGATACTCCATCTTATAGCCCTGGTGTAAAAAGATGGGTTGGCAACACGCAAGTGATACCTCTGATATTCCAGGCGTCCATAGGCTGGGGCAGCTGCTTAACATCGGGCGGGCCGTATGCTTGTTTGCCACCCAAGTAGTATAAAAAAAACTTACGTCTTTTAATATTGTAATAAATATTCCGCCTGCTTTGAAATACAATATTACTAACTTGACTATGATATATAACAATCTGATTAACGTAATCTACTTATGCTTCTCATGTTTTCTATTTTCTTTACGCCCACATTTAATATAATGAGATACTTGTATTATAAGAGGTAATATCATATTAATCGCATAAACTTTTGGGCTCTATTTCATTACAGTTTCCGACGCGCCAGGGACGTGACCAGAAAATACGGAACTGAGCGTAATTACGTTTCCTATAATTTATTTACTTAGTTATACTTTACATAGGTATATTTATATATAATAGCAACTAGCCCTCAGTTAGGTTTTGGTAATAATATGCATGTACTAAACATTTTCACCTTTTGGAAGAAATTCTCTAAATGATAGCGAAGATCGCATTAAAGTCTGTTGCGTAGTTTAGAAGATCTAAGCGTGCAGACCATCTGTCTGTCAACTGTAGGTACGTATGGTGGCAGATTAAGAATACAAATGTTACCACCCCGTTCCATCCCGTGGGTGTCGTAAGAGTCGACTAAGGGAGTTAGTCAGGCCGCCAGACAATATCCATTGCAAAGAGGGAATACTCGAAACAAATCCTATACCAATCCGTCTGGCAAGCGTGGTATTGTAGGCAGCCGTGGGCGCTTATGTGTTGAGGTGTATGTATGTATGTAAGCGTACAGACATCGGGAACTGCCTTTATTTTAAACTATGTGAGGGTGATAATATATAAGTTATTATTAAATAACCAATTGCCAATCGGGATATTGTTCTCTTTTCCCCAAAACTGTCAATTATATACTATGGCGTTACGGGCTTGTGACGTCATTAAACAGCATTGTTGTCTTTATCAATATTAACATGCTCAACAGTGGATGTTCCACTGGATTATTTATCCCTATCATCATTAATATTATAAATGTGAAAGTAACTCCGTTTCTCTATTTTCAAGACTAAACGGCTAAACGGATCTTAAATAAATTTGCCAAGGCGATGAATTAACTGATATCTACACAGACAGAGACGCGGACAACAACTATTTATTACCAATAAAAGTAATATTAATTTATTCCTTTTCCCTGCGCGCATCACTCATGGGTTGCAACTTAAAACTAGCGTTAGGAGCTTTTGGCATCCTATATGCTGAGTTGTGACCCTATTGGCACAGTTCAAGTACCTACATGTAAAAACAAAAATATTATACTATAATGTTAATTTCTGTACTTACCTATTAATCAAAGATATTATGTATGTTGTCGACTTTATTGAACCGTTTTTTTAAAGGATTAGATCTTTTAATTTAACAGAAAATACAAATAAACTCATCCAGCAAGTTCCTGTATTTTAAATGAAGTTAGCTGCACTGTTGGCGCGGACTTACAAACTCAATTAAAAATCTATGTCACATTGTACTAACTAAACGGCTTTTAAAATGACAACTTAAGAACAATTCTACCTTTGCTAGTGTCTTGAAGTCAGAGTTTAATATAAAGCATAGTAATATTTTAGATGAATTTTAGTATTTTGTGTTCTATTATTACGGGCAGCCAATCTCAACGGAGGACACTGCATTTATTACCCTATTCATGCACTCTCATAGTCCGGGACGGCAATTCAATACGACTGGAGAAAGATTATTCGAAGTCTGAATAAAATTTTAGAAAACGATCACCTTATATGGAGTTTGCTGGTGTACCCAAACCTCCTGTGTGAGTGCTATTTATGTCTTAATAAGGGATTAAGACATAAATAGCACTCACACAGGAGGTACTAAAGGATCTCAAATCGTCAAATGAACATCCAAGTTATTAAAAACTAGAATCAATGTAAATAGTTCTCAAATAATCCATCATAAACCACACTATTCACTGATTTCAGACAGGTAAGTTCTCTGCAATATAACTTTGAAAAGGAGCGCAATGCCCTCGAGAGCAAAAATCTTAATTACCTAGTAGTAATTACTCTGCACCTCAATATCATCAGAGACACATACTATCGACTAAGTTGTTGCTCGGCCATTTTGACCTTAATAGCTAAAAATTTTATCTTTGAATTTCACATTTCACTATATAACTTTATTTACCCGTAGACCATGTATAATTTTGCGTGGTCGATAGTACCTACATGTCGTTGATGGAATTGATAAATAATATTATCATTATGTTGAATTTCAAAGAGTTGTTTGTGTCCGTTTATTTTTAAAACCTTTCACGAATGAATAACGTCAAATGTGTTTACCGACATTTTTTGTCTAGACCAAACTAAAACAATAAACAATACCGTCTCGATACTTTGACAAGGTTAGAACAAACAAATTGTATTGACAAAACAAAAGAAGCATAGACAAAAGGTGATAAAATGGATTGACACGAAATAATAATAATTGATCATAATAACTTTACAGTACCTACTACTTAATAACTAAGTACACAAGAGATAATAAAGATTTGGTTCATCGCAGTCCTTAATTATGAACAGTAAGCACCTCTTTGACTTTTACTTACAAAATGAAAAATCTTCACTTCTTTGTTCTAGGAAACCCGTTGTCTGAATTTAATCCAAATAGTGTCTCGAAGATGTTTTGTTGGCTATATTCATACCACTAAGTTGAAAACTGCGTGAAGTAATTCCAAGTGATTGTAATACCTCGTGAATAATTCAGAGATGGGCGACCGTGGTAATAGTCGCGCTTCGTAAACGCTACGCTTTTAGAGCCGTGGTGGGCTCACCCTGCCCACGGCCCAACGGCAGCACCTTCCTCGCCAGTCTCGTAAACGTGGACCGAAACTGACGGCTCATACTGCAGTACAACACGAAGTTCACTGCAGATCCTACGAGCGCCATTAGGTCCATCACCTCACCTGTCGCAACAAAAATCTGTATGTTATTAACAAGTCATAAAACGTAACTTACAATATTAAAGGTCGCCGGCCATTTACACTGTACCATGTAAAAAAATGTTTTTATGAAGCACTACGATATGTCAACCGTTGCTTTTCTGAACCGGCCCCGTATAAGCAAAACAGGGTCCGCGATTCAAAATCAAATGCCAATTTGGTAATAATTATTATTATCTTGGACTAAAAGGTATCTATGTCCAAGAGAATAACAATTATTGCTGAATTTAAAAATATACTGCGACGTTTGAACAGGTTCTGCTTGATGCTCCACTGCAACGAGACGATGCGACGCCGCGATGCGCACGACGGTACATCGCCGTGTACCTACAGAAGCACGCTTACAAACCCATGAGCTCAGATATACAATGTTGTTACTATGACAGCTAAAACACAGTGCAGTTACGGAATGAAATCGTGGGTGGAGACCATAAACGGCAAATATTGAATGTAAAGTACAAATTAATGCTAAAATTGGTGCTCATGAAACAAATTTTCCACGGTCCTTGTTGATTTTATAGGGCAATTAAATGAAATCCTTTGTGGAAATTGTTTAAAGTTTCCGGCACATTTTCGGCGTTTAAAACAATCTGTAAATCGATTGTATTTGCTTTGATATATTGAATTGTTATTAGATATCGGTAATTTATCAAGTCCGACTATCAATATTGTATTGACACGCCCTCGCAATCCGATGCAGACTTAGCTGAGCATGAAGTCACAACAAAAACTATTTCTACGTATACTCAATAAACAATAGAATCCAAAATACCTAAGCAATTGTGCAATTGATAGAGTAAATGCTACTTATGATCGACCTTATAGTTGAAGACCAATTAATAATTGTAGATTAGCTAGCCGTTTCTTAAAAAATAATATGTCGAAGACAGTAAAGTAAACTAATATTATAAATGTGAAAGTTTGTGAGTATGGATCTATGGATGTTTGTTAGTCTTTCACACAAAAACTACTGAACGGATCTGAATGAAATTTGGCACAAAAATAGATTATAGTCTGGAATAGCATATAGGCTACTTTTAATCGCGATAACCGACATCTACGCGGGCAACAACTAGTTTAACATAATCTTATTCTAGCTAAAGCGATGCGAGGTTTTTGAACGGTAAACGATCAACTATCAAATGGCACGATTATCCTATAAATGGATATTTCCATATGTGGTTTATTTTATAAGCGTGTCGCGACTCCGCGTGCTGCCGTGTTCGAAGTGGCATTTTAAAAGCCAGTCCCGACTGTTAAGTCGTGAGATCACGTCATATCCTATATGGGCAAACTAAACATCTCTGTCACCGATCTTATTTTGATTTTAAATAATGCAAACCTTAAACTAAGCAATAAAACTAACATCTTACAAATATCACATTAAAATCGAAAACGAATGGCTATAAGATCATGGCATAGCTGCAGGCTGGCCCCCAACCACGCAATAATATTTAATTAAATGTTTTCAACACTGTGTTTCTGAAATTGTAAAGCTTGACTTCGTATAGGTAGGTACTTAGTGCAAAATAACAAAGAAACTATCTACTTTAATATCTGCAAGAAATAGTTCGAAACATCTAGTTATTACTTAGTCGTATATTGTAATAAAACTATTGCAATTTTAGAACTGAACAGATTCCAGGTTGTTCGTGAAATGAGAGCGTAATATTGGATGCTATAGGAATATATAAAGTTTTATGTTGATTTTACACAGAATATTGATCAAGTTTTGTTATACGGCTTGCCGATATTCGCGGTCTTACCTTCCCTTATATAAATCTATGTGATTAAATAACTTTACGACAAAGTTTTGCCAATTGGGCAAACCAAATTAAACTTGTTAGATAGAGAGACTGTATACAATGGATAAAGGTTATAAACTAACTCTTTAGTAAGAATTATATCGTGTCTTAATATGGATTATAAATTTATACACTACTAGCTTCCATCCACGGCTTCGCCCGCGTGTACCATCCAACGGGAGTAGTGATTGGATAAAAATTAAAGTAGCCAATTATTATCCAGATCTGTTTAGCCGTTCTGGTGTGATTGAGTTAGAAGCATCAATCCATCCAAAATTTCATATTTACTTATAACATTAGTAGGATTAGTAGTAAATTGGTAAAGTGAAGAGTAAAGTGGTCTATTGTTTTCCCTTCCTTTTTGTTACCACTAATATTGTAACTTATACCAAATTGTAAATGTTATATTCTGGCGATTAAAAGAGTGACCCGTGTTTCTTGCCAATTCTTCTCGTCATAGTCAGCGAATTAGCCGTAGAAAAAAAGTATGCTGGCATTTTATGACGTTCATAAGTATCATTTATTTGATCTAAATTAATAAATGAGTTCGACTTTGACTTGACTATGAATTTTTACGATTGTATTGGCCTAAAATGCCAGCTGTTCGTTATGCAGAATGTATGAGAGATTCGGTCATCACCTGTCAACAATTAGGACCACAAAGCGTTAGATTTGTTGTTATTCTGAAAGGAAAACCCGTGATGTGTGTCAGGCAATCTTTCTGTATGAGTAGGACAAGCGAGAACATGGGATAGCTAATCAACGTAATTTGCAATGAGTCTTACAGACTAATCAGCCCCTTTAGACAAGTGGCATTAACGGAAGTCGAATCGAATAGAATAGAAAGCAAATGTATGGGATTTGACGCAAGTTTACGTCATTATGTCATAAACTTCATTCGACTACCGCTTGCCACTTGTCTAGAGGGGCTGGTTATTTATCTGTCTGTTTCTGTCGTTATCTGGAAAGCTGTTTATAGTGATTGTGTGTGTGATCGTGTTTTCATTAGTTTTAATCCTAAAAATAGCCATTTTTATCTTCTTTAATATAAATGTCACAATTGTCATTTAATTTCGTTTCAGCCAATCTTAACGAAGCTACGCAGGACGTAGCACAAAGTATTGTCCTGTGTGGGAATCGAACCCACAACCTCGTGCACAGCAGGCGCATACCGCGGCCACTGGACCGCCAAGGCAGTCAAGCGTGCCTTCAGCTGAAGGGTAACCTACCAATCAAAAATACTTAGCTGCTCGCCCTTCAATAATATTACAAAAAGCTATTTGGATTTAACAACCTTTCAAAGTTTTCAAATTGAATTGAATTTAGTTTGTCTGGCAGTTACCAGACAAACTAAATTCAATTCAATTTGAACCTAACCATAGCTGACTCACAGGCACTCCTCTTTTTGCGACGGGTGTTAACGCCCAACTTATTTATTTCCAATTTTTGTGATTGTCAGTCAGGTCATAAATATTTACATTATTTGCCTGCTAGCGTATGACAGCCGTGTATTCGTAATCGTCGGATTGTCGAAAAGTGCTCAAAGGCTGTACCATAAAGTCTGTATAGAGATTTATGTCCGATCTTAATTTGAAATTCGTTAATGTCAATTTTATTACTTAGCTTAAAATTTGACATTTAAAAAATTCTAACTACCTTAGTTATAGAGAATAGTTTAAGAATAAATTGCAATAAAGACGTCATAGGATGGCTCCGTTACAGTGCACTTTAAGTCCCGCAAATTATTTGTTTTGTAAAATCCCCGAATTCAAGTCTTGAAGTCATCTTCAGATGAAGTAATGAAAAATATCGAGGCATACATCTTAACGACTCAAGTCGCACATTAATATTCTTTGTGTTGTACATTTTAAGTGACGTGTTGCTTCAGTCATCCATGTTTATTTTATTAAGTCCTGCAACAACATACGTAGCTTCTACACCATTTAATTGCATCAACAAACTGAAATTAAACTCCGTGCCTAAATGTAATTTCATTGCCCTTGGAATCTTAATCGTTCCTGGCCCGATAAATGCTAAGTGTTGGGTAATAAAAATGTCATTTTATCAAACATAAAACGACACTTTACTTGATAAATCGTCCAAACTCGCAGACGTTTCCCAAGTTTACATGTTTTGCGTGAACATGTTCGATAAGTAAAAGGGATCTCAACAACTTAACTGGTAATTACGAGTATGAGTACGAGGAAAATATATATACATACAAGAGCGTCAGAAGGGACCTCATAGCGGTCTTGGTTGTCACTATCCATTGTGGGCGGTGTAACGGCAGGAATTTTAAAATCAAAGCACACTTGTACAGTCCAACGTCTTATTATTTGTTTCCACAATAATTTCAAATAAAATATCACACAATTAATAAGATTAGACTAAATAAAGAGCCAATAGATTAAAAAGTGTCCTCGTCCGACCGCTGTCAGTAGATTGACAGCCGCCGTTCCTCGTCGTGACACCTACTACTCCATTCGGGGTTACCCGCTCTTATTTTAAGAACTTTTATTACAAAAACCAAATAAAACCTAAACAGTAATAACAAATCGAATGTGTAATTTATATCGGCGCGCCGTCACGGCCGTCCTGCATTATCACACGTCCTCGTGTGTATGGGTCTCATCTGCGGACAATAGACATAATGCTTTAAGCTATACTGCGCTCGGTCTCCCTGACCAATTAATAGACTCTATTTTGGGAGTATTACACTGCAAATCATGAACTACCAGTTAACTAACATTTTTAAAATGCTTCAAACAGTACATACAAGTCTTACAAAAGAAAGTACTAAGTGACATATACGTCGGTCAATCAACTAGTGCCACACAGGCTAGTTAAGTGCCACACAGGCTAGTCAAGTGCCACACAGGCTAGTCAAGTGCCACACAGGCTAGTCAAGTGCCACACAGGCTAGTCAAATGCCACACAGGCTTGTCAGTGCCACACAGGCTTGTCAGTGCCACACAGGCTTGTCAGTATCACATAGATTAAAACGTAAAGCTGGCTGGCAGCTTAAAATGTAATTACTTACCATGGCCGTCATCGGCACATTCTGTCTCAATTTGATTTGTTGGAATTTCTAGTCCACCACTAAGTTCCAATGGAACGTAACATTCAGGCATAGCACGCACACGGTCGTGTGCGTACTTATATGTCCTGTTAGAGTTAAGGGCCCGTAGTAAATACCTGTCCCCATCCAACAGCTCAATTACTTTATAAGGGCCTTTAAATTTTGGGTCAAGCTTGGTTTGGTTACGCTCGTGGTTTTCGAGGAGAACATAATCACCTACTTCGAATTTTTTTAGCCTTGCTTTACTTTTATCGAACCTAACCTTCTCCGAAGAAGCGTTAGCTTCTATTGCTTGTGTCGATTGCTCTCTAATACGATTTAAATCAACTTCTATGTCATCTATTTCTAATGACATTAAGTTTAGAGGCCTAGCAACCTTTCCTATTAACAATTCCAAAGGACTCGCCTTTGTGACCCTACTCATAGTACAGTTAATAGCTAGCTGAATGTCAGGCAATGCATCTTGCCATGACTTATTATTATCTACCTCGACAGCAGTCAACATACCTTTTAACGTGGACATGACCCGTTCTACCTGCCCATTTGCGCGGCTTGTGCCGGTAGCTATCAGATGTAGGTTAACATTGTGTGCATTGCAAAAGTCCCTAAACTCTTTTCCAGCGAAGCATCGACCCTGGTCAGCTATAACGCGTGTAGGAGCACCAAACAAAGACACATTGTATTTTAATGCCTCAATGGCACTATTTGTGTCTATGTTGCGTGTATGATGTAATATCACATATTTAGTAAAACCGTCTATTGATACAAAAACATACTCTTTCGCGTCTTTCTTGCCACTTAGTTTACCTGTTGCATCCATGTGAATGGTATGCCACGGGATTGGAATTTTAGGGATTGGGTGTAGTTCAGCTTGGACTTTCCCCGAATTAGACTTCGCCATTCTACAGGTTATGCAATTTTCTACAAATTTCCGAATATATTTGTTCATATTTGGAAACCAATAGTGGCAATAAGCCTTTTCCAATGTTTTCTCCCAACCTAAGTGCATAATATTTTCGTGCACATGGTTAATTATAGCCCACTGAAATTCCCTAGGTACGATTGGCAACCAATAACTTTTGTGATTCCTGTCAATTTTCCGATAAAGGAGACCGCGCCTAATTTGGTACGTTTTAGCAATATCACTATTAAGCTCATGTGCCTGCAGTTTTGTCATAATAGAATTAATTTCGTTATCCTTATGTTGTTCAGCCTGTAACCAGTGGTCTGAAATCACAGTTAAATTGACACGTTTTTGTTTGGTTTTAATGTCTGAACCCACTGTGGTTGGCAAAGGGTTGCGGGAGAAGAAGTCTACGTGGCTCATATGTTTGCCCTGTCTGTATACGACATCAAAATCAAACGCTTGCAGAAAACACCACCACCTGTGCACCCGCGGTGTAAGGTCAACCTTCGACTTAGAAGCCTTGACAGCATTGCAATCAGTTACCACTGTAAACCTTCTACCTTGCAAATAGTGACGAAAATGCTTGACAGCGTTCACCACCGCAAGCGTTTCCAGCTCATAGGAGTGGTATTTTGATTCAGCGCTGGAGGTTCGGCGACTGTAATATTCAACTACATGCAGTTTGCCATCCACTCGCTGCATAAGTATTGCACCATAGCCTTCAGCGCTGGCATCTGTATGTAGCTCCGTAAGGAGTTTGGGGTCAAAGATCATCAAAACAGGTTTATCAGTCAAAATGTCTATTATTTGCTTTCGAACCTTCTCAAGTTGGGGAGTCCAATTGATTTTCCCTTTTCCCGACGTAAGCCCATAAAGAGGAGCTGCCTTTTGAGAAAACCCAGGTACGAATTGCCTAAAGTAGGAAGCCAAACCAATGAATTGGCGAAGCTGAGTAACATTTTGAGGCGGTGGAAGTTCAGTAAGGGCTCGAATTTTGCGAGGATTTGGTCCTATTTCACCAGCCTCAAAACCTAAAAATTCTACTCTAGTTTTAAGAAAATTACATTTCTTTACATTTAACGAAAATCCTGCATCGGTTAATGCTTTAAGAACTAGGTGTAATCGTTCAATACCCTCGCCTACTGTCCGTGATGGAATGATGACGTCATCTATGTAAACTACAGCGAATGACTCAGTTAATGCACCAAGGGCCTTATTAATGGCTCGTTGATAGACTGAAGGTGCATTACGAAGACCAAAAGGCATAGACAAGTACTCAAACTGTCCATCTGGCGTAACGAATGCGGTACGTTCTATGGAACTTTCTTCAACTGGAATTTGATGGTAGCCACTAGCCATATCTAAAGACGTAAAATAGTTTGCCCCCACTAAACGTTGTATTTGATCCGAAATAAGTGGTAGTGGATACCTATCAGGCACCGTGTTGCTGTTCAGTTCTCTATAATCTACGCAGAGCCTATCGCTCCCGTCCTTTTTCTTAACTAAGAGAATTGGACTCGCAAAGGGAGAACAGCTTTCACGTATGATGCCAGCTGACAAAAGTTGTTTAATCTGATGGCGCACTTCCTGCTTTTCGTCTGGACTTAATCTATAGGGTCTACGTTGAACCGTGAGATTTTGATCGATTAGTTTAATTACTAGCTGACCCGTGCTAACCGTACCAGTGGGTATACCCTCTACGAAATTTGTAGAATATTTTTTCAGTAAAGAAACTAATTGCTGTTTCTCACAAACAGACACGTCGCACTCTATACGTTCGAAATTGTTTGCCTTACTACCTACGTCACAAATAGAAACGACCCTATTTTTTTTAAGAAAAATATTCTTTTCGTAAATTTCTATTGAAAATCCTAATGCAAGCAGATCCCTTCCAATCATTATATCATTTGAAATGCATGAATCGGGTACTACATGAAATAGTAACTGCACTGAATAACCCTGAATTGACACAGTAGAAAGAATTTGGATGTTACAATTAAGGCGCGCGTTACCTATCCCCAATAATGTTACTGCATTAAATTGTCGTTTGCCTGGAAATCTATCGGACAGAATTTGTCTTATTAAAGAGCATTCGGCACCAGAGTCGAAACAAAATGAAAACTTCTCACCGATTTCATCAAAGAGCTGATCAATGGCTGGTTGGATGGAGCAGACATCGACTCGTCGTTCGGTTCGTGCATCGCTGGCCTTAGCATCCACACTGGGGCAGCGCGGTGCGATGTGGCCTCGTTCGCCACACTTGAAGCAGGTTGGAGTAATTGTCTTCTTCTGCGCACCAGCTTCCTTCGACTGTTGAGGGGAGGCAGTTCGTGAAATCTCAAATCGCGTATTAGCAGTGCTGTCACGACTACCATTGCCTCGACATTCACTGATTACGTGACCCGGCTTGCCACAGCTGTAGCATCGCCGCGCATTCTCTATACGTGGCTTCTTTACTTCCACAGTCGGAGCAGTCTTCTCACTAGTCGGAGGTCCTCTTTTTCTAAAGGTAAAAGCCATGAGTTCTTGTTGCAATTTATTGCGAGTGTCAATCTCAGTAGTAAATGTTATTCTTTGCAATCGCGGCTCAATTTTTGAAGCATGTGCTAGAGTAAGCGCGATCGCAATCTGTTCTTTAGACAAAGACTTCCATCGCGCTAAAATAGTGCTCATAAATCGCCCGGCATACGCAGACAGACACTCGCCTTCTTTTGGACTACTATTGAGTAATCGCCATAAAGTCGCAGCTGGAGTCTCAACAGTATCAAATCGAGCTAGGAATAGGTCTTTTAACTGCGTCCATGTAATCCCGGGAAAACTAGATTGGGCAAGCCACGATGACGCCGATCCCTTGAGTGCCTTGCTCATTGTGATTATCAATTCACTACCAGAAATAGGTCTTTCTTGTAAACATATGTCCACTGTTTCACACCAAGCGCGAGCGTCGTGCTCTGGAGTATCAGGATCAAACTCAGGTAACGTTATTTTCATATTGGATACACGTGGTTCTCGTATAGCACGTATTAACTCCATCATATTTTGTTGTTGCATTTCAAAAAGATATTTCCAACGTTCACACTCGTTATCTAGTGAAATATTAACGCTCTGACCTGTATTCTGTGCCTGATTTGTCGCTGGTAATCCCACTTCTGATACAAGAGCGTCAGAAGGGACCTCATAGCGGTCTTGGTTGTCACTATCCATTGTGGGCGGTGTAACGGCAGGAATTTTAAAATCAAAGCACACTTGTACAGTCCAACGTCTTATTATTTGTTTCCACAATAATTTCAAATAAAATATCACACAATTAATAAGATTAGACTAAATAAAGAGCCAATAGATTAGAAAGTGTCCTCGTCCGACCGCTGTCAGTAGATTGACAGCCGCCGTTCCTCGTGGTGACACCTACTACTCCATTCGGGGTTACCCGCTCTTATTTTAAGAACTTTTATTACAAAAACCAAATAAAACCTAAACAGTAATAACAAATCGAATGTGTAATTTATATCGGCGCGCCGTCATACATATACGTAGTTTACACTATCTTATGATGACATATAATAATTATGAGGGTGTATAGAATAATGTATTTTGGTGTACAATAAAGAGTTATCTATCTTATCTGTGTTGGTACGTAGTTATGGTAAGTGTCCAGATGGTTCTCTCGTTTGTTGGAGGATGGAAGGCCATTAATGTGGGATGCTACCTGTGTAGATACTTTGACGAATTCTCATATTCCATTGACTGTGTATTAACATTAAAGTGGGTTCGGCCGTCAATTCTGCAGAGTGTCTCAGGCAACGCGAAAATTAAGGACTTGGTGAGATTTACATTTTTGAGCCGTTTGGACCGCCATCACCACCGAAACCCACTTGACACCACACCGTTATAGTGGCTATAACGTTATGTGGTGTTAAGTGGATTTCCAACCACGTGGGCTAGTTGACCCGCGCACACACACCCACTCACTCACGCACTCTCACACTCACACGGCATTTATTTCATTACGAATTAAGTGCGTAATCTCTGAGATGCTCAATAAAGTGGATTGAGCATCTCAGAGATTACGCACTTAATTCGTAACAGTTATGGTCACGGCACAAATTATCTTCTTTTTATTTTAATAGCAATCGGTCGATGAATGTCTGCCAATGTCAAGTGCTGAATATTCTAGTAAATTATGAATTCAATGCATAATAATGAAAAAAAAACGTCGATCGTCATTTTAATAAGTTTATGGTAAACAAGAACTATGACTTAAGCTAAACATATTATGGGTTTTCCTTTGTTTTAATATTTATTACAATTACTTTCTTTTTATAGGTGAATAGTACTACTAACTGATGAAACCTATTGATTTTAGTACTATTTTCAGCAGGTGCGTTATCATCCCATGGGCACGCCGTCGAGCTCAAATCCTTAGTCTCTAGTCTCATGATGGCGCAGCAATTTCATTTCTTTTTGCTTCAGTTTTTAAATGGGATTACGTTTTTATATAAGTTCCTCATGTCACTCTAATTGTCTAAGCAATAGGCTGAATTTTGTTTGTACGCGCTATTATTAGGATCTTGCAGATTGGAAAACTCTTTTTTGCACTTCATAGCTCATGTATTGACGCCGGTATATCTCCAATTATTATCTCTTCATCTTATTGTTTAGTTAGCGGCCAACTTGGTGACAGAGTTATTTAGATAACCTCTGTCATGATCAAACGACTGGTAACAGTCGGGACGGGACCGACTTTTAACGTGCCTCTCGAAGCACCAAGACGCTCAGATGAAATACCACTATGCGGTCATCCATCAATTCGATTACCGCGACCTTGCTTAACCCACTGATCGTTTAGTGAACAGCGAGTACACCTGGCTACGAGCGCCTCGCGATATGCTGGAATAGATCTCAACTGTACATAGCTCTCAACTCGTTTTTCCATCATGTCAAGTTTGCTTTCTATTGAAGGCTTTTGAACAAAAGACAGGGTCGTAATCTAAATCGATATCTAACAAGGTACGAGTTTACCTAGTCTCCATATTTAACACAGTATAGAAGTCACATCATAATAGAAGTTCCATTTGTAAGGTGATAACGTCTATGGAGTTGTATAGGTATTGTTGAAAAAAATCCGTTATAACAATTTTAATGCTGGCCTTTAGAAATATGTGTCCACTTGTCATGACAAAAAGTTACACGTGCGAACTACAAAACGTCTACGTGTTTCGTGCTATAGAACAGGGAGTTTCCATTCGATTTATTTCTATAACCTAAGTATTTGTTACATAACATATCGTCCTGCCATATTGTCCAAATGGTTTGTGTTTCACATTTTGCACGTTTACACATTATTTGTTTTGCCAGCTATGTTAGATCCCATTTAACAAGGTGCGAGTTCATTCTGAACTCCGGGCTGACGCTGAGCATTCCTCGACAGCAACCCAATAATGAAGCGGTTAAGTTTGAAGAGGTTAAGTCCCAATCAATATTGAGCCCGAGCGAGTTGGTATTCAAACTCTATAATGTTATCCCGTCTTAGGTCACAATTTATCAAACAGGTATTGAGTAAAGTAGATTCATAAGTCCAGCACAGTTCAAAGTCCAACAGTTCATAGATATTTTATAACGCAAATACCTTTCTGTATATTGCAGAACTTTGTAAATGTAAAACATTGAAGATTTTCATCGTAACCCCATCAGAATAGTTTGCTTGATCACTAAAGTTGGTATAATTACCAAGACAAGCCATTCGTCTCACTTAACACTACGAATGGCTGGGCAATTACACATCTACGTACATGTCTAGATATGCAATGTAATTACTAAGGGTCTTTACAGATTGCACGTATCTATTCGTATAGATAAGCTTGTTTTTATACAACTGTAAATAACACGCGCCACAACCTAAGCGCATTTGAGCTTGAAGAAAGGTAGGGCACCATACTAGCGAGCAAGCCCGAATGGGTAACCTCCACATACCTCCACCTTACAGAAGACTACAGCCAAATAACTGCACACAGTTGTTTTTCTGTGTGTGAGTCCAGCGTTCATTTAGGGATGTGTTTTGAAAAGAAACGTATTCCTATCCCAGGGATACTCCTGCCAGACCTGGTGTAATCAAAATGGCTTGGCAACACGCAAATGATACTTCTGGTATTGCAAGCATCCATAGGCTACGGTAACTGCTTAACATCAGGCGGGCCGTATGCTTGTTTGCCACCTAAGAAGAGAAAATACTGTACACGCGAGCCGCAAAGATAGTGCTGACTATTCATACAATAATACTCATTTATTCCTATGGAGCACTAACGCGTCAATAAATTAGTACACAGTATGTAACATAACAATAGATGGCATAGAAAAGTACAAGTAAAGAACGTACAATAAACATATTGACTATCCTATACTATAATTTTAATGCCATTCTGGTTGTATCATAATATAGAAAATTAAAATTGGAAAAATATTTAATTAGTTTTTTAATGTCAAGTCAATAAAAATTAATCAAATTCAATAAATACTAAGTAGGTTACTTATATATTTATAATATACGAAAAATATACGCTTACATACCTAAAGTCTACACTTATTAAGTACCTACGTATAAAAAATCACACAATTGTAAACTCAAAATTCATTTAGGTTACAAAGTAACACTTATGAATAAGCCAGAAAGATGATGTCAGCAAAATTGTCCTACGGCTAGTTCGCTGACGTGACGTGACCTTACCTAGTGCGCGCAATATAAACCCACCCAATCTGTAAACGCCTTAAGTTCTGAATTCAATGAGGTATTCTCATTAGTTATATCCATAGATACTAAATCATTGGTATAATATAGGTAGGTGATATAACAGGGCTAAGCAATAAGCATCAATCCAAATACCCGTAATTTTCCAACTTACTGAACTAATTATAACAGTTAGATATTAGGTATCATTACACCTAGATATTAGGTAAGTATGGCGACTGCATCGTAGGTCTAATCGTTGAATGTGAGTGATGATCACGAGATGCCAAGTTTTTTTTTTATACTACCAAGGTTTGCCACCTTGGTAGTATAAAAAAAAAACTAAAAAACAAGCATACGGCCCGCCTGATGGTAAGCAGTTACCGTAGCCTATGGACGTTTGCAACACCAGGGGTGTCACTCACGCGTTGCCGACCCTTTAAAAACCTTATAGTTCGTTAAACATCTGGGTTTTTCTTCCAAGGAATTCACATTAGGCGATTAGTTTTTTAATTAGCCGTGTTTACAATCCCGTGCCTTGATCGTTTTCTCGGTCGTATCGGATTGCCGTCCCATCGCACTATGAGAGTATAAAAGTCACATACGTCTGCACTATAATATCGTTACTATAATATCGTAGAACATTGCCCCTTTACTTAAATTGAAATGGTTGTCTATCCGATTCTTTATAAGCTCCTTTCAAATACCTACATAGTAAAACTTTACGAGTCTTGCCAGTGCCATTAGATGGTAGACGTAAATACCCATTAAATGTCACAAAACACGTTTTATTTTGTCGAGCAAAAATATTTCTGCTTACTAAAACTTTATAACTAAGTACTTAACATTTCTGCAGCTACTAAATCCATACTAATATAATAAATGCGAAAGTAACTCTGTTTGTTTCTTAATTCGTTTGTTTGTTTGTTTGTTTGTAAGGTACCCTTTGAACGGATTTTAATAAAATTTGCTAAAGATATACTTAGATGTAATACTGCGGAGAAGGACATTCACTGACATGCAGGCAAAAATAAAACGTATCAAAAACTATTGAAGATGGTGAGCTTTTTTGATGTAGTGGTCGTTGAGTGCGACCATTAGATCCCAGGTTCGATTACCGGGCCTGGTAAAAAAAATATTTTTGGTTGTTCAAGAAAAACAATGATGTCCAAAGATTAAATAGTGAGAAGTTTGGGATATCCTTCTTAGTGTCCTGTCTTTTGCATAGTAGGTCAGAGCCCCTTATAAGGCCAGCGTGTGTAGATTAAGGCCTAAACACTCTCAGCTCTCCTGATAGAGAAGAGGAGGCTCGCGCCCAGTAGTGGACCATAGTTTGATATATTATTATTATGTAATATTATAGACTAGGTTTGAGTTTTGCGTGTCTGTTAGTCAATCAATAATTTTATTAAATAGTTTCAGATATTAGTCTGAACAAATTAAAATACATATTCTCCTTGTCCAGTAACGTGTCTAATATGCATATTGATAAATTATATAATTTAATCCACGTACAACTAAATATAATGTATGACAAGGGTGTACGCTGTAGGCGAAACAATAGAATTTATAAAGTAATCAATCAACAGCGGTTACCGACCACTTGTCATATCTACAAACAAAACAATTAATTAATTGGTTAGCTAAGTAGTGGTCAGCAAACAATAAAATTCTATCATACATAGACGGGTATGCCAATTGAAACTGGATACTGAACTGAACCTCTAGACAAGTGGCATAAGTGATAGTCGAATCGAAAAGCAAAAAATAAAATGTATGGGATTTGACGTAAGTTTACGACTTTATATCGTAGACTTACATCAAATCCCATACATTTTATTTTTTGACTTTTCGTTTCGACTATCACTTATGATATTCTCTGGTAACTATATGTATAGTTACCACTTTAAAATTAATAAAATTACTTTTAAATTGCAAGCTCCTAATTACATTACACGAGTTATAGGTCGCTTCGCCCGCCATTCATTCATTGAACAAATGGCGGGCGAAACGACCTATAACTCCATTACACGAAATTATTTACAAAAAAAAAAACACTTATTTTAAATTTGCTTTATTATCATTCAGTAAATTTAAGTCAATTTTCTCTCATAAAATCACAATAATAATGGCTGGTGTATTTTCCATAATACTTATTAACTTTATATGGGTTAAAACGTGTTTCAAACGTATCTATCAGCAACATTTCACGTAGAGCCTCCACAAAACTACCGCAGATAAACCACAGCAGTGTTTTGGATTAATATTTGCCGCCATTCCTATCATAAAGTACACACCCTATTGTCCTCACTTGTGGGACCGATCGATCTATTTGAAGTAATGTTGTGACAAAAATTAAAAGTAGAAAAGTGTAAAATGGCAGCAAAATAAACATTTCTTTAGAGATTGTTTAAGTAGTGAAGAATATAGAAACGTTACACAAATCTGCTTCGAAATATTAATGAAAACAATATTTCGAGCAAATAATAAAGAAACATGGAACATAACTTTATGTCCGTGAATAGTACCTATGTTAAATATTAACCCGAGACACTATATAGGTTTTATTATAAGGTCTGGGGAAAAAGCTTATATAGTGTCTAGGATGTCTAAATACGCAACGAAAATAAAACTTTTTCTTTGTATAGTACTTAAGTGAGAATGGCACCATACTAGCGGGCAGGCCCGTCTGGGGAAGGACCTCCACCTAATAGAAGATCCCAGCCAAATAACTACACAAAGCAGTGTAGTTGTGTTCCTGTGTGTGTGAGGACCGGACTTCAGCGCTCATTTAGGGATGCGTTTTGAAAGAAGCGGATTCCTATCTCAGGGATACTTCATTTTAAAGCCTGGTGTAAAAAAATTAGTTGGTAACACGCAAGTGATACCTCTGGTATTGCGAGCGTCCATAAGCTATGGTTACTGTTTTACATCAGGCGGGCCGTAAGATTGTTTGCCACCCAAGTAGTAAAAAAAGAAAGAAAAAAACTTGTAAACAAATGTTTTTATTTCAAGTTGCGTTTAATTTAAGGTTACTTATTGTGATTGTAAATAGTCATATGTGTATGTAACTAGATATATATACTTAGGTATATAATTATACCTTTTATAAATGCTAAGTATACTGGAGTATATACTGGAGCCCGTGGTGCCGCCCGCGTAGATGTCGGTTATCACGAAAAAAAGTAACCTATTCGCTATTTCAGACTATAATCTGCCTCTATACCAAATTTTTGTCAGATCCGTTCATTAATTAGTCTTTACGTAAAAGAGTAAATTATATCTATACATACATCCATCCATCCTCACAAACTTTAACATTTATAATATTAGTAGGATTTATAAGTACATAGAGTTTAATAAACAACTCAAACCCTATATGCGCTCGGGTCCCCAAAATTATGCAGTAGCAAATAATTCAAATTAACTAGATCATTTGTATTTACGTATAGCATATAAATTAAGCAATCCTGTTCACAATAATCCGAATCATTAAACATGTTCATTAATCCTCTACATAACATATATCAACATTAATTCATATTTTAATTAAATCATTCACCGGTTCACTGAACCAACAATTGTAAATCAGCAATGTACCTAGGTACTTATTGGCTTATTTTATAATTATACTCATATTGGATGTTTGAGTTTATGAAGTGAAATATTTCTATTTTATAATCTGTTGAACCTAGGCCATATATTTTATACTAGCGCCCTAACTTTACCCGGGGCCGGGGTAAACTATTTTCTGTGCAGTGTTCTCAATTTTGTTTTCGTGAGAACATGCTACAAAGTATTAGAATTTTAGAAAAAAAAAGGATCAAAGAAATCGGTAAAGTTTCCAAGGTATGACGTGACCAAGGGAAATCGAGATTCATTTTTATATTAGATATTTCCACAAAGGCCAGTCTTGAGCAGCCTACTTTCGGTGTGGTCGCCACTCGAAAACCTTTCTTCCCCATCGGTTTTACGCTCTTCAAGCGATATGCCCATTGCCACTTGCATCCACTTTCTGACTATTCGAGCTATTATTAAATATTTTTAGCATTTTTGCTATGCAATCAGCTGAAATAAACTTATATTATTATTTAATATTAAAGCAATGTGGAAAAAGACGAGCCCGGAGCAGGGCTGCGCCTCTCGGGTTCCGACTGTAGACAAATTCGAACTCCGAAGTAGGAACTCGGATGGCACAGTTGGTAGTGCGCTGGGTCGGAACCCGAGAGGCGCAGGCTCAGGGCTCGTCTTTTTCCACATTGCTTTAAAATTTATTCGAGCTATGTTAGTAACTTTGGTGCGTCTGCCGATCTCCTCATTACGAAATTTATCAGACAAACATAAACCTATAACCGTTTTTTTTTTAAATTGTTGACCAAGAGCTCTCGATATATATATATATATCAATAACACATCCGAAAGGAATTTTATACTGCCATCGAAAAAAAAACAAATTGATTGAGTGTTTTTGTACGCCTTAAATTGAATTAGCCAGAGGGATAGTTACTTAGAGGATTAAATAAGTACCTATATAATAGAGTTAAACCACGCCTTTTCCGTCTGTTAATGTACTTTAGTTTCTGTTTGGATAATTACTTTATTGGGTCAAAAAGGTAACCAAATTCAAAGTTTGTTTTGAATTTGGTTAACTTGGCCGCTACTAGCTAGACTATGTGATTTATATTCACGGACACGTTGTTTGATTTCATCATATTTGAATGTGCATTGATTGCAGGAACTTTATAGACCCTTGGGAGCGGCAGACGGATTATGCGAGGTATTTTTATTTCTCTCTGGGATATCTATCTGACTGTTTAATTGCTTTGAATATTTCACTTCCCTGTTTTGTTTTCCCTGATCTTCCCAGTCGAACTTGATCGCTTGTCGGATTTGGAAGGGCAAATTGAATTATTCCTTGGTCCAAGTTAATTAGCTTAGAGCTTACAAACCGTGTTGCAGTTGCAACATTATATAATCAAATATAGTCAAGTCCCTAAACAAGCAACAGTTACCTATTAATAAACAAAATCACTTCGCGTCTTTGTAAAATATTCTTACGTTTTGCTACAGAATTTTTCCCTTTATTATACTTGCGAAAATGTAATAAATATTGTCAGTTGTGCCACATTAACGTGACTTATACAGCGATTAGCCGCTCATCATAGCTAAACTGGGATCACGATTCATGGTTTGTAAGCTTTAGACATTTGTAAACGATTTACTTTAATAAATTATTATCTGAGTCTGTTTTGTAATATGAAAATACAATGGTTTTGATGGTATTAACGCTTCTGACGTTTGTTTAATATCAAAGGGTAGAAACTTTGGTTTTTCTTTACAAAATATTCTTCATTATCGTTAAATCCTGACACATTGTCTACGTTTGATTACAAATACGTACTGAACACACAATTATTAAGCCTTTTACCCCGAACGCGTAGGCAGATCTAACATTTATATGTTATATCCCAAGTCTTCTTCTTATGGTTTGGTTAATGGCTAACCTGGTGTCAGAGTTATTTATATCGCATATATTAGGGTCGCTGTCGTGATCTAACGACAGTTTAAATGGTCAAGACCTGTCCCAAGTAAATTATGAGCTTGCCCTATTGCCATATACCGTAATTGCAGACTTAGTGCTGCTATTTTTTACCAGAAAAAAACCATTTGATTCAAACCCAAAATCTAACAATCCGCCGCAAATACATACTACTAGGTACCAGCGAAGTAGTTTACAAAATAATGAAGTAAGTATTTATTACCAATCTGTTGTTTATTGAGCCATCACGCAACACCTATTATTTTCCTTCAATGGTAACTCATACTTTAATTGAATCAATCTACAAAAATATTGGGAAACTAATCACATCAGGACCTTTTCAAGGTGTAAACGGCTCAATATATCTCCCAGAGCGCTTTCGGCTACAGTGACTTTTCTGTTCTGACCAACATTGTAGGATTTGAGACTGTATCCTAATATGATTAATGTCCTATTTTAGACTAAATGTACCAGCACAGTGAGGACATGTTAGAATACCATTCTAGTAGTTGTGCAAAATATTCGATGGTGGCTTGCTTTTAAGAGCATCTCATTTCTTATCGAGATCCCTCCTCCTTTGTTCCAAAAAGGTGTAGACATTGCGTTGCACCAAATGCCTGAGATCTATTACTGGCCAGATTCTCCCAACGAGAAGGATCTATATTAAATTTCTTTGTGTATATTCTAAACATCTTTATCAAGAATTAAACGGCTGAATAACATTTTCCTAAAGACAAAATAATGTAGGTCTAACGTAGAATTAATTGCGAGAAAGTGATCGTAAACTACGCCTTCGTACACAATGACTGACAGCCCGTTTACGCTATCTACACTGTTAAGCGAGTGTAAATGACACTAATTTGCTGAAATCCCATCTTCGTACATCCTATCGGTATAATGTTTGACTTGGCGACATTGCATTACATGAATACTGCGAATATAAGCGATATTTTTCCGTAACGGCTCATAACAAGGCAAAAATGTGCGAAGGTATGCCACAATCTTCCACATATCTTGTACGAGAAGTATGTTAGAAATTGTTATTTTATTATAAGGATTTTTTATTGTTTTTTCTAATGAGGAAAAGTATTAAAATATATTTATACAAAAAGTATCAAAATATATTTATACAAATATACAAAAACGGTGAAAACTTGTAATTGGCAATAATATTATATTTATCCACGATGTCATTAATCCGTAAGCTTTCTATAAAATTTAAAAAGTAAAAATGTTTCTGGATCCCCGTAAACGAGTGATGCTCCAGGACTTGCAAGCGTCCATAGGCTACTAGACACGCAACTTAAGGGCGTCAGGCGTCAGGCCTGCAGCCGCTAGTTTGCCACTTAAAAATATAAAAAGGCATGTTTTACTTACCAAAAGCATAGTAACATATTTGGAAGAGATGTGGAGCGATAGCTGTGAGCAGACCGAAGAGAGCTTGAGGTAGTTCTGTGGCGAGGAACAACCCGAGGAGAGCGACTAACATCCTCGTGGTACGATCCGTCCGCCCGCCTCCCCCTCCGCGCTTGCCACCATCCTCATTCAGCCGAGCTTTTTCACCCTACACATATTAATAAAAATTACTATTTAACCATCATTCAGGCGTAATGCTACCTGTCCATAGGACTGGAGCTAGGGAGCAATGCGGAGCGGAGTTGCGGACTATACCTGTCTATTGATGCGGAGCAAGGCAGCGAAACGGAATTTGGGACTGTACAGAGCTAGATCGAGAACGTGCGACGAGTCTTTTGGACCTTACGGCCTTTTTTTTACCACTGCCCGGCTTTGCTTGTCCGTTTCGCTACCTTTTTTTCCCCACCCTGCTTCTCGTTTAAAATGCATAAAGTTTATTTTTTGGCACAGTTTCGGTGGACAGGCACCCTAATATCACCCATCGCTTATTATAAGCTATACCATTATTACACATCTATGGAAACAAGATACCAGGATATAGAACAAAGAAAAGAAAACAATGACGCTTTCTTTTCGTACTATTCTTATATACGTAATCTGTATATTTTCTACTCAAAGAAATAGTTACTCGCAGATCTTTTGTTGAAGGAATCTAGCTACTTATAAATACGTAGTACGTATGAGTGTAACATCACACTAGTTCAGAAATTATTGATTACATATGCAAAGTATATGCAGAGCTTTGTGGAATATAGAGGGATTTTGATTCGACTTGTCCCCATATCAGAATATGCACACGTACCTACAGATTAGTTATAAACTATCGACATGTTGGTTAAATTATTCAGAAACTGTAAGCCCTAAGGACCCTATGTATATGTATATGAAGACATGTACCTATTATTAACTATCTAAATGGTTATACGAGTATATTTAATTCAGTTCAACGAGCAAGGCGCGTCTAGGAAAGGATCTTACAGAAGACCACAGCCAAATAACTACAAACAGTGGTGTGGTTGTGATTCTGTTCGTATGTAAGGTCTCTGCAATGCTCATTATCATCTCTGCCGAAAACCTCCTCCTTTTAGGGTTTTCACAGCATACGGTCCTGACCTGGCCGTGTCTTAGGGCTACTGATGAAAATCTTAATAAGCTTCCACCTTCCACGAGATGGACCAAGTAAAGGTTGTGGTTTGACTAAGCCCTTGGTCCACCTCGTTGGAGACCTGCTCACGCTCATTAGCATTTGAATCGTCGGCAACTGGACCTCTGGTATTGCTAGTATTCATCAGCTACGGTAATCGCTTATGTATCGATATATCGATGTAAGTTTGCTTGTCAAATTAGTCGTATAAAAGTATAAGTTCAAAAATTACCTCGTTTGTGGAAATCGCTGACTTCTTCAACAGTTTCTGTCTTCTTCGATCACTTGATTTCATTTTTAATATTAACAATACACTTAATATAGACAATACAACACACGGTATAAGTTTTAGAAACACACTGTATATCCAGAATATGGCTGTCAGTAGATCGTTGTTAAGGGTCATCTTTATAGCGTACTGTGGTTCAGTGCTCACTGATGCGTTTACTATACCGTTCGTATCGTTCAGTGTACCGTTCACAGAACCATTAATCGACGTCTGGGGTAATTCTTGAATATTCATAGCGAAATATATAGGAAGACACAATATCGGACACACGGCATATGCGACACCTATGGCTACGTTCGTGTTCTTCTTGTTACACAATGTTCTGTTTTTCTGAGGGAATTTTATCGCTATAAACCTCCAAACTGCTAAAGTGATCGTCAACCAAATCGATATTGTATGAAAGGTTTGGCTGAATATAGAGTGGAAATAGACGAAAACTGCCCACGCATATGAATTTCTATTAAGCTCTGCGCATATATCTGTGTAGATGTGTAGGGCAAACGGTATATAGTCTATCATGACAAGGAGGTCGGCGACAGCTAGTCCTGTAAGTATAGAGTTCGTTGAAGAAGACATTTCCTTGCGACTGAGTACGGCAATATTGACTGTATTGGCGGCGCAACCGAGGAGACAGATTATAAGTGCTATGTAGCCATGAATGCGGACGTAGACACGTTGGAACGCATATCCCTCCGGCACGCAGTATCCCACAAACTCATCAGAATTACTCGACATCTTTATTTTCTATTTTATTATTATGTCAGCGACATACTCTTGCCAAATTATCTATATACAGCATGCATTGTCTGAAAAGAAAGAAAACTCACGTTATTTATTATATGACTTAAATTTTATAACAGAGCGCACATTCAGGGAACCTAATAGAGAAGCAAGGAACCGGACCGCTGTCACTCAAAAATTCTATCTACCCACGCTGTTCTTGTAAAATAAATAAAATATATATAGGTACAAGATTTACTGGTTGCTTATGTGTTATCCGGATGTTGGAGGTTATTTATGTGTCAGCCTATAACGTTACTATAATGGGATAATCATAAATAAAAGAAGAAAAACGCTGCCTTTGACTGTATGCCATTTTCTTCATATTGTCCTTAGACTAGATAAATATTTTCTTTAGTATGATTATTTGCTATCGGATAAGTGTCAGAGTTTCTAAACGACTTTGCAAAGCACTACAAACTCAGTTTTCACTTTTCAAGCGGTTTGTCAAGAGTTGAAAATGTTGAGTCTTGTCAGTTCAGTAAACGGTTTAGTTGTTACATGTTTTAAATTAAGTTTAAATACTGCTCTTTTAAGGTTTTATTTAAATAAACTAAAAGTTTTATAAAAATGAGGTGCAGTATCACATTTTCTTTAAATAAGTTTAAACTTAATTACTTAAGTTTTAACTAAAAGTATTTCAGTATCACTAGTGGGAGTTTATAATTAAAAAATGTTTACGTTTTACAATCTGGACAAAGTTGTAAAGTAAACATAGAGACGCTTATATATGCGAACTCACCTATACCTATTCATAGGATAACCAATCTTAACCCGCTGATCGTTTACTGATCAGCGAATTCACCTGAAGATTACCTTCATTTTCGTTTTCCTGAACTTTATAATTACATAACTTTCAACAAATAAAATTAATACATCAACCATTTGAATAATGTAAATGAACATTGTGTTATTACTAATTCAAATATACATATTCATGAGTATCTTCACTTCAACGTTATCCGGACACTCAGTAAGGACTTACGAAGTTAGTAAGATTTAATATCCTCTTAACCAACAATAAACTGTCAGTTATATATCCCCACTTGAATAACAAATGATCCCTGTGGATCCATCCCTATGAATACTTGTTTGTGTGCAAATACCATGTTAATCTTCTTATATTCTTATGATTGTGGAAATAAGAGATTTTAAGAGATACTTCATCTGAACCCATAAACGGCCCACTGCTGGGCAAGGGTCTCCTCCTTACAGTTGGAGAGAGATTTTAAGAGATACCTCTCTTAAAATCTCTTATTTCCACAAATACTAGGGCACCATACTAGGGAGCAAGCCTGACTGGGGAAGAGCCTCCACCGTACAGAATAATAGTTGTAGTGGTGTTTCTGTGTGAGTACAGGTCTCGAGAGCTCATTGAGGGATGCGTTTTGAAAGAAACGTATTCTTATCCCAGGGATACTCCATTTTAAAGCCACTATTTTTACTTGTGTTGTCGACCTATTTTTTACACCAGGTAAAAATATAGGTCGACAACACACAAGTTATAACTCTGGTATTGAAAGCGTCCATAGGCTTACGGTAACTGTTTAACATCAGGCGGTCCGTAAGTCAAAGTCATCAAAAAACTCATTTATTCATTTAGATCAAATACATGATACTTATGAACATCATAAAAACAAATGCCAGCATACTTTTTTCCTACGGCCAATTCGCTGACTATGGTAGGGCAAGAAACTCGGGTCACTCTTTTTAATCGCCAAAATATAACATTTACAATTTGGTATAGGTTACAATATAAGTGGTAACAAAAAGGAACGGAAACCTGTGTACCATTCAGAATGAAATTTAGGTAAGTATTTAATTAAATTATTTAATTAATTAAGAAACAATATAATGTGTTAAAAAAATAATGAATTTAGTATGGGAATGAGGGATCGTTTCTTTTTGTAAAAATAAAATAAGATAGAATAGATCTTTTTGTAAAAATAACGTAAGCTTGTTTGCCGTAGGGTGAGGACCTAGTGAACCTTACAACTACAAAATTAATACGGGTTTATACTTATTGAGCTACTCACGTTCTTGATTGTTAATTGTTTTTCTTAAGTTAAATTATATTTGTGTTATTCCATCAAGTCTTGTTATGCGAGGAGAAATAAATAAATATATTATCATTATTATCGCACGGGCTGAAGGCCAGCCTTTATCTGGGTCAACGCATCACTTTTGCAGCTTGGCAGTAGGCCAGTCTTTTGGAGATCTTTCCTTATAACTGCGACCTCAAATATTATTTATTTATAAGAAAATTTCTATGGATATGATATTTGATTGTTGTAAATAAGATTTTAGAATTTATGAAATGGCTAACGTAATTTTTTTCGTATTTTCGTCTTGAAAAGTTTGTTTAGGAAAGTACTAACCACCTAATATCACATTGTGGAATGCAAATAAATGATATGAATATGATATGATGAATATGAATACGAATACCTACTGGAAATTTTCCAAGTATGGGGACGTTAAAGCACTGACCATGGCGTCCTTATAGCGATTTATTTTTGATTTTGTTTTAAGTTTCGTACAATTACAACCTTAGAGTAAAGTAAAGTTAATATCTTTCGATTTAAATTATAATCGAACTTCAAGTTTATCTTTATTGGGAACAACGACATGCCGCCCCAGGTAGTGAAAATACTGCGCTATGTTATTGCACATAAACTAATAACATTATGTAAACACATAAATATTAAATATTGTTGTTATAATGCGGCCTTTAATATTACTTGCCTACATAAATTTAAACTTATACACAACCCAAGCAACGCCACGAGAAGTAGGAAATATAAGTTTACATATTACCACAATTTTGCAAGAAATACCATTGTCGTTAAAATAAATGGCCCGACTTTCATTTTGATTCTTTCTTTAATATTGTAGGCAATTGCGTCACTTAGGTATATGAAAATCTAGAGGTCTGTTCTGGCTTTACACGGGTGGACCTTAATTTAGATTTCGTAAGGATTTTAATATTTATTTTAAATATAACATAGATGGGCTAGATTATATTTTTTTTAAATAATAAAATTCTACAAAATCTAAATACTTAGGTATTTGCTAATTCTATAGATAAAATAAATTTTATTTTAATTAAATTAATCGGTTTAGAAGTTTTTGAATGTATCCATTACAAATAAAGGTACAAAGAAAATCTCACCTTTCCCTTTATATTATTAGTTTAGATAAAACTGTACATTCCATTTTTACCATAACAAACAACGTTACTAAAGAAAATATCAAACTAACGACGAAGCATTTTGAGATCCAAAGAGCAAGTAATACAAGTTACAGCCCACTTACACTTTACGGTTTATCGAAAATGCACTTCAAGAGAAATGCGACTAGCTAGTAAATTTTATGAAATCTATTCTCCATCAGCGGCTTCGCTCGCTTGGTACGTTTTCAATAAAAAAAATTAAGGCTAAAAAAAATTATGTCGAGATCAAAACTATTCTACTCTTTGGTTGTTTTGCGTTTGTTGGTTAATAAGACACATTTACAAAATTTCATTTCGGATTGCTATAAAAAGAAGGTATTATAATACTTTCATAAAAACTTTTTATCATATTTAAAACATAATTATGTGGTTATATGTAAACTTATATTTCCTACTTCTCGTGGCGTTGCTTGGGTTTTGTATAAAAACATTTTTAATACCTACAACATTTGAGGGTTGCCCTCGATTTCCCTGGGATTCCATCATCAGATTCAGAGTTGGTGCCAATGGGACCTCTAGAGTATAGTCTTACAAATAAAAAAAGAATTTTGAGAATCGATCCACAAATGGAGGAGATATCAGTGAACATACATGAAAAAAAAACATACAGTCTAACATTGACCCTCCTCCTTTTTTGAATTCGGTTGAAAATAAAATAACATGGAGTTTCCGGACGGTTTACCAACTTAGGTATTCGAGGATTATCAGCTTAAAGTTAGGGTGGCTGTATAAAACTATATTTTAATCGGATAAAAAGTTATATTACCTCTTATAAGTTGAACTTTTATAGTTCTAATAGGTATTATTACATAAAGCGAAAACTTCAGATTCCTATTAATATGGAATTACATTGCGCGCACGAAGAAATGTGATTTTGCATAGTTACAAAGAAAGAGTCAGGAAAAGAGAACTAAAAGGAGTAAATTTGGATGGATGTATGGATGATGTTTCTTACTCAATAATATTGAACGTTTCTAGAAGAAATTTGGCACATGATAGATTTTAGTCTGCAATATTAAAAAAATGTAGGGTTCCGAAATTGCCATTCCCAATAATGCGGACTAAGAATAAGGAATCTATAGTTTCAGCATTCATGACTTCTGAAAACACAGGAGAATGGTAACAATTTTGGTAAAAATCTTGAACTAAGTCTCATTAAAAGGGTCGCGGGGAACGAGGTGGAAGATGAAGGGGGAGGGGAGTCACTCCACCAGGCGCGGTTTTTTATATCGAATATGATACCTTATGTTTTTTTCTTGTTCGTATGTACGCCTAGCTATACCCGGCGCCTCCACCATGTAGAGCCCCTTCGTCGTCAGCAGCTTCTCCTCCTTCAAACACGTACTTCGGGCGTAGACTCCAGATGGTCAAAGCAGGTATAGCTAGGCGAAGGGTTCTTGATTACTTTGGTAAATGAATAACATTGATTACTTTGGTAAATGAATAACACCGGATAACTATATGATTAGTTTATTTTACTTTTCCCTACTTACAATAAATTATAAATACAACTTGGCTTCACCGAAGCCCGAACCTGTCTGCCCATGACAACCTTCAAATCATTCCCCTTTTTTCCAATCTCTCTGAATTCAAATATAATTATGATTTCCTTTTATACCACGTTAGAGGTTTCACTATTGGTATGCGGCCAGCTAGTGACCACCAATAAACCTCTACACTACCTAGATATTAGATTCTGCTTCGTAGGTCGTAGTTCTAACCTAACCTACTGATTATTTTAATTATTTTAATATGGTCAGGTAATCCTACTCTTACATCTATTACAGACTACGAAAATTACAAAAATTAAACTCATTTCCACTATTCGTGATTCTTTTATGTAAGTACGAAATAAACACGCGAAATTATAATTATATAGAAAAGCTTGAGACAAAATCCCACAGTTACAGATTTTTATATTTCAGGAGACTTGATTCAAGACCCAATTATTTTAACTTATTTATTTATTTAAACTTTTGCACATAATAATATTGTACAACGGCGGACTTAAGGCATTTTCTACCAGTCAACCTTTTGGGGGTGTAGAGATAAAATATGGTAGGTTCAGTTATGCTCGTTTAGTGTTAAAAATGAGATATACACAATTCACAAGAATATACATAAATATTAAGATACACATATAAAATACAAAATAATAAATACAACAAAATTATACATAAATACTACCTAAATAATATGTATATAAATAATAACTGAAATAATGATAGACGTTAAGATTACTCTGCTAATAGTTTAAGATATTGTTGACGTACTTTAGCTTAAAAAGTGTCTCGGTTGGTGGACATCCTGTTTTCGAGAGGGAGTGCATTCCATAGTAAGATAGACTGAATATTGAAAGAAGAGTGAACAAGACTAGAACTATGAGAGGGGCAAAGAAGAAGGAGATTATTACAAGATCTACGATTCCTATCATGATTGCTGCAGAGGTATTGTAGGTGAGGAGTAAGATACGTAGGAGCATTAGGAGAATTTAGGAGAGAGTAAAGAGTAGTCAGCGCACGCCAACTACGTCGTTGACGAATAGGGAGCCATTGCAGCTGGGAGCGAAAAGTAGATACATGAACGTACTTATCCAATAACATTTTATAAGTTAATCGGCTATTACTCGTAAACTTGTGAATTCTACTTAGCTGTGATAGTTTTCCTTTTCATTTAATTATATATACCACTACTGTAATTTTTTTCACATTTCCAAATACCACCATTTGGCTGGACACTTAACTCTAACAAAAATTAGCTCTTAAAAGCTTATTATTTCACGAACAAATTCCTCAATCAAAAAACAGTCTTAACAAACCTACAATATTTTCATAAGACCTATTCAACAATACCAAATACCATGGGTTAGAAAAAAAATAAACATCCTCACTTTACATGCACAGGAATTTTTTTTTTCAAGATTTTTTTTTCCACTTTGTCGGCATGTCTAATGTGTAGATTCGTGCCAAATTACAGCTTTCTAGGACTAAGGGTATCTGAGATAAGCTGCGGACAGACGGACGGACGGACGGACGGATATAGCGAAACTATAAGGGTTCCTACTTCGGAACCCTAAAAAAGGACACATAAAGAGCAGAAGAAATTTTACTCTATCTCTCTCTCTCTCTCTACCTGGTTATCTATACCACATGGTGGTGGTGATGATGTCAATCCGCTTCGTGTACTTCCTTCATTTCGCACTGTACTTGACATCGTATTTCAGAATAGAAAGAGCTTTACTAACAATACTAATATAAACAGGGAAGTATCACCCACAGACGAAGTTATCCTGCAAGGCTCAGTGACAAACTTTCTCTACCGTGTAATCTCCCGAGAATAAACTAGTTTAATGCGTGCTTTTAGCAAGTGCTAAGGGTACCTCTCCAAGTTCTACGTTCACTTTAGACTTTGACTACGGCGTAATGGTAATGGTTGGCCACATTAATTACGGTAAGTAATTATATTGTATATTTTATCTAACGTTGTTTCGACAGCATTTGATTTTGTCAATCGTCAAAAAATCATCAGCTGTATCTGGTCAGCAACTGCATTGAAAATTATCAGAAAGTTAGTGGATATTTGGTTGGTCAATTAAGTAAATTTTTTTTCACTTGATTTGCTGACAAAACACATTTCGGAGATGACCGAAACCTCTTTAATTTGCTGGCGTTTAAATGACACAATAATTTATTACATTATCTTTTATTTATCCATCTGTCATCGGTACTGATATTCTACTCATAATAACATTTTTCATAATACTTTTATTACCCTTGCATGTTTCTACTGTGTTTTCATTTTGCGTGGGGTTCAGTTTCCTTCATAATATTATTATTGCTTAATCTTTTCTGTTTTATTCTTCTTGTTTCTGTGTATGCTAATATTTTTTTATTATATTCTATAGTATCATAAGTAGCGTGACAATAATATTGTTAGAACTTTTATAATACATTTGATCATATCGAAATTACTCTTCATAGGACCTCAGGGAAGGCATTTTGCGTATAAACTGTTACAGAATAAGGTGTGTTGTTATTTTAAATTACTGACACAACTTTTCCATAGGGTATTTGACTACGTTTTATTGTTAAAATGTAATAGGATGAAATGAAAGTGTGTGGAAAAACTAAAATACAATTGTTTGAAAAAGTTTGCTGTTATAAGCATTTTAATCATCATCATGTCAGATGAAAGACGACCACTGCTGAACATAGCACTCCTCAGCAGCTTTTGGTTTTTAGCTGACTTTATCCATCTGCTGTCTGCAACCTTCTCCAGGTCATCGGCCCACTTTGTTGGAGCTTCCCCACGTTGTGAGTTCCAGCTCGTGGTCACTACTCCAGAACGTTTCTGGCCCAGTAAAATTAAGGATTTTTTTTAGCTATGTCAGTTTAAAAAGTTGACACAATTTAGTGACAATAGGCAGGGCAGAATTTCAATATTGATAAATAATTTATTAAGACATGACAATGCTGCTTTGTGACGAAACACTTTCGTAGTATTATAATGTCTATTTTAGAAGAAAGCAACAGCAATATTCCGAATAGCAGACTTCAAAAGATTATACATATATATTATTCTGCTTACCATCAGGCCGGCCGTATGCTTGTTTGCCTCCTTGGTAGTATAAAAAAAATTATCAACTTTTATATTTAAACAAACATTTTATTAACCTCTTTTACTATTTAATTTTATCTTCCATTGAAAAACATGCGTAACTTGCGTAATTAATATTTTCTTTGTTGTCAAATACACTGTTACTAACTAAACCTAATTAATATTCTTACACATTTGCCTTCTACAAAGTTTAATGCATATCAAAGCAAAATGAAATGGAAAACCAAATTTCATTTGACCCTTTTATAGCGAACAAATTGACAACGTCCCGGAACTTGAAAAGAGCTAATTAATTCATTATTCTGACGTTTTACATTGCCAATTAAGAGACAAAAGTGATTTAAATTTATTCTAGTTTGAAAACAAACCGTAGACTGTAATTTTCAAGAAAAGGGTCCTAAGGAATGTAAGGGGACCATAATAATAAAATTATAAAATTTCCTAATGGAACAAACCCATTTAAGTTTCCTTATCACGTCTTTATACGGAAAGGGTCTACGGGTCAAATGCTTGCAAACTCAGCTATTATACTATAACCCTAACCTCAGTATTTAATTTGAGAGTAATACCAATCTTTATAGAGAAATATAATTTGTTTTTATAAATCACTAAGATGGCAAACATGTATATGACTTTACTTCAGCTAATGTAGGTCATTGATGCTTATAATATCAGTAGGTTATAATACAAGCAAAATCAAAATTAAAAGCATAATCTCTCTATGCTTACAATTTCGGCTTTTTACAGCAGTGACTGTACCCATCCTTTTAGGAAAAGTAGTCGTGAATCTATGCAGTGTATGTATGGATTAAGACAATCTGAATATTTGGTGCAAAGGCTAAATATTCACTGCTACTCTAATGTAGTTTATGAGTCTTAAAACAGGTAAATAATAATAATGTTTATATCCTACAATGTCAAAAATGAATAGCAGACAATTTGTAAAAGGTTAAAATAAATGTTGTCTCAACCACAAGTATAAGATATAATGTAACTTTACTCTATTATTCTTTGCTCTACCTTCATAAGTTATCGAAATAGTCGCTATAAAAGAACAAGTTGGAGAAGAGCAAGAGTCCGACCTACGCAACTTATATTTTCTGTCATAAATAAACCCAGTAGTTTGTTGCCAACGTGACAATTTGTCACAATGGAAAAGTTTGTTGTTTGATGACATTAATAATAAAAATAGATTTAAAACTTTAAAAAAATTACGACGTGAAGAAAAAACTTTGTAACCCTTTTGAAACACAGGGCGCACGGAGGAATGTGAGATTTGGCATACTTAGTTACAGTTTTTACGGCGAAGGAGTACGGAAAGCAATTATGTTCGAATTTCGACCACCGAGACCACTGAGAACGTTGAGTTTTTGAACATCGCAGTATGAGTGCCTTAATCCCATAGATTTTGATTTCAAAAAATATTTCTAAACATTCTTGATATTTTGGTGATACAAGCTTTCACTTTGACAAGGTAAACTTTGTAATCGACAGTAAAAAAAGTTTTTCGAATTACAAACTCTTACTAGGGTATCTACTGTTTGCTTTCGATGTAAAAAAATGACACTATTAGATACATTGACATTCATTTGTTTCGATAGCGCCTAATGATGCAGAACCAAATACCGTTTGTTAGTCGAGGATTATTTCTTGCCAAGTCCTCTGTTTTTTGTTGTGAGTTTTGGGGGTATTTGCGTAAACAACGAACATGTATCCCATAAATATCAATAAGCTCAAGCTGTATACTTCTTTTAAGTTATGTTGTCTATCGTTTGTGAATATGTGAGACGTTTATGTTGACAATGTTTGTATTACATAGATTATATTATATTTTGTTATTTTTTTATTCCTAAGGTTATAAACAAGTATTGCCGTCTTTGTTACCGTCTGTTTTGTTGGTGAGTAATACAATAACAGAATAATAACGTCGTCCTAATCGAATTTTGGTCACGGCGGCTTCTCTCGTCGGAGACTATTACGAAGGATATTATAGTTCATAAGGGTGTGCGCAAACATAAGTGCAGTCTTTATAACCTCACTCTCATTCACATTTCGGGTATCTATTGTGAATTTCTTGACAGAAAAACACAATAGGTACCTACCTACCTACCTATTTTTGACCTGATCCGGGATTCGAACGCAGTAGGTACTTCGTGATCAGCAGTCTCACTCGATCTCCAGGAAACTAACGAAGTAGTTACGACATTAATAATTGCTTAGCAAGACTTGCATAGTAGAAATGGCTCCAGCCACCAATAAAACAAAGTGAAGTTTGCCCCTATCAGTTTCAAAGCTATAAAATAAAAAGTTAACGACTGATGTCATATAAACAAGCTTTAAAAAGAGCAGATAAGACTGGTCAACAAATTCACACTTTGTGACTCCACAGTTCTTGGCTGGCCTGTTGGTTTAGTGGTTAGTGACCCTGAAAGCTACGCCGGAGGTGGTGGATTTGATTTCCACACGTGACAAAACTTTGTGTGATCCATAAATGTTAGTTCTGACTCTGGATGTAATTTGTGTCCACAAGTTTGTATGTTTGTAAAGTCCCCCGTGTCGCCCCGCGACACAGAGCTTGTTTGACTGAGGCTTGATTTATTTGCTTCTTATCTTAAAAAGGTAACTTACGCAATAGGAAACAAGCCCTGTGTCACGGGGGACTTTATAAACCATCAAAAAAAGCTACACCATCAATTGTGTAAGCTTCACACACACGCAACACACTAGAAATTGACGAAGTGACCACTTAAACAACTTAGCCACACGAGCCATTAACTTGACTTGACGTCTGCCACAGACAATGCAGTCAATGTGCCTGTATTTTAGGCCACGACAAATGCAAAAAATTATACATTAGATCTCAGTTAAAATATCTGATATTAGTTTAGTTAGGGCCACTAAAGGGATAAGTAAGCCTACATAGACAAATTAACAAAAAGTTTAGTTACCATAAAGGTGAAGGAGGAGGAGGTGAAGGTACTAGTCCATACTAGTGAGCAAGCCCGACTGGGAAAGAACCTCCACCTTACACATGCCCATAGCCAAATGACTACATACAGCGGTGTAATTGTGTTTCTGTATGTGACTACAGGTTTCCAAAGCTCATTTAGGGATGCGTTTGTAGCGAACGTTTTCCTATCTCAGGGCAATTCCATCACGTATAATGTTTATTTTTGGGTCAGCAACACGCAAGTGGTACCAGCGTCCATAGGTTAAGGTGTTTACCATCAGGCGGGGAGTATGCTTGTTTGCCACCTATGTAGTATAAAAAAGTAAAATTTAATTTTTGTAAAGTGTTTATCTGTAACTGGCGGTAAAATGTGCCCTTGGTCCTCCCCAGGATACCATTTATCTCCTTGCCAATTTTCAATAAGAACCGTTTAGTCTTGAAAAGGTTAGTATACGCATAAACCTTATAGCAACAAAGCGCTCTTGTTTTGAGTACAGTTTTTCTTACCCTTAATCTGAAGGAAATCAGGCCATTTCCACCATAACAGCGTAAATTATCTGTTGTTTAGGTACCAGAGATTTATAATACTAGTGGCACCTCCCGGCTTCGCATGGGTAGACTTTTATTTAGTTATCGTAATTTTATTTGGTCCCTTATAATTTAAAAAAACTAAGTAGGTAACGTGGGAATATCGTCGAGCTATTTCATTATTATTTTTTAAATATTTTTGGTTTGTCTCATGAAAAGCCGTGACGATGACGCGAGTTCCATGATTTTTGTTAACCGAAAAAGAGCTCAACTCGCCTAAAGAAGTTTTCACTTCAATAAAATATAGCCTATGTAACTCGCTGATAATGTTGAAGTTTTTGAGTTAATTCATTAACTCAAAAACTTCAACATTAACAAAACATAACCAATACGAATCTTTTCTTAATATAATATTAGTGTAGATAAATTATGGGTAGAGAGGCATTATGTTCAAGCTTTTTGCTAATTACTTAATTAATGGCGGAATAAATTTGAAGGACGCAGTTCGAAAAAGAAATTCCGTAGTCGTTTGATGTGGGTTTGCGAAATAATTGATTATAGCAAGCTACAAGCTAACTTTATGACTTGGTCATATTTAGGTTGCGTACTCTTTATTCGTAGGCGTAGGAAAAGAGTATGTATATGAAAGAGCAACGTTCAAAACAGGTGATTTTGATTGATATAAAAAAGTATGTTTAATTAAGGTAAGATTTTTAAAACGAGGTTATAATTGTCTTTATAGACAAGTAGTGCAAAATATAGATTAAGACCTCGTTCAAACGAGCGTTTAAAAAACGTCCTTTAAAAAACTGTTTAATTCGAAGTTTTATGAATTTTAAGCTTTGTGCACAGCACACAGCGCATAAAAGTCAACACAGCAAATATATAAAAAAATGTCGCGTTTTAAAAGCGCTAACGTGCGAATGAATACTAAGAAATCCATTTGTTTCAATTTGACACAACGGACGCTTTTTTACCGACGCTCGTCCGAACGAGGCCTTAAGCTTTAAAGTGTCCAAATACTAACCGTGCTGCTACTAAAAAAACTAGAAAATAACCCAATTAATGTTTGCCCGGTTTGAGAATACACCCAGGATTATACCCCTGGCATTAAAATCGGCTCCAAAGACTAGCTCAAGCCACTCGGCATTCGAAGCAGTAGGTACAATAATAATATTATAAGTCCGTAACATAAATAATACAAACCTTCTTATTACTGCGAAGAAAAATAGTTTATTTGCACATGATCCTGGTTTATGTTATCGCTAACCCGTAATAAATATACCATGTTTTGCTTTTACTATCCTTACCATTTTGGTACACGCAACTTAGTTAATACATATACCGACGTAACATGAAATAGTTTATATCAAATTACATACGTACGTATTAGAAGCCTCATTATAATCAAAATATTTGTATGTATGTGGTGCTAAGATGTTTATGGATATACGTATTTCATATTCATATTATCCAAATCATGTTAATAATATTGAAATTGTATTTAATAGTAACTACATTTACAAATTATTTAATTAAAGAATTTAACTTCTACTAAACCTATTCTTATGAAGTCTTTTTAAAAAAAATCTTATTAAAAAATTTTATCTTATCGAAAATACCAATGTAATTAAAACTACCTATTAATAAAATAGGTAGGTACTAAACATTTTGTGACTAAATGTATCATCATCTTAGCCTGATGACGTCCACTATTGAACGTAGGTCTCCCCCACATCTCTTCACAATAGCCGATGTTAAATAAAATGTTATGAATAAAGAATAAAATTTATTGTACCCTCCTACAATAGTAGCTTCTTCTTAGCTTTTCTTCGGCAAACATTTTTACAATTTATATTGTTGCGGCCCAGAACGCAGCCACATTGAGTGCATTGTCAGAGGCAGCCATCATGTTCTGCATTTATTTTATTTCTCTTGTGTTCCTTTCCTACTCAGATGTATAAAAACTATCTGCAAGGTTAGTAAGACTAAAGAATACTTTTATATGCAATACTTATATTTTAAAGCTTAGTGTAACATAAAACCAACTCTTATTTGGTAAACTTTGCCCTCGATAAAATGTTTATTATGTATCTACTGAACTAAACAACAAAATAACAGTTTACTAAAGAATGTTTCCTTTAAACAATGTCTAAAGAAAAGTTGTGTAAAGAGCCTTTATCTTCGCTCGTTCGATTTGTTCCCCTGGGTACCTACTTCTGGGTGTGATCTACCCGGACTTACATTACTTGACCTACCGAATCGTTCTTAATTGGCACGGGTAATCTCTATAGAATAAACAATATAACAAAAGCAAATTTGATTAGCTTGTTAACATCGTTCGTTTACGTGATATTCATTTACTCGGATATTTTTGCAATAATAGTAAAAAAAAACAAATTGAAATTTGGTATTGCCAACGTTCTTAATTGCCGACGACAAGTTAGTTTGACGACTGTTACTGTCTGTGGCCGAAGGAATGGTCACATTTACAACCAAAAGGCATCTTATGGATTTGATTTCACGAAAGTTCTGCAATATCCATTAGTAAGTAATTTGTGTCTGCAATTGCAAAGTTTCCTTTGGTACTCATTAAAGGGGTGCGTTAAACGTTTTGCTATGCCAAGGGTACCTTACGACAAAACCCTGGCCGGCCTGATGATAAGCAGTTACCGTATCACACTATGGGTATCCCTCGCTAGTTACTGACCCTCTAAAAACTTTTAAACTACTTTCTTAAAAACCAAGTTCATTCACAATTTCTTTAAAATAAAGTACAGTATGCTCTTACATACTGTACTTCTTTTGAAGGTGTAAAAAGAAGAACTCTCTGGCGGTGGCGGGGGTGTGTTGATAAAACGTGGCTGTTAACTTACCTACTACTTTGTAAGTAAACTCGGAGTACCTTGAACTGCTACGTATCTACAACTAGTTCAGGGTCTCTTAAGGTTTACGATGTTTTGTACTGTGTGATACTTTTAAACTATCTTTAGCTACTTATTTATCGCTGGTAATGGTTAGCCTTGCCAAGATTTATTATTAAATATATAATAATAGCTATTGCCCGCGGCTCCGCCCGCGTGAATGTCGGTTATCGCTGTAAAACGTACCCTATGTTCATTAAACCAAATTTCATCCAGATCCGTTCAGTAGTTTTTACGTGAAAGAGTAACAAACATACATCCATCCATTCATCCATCCATACTCACAAACTTTATAATATTAGTAAGGATTACTTTGCAATTTATTGTATCCGTGGTTTGTATTTTTTATATGATATTATTAATGTCCTTAGAGACTAGCGATTTTGGTCAAAAGCATACCATGATGATTTTATTAATTTTTGATATTTTTTTGAAATTCGTAAGATGTCTACTTTATAACCAAGCTTTTAAGTTTAGTTATTGAGATTCAAATTGATGACTAAAATATACTAATATGGCTATTAGGCGTACGATCATCATCAAATCTTTTTTTTTATACTTGAGTAGTAAACAAGCATACGGCCCACCTGGTGTTAAGCAGTTACCGTAGCCTATGGACGCTTGCCAGAGGTATCTTTACAGGGATGAGCTAGCTGCGTAGAACATAATATAGTGCACAAGTCCCGACACTGCCGATCCATCAGGCTATGAGAGTCATCTTTTTATGCGCACACTTATGCTTATAATATCTCTTGCACAGATTGATAGTCTCTGTCGAGTTTCTCCGCTGTGACCAAAATACGCTTAAGAGGATATTTTTATATAAATCATCACAACAACATTGGTCACTAAAATCGAACCTGGCTCAGATCAAAGTCAATCCGGAACTTAATCACTTCGTAATTAACACTTTGTACACGTACACCATAAAGGCAGAGCGAGGCAAAAGTTTAATTAATCCGTATTTCACCCTTATCTGTAAAGACATGTGGGCATAATCTGTCGAAAGTCGCGTATATAAACAATTAACTTGGATTGAGGAGCCCGCAGACGGGCTTTATTCTACGTTGATACCTATTAAGTCTCGAGTTAAACATAATGAAGTTCATAACATAAAGATTTCATGTACCTAGAATGTAGATAGATAATACAGACGTTTTACCTGAAAATAAAACGTATATTAAAATACTTACCTGATCCGAAGTCTAATAATAATTGAGATTAGCCATCGCTTCCGCTTCCGTTTTCTGTCTCTTTCCCTCCTTACGAGTATGTATTGCCCTCTCTTTCACACCTCCCACCACTAGGCAGAGACGTCTTGTAGAGATTCGTCGGTTTTATTCGTCATTACGTTGGTTGTTTTGACCATCAGGCAGTATTTTAAAATATTAGACTTCGGATCAGGTAAGTATTTTAATATACGTTTTATTTTCAGGTAAAACGTCTGTATTAAAAAACTGTACCGTGATCCGAAGTCTAATAATAATTGAGAGATGTTTGTTATCGCCTGGTGGTGGAGGTTGAACGTCAATGTGACTAAACAGATACTAAGAGGTACATAGATGTACAAGTACATAAGTAGGGACGTGATTACTTAGGTATCTGACAATAAAAAACTAGAATAGAATAAGTATGTAACATTTATTTGAGAACTAATAAAAGGATTTGCATTGATGATTACATTAACAAATTGTGATAAAATAAAATCACACTGACAATTAAATAGCCTGAAATTTAGGTATATTATTTTGAGTGGTAATTTCCTTATTTGATGTAGCCACCTGCTTGCAGTAGAATTTTCTGAAGGTATTTCCCGACTTCCAGTTTCCTCTTGAAAGTATTTCCTCGATAGGCGTATTATCAACCCAACTTTTAGAGGCTACTGCAGCTCTAAAACTGCCAGCAGAAGCATCTACACCAGCATCCTTCAGCAACTTCTTTATCCATCCAGAGATTACACATCTGGATGCAGGTTTAGATTGACCACATGTGGTAACAAAGAGGTTAGCACAATTGGCAGATTCTCTTCTCGTCCGTCCTTCTTTAATCAGCCTTTGTATCCAATATATAGGATCTAGCCTCTTATCAGGATTGGCGTTAAGTTTCCAACCCGACTGGCGGTAATTAATTGAATCTGTTTTCGAACCAAATACTGGCCAAAAAATTACGCAATCATTGTTTACAATACAATTCTCTGGGTTTGTTCTTAGAAGTGTTAAATCATGTACTCTTCTACCAGAACATAGAAGTAAAATAGCGGCTGTGTGCCTTGATATTGCGTAAAAGCTATTTACACTTGGATCAATCTGTGACATAAATTTAATGACAACATCAACATCCCAGATAACGGGCTTATGGGAAGGTAGGTTTGATAAGGCTATAGCTTTTAACATTCGTTTTACTAGGAAGTGACTACTAAGATGTTCAGTACTTTCTGGGTCACACAGAGTGCAGACAGCAGATTTGTGTACTAGAATTGTGCTGTATGACAATTTCTCGTTGTAAAACAGGTCAGACAAAAAACGAGCTAACTGTGAACCTGTAGGTTTACAATGAGAGACTTTGTTCTGTGCTGACCACTTAATCCACCTTGACCATGCTGGTTTGTAGGTTCTTATTGTCGATGGACGCCAGCTTGTAATTAGTAAATTTCTTTGTTGTGTTGTCCAATCTTTCAGTTGCTCACTCCAGCCCCACATCTCCATACCTCTAGTTCCATTTTCTGCACGTTCTGAGGCGGAAGACCAGTCGAGACGTCTACCAGGACGGCGTGAAGGTCTCGAATTGTCCAAGGAGCTGCTGTTGCTCGGCTCCGAAGATCTGGACGCCAAAACACTTTCTCCCACCTTGGTGCCACAATCAGATATACTCCCCGACACTGGTGCAAATGCTGAAGAACCTTCGGTATAAGGAATGGAGGGGGAAAAACCCATGCAAGGGAGTAGTTCCAGGGCTGAGACAGTGCATCGTGGAACTCCGCTTCGTTGTCCTTGTAGTCTAGGCTGCAGTACCGAGGTACCACTCGTGTTATTCGTGTTGAAAACAGATCTATGGTCGGCGTTCCCCATTTGGTGAAGATCAGCGTTGTCACTCGAGGTAGAAGGTGCCACTCTGGTATTTTCCGATAGCGTGACAGTCGATCGGCCTCCACATTGTACAATCCGGGTATGTGAAACGCTTTGAGATCTATTCGGTATGTGTCCAGTAGTAGAAAAATCTTGTTGGTCACGTTCAGCAGATCTTGTGACTTCGATCCTCCTTCGTTGCGCAGGTACGCTATAGCAGTCTTGTTGTCGCATTGTAAGTGCAAGGAAGTTGATTGGAGGTTCGGACTTTGCTCTTCCAAAACTTTTAAAATTGCAAGCAGCTCCTTCATATTTGAATGCATGTCTTTTTCTGTTGGCGACCATATTCCCGACATCTTCATGTTGTCTATTTGGCCCCCCCAGGCAATATCTGACGCGTCTGTCACCATAAAATGTGTCGGCTGGGAGGTGTGTATCCGAGATCTCTCTTTCAGATGATCGAGCCACCAAATTAGGTCTAGTTTTGATTCGTCGTTCAGAGTTACAAACTTGTTTTTGCGGTTGTGATGAAAGATAGTCAGCATTTGGAGATGTCGATAATTGAGTCGTCCACGTGGAACGACAAAACTGGCAAAATTCATCATGCCTATCACACTTTGAAGATCGACTAGCTTTGTTGCAGAGCTTTCGAGAATTTCCAAAATCGCTTTCCTTATTTTGACACATTTTGATTCTGGAAGAAATTTGTGGTTTGTCCAAGTATCCCATATTATGCCCAGATACTCGATGTTCTTTTTTGGAGTTAAAACAGATTTTTTGAAGTTTATTGTCCAACCTAGGTGCTTCAATATATTTACGGTGGTAATCACATGTTCTCTCAGAACAATAGCATCTGTGTTTGCTATCAGATAATCGTCTAGATAAACCAGCAGCCTGATACCTCTCTGTCTGAGTAGTTGGGCAATCCAATTGCTTATAGCGGCAAAGGTCTTTGGTGCCGAGCTCAACCCGAAGGGTAGACAACTCATTTCCAACAGTTCGTGGCGATAAATTAGACGTAAGAAACGTCTGTGCGTTACACTGATGGGTAGGTGAAAGTAAGCTTGTGATAAATCTATTTTCACAAGCCAGTCGTTTGGCTGTAAGAAATCTGGTATCTTTTGCACATTGATCAATCTGAAAGGTGTTGTCTGTACAAACGAATTTAGTGCTCTGAGGTCGAAAATTGGTCTGGCGGTCCCGTCTGACTTCGGGACGAGGAACATTCGTGATACGAAGCTGTGAGATGCAGGCACTGGCACAAGGACGTGTTCCTGTATCATTTTTTGTATAACATCTGTCATTTCCTTGGTCTCGTGAGTTATTTGCCGACTGTTGTTCAGATCGGGTAAATGCAGTGGCGGCCGGTTCGAAAATGGGATACGGTAACCTGATATTAGTTGGAGGATGTATTTGGGTGCTCCCATTTTCTCCCATCTTTCTAAAAATTGGTTTAGCTGGCCGGCACGGAAAAGACTCGGTGAGTCAATATTTCCGGTTGCTTCTCCTATCCCGGTGGGATGAGGGAGAATGGTGTCTACCGCGTGCACCTCTGTGTGCCGTTTGCCGATCATAATTCCGTTTGCCACTGAATGATGCTCCTCCTCTACCTCGAAAGGGCCTGTTAGAGTTCATATTTCCACGGGAGCCATGACGATATGGTTGTGAGTTATTACCTCTACGCAAATTTTGACTATGATACCTGCCAGAGCTACTAGCTACTGGAACAGTAGGATCAGAACCGGTCTGCGGTGCAGAAGCGCGGTCATTTGTGCGAGGCCAAAAAACTTTTCGAATATCTCCCATTTTTCCTAGAGCGCACGTGAGTTTTTCATTGTCAAATAGATTACTACAGGAAGGGGGTATTTTTCGTAATATATTCTTATGAATGGGATCTCTAACTGATGCCAATATGGCTTCCCTTCTATGCTGAATTACTTCAGCTCTGTGACCGCAGACCAACTGTAAGGTGTCACTGGATATTTTTGCAAACTCACCTTTTACAAAAATATCTTCAACCTTCTTGTAAATATCGTCATAATTAAGGGTAGGTGTAGCCTTAGCCCATGTCAGAAAGTCACGTAGTTCTTTCTCAAGAACATATTTTTGTTTAATTAAAGCGAAACTTATTGCAGCGTATGCTTTGTCGGCATTCGCAGATGTGCGCGACGTATCATATCGTTTTATTTCTTCATTAGACTCAAGGTCAGTGAAGCCAGGGGCATGACAATAATTTTTCTGCACATCAGCGTACCTAACATTCTGCCATTCGACATCATCAAACCTTTGAATCCCTTGTAATAATTCTAAATATAATGGAGGTGTTTTTAATACGTCAGGATCTTTCACCTTTGTGCCGATTGCCAGAGAAAAATGTTGTTCACTTTGATCCATTACTACATTATCATCATAAAGGATACCGCTTACATTATCATCGATAAAATCATTATTATAGCAATTATCACTCGCGGGTGAGACCACAGGTGGTTCGCTATAAAACTTTGATTTAAGTTCGTTAACCTCCGCAATCAAGTCATCTAATTGTCTAACTTTCTGTCTATGATGCCTACGAGAACGTTTCGAACGTCGGTGACGGCGCGAACGTTTAGCAGGCGAAGAACTAGAACTGCTACTTGAGCTGTCAGATTCTGAGGATGATTGACTTAGATTTCTTTCTTCCCGCTTACGTTTACCGCATTGCAAACGGTTGTTAATATCAGATGATACCGTTTGATTATCATTTTCCATAATTACCTTGAAAGAAATTTAAAATTATCCTAGTGAACACCATAAACTGCCAAAGAAAAACAGCTCCTAAGACTAAACGCAAAGAGGGCATACCCACATTTATCTGAATAAAATATAAAAGGAAAAGAAAAATATTCTCGAACGGTTACACCGTTATATTCGAAATAAACATACTCGAGGAAAAGATTACATTAATACTGGCACTAGAAGAATGTTTAAAACTCACTTACCGAATTCCTTATTTCCTCTAGTTGTGAAAATAACCTATAGAATGCTAGCTATTATCACTAAGCACTCATTAACACATTAAATGTGGGTATATAAAACTATCACTGATAATGTAAGTTACTTTAATACAGTTTGAATTTAACAGTTATTTTAATTAAAGAAAAAATATTATTTCTAGCAAATATCGATAGTTAGGTATTATATACTCGGATTATGTAAAATGTATGTGCACTCACTAGTGCCACAACTTTTCGAAGCGAAAACAACAACGTCAATGACGAATAAAACCGACGAATCTCTACAAGACGTCTCTGCCTAGTGGTGGGAGGTGTGAAAGAGAGGGCAATACATACTCGTAAGGAGGGAAAGAGACAGAAAACGGAAGCGGAAGCGATGGCTAATCTCAATTATTATTAGACTTCGGATCACGGTACAGTTTTTTAATACCTTGGTATATTAGGCATTAGCATAATAATTTTCTTCCTTTGATAGCTTTAAGCAAGCTCTTTTATGTAAGTGGATAGCGTCATAAGATGTAAATAAATAAATAAATTTACTCTAAAGACCGTGCCATAACGTCCTTATAGCGATTTATTTCCAGTCTTAATTATTTTCTTTAACAATTACATTTTTAAAGGTATGTTGTAATAAAGTTGACATCCTAAACAATATATCGCAATAACGACCTCTCAAATCTGAACTGAGACAAAAGTCAAAGTAAAACTCATTTATTAATTTAGATCAAATGCACGATACTTATGAACGTTATAAAAACAAGTGCCAGTATTTTTTTTCCTACGGCCAATTTGCTGACTAGGGGTATTGGCCAGAGTAAAACATTTACAATTTGGTATGAGTTACAATATTTGTGTTAACAAAAGGGGACGAAAACCCATATGCCATATTAAGGAAACAAACAGTATAAAATGAATACAAATTTAAAAAGGGGAATTTACCTTCCCACTGTATGCATAAAATATAAAAGTGCAGAAACACTGGTACTATTCCCTTACTTTTATAGCCTAGTGGAATGACAATGCGACACATTTGAAAAGAGAACTAGTGCAGGACTGCAACGGTTTTACGTGCATTCCGATTCCCTTAGTGGTCGCGAGCATTATGTTTTTTATGTAAGGATCACAAATGTAAGGATTGACTGTCAAACTTCCTTGCAGATTTAGTTTATTTCTTCTTAGCTATAAACTTCTTTTGACTTGTATATTGATACAAGCTGAAGGTATGTTTTTGTAATTTAATTTATTTAAATTAAAGTACGGTTCTTACCAACCTCTACAAAAATATTAATATTTGGTCTTAAAAATATACATTCCTTTTCCAAAAATAACATATTTTGCCTATACACCTTAAAACATTAAAACAAATACATAAAAAAATTTACCCTTTATACATTAAACGCCTATTTAGGGTATTATTTTGGAAAAATACACCACTTATGTAGATACTTATCTGGCAACTCTTCAAGAAAAACTGTAATGAGAAGACATTTGTTTTTTTACCACAGGCAATGTTTAACCGCAGAGTTGTCAGTTTGCGAGCTAACGAAGCATATTAAGCGAAATAAATGAAAAAAACTACAATGGAAAAGAGGAAACGAACCGCATGGAGTGATTTGTTAACTTATTTTTTCCTCGTATAACAGCTATACGGGAGTAATTCTTGTTATGCAGCAACGAATTCGTGCATTTATTTCCACTGAAGTCTAAAGCGTGTCAGTTCTCTTTTGCCACGATCCTCCGCCGCTGTGCATTTTGATGAGAAAACCAGAATTTTCATAAGACAAGCCACTTTTTAGTATTTTTTTATGAACTTTGGCTTTTATGGAAATTTAGAGTACAATTTAAGTAACTCCTACCACGTTGAGATTTTCAAACTTTAGTAAAACTTCATTTAAATAGTCCACATTTTTGGTTTCAGAACAAAATGAGTTTAGTTTAGTTTGGTGCCTCCGAGTACGTATTATAATGAATTTACTAAGAATAGCTATAACGTTAACATTTTTAAAAACATTCAAGTTAAGTTGTTATGAAACCAAACAAACTTTTAGTTAGTTATTTGAGTGGTTTAACTTTTATATAAATTCATTTATTTTATATAAAGCAATAGGCTCGCTTATATTACATGGGAAACTAATATTGCTGAAACTTGGCTGTGCTTAGTGCGTAAAGTGTGAATACATAAAATTATTTTCTACGATTTAGTATGTATCTGTCTATAAGGCTGTCTGTCTATTTATATATGTATGTGTCTATAAGGTACGAAGATAGCAAAATGCTTTTTCCTACAAGGTAAATACCAGCTAGACACTGGGGTTTACCATGACGTGTTAAACGTGAATCGTTCGAGCGAAAAAGAGGTACGGAGCTATACACGCTAAATAGCTCCGTCTCTCTTTCTCACCTCAACGACTCTTTTAACACGTCATGGTAAGCCCTCTTATCGACTTACCGACGTCGATGCTATGTATACGTAGATATAAGAGCATACTATGTTCAATCAAATTTGTCTCTTTGAACCGCCCCAATGATTGTCAAATTGTAAAGTCAGTGCTCTCTTTTAACCTTCGTTTGAAGAAAGATATATATCGGGAAACACCGCAGCCGGTAGTTCATTCCAAAACCTACACATACATGATGGACGACGAACGAAATCATTTCCATTGATTTCAGATTTAGAGTGAACTATTTTAATCTTAGGAACTTTATGATTCAGGTCTACATACCTTCTCTTATCCACATACCAGACAGGTATCACAGGCGTCTAGTAATATAACCTCTAATTTAAATTAAACCCATTACTATACTAAAATTTATCTAATTAAAACTTCACTGCTAACCTATTTAACAAGCATAGCTATACTAGATACCTATTACAGAAGAGCATAACTTCAAATTGGCTATGTGTGTGCAATACTAAGAAACCAGTCAGTTTTGGAATTGGAAACCGTGTGATACCGTAGAAAATCAATAAATTTAATAAAAGTATTTATAGAACGGATTTCAAGAAACAGAAACATAATATCTTGAAAGAGATTGGATTTTCATTTAAGACATTTTAATGTTTTAAAACCACAGCTGGGATATTTTAGCCACAAACGAAACCTTACAAGAAACTCGATTTCAAGTATCTTGTAAGTTTTCATAGGTAAATCTAAAAATAGATACTTTCACCAGTTTCATCCTAAATATTACTAGGAAGTTAGACAAACTCTTTAAAGCGGCATTTTGATGGTATTCAAATACGATGCAATCCGATGAAACGCGTCACGTATTGAGTCGACTCAAATCGTACCTACTATTTTCTCCGACCAGAATCACACTATCAACACCCCACGCAACGCACTGCATATAATTCACGCGTGTCGTCGCATATTTGTGTTAAAAAGTTTATAATAATTCACAACAATATAAACGCTACTTTTGGATTTAACTTTAGTTAACAGTGTTACTCAACTAGAAAAAAAAATTCGCTGTGTCACAGTGTGACTCAAAGGAAATATTTTTTCTTGTGCAGTCACACTGTTACACATCGGCATTATTTGGTGTGACTTATAGGGAAAAAAGTTGCAGTATGTCAGAGTGTTACTCAATGAGAATTAATTTCCTAATGAGCCAGATTGTTACATATCTGGGTGTTCTCAACGGGAACAAACCCGTCGCATCGGGTCGCGTCGCGTATGTGGTTAAATATGTGGTAATAGTATGTGGGCCACTTTATTATTTAACTCATAGCTAGGTGCACTCGCCCATCGATAAACGATCATGGGTTAAACCACCAAGGATGCAGTGTGGATAGATGACCTACTTAGTAAGAACACTTTAAATACCAGGAGAATTACTAATACGTTCTAAATAATGAAATCAATATTAAGAGGAAATGCGGGCGGAGAGACATTTGAGTATTAGGTATTTGAATAAACTATCGCTGTCGCTCTGCGAGCGCTCGGCCGCGCGATTTGTGCGACAGGGACAACTGCATATCCGACTAAACAGCATAAGTAAAAAGTCGTAGTTCGAGGTTTGGCTCTCGCCTATTTCCTCCTCCATTATTAGACCAATTTAAAAGGTATTTCGTAAACTGCATGATTAGGATATAAAATGTGCCCCTATGTTTTCATTTTTTCAATAACAGTTGTCATATTTGTATACCAGGCCTATGTTGACAGCCGTCTAAAATGGTTATTTTGAGCATTTTTAAGGGTTTCTAGTGCTTATAAATATAATGAATCATTAAAAAGGAAAACATAGGAACATACAAGAAGTTGATATTAATTTTATTGCAAAAAATGTTTACTTTAAGATCGTAAACCAGGTAGAAAACAGGCGAGAGCGTTTCTATGGAGAATAGACACACCGCGTTTCCTCTTAAAGTAACACGAAAGAAGACAACACGCGCGGCTTCGCCGTACATCCCACGGGAACAGTGTTTTTATTTCGGGATAAAAAGTAGCCATTTTGCTTTTATATATCTATCTATCTCTGTGCCAAATTTTATCCAGATCCGTTGAGACGTTTTGGTGTGATTAAGTAAAAAGTATACATATATCCATCCAAACTTTCGCATTATAATATTAGTATAGATTATGAGTTTGGTACTTTACAAAGAAAAACTAAGGTCTTTATAAAGCGAAGTGGTTCCAATCACCTGAATAAAAATAATAATAAAAACGTGGGTTCATACACCTTTGCCTGACCTTTGAGAAAAAAGGCATGATGTATGTACGTAATAAAACAATATGTAGGTAGGTACTAACTTCTTATTTAAAATATATGAAAATACATATAACCGAAAATTTGTGTGCAGATATCCGACGACTGACGTGATAAATAAAATTACATCACAGGCACGAACTCTATTTTCCCCTTTTTACAAGACTCCAGCAAAAGCTATTATTAAACCCTAAAGTACCTACGGTATCTACACAAAGGCACGCACACGACTTGTAGGCACAGGCACATACAAGTTTGTGACTTGAAATTAAACTTTTACTTTTACAATACAAACAATAAAAAGAATCGCTACTAAACTTTTTGTGTGTGTGTTTGTTTGTACAAAACATCTTAAGAAATGCAACGTTATATAGTGATTTTTTACCCATGTCATGGGGTCTCATCAGGAACAAATCAAAATTAGTACGAATAAATACCAATAGATGGAGTTACATATATCGATTTGTTATTTATGTTTATGTAAAATTCAAACCTGAAAGAAATATAGCCTGAAACATTTACATACATATTTTAAGAAATCTTACTAGCATAGGAAAATGAAATAAAGGGCTCATAAGACAAAATTATAATTATATATTTTCAAAATTCAATAATGTCGCCGTAGTCCTGGCGGCAGTATTTTGTACTACTAAGAAATTGAAATTACTTGTTATTGACTTGTGAGTAATGCCGCTGGCGCTGTATGCATTTTCAGATTTTTATAAATTAATATTTTACTGTTGGGTCATACTACGTATAAAAATATATAAAGTTAGGTTAAAAATAAATAATACTGGTATATATATTTTTTCTCTCAACAAAAAAACTTTAAAAATGTCTTACCTACGTCACAGATAATATAATACTAGTACAGATACCCCATCCCATACAAAGAAATGGTTCCCCGCTAACTCGGGCAAACCTTCGGGCTAAATTTTAATTATCTATCTATCTGTAGATGTCTGTATCCAACAGATTACGTGCATACACATAAAATCAACAGATGGCGACACTTTATTTAAAATTATATTTTTCACAAGATAGTAGGCACTTACTTCATCACTCACATAGATCTACCGACCATAAAGGGTAGGTATCACTCATTGTCTCGGGCTCGGGCCACGTTTGCTCGCTCAAGGTCACGCGCTTTACGAAATATACTTATTTTGATTGTTTGCTTCCGTATTTAACTAGCGCTCCGCCCCGGTTTCGCCCGGGCTAAACAATTTTTTCCCGTTTAGGTATATTAAAATGTTAATATACCTATTAACCTAAGTTTATTTTTTTGTTGATGGCTTATATTAGGTATACCTATAATATAAATTGATTTATTAAAAAGAATACATATTCGTGAAACTATAATAAGCAATTAATTTATCAGTACAAATAAACAAATAATCTGTTTGAAGTGATGAGGGTCTGTTTGAATTGTTTCTGTCTTAGTCAAATTAGGTTAATTATAATATTTTGTGACAACTCACACACCATCTAAATCCAAACTTGGCACAGCCTCAGACGACAGACAGAGCATATCACACTAAGATTGGTCCTGAATGGGAATCGAACCCTCATGGATTAGATTCACTAACCACTAGTTACGTAGTAACTCTTTAGTAATCTGTGCCACTAGTACAACAGGCCAGTCGATGTCATTAATGGATGGAGTAAATTATAGCATTCTTTGGTATTAGCAGGCCTCCGTCACTCGCTCAAGGCCACGCGTTATGTGCCTACCACTATGTAGCTCGTAACCGAGCCGATCGCCAGTGGGCTGCCGCACGCGACACAGAGCGCACACACCTACACCGACCATAAAGGGCAGGTATCGCTTATTGTCTCGGGCTCGGGCCACGTGTACTCGCTCAAGGTCACGCGCTTTACGTACGAAATATACATTTATTTTGACTGTTTGCTTCCGTATTTAACTAGCGCTCCGCCCCGGGCTAAACAATTTTTTCCCGTATCTTAACAGAAGTTTACGGTATAGTGTTAAGTTTTTTGTTGCTGGCTTTAATTACGTATACCTATAAATTAAAATGTATTTTTTTAATTATTCGTGAAACTATAATAAACATTTTTTTTGTTTTGTCAGTTCAAATTAACAAATAAGTATATTATACCTACCTAGCATCTATCAATTCAGTACCTACGAGATGAGTCGAATTAGGGTAATAATAATATTTTCTGACAATTCACATACCATCTGAAACCAGGCTTGGCACAGCACAACAAACAGAGCTCATCACACAAAGATTTGTCCTGAATGGTAATCGAACCCATGATCCCCCAACTTAGTAGTTAAGAGTCACTAACCACTAGACCAACAGGCCAGTCAGGAGTAAGTATAGCATTCTGTGGTATTCGTCCAACAGTCCCATGGTACTGGGTTCGAATCCCAGATGCATGTCCAATTTTTGAAATTTGTTTTTTGTAGATGGTTTTAATATCAGATAATATTTTTTTTAAATATTAGGAAAAATATAATAAAACTGTAATTATTAAGTATCAGTTCGAATTCACAAATAGGTAATTTTCTCACATTACGATAGTCGATACCTTAGCACCGTACGGAGGTACCCGTATCCGGCCGAACCGGGTTCGAATCCCAACATCGGATACACTTTTTGTATTTTGTATTTGTTTAGTTTTTAAAATATTGAATCCCAACATAGGATACACTTTTTGTATTTGTTTAGTTTTTAAAATATTTATGATAATAAATCTCAAATTTTTGTTCATAATTTTGATAACGTAAGACATTTTTAAAGTTTTTTTGTTGAGAGAAAAAATATATATACCAGTATTATTTATTTTTAACCTAACTTTATATATTTTTATACCTAGTATGACCCAACAGTAAAATTTTAATTTATAAAAGTCTGAAAATGCGTACAGCGCCAGCGCCATTACTCACAAGTCACTCGCAAGTTTCAACTTCTTAGTAGTACAAAATACTGCCGCCAGGACTACGGCGACATTATTGAATTTTGAAAATATATAATTATAATTTTATTTTATGAGCCCTTTATTTCATTTTCCTATGCTAGTAGGATTTCTTAAAATATGTATGTAAATGTTTCAGGCTATATTTCTTCCAGGTTTGAATTTTACATAAACGTAAATAACAAATCGATATATGTAACTCCATCTATTGGTATTTATTCGTACTAATTTTGATTTGTTCCTAATGAGACCCCATGCCTACGTTATCAAAATTATGAACAAAAATTTAAGATTTATTATCATAAATATTTTAAAAACTAAACAAATACAAAAAGTGTATCCTATGTTGGGATTCAATATTTTAAAAACTAAACAAATACAAAATACCAAAAGTGTATCCGATGTTGGGATTCGAACCCGGTTCGGCCGGATACGGGTACCTCGGGTGCTAAGGTATCGACTATTGTACTGTGAGAAAATTACCTATTTGTGAATTCGAACTGATACTGAATCATTACAGATTTATTATATTTTTCCAAATAATTAAAAAAATATTATCTGATATTAAAACCATCTACAAAAAACAAATTTCAAAAATTGGACATGAATCTGGGATTCGAACCCAGTACCACAGATAATATAATACTAGTACAGATACCCCATCCCATAAAAAGAATTGGTTCCCTGCTAACTCGGGCTAACCGTGGGGCTAAATTTTTACTATCTATACGACACTAGATGTCTATATCCAACAGATTACGTGCATACACATAAAATCAACAGATGGCGATACTTTATAACCGAATTTATTTATGCCAAAAAATAGTAGGCATCTACACCGACCATAAAGGGTAGGTATCGCTTATTGTCTTGGGCTCGGTCCACGTTTACTCGCTCAAGGTCACGCGGTTTACGTACGAAATATACACTTATTTTGACTGTTTGCTTCCGTATTTAACTAGCGCTCCGCCCCGGTTTCGCCCGGTAAGTTTACGGTATAGTATTAAGTTTTTTGTTGATGGCTTTTATTAGGTGTACCTATAAAATAAATTGTTTTTTTAATTATTCGTGAAACTATAATAAACATTTTTTGTTTTGTCAGTACAAATTAACAAATAAGTATTTACATACCTACGAGATGAGTCGAATTAGGGTAATAATAATATTTTCTGACAATTCACATACCATCTGAAAACAAACTTGGCACAGCCTGTACGGTAATCAGACAACAAACAGTGCTCATCACACAAAGATTTGTCCTGAATGGTAATCGAACCCATGACCCCCCAACTTAGTAGTTAAGAGTCACTAACCACTAGACCAACAGGCCAGTCAGGAGTAGTATAGCATTCTGTGGTATTCGTCCAACAGTCCCATGGTACTGGGTTCGAATCCCAGATTCATGTAAAATTTTTGAAATTTGTTTTTTGTAGATGGTTTTAATATCAGATAGTATTTTTTTAATTATTAGGAAAAATATAATAAAACTGTAATTATTAAGTATAAGTTCGAAATCACAAATAGTATTACGATACCTTAGCACGGTACGGAGGTAACCGTATCCGGCCGAACCGGGTTCGAATCCCAACATCGGATACACTTTTTGTATTTTGTATTTGTTTAGTTTTTAAAATATTTGTAATAGTAAATGTCACATTTTTGTTCTAAATTTTGATAACGTAAGACATTTTTAAAGTATTTTTGTTGAGAGAAAAAATATATATACCAGTATTATTTATTTTTAACCTAACTTTATATATTTTTATACCTAGTATGACCCAACAGTAAACTTCAAAACGAGGTAGGTATTTTAATTTATAAAAATCTGAAAATGCATACAGCGCCAGCGCCATTACTCACAAGTCACTCGCAAGTTTCAACTTCTTAGTAGTACAAAATACTGCCGCCAGGACCACGGCAACATTATTGAAATTTGTAAAATAATTGTAATTTTGTTTTATGAGCCCTTTATTTCATTTTCCTATGCTAGTAGGATTTCTTAAAATATGTACGTATATGTTTCAGGCTATATTTCTTCCAGGTTTGAATTTTACAAAAACGTAAATAACAAATCGATATATGTAACTCCATCTATTGGTATTTATTCGTACTAATTTTGATTTGTTCCTGATGAGACCCCATGCCAGTACCATGGGACTGTTGGACGAATACCACAGAATGCTATACTTACTCCTGACTGGCCTGTTGGTCTAGTGGTTAGTGACTCTTAACTACTAAGTTGGGGGGTCATGGGTTCGATTACCATTCAGGACAAATCTTTATGTGATGAGCTCTGTTTGTTGTTCTGTGCCAAGCCTGGTTTCAGATGGTATGTGAATTGTCAGAAAATATTATTATTACCCTAATTCGACTCATCTCGTAGGTACTGAATTGATAGATGCTAGGTAGGTATAATATACTTATTTGTTAATTTGAACTGACAAAACAAAAAAAATGTTTATTATAGTTTCACGAATAATAAAAAAAAACATTTTATTTTATAGGTATACGTAATTAAAGCCATCAACAAAAAACTTAACACTATACCGTAAACTTTTGTTAAGATACGGGAAAAAATTGTTTAGCCCGGGGCGAAACCGGGGCAGAGCGCTAGTTAAATACGGAAGCAAACAGTCAAAATAAGTGTATATTTCGTACGTAAACCGCGTGACCTTGAGCGAGTAAACGTGGACCGAGCCCAAGACAATAAGCGATACCTACCCTTTATGGTCGGTGTAGATGCCTACTATTTTTTGGCATAAATAAATTCGGTTATAAAGTATCGCCATCTGTTGATTTTATGTGTATGCACGTAATCTGTTGGATATAGACATCTAGTGTCGTATAGATAGTAAAAATTTAGCCGCACGGTTAGCCCGAGTTAGCAGGTATATATCGTTCATGCTACTTGTCTAGAGGAACTGCCCCTCTAGACAAATGGCATAAACGGTTGTCGAATCGAAAAGTCAAAAAAGCAAATGTATGGGATTTGACGTTAATTAACGATATAATGTCGTAAACTTACGTCAAATCCCATACATTTGCTTTTTTGACTTTTCGATTCGACTACCGTATATGCCACTTGTCTAGAGGGGCTGGTCGATAACCTTTGCAGTAGGTATTTATTTAGATATAATGCGACAGTGTCCTAACTATATAGAGAGTGAAGAATCTCGCTATATATATAGTAAGGAAGAATCCTTACACTATACCCATGTATCGTATGCCCTTGGTATAGCCCTCAACATTGTATTTGCATATAAACGTGTCACAAAATTCGGCCATGTTTGCATTATTGCTACAAGAACGTAAGCACAGGCACAATCACATGCATACTCTTACGCAGGCATGCACGTACACCAGCACGTTTGTCTTTTGTTTTTAATTCATCATAAACATTATTTACAAATAGAAAATCAATTACTATTAAATAATATTTTACACTTTATGGTAGACATCAAGACGTATATTTTATTGGTAAACGTTTGGTAAACGCAAAGAAACAATAATTCAATTAAGACGAAGTTGTTTGATTTCCTACATTTAATATTATTTAAGGAAGAAAGTGGTAGCTAACATGTTTACCAATAAAAAGTTGTAGAAAGCCATTCCAAAGTTTAGGCAACTTTTGTAATTGTCTCAGAGGGATCTCAGGGTTATTTCCTATAGTTGTGTTAGTGATTCCTTTCACAAGTAAATATAACTTCAACCGATTACTACAATGTTATTGTTCTTACCGTAATAAAGAAATACGACACTGAGAATTAATTTAAATATGCCCTTTTTAATGCTAATACCTAGTAAGAAGCTAAAAAGTGCGATATTGAAGCTCTGCAACTACATAATTATTATTATGTATACCTAGGTAAGTTCAAAAATGTTATTTACACTTTATAATACATTTATTGAGGAAAGTTATATAGCTCATCAGTATCACGCTACGATCTGGGGGAGTATTGCATTGACAATAAACGTGACATGGAACGAAATCCGCCTTTATCAAACCCTGCTAAATCAACAACACGCGAGTAATACACCAGACCCTCTAGATAAGTGGTATAAACGGTAGTCGAATTGAATATAATAAAAAGCTCATATATGGGATTCGACGTAAGTGTACGACATAACATATATCGTAAACTTATGTCAAATCCAATCTGGTACTGCAAGCGTCCATGGCTACGGTGCTTCTCTTAGCAGTATTTTTGAAACATTTTTATTCATTATTTTTGTTATCAACTATCATTTCAAAGAGAAGAGAGGCAGGGCACTATCCTAGCAAGCAAGCCCGATTGGGGAAGGACTTCCACCGACGGTAATCAAAGCGCCACGTAAATGATACATCAGGTATTGCTAGCGTCCATAGGCTAAGGTAGCTGCTTAACATCAGACGGGCCGTATTCTTGTTTGCCACCCAAGTATTAAAATCAAGCAAAATGTTTTATTCAATAAAATTGTAACTACGACTTAATCTGAAACAAAGTGTTCCTGGTAAATTGCTCGACCTTACAGACTAAGAACTAATTAATGCAAGTAATTTCTTCTGCGAATTACGACAGTAAGTATACTCAAGCTCTTAGCCTTTTAACTCTGCTATAATATTACATTAAAGCATTATTTAGAAATATAATGTTAATGTACTTATGTATTTTCTCTTTATAATTAGATAATCTTATAAATTCAACAAATTTCTCTCACACTCATTGAAATAATCGGGTTTGCGGGTTAAACCCCAAACTAGGACAATTCACTTGAAATTTGTACACCACTGTAGCCACAGAAAATTTTTACGTCCTCGCTTGAAATTTTCTAGGACAATTTTCCTCTACTCTTTAAATTCCTTGTTACATTCATAACTCAGCTAGGTGAACCGACACGACCAATAAAAGATCGCTGGGACGGACGGATGAGGAAGGCACCATAGAGAGAGGTAAGGCACCATACTAGCGAGCAAGCCCGACTGGGGAAGGACCTCCACCTTACAGAAGACCACAGCCAAATGACTACACACAGCGGTGTAGTTGTGTTCCTGTGTGTGAGTACAGGTCTCCAGAGCTCATTTAGGAATGCGTTATGAAAGAAACGTATTCCTATCCCAGGGTTACTTCCATCTTAAAGCCCTGGTGTAAAAAAATGGGTTGGCAACACGCAAGTCATACCTCTGGTAATGCAAGCGTCTATAGGCTACGGATACTGCTTAACATCAGGCGAGCCGTATGCTTGTTTGCCACCCAAGTAGCATAAAAGAAAAAAAAAAGGCGGAGGACCGTGCACTGTGGCGCGGGTTAGGGGAAGCCTATGTCCAGCAGTGGACTGCGATGGTCTGATTGATGGATTGATTCATAACTCATATCAAAATTAATTTTATCCTTAGATTATACACTCTTATTCATTATTGGAATGAGTAGCATTTACTAAAGCACCTACCTACTTAATTTTTGTAGCCATGCCACAGAGATTCATTAATATAAATCGGCAAAGAAAGTCTCTACTAATAATATATGTCGGTGGACTTACGAATAAAATGCTCCGCTGATCAATCGATGTCGATGCTCGCTCTTTGCTCGAGAAGTATCAGATGAAGTTTAATTAAAGTCCTGGAATATTCACAGAAAGTGGTAGTAGCTGTGAGAAACTTTTATAGACATATTGTTGATTAAACTCCTTTTGTTCATTGCTCTATTGAAACATGTAATTTTTTAATAATTTATTTCTATCAGTACACAAAAGTTTCATACATAAATTGTTGTGATCTTCTTTTAAGCATAATAGATGTGTCAGAAAACCTCACTCTTCTGGGTGAGTATGAATCGGAGTAAATTGTGCATGTTTATGTGTAAATTTACGATCTATGTATAATATATGTAATATGTTTACACGTGTAGGATGGGCCGAAGGGACAAAATAACACGAAATTGATGAATGATTTTTTCCATCTATAATGTTCTTGCGTATCGTGATAACGTAGAGTTAAGAAAAAAAAATACCCACTGCGCTTGTCTGATGAAAGCTAGTGTAAAGTGGGTAAAGTGTATAAGAGTGCAGTAAAGTGGGTGTACTATCTAAAAACTATTAATTTAATTTGACTCTTTTTCTATTAGGACTGGCCATTTATGGCTTTAGATAGATATAGGTGGGAGGAGAGCAGGTAGCTCTTTAACTTGCAATGGAACAAAATAAGCTTTAAAACAATGTTTGTAGGTACCTATGCAGGAATAACAAAACTATCATAGCCCGCAGTGCTAACCATAAAAACACATTACATTGTTACTCTCTAGCGTCAAATTTAAAATATTTAACTAAAGACTTTTTAGCCTGGCATAAATTACGAGTAGCATATTGTGACCTCTGCGAATTTGTTAAATATAAATCAGTTGTAAATATTGTATTATTAATTAGAGCACAATATGATTTGTATTTTTTTTTTCTCTTAATTTTATTTAATCTGGTTAATGGATTGGGCGACTTTTACGCGCCATTAATGTTATTGCACGCTTATTATAATAATATAATAACAACCCGTATGTAGACAGTAGAGGATTTAGATATAAAGCCATACTGGCTTCAAGTCAATTTTTGTAGTCAGCTCCGCATACATTTTTAGTCCACTGCGAGCCCAAAACAGCTCGGCACAGCCGGTTGTTACACAATCGTGGCTTCTTCTTCTTATCGTTTGGTTAGTGGCCAACCTGGCGACAGAGTTTTTTTTTAAGATCGCCCATATTTAGGCCTCAGTCGTGATCTAACGACTGTTAAAAGTCGGGACCGACTTTTAACGTGCCCTCCGAAGCACGGAGACGCTCAGATGAAATACCACTATGCGGTCACCTATCTATAGGGTTACCGCGCCCTAGGTAGCTTAACCCGCTGATTGTTTACCGAACAGTGAGTGCACCTGGATATGAGCGCCTCATCCAATCGTGGCTTTTTAAGTACATACTTTCTATATACCATGACAGCTTGGTAATAAAGAGCATCTTAAGAATTTCAAAAATGAATCGCTATTACGACATCATGGCACGACCCCAGCACGTCTATTCTCAGCAAATTTGCACCACATTACTGTTTGCAGAAGGACAATCTATATCGGTCGTGCCTAAGCACATGTCCCAAATAAACAACATTAAGTTTCCTAATTATGGGCATAAGTTTACGTTCCTGTCTCTTACGCCCAATCTGTAAACGCCCTTAGCAACCACCAGATAACCTACTGAATGACCGTGTTTTATAATATATTCGGTTTTGAAGTTAATACTGTAGAGTAGTGGTCAATGAAGCCCAAATAAGTCTGCGTATTATATTTTACATTTAATTAGTCTGCCCTTTGAAATGAATAGTACCTGTCAGATACAATTTCACAAAGTCAAGACTTTATTGAGTCCAATTTACGATGAAAAACTTCTTTATAAATTTAAACATTATTTAAAATATACATGAAAGTAAATAGTTTTGTACATATAAACGGTAAAACGCCTTAATAAAAAATACGTAGTAACTTTGTATTTTTTGAGAGTAATGTAAATGAATACAAAAATATGAAGGTCTCGGTGAGGTCGAAGCTCTAGGACGATGGGGACCAAGTGCCCACAAACTGTATCGTGAGATATGTAAGCATTTAGTGGAGTCACCTCACGATCCTAAGGCTGACCTTGACTTAGGTCAACGCATTAGCCTTGCGATCCAGCGTGGCAATGTGGCCAGTCTTTTGGGCATCTTTCCTTAAAACTGTGACCTCAATCAGATGTACTATCCTTAAGAGATAAGTAATAACATCTGCCGACATACGCTATAGTTCTATCTGAATACAAACTTTTACATGGTCGCGAATTACGTCATAAAGATTTTTTTTATCTAAGTCAAATATAAATGTTTTCAAAGTCTTAAGACTAAGCTTAACTTCACGTGTGATCTGGTGGTTGGTTACCTCGCCCACAACGTGCAATTGCACGGGACAAAACTTTTAATAGGCTGCTAGTTTAATCGGCTGTTAAATTACATCTTCATATTAATTTACCTTATTAAATTCTCTGCAGATATTTAATCTGCAGTCTGCAGGGACTCCTAAAGTGACACACATAAAAATTCAATTAGCTACCAAAGCAAACTGCTTATAAGTTTAGCATTTAAAAATGCAGCTAAAAGTTAAGGCAACTTAGTGACATCATGTCGACTACAATCGTTTTTCCCACCGTTTTCTGTCAGTCAGAAAATGGTAGGAAAATCGAAAATACGGGAAATCCTTGCTAAGAGAGCGCTTTCAGTACTTATGTGAAAATTTGTCGCGCAAATTCCAGACTTTTTGATTTTATTTTAAATAATATGTTTACAAATATCTATTTCTGTTTATCAGAAATTACACACATTTATATGCTGATAGATCAAAAGAAAAATATATTTATTAAGATAACGAGCACGAAACATTATACAAACAAAAGAAAAATATAGACTTAAGAATATTATATTAAAACACACAATGTATAAACAGAAAGAAACAAATAGGTAACGTAAAAAGACAAGATAATAATGTCAATAGTAAGCAATATACATTTTATGCCTCTTTAAGTAAGTATATATTGTTATAATGTGTCTCACGACCGCACCAAAAAAGGTTAGCAGTTTAGCCTTTCAACTAGAACCTGGTTTTAACGCAAATGTCACGAACAGCACACAAAAGGAACCGTATCATGACGTCCTAATGGCAAATAATTTATTGTTAATCTTTTTTTTTTGTTTCATCAAATATCTCAACTTTATTGGTTATTTTCGAAATTCAAATTAGGGGTACAGCAGACATGCTACTTTTATCATCGGCGATCTGCGATTTAGTCGCTTTTGGATTCTAAGTGCAACGATCAAACAATCCACAACAAATCATTAAAAACACCAAACACTGCGGTTGAGTCGCTTTTCGGAAGCTCGACACAACGACTGCACGAAAGGGTCTCGGGTGTGTTTTTAGGAACCCACCGTTGTCGGCGTCTCGCCATCATCACTGAGGTCACAACCGCGGCGAAAAAAAGAGCATTTCTTTCTTATTAATGTTTAATTTAATATAACCGTATCCCAATTCTACGTTCACTTCACATTGTGTAGTTAGATAAAGTCCCGATACAAGCCTAAACAATGGTCCTTAGTACTAACCGTAATAACCTTCAACCTTAACCTTGAGGTTCTTCAAGAAAGGAGTTTCTAAAAGGTTGGCAACGCGCGAGTGATACCCCTGGTGTTGCAAGCGTCCATAGGCTACGGTAACTGCTTACCATCAGGCGGGGGCCGTATGCTTGTTTGCCTCCGTGGTAGTATAAAAAGAAAAACTTTCATTCTTTTCTTTACTAAACCTTGCAGATTACAAGTCCCTGAATATAACATCAATGTCACATAAACAATTAAGTAACCTACTACAGCAAAAATTGTGAGCACAATATAATGAGTACTAAAACTCAATATTGGCATATACCTTCTTGAATAAATCAAGAGTGTATTGAAAATACTTCAAGTAGTTGTTATAATTATTAAGTCTGAGCTCTCAATATAATTATTATATCGGTAGGTCAGACTTCAGATGAATCATATTGTGTTATTATATATTAGTGGTGGTTAAAGTAACCGACTTGTATACCTACACGAGGTGTAAATTCGATCCCAAGTGGCAGCACCAATGTAAAATTCGTGAGAAAACCTAAAAAAATCTAAAAGCATGTCTGATTTTCCGACCCGCATTAGTCCAGCATGGGCCTAAACCCTTTCATCCCTCTTGGTAGAGGAAAGGAGACCCGTGCCCAGCAGTGAGATATACATATCGGCTTCACTGGTCCTAATATTTAAATACAACAACTCATTCTATTAATTAATTAATGCTCATCGTTCTAAACCTACTTTACCTAAAGCATTAATAGCGTATCCTAACTGAAACAAAAACAGTTATTCTGCAAAATTTAGACGGCAAATAGGCGACAAATCCACAAGGAGTAGCTATAACTGTTGGTAGATTCATACGTACATATAAGATTAGGAATAAAATCGGCCTTTAACAACCGAGTGGCAATGGTAACGAATCCAAATAGCCACGGGTAAATGTTTGTTGTGTAATTGGATAGAATACTAAGTATGTACATAATTTTCTTGTAACAAGAACATTAAGAATAATAATTTAGGTTTTAATAGTTAGATAAAAATCTTATCTTGTAAAAGTAAAAATTGTACATTGTTAGATTGCCAAGGATGAAGGATGTTGAAAGCCGAAGGACGTCTTCTATTAGACGACGTTCAGCCGAATAAATGGATAGTTAAGTTTATATTATAGTTGTATGTGCTTTGATGACAATGTTAAAAACTCTGCTGAATGAAGTTTTATTAAAAAAGTCAAGGTATCAGTAACAGGAAAACCCAAAACACCACCTTTTTCGATCCCAGAACCCTACCATCAACCTTAAACACAAGCAACTTATGCGCCATGATCTACGAGGCGTCATACTACATACTACATCCTTACCATGTCATAATCGGGACGATAGTCCGACACGACCGGGGAGAGATCATGCGTAGGGTCACCGGCTTACGTGCTTTCCAAGTCACAGGTGTGTAATAATAATCACCGCAAATTTCGGGCATCTACTGTGAATTTCTTGACAGTAGAACAAAGTGGACCTCCGACAAGGTGGAACGACGACCTGGTAAAAATCGCGGGCATCCGATGGACAAGACGGAGGATGTGGAAAACTTTGATGGAGGTCCATGTTCAGCAATGGACGTCTTTTGGCAGAGATGGATGGATGGAGAATAAAATATATACTTTTAGCCCCACACGGGATTCTAATCCTGGACCTCGTAATCAACAGTCGCCCTCAACTACCACTACACCAACGCGATAGTTAAACCATATTTAGTAAAGAAACACTGAACATCAACCTATATATTATTCTATATTGTCAGGCTTAATTGCAAAATCCCTGAGGTACAAATAGGTCTAATAGTGGGTACATTATAGGAAACTACGCAGCTAATTGGAGTAGTCCCCTCTGTCCTACATTTTAGCGATTCAAGGTACGTGTGTACAAGTTGAATCGATTGAGTATAATCGCTTCTCGTTAAAACTACAAACCAGTTATCGATTTATTTATACGGAACATTGTTTTTATTTTCAGTTTAGAGTAACAGCTACTTTAGAGAGGTAGAGCATCGTACGAGAAAGCCCTAGGTAAAGGACCTAAACTCACATTACAGAAGGCTGTCAAATAAAATCATATAGTCTTGTAGTTACGACTGCCTCGTTGGTCCAGTGGCCGCAGTATGCGCCTGCAGTGCACGAGGTTGTGGGTTCGATTCCCACACAGGACAAAACTTTGTGTGACCCTCAAAGAATTGTTCTGAGTCTGGGTGTAATTTGTGTCCGTTAATTAAATGTTTGTAAAGTCCCCCGCGACACAGAGCTTGTTCTCTAGTGCGGGAGTTGTCTTTTAAAAAAAAAAAAAGTTATGTTTTTGTGCGTTAGTATTGATATTTAATGCTCATTGAAGGAAAACATGTTTTTAATAAGGTTTTTTTATTACAGAAAATGAAAAGCCAGATGTTACATTTTAGAGTCGTCAACGCTCGAGTGATGACTCATGCCCCTAGTATTTCTAGTATCCATTGGCAATTGTGAAAAAATATAGCTTTTGACTTATATTTAGAACACAAAGCAAACATAGGTTAAACCTTTACTTATCGTTTTTTTCACTTTTTATACGAATTCGTTGGCTCTAAATAATGGAATGCCTGGTATGTGTGCCAACAATATTTTGTTTGCAATTCGGAATGGTCTGATAGCACTCCGATAGCACAATGCTAACAGTTAAATATTTGTTTCGTGGCGTAAAAATATTAAACGTAAATAATTTTCTTACTTAGATATTTCTTTCAACACGAAAGAAAGAACACTAGTACTGAGGAGTAGTTTCTATTATATCTACAACAGACAAAACTATGTATGTTTCGAGTCCAAACTCGAAACAAACATTTATGTATTACCACAAAGTTTTGTCCTTTGTGGGAACCCAACCCACAACACTCGGCGCGGTTCTGACCACCGTAACCACTAGACCACACGTGTAGTAGAATTTAGATTCAAATTACAATAGATATGACGTCATACATCACCTACAATATGTAAATACGAATCCAGAGCATGTCTTTGAAGCTTTGGTTCGTATAGGAGGTCAGAACTTTGTCAATCGGAAGACCTTTAATGTATTCCAATCACGTGTTGGGCAATCTGCAATCCCACTGGCAGCTAAGTTCAACCTGCCATACAGCAAACACTTCCTAGGAATAATGATCGTATGTCGTTTTACTAGCTAGCTATACTGAATGCTATATTCGAGACAAGTGATATAAACGGTAGTCAAATCGAATAGAATAGAATGTATGGTATTTTACGTAAGAGTACGAGGGGAGCTGTTGGTCTAATTGTGATCGTGAATGCTAAGCCGGAGGTAGTGTGTTCGATCCCTAACCAAGACAATCTTGGTGTGATGAATGGTTTTTTGTTCCATGTCTGGGTGTAATATATATTTAGAATAATATGAATAAATTTATTTAGAAATATATATCAGTTATATACTATGCCTAATTTGGGATTAGATAGCCGTGTGTGAGTTGTTTCAAAATATTATGATTTATTACTAAATACTGTTAGATCATTAACATATTGATGAAAGAAAGGTTTATTTTTTTAACAGAAGACAAATGACCATAGGAAAAAAGAAAAAAACAAGATTAAGCAGAAATAAATAAAACAAATAAATTAAATATAAGAACAACATAATAATATTATTTTATGACTATTGTAGGTAGGGTTGCCAACTTTTTTTTGTAATTAAAGCACATTGGTTATATTACACAAGAAAAAAGTACACAGTATCAAAATAAAATAAAATACAATTTATTTTTCTTTATGGCGCTGGCTTTCTGTGTGTCGCTGGCGAGTGGCAACATTGATTTAGCGCCAATCAATAAATTCCGTTCAACGACAACATTAATTAACTACTAAACTTTTCAAAAGCATAAAGAAATCACATCAAGCGAAATAAAGTATTTTCTTGTACTTTATTGTTCTCATAAAGTATAGAGTACAATTACCTGAAATAACGTACAATACTTTATTATAAAGTACGGATGGCAACCGTAATTGTAGGTAGCATGTCTCTATGCACATAGTATTTATAATACATTTTGGTGCGATCAAATTTCTAAATAAACGATCGTACAATATGTTTTTGGAATTGTTTTACAATGACGATTCTCAAATTCTTCTGTCATTTAGTACTATAGCAGAGTTAAGAGTTCTTTACACTATGGTACAAGCATGAACGCGCCTAATAAGGAATAGGCGCGTGCCAAGCTTATAAAATATTTTTGTTTCGCACAAACATAATTTGCATTTCTCTTTGTTGTAAAAATATTGTCTCCCTATCTGTATATAAAAGCTTGTTTGTTTAAGGACCCTCAAAAATCTGAAGTTGTTCAGGTAGATTGAAGCGTGCTCTCAAAATATTTTCTAAGCAATATTATTCCACTCGAGATAAGTTAGGTGTCTGATTTTGATACATGTTTATAGGAGTCAACCATTCATAAAATTATAATCGAATTAAAGTTGTTTGACTGAAAAAATGTTACACTAATTCTCAGATTTTTATCTGCCCGGTGACCTTAAAGAAAACTACAGCCAACTTTTTTGTTTAAAGACAACTCCCGCACTAGAGACACACAAGCTCTGTGTCGCGGGGGAGTTTACAAACATACAATTAACGGACACAAATTACACCCAGACTCAGAACAACTCTTTGTGGGTCACACAAAGTTTTGTCCTGTGTGGGAATCGAACCCACACAGAACCTCGTGCACAGAAGGCGCATACTGCAGCCACCGGACCACCACGGCAGTCGTATACAACTAGACACAGTGATGCAGTTGTTTTCCTGTACGTGAATGTAACTATGTGTGTATTTTTTTTGGTGTGTTTATGTTCATAGGGAAATTTTTTTTTTAATATTACGCTTTCGTTACACGTAATGTTCCTATGGGTTACACATAATACCAAACTCTGATGTTACAAAATGTAGGGTTAGCAACGTGCGACTAATGCACCTGGTATTGCAAGCCCATAGGCTACGGTAACTGATTACCATCAGGTGGCCTGTACGCTTATTTGCCACCGTATAAGTATAAAAAAGTATTAACCTTAGTAAAGATATTTTACCAGTAAGTAAAAGTGCGTAGATACGTAGGTACTGAAATAAATTTCATTTTGTATAATTTCTGCCACGGGAGGAATTTGAATTTGCGATCGTTTGACTGTGGATCTAAGGGACCATAAGTTTCTGTTTACTTAGAAACAAAGGATTCCAAATATTTGTCTGAAAGCAGCAAAATAAGTTCCTTAGCCTACAATTATTCATGGCGAAATAAATTGTTTCTAAGTAATAACGTTAAACTTCCAGGAATATTTATTGTAATATCTTACAAAAACCACAAAGGAATAAACATTTCATTAATTTTTTAATCTAACAGCTTCACGTAAATCACCACAGAATAATTTATAGAACTTAGGGAGTGAAAGCAACTGAAATTCTATTTATCTTATATAAGTTAATAAAAAGTATGGCCTAATTTTCTATATTATATTAATACGAGCAAATTGCGAGGTGTGAGATTTGGAATTGTCACAGATAATAATATAATACATAGTCAATGTTCAAATTATGCAAATAAATAAAATAAAATTACATTGCATTGCATACTTATTATGTGGCACAGGTCGAATTTGTAACGCATTAGCCCCAATAGATAAATGGTATAATCGTTAGTCGAATCGAATAGAAGATTTGACATAAGTATGCGATATAATGTCGTAAACTTATGTCAAATCCCTTACATTTGCTTTCTATTCTATTTCACTTATCTAGAGGGAAGGCGCACTTTAGCCCAATATAAGATTTTAACAATATACATAACCATAACATAAAAAATACCCGTAGTACTACCTGTTATACCACCGGTTGTGCCACGGGTAAGCACTCCGCTACATTTCGGATATGCGATATCACCAAATCATTTAAATTGAAAGTATTCTCGAAGAGATCGCTTTTAGCGATAATACCGCCTATTGTACAGCTTCTTTTGTTTCAAATTGTTGTTGTACTGACTTTTTTTTATTTGCTTAACAAAAAAAAATATATTATCTAAAATGTGGCTTTATAATAATCAATCTCACGCATACCTACAGCCCTTTCTGTACGGGCAACTCGTGGATATTTAAAATTTGCTGTTGGCCGAGGCTTCGCCCGCGTGGATGTCGATTATCGCGAAAAAGTAACGTCCTTCCTTAGCCATTTACTGCCAAATTTCATTAAAAAACTGTTCAGTCTTTTAGTCGCTAAAAGGTAACTAACAAACAAACATACATCGATCATAGTGTAGAGATCTCTTAATTCTATGAAAAGAGATCCTTAGACTGTGATGTTGGTATGGATGAACCTACTGGTGAAATTAACGATATAATTTCAAAAAAGGAATTACAATTTTAAGAAGTCTATATCGTTTAAAAAGAGTAGGTAGCCCTATTAACGTACGAAACAAAAGATAAACCTCGTTAGATAAAAGCCTACGCTTTTCCCTATTTTGCAACAACACACGTTAATGAATTAATTCCATGACATGGCATAGGTATCATATAATTTCATGGAATTGGTTTTACCGGCATGTAGACCCAATTCTTTGAAGTCCATAAATTAAATATAACGCGCCCGGTGGTCAAAATCCTACTTATTATTATAAATGTTGGTGAGGACGGATCTATAGGTGTTTGTTACTCTTTTACGTAAAAAGCATGATGAAATTTAGCATAGAGATAGATTATAGTCTGGAATAGCGAATAGGCTACTTTTTATCGCGATAACTGACATCCACTACGGGCGAAGCCGTGGGCAACCGCTAGTTCAGCCATAATTGCTTTCTACAGTCCTTCTTCGTATGAAGTTTAACTATGCCAAATCTCACTCCTCCGTGTGCGCAATGTGCGTAAAAAGAGGTGCAAAGTTTGTTTTGACTGACTGGACGGATGTTTCAATGGTAAGTAAACCAAAAGACCTCGCCATGTTACCATTGCCTGGCGTGTTGTGGGTTTTGATCAACAAATTGTTTGTTCAGACCCTAAATCCTGCAATAGGGCTTGTTCTCTAGTGCTGGATTAATGTCTGTAAAAGCGTCTAATTTGATTAGCATCAGTTTAATTAGTACCATTATTAGAACCTAGATAAATACAGTTTTCACCAGTTAAGGTAGGTAAATATACTTAATTGCCATGAAATCTCTAAAATATTTAAACAGGAAAGTTAGGAAGGCATCTCTAATTAAAACTTAATTTAGGTAATGGTTACAGCTCCGGTACACCATTACTGAGATTATGATAAAGGTCGTATACAGTCTATTAGTAACAGGGAAATAAAAAGGCTTTTGTAATCCTTAACATATTATGATAAGTAGCTTAACTAACAATTTTAAAAGACTATTACTTGACGTACAAGAATACGCCTACTCCAAAGAAGACCGCGGCTCAGCAAACGAAGTGTAGGATGCCCTCAGGCTAGGTGGATTAACGATCTTCATGAGGTGGCTGGTAGTAGCTGGATACGAGAAGCCGAAGACCGTGTTAAATAGCGTACACTTAGGGAGGCCAATTTCCAACAGTGGGCTGCGATAGGCTGATGATGACCAGAAAACCAGACAGTAACAAGCAACGGTTGCCGCATTATTCGTAATTTGTCGACTCTACATCATGACGTAGGTCGACCAATAAAGTTGAAATCGTAACCCAAACGATGTCCCACCTCATATTGTGCCCTGAATGCCCACCTGCATGTGGACTTGATGGCTGCCTCCTTGCAGCCGCAACAATATAAATTCTAATGATGTTTGCCGTGGCAACGCTGAGAACGATCACTCATGGCCATAAAAATACCACACAGAGCACATACCTTGGTTGTTGGAGAGAAAATAAGGTTTTTCTTAAATTATTATTACTTATACATATGTAGCTCCAATAGGTAGTTCCGTAACAAATTTATCGTAAAGTAACACAAGCAATTATCTTAAGTAGTATTTGTTAAATCTAGCTAAATATAAAAATAATAGGCCACTTGATCAACAGTGTTTCAATAACTTTTTGAAAACAAACATAAATTATGTCGTTACGGCTTTTGTTTCGTTTAATCTTGGAGGCTCTCGTAGCTAAGTAATAGCCACGCGGATCGATAAATCTGAGAAGTTGAGCAAGCTTGAGTTCGTAGATGGATCGCCTATGTCCAGCTGTGGACTACGATAGGCTAATGATGATGATGATTATAAAGAGTGGCCGCCATGGCCGAAACCGGTTTGAGGGACATTAATTAGCATTTCAACCTTAATAAGTTACGTACAAGGTCGGTGTTCCCCCATTCCTTTTACATTATATTAGTCATAACAAAAAGCCTAAGCTTATCGTTCTAACAGCGGTAACCTATTAATTAATCTTAATGGTAGATTATGTTCTAATTTGTCATTTAGGTAAATTACCTGGAGTTTTGTAAAATAGCTAAGCCTTGTTTCATGTGGCCTACCGAGTAAGTCGTATTCATACATTTCTCTAATCTTCTATTTATTAAACTAAACTAGCTCTCTGCCATGAGTTTGCCGGGTTTAAATCATTTTTATCCCGTTAGAGAATAGAATTTCCTAAAATTCCTTTTTAGTGCTCAGTATCTTTGTGCAAAATTTCAAGCTTGTAGCAGTGGTTAAGGCCCCAAACAGTTATATACCAATAGATTATGAATACATCATTATAAATGTGAAATTGGTTTAATTCTCCTTTCATAACACAAATAACCTCCAACACATGCAGCGTCAAAAATGATTTTCACTTGATCAAAATGCTCTTTCCTTTAAAACGGCCTTGAATAATCCACATGAAATAGCCTATTAAAGGCATCAGACTAGGTATAACTTTTACCGATACAATGTCACAGTCAGACGACAATAAGTTTTTATTGTGTTACAATTCGTTTTCCAAATAATGCTACAGCAGAGAAAAATCATGCTCGGGCACAAAAAGTTAAAATCACGATTATATACTTACCTCGAGTTTAAACACGATCCGTGATTATTTACCATTAGATTCTTATAATTCTTAATTTACCAACTGTATCAATCTAGCTTTAAAGCTTTCACTGACCAACATTCAAATAAGGTTCAAAATAAATATCTAAAAGGACGAAAAGGAAAACAAGGCAACCACGTGGCTTCGTTATAACATTATTTACACAAAATCCCTAACTAAGCTTCACTGAACGATCGTCTCGCCGACTGCGTTTAAGCATAATAGGGTTTTTAAACTGCTTCATTTAACGTTCTTGGGTTAACGCTTTTTATCATAGGTACTATGGACCGACAAAGTCTCACAATTTATCGATAATAACTATACTATAAATGCGGAAGTTTGTGAGGATGTTTGTTGCTGGTCTGGCTGCTTGCTGGCATGTTGGTATGGTGGTAAGTGACCCTGACTGCTAAGCTATAGGTCATGGGTTCAATTCCCATCAAGGAAAAAGATTTGTGTATTGAGCACGATTTCTCGTTCTGTGTGATTTATATGTATGTATGTATTTAGAAATATTTAGGTAACTATGTTCACCTGTAACCTAAATATTTCTAAATACCAACCTAGGTGGAGCCTGAACTATTACAGGCTCTGCCTAGTGTGGGATCAGATGACTACCTATGTGTTGTCAAAATTGCACTACTAAATGGATTTTAATGCTTACAATAGTCGTTCAACATATAGTATATACTCGTAGTACACAAGTGTATGCGCAAACACAGGTGCACTCACTAATCCTTTTACTCTCATAGTCTGGTGGGACGGCAATCCGACACGATCGGAGAGAGATCAGGTACATGACCAACGGCTTTACGTGCGTTCCGAGCACTTGCTGTGTTTTTAGAAAATGGTCACCCGTCTACGGACCGCCTGCGGCAAGCTAGATTGCAGATCTATATATCCGCACCGCTAACTCTTAGCTATGAGCCACTAATTTTTAATGCTTATATACTGGAATAGGATAGGTTATATTTTATGTATATAAAATCGACACCAATGCAAGCGAGGCCGCGGGCAAAAGCTACTATTATTATATAAATAGACCCAACCCTCTTGATGCAATTCATTAGACGAATTTTGCGATGCCCTTGGGAAATATCCGTCTGGTTCATTTGTGCTATAATCAAGCTACAAATATATGGATATGCTTGTACCCCTTAATAATGTGAGTATGAACGGTGTATTCAGGGATGTATATTTGATCCTTTTTTAAATTTAAAAAAAAAATAAAAAATATCTTTATCATAAATGTAATTGTTGTACACTAAAGAGTTTTCTATCTATCTACGCTTTGCATGCGGTGTTTACCTCTTATAGGCATAAATGTTTTTTTTTGTAGCTGTAACAACTTTTGGTAGACCAAAATAAATAAATACACTTTGCTATATTATTCATATATATAAGCCTGTCCCAAATATAAGATAGAATTATTCATAACTAGAAATCAAACTAAGCAACTGAAAATGCGAATGGATGACAACACTACGATGATTTTCACACTACTCGGTTCAATTTAGTTTTCTCAAAATCCTATCAAAAACCAGATGCCGAATCAAACAGAATTAGTCGCATGAACACACTCCGCTAAGACGTAGACTTTGAGTCTGTTAACATTATTTGAAATACGAGAAAAGCAATTCTATTTGTACGAGTAAAACGTTTTATAAAAAATATTTTTATATCGAACTAACATGGTTGGATTAGGTAAATTCTGCCTTTACAAACTTTCAAAAATGTGCATTATGTAGTGAGATAATTTGAAAAAGTGATGTCAAAATGGTTTGAATTTTTTAAATTTATTTTCTCTATTGGGAAAACAAACAATTGTACAGTATGTATAACATGTCTTTATAACAAAATGAATGTATTAATGTACAATCCACGACGTTTCCACAGATTACTAAAATTAAAGATAAAAAGATACAGTGAAGATGTGCTACAATAAAACTTATAAAACTAAACTAAATTAGGATAAAAATGTTAACATGAGAATTTTTTGATAATTGCTTTTTTAAATTGATGTTTTGTTAAGGCAAATATATCCACTTTACAAAAATTATCATTGTATATTTTGACCAGTCTACGTAAAGGCCCTCTCACGTACGACATGTTGTCGTACGTACGAAGCAAACAGCGGGCGAGCGCGCGCCTCTCGTTGAGTTACGATTCTAGGCACTGCATAAAATGCTATTGATGAGTTCAGGGCAATCGAAGCTATTGTGTAACAAACCATGAAGCATCATGGCATGGAGTCAGAGACGTCTTGACTGCAGGGTTAGTAAATTAAATTTTGTTAACAACTTCCTATAGCTTAAGTGTCCTGTGTTTCAACGATACTGTAGGGCGAGTCCCGAACTTTTGTTTTAAACATGAATTTGTTAGTTGCCATCCTGATTTCAAGAGGGAGCGCATTCCAGAGCAAGACCGACTGTATGAAGAAAGAAGAATGTACAAAATCAGAAGTATGAGAGGGACAAGCTAGAAGTAGATTATTGTAGTATGGTTCCCATATCATACACGCATATTTAACCTGTGGTATTTCGGGGTGCTTAAAAATTTGGATAAAAAAAGAATAACTTTCAAAGTACCTACAAGATTTAACTTCTAGTTAAGTACTTTGGTATTAGGTACTAAATAAAAACTTCATTCAAGTCAAGCAAAAAGTCTGAGCGCTATAAGTATCTTAAAATTACATTTTGTAAATCTGTCTCAGACTGTACCAAGTTTGTTTGTTATTCCCCATAAAATATTTCTGCCTCAACTTTGAATAACCGGAACCCAAGTTGTTCAATGAGCTTTCTTCATTGTATACTTATCCTTCGCCACTTACAATTTAGTATCTTACTAATATTTTCGGAATAACACTGGCACATATACACACCCATACGCATGCAGACACACACGCACATGTACACGCACGCACGAATGCACGAATGCATGGACGTATGCACGCACGCACACATGCAACTAAGCGCTAAACAACCCAGCTAGGCGTTAATATTATGTATATATTTCGGTTTAAAAGCTAACCGTAGCTTGTAAACGATGCTCACAAAATCTCTCTAGTATTGGCTACGGTAACAGCTTACTATTAAGCAGTCTGATTACTTGGGTACTGACCTTTTCGATATAAAAATAAAGTTTTTATTTGACACGCAACATGATTAGAACAGTAAATAAACTTTTTTCGGCCCCGTTAGCACCCTTCTAAAGGGACCGTGAAAATCGAAATTTAACTTTTCTTTCTTTATGTGCGTACGTGTTTCGTTTACCAAATTTTGTAAATAATCGTGTTGGAATTTTATAAACTACTAGTTCATGGATGCACCTACGCTCATGTTTACACTATAGAAGCTTACAAAAATCTGAAAAATGTTATGCGTTAAATACATAAAAATGTGGACAAAATCCTTATTATTTTAAATTAAAGGACTAATAAACAAACAAACAGACCTTTCAGTTTTAGTATTAGATGTTTTTTAAATTAAATTAACATAAGAAGTCAGTACAGCACGTATTTGAAAACTACCCCAGTGATTTAGGGATTTAATTTAACTAAAAAATCTTCTCTGAAAAGTAAATCTTAGCCAAATCGTCTGTCGCTCCGCTCTCAAAGCAAAATTAAAATAGATTCATTACAATACAGCATTCCTGTTGAAAAGTAACTGTAGCTTACTAATGTAAGCTACAGTAACAATTTGTAGCTAATGCTACAAATTGTTATTGGAATTCGCCTTATTACTTCAACATTAAAATTTGCTTAGTTCTTAGACAATTAAATCAATAATTTACTTAATCTAAACTAATATTATAATTATATTTTTATGTTTGTTTGTTACGATTTAACTCAAAAACTACTCGACCGATTTTAAAAAATATTTCACCATTATAAATAGGCTATATTTTATTGTAAATACTAAATAAATGTCCACCCGTGCGAAGACGGGACGTGCCGCTAGTGTAATAATAATATGTTGTTAATTTATTTATGTATTGCGAGTATTATTATGTGGTGTCCAATAAAGACTATTATATCTATCTATATTCTATAGCTATAGTCTTTATAGTCACGCATAGCCTGGAGACGTGTCGTATGTGGTCGAGATCCTCAGTAGTAAGGGAACGACGAAGAATAAGATGAATAGGTATTAAGAGTTTATAAAATAAAGTAATAATTGTACGAATCGACAGATAATAGAGAAAAAATAAACTTTGCAGTCAGTTGATGTCTTTCAAACCGATTTTGATTACGATGCCGACGACGCAGGCTCCGGGCGGCCAATTTTAACTTAGACTTATAACTGTACAAGATATAATAATATTATAGTACTCTAGTATGTGTGAAAAAACAGGCGCACTCTCTATATAACACACTCACAAACTGCCACAAAAAAGAAATCGGTTTTTCAATATTTACGGCAGTGATTCCACAATATTTCCACCATTTGCGAACATCACTAAATGGAACAGCAATCCGTTATGACCGCAACTGGAGAAATCAGACGCAATAATTTACGTGCTTTTCAAGACTAATTGTTTTGAAAATGGTTACCCGTCTACAGACTGACCGCGGCAATCTTGCTTAACCTCAATCGTCCTCGAAGATCAAGTCAAAAGCCCCTAGAGCTTTTTATACCCAATTTCTATCAGAACTTATTAGGGCCCAACGAGACCAACAGTGTGTTGTTTATTCATAGATGTCAAGTTTCAACATAGTTTATTACAAAACCTATCATGTGCTAAATCAGTCGGCATTAGTCGCGTGAGTGCACTTTTGTAAGACATTATGATTAATCTTTTACCCTGTCTATGTAACACGAAGTGATGTTAACGGGAAAAATATCTACTGGTTGCCTGCAATAAATAATATTACTAGTTTTATTTACGAGTATAATACATAAATAATGTGGGTGAAATTCTAAAATTAAATCAGCTTTCATTATTTCAGTATTTTTCAAACACTAGACTGAATTTCTGGAACAATCGAGAGAGAAAAGTCTAGAGAGTCGTCAACAGACTGCTATGCAGAATTTGGCAAATTAATTTAAATTTTATGTTGTATTTTTTGGATAACAATAAAAAAATAAAAATCTTATTCTAAGTGTATCAGTGTCGTTATAAGATGTTTTACAGTCACGTAGCAACAAGAGAACCATCATCTAAAAAAATAATTAAGCATTGTCTCGGCAACGGTTTATCCATGCCAACGGAATTTGCCCTTGTAAATACAATGATGAGTGGATAATTTTAATAATGACCATAAATTTCAAGTGATGAATACTAAATCAAAAACATATCTATATTAGGTATAATGATTGCCATGATAAAGATGGCGATTTTTTTTTTTTTTTTAAGTCAGGTTGAGTCTTCAAGAGCTATTGATCTGTCTTAAGAATAATTATTTAAAAATTCAGGTCGTAGTTCTAAGGAAACGTGCTTAAAAGACTGACCACATTACCACGCTGCGCTGGTGCATTGGCCAAAGTAAATGAAAATATAATTCAGTCTCGAGCACTTACTAAACACAAGTGAATATAAAGTGTAGCTAAGTCTCAGTTACTCGTGTCAACAAAGATGTTATGAAGCTCATCAACTATGAACTCTATGACTGTACTATTTGTAACGCTTCAAATTAAGTACCTACCTCAATATGTTTTACAACAAGACAATATTTATTTAAATATTACTTGTTACAAAAATTAACATCATAATAGGTATATGCATGCAAGTCATAGCGCAATCGTCTACGCCTAAAGACTTTTTCACTAAGCGCTGCGTTAACGCTAACTCATGTGAACGGTTGTTTAAATACAGTCTCTACGCGCGATTTAAAAACGCGCGTCAGAATTTTGCCATGTGAACACAACCAACTTTCATCGTGATTGCACGTACATTTTTGCTATTTTGATATACAATTAGTAGTGACTGTTAGCGTGCGTAAACGCGGGTTACATGTGAACTTACGCTTACTCCGCATTATTGGGAATGACAATTTCGGAACCCTACATTGTGCGTGACCCGACATGCACTTGGCCGGTTTTTGTTTTATTTATTAAAAGTAATTTTGTTTTTTAAAACAAAATACTTAAATTCAAAATTATGTGCCTACTTAGATTCAGAGCCAGCGTGTGGCATAAATCCTCTCCTCCTCTGTAGCAACTTGGTCCAACAGACTGAGTTGGACATATTATGGATTGCTATTATTATTATTATTATATCATATTTATTGATAATAACTGTATCTTATTCACTTCTTCTTTTTTCCTGCAATACTACCTACCTACCAAAAGCTGGCCCTATCTCCACTTAAATTTGATCTGCTTAAAAATCATATTTGAGCTATTGGTAATTTCAGATCGCCTTCCCTCCCCCGTCTCTTTCAGGCCCAATGTTGGTTACGCCTGATGATTTTGGTGATTCCCAAGTAATCGTTGTAAGCTTGCCTTTAAATGTCGCAATATGATTTACCCAATAGGGAATTGTGGCATTTGAAGGCATACTGTTCCATACTTCCATTCTAATAATACAAATGCGAAAGTAGGTAACTCTGTGTGTAACATTTTGCAACTAAAAGCCTGAACGGATCAAATAAATGGTATTCTGGAGAAGGACGTGGAGTAAATTTTACAGGCGATAACCGATATCCATGCGGGTGGCGCCGCGGGCAACAACTAGTATCATAATATATTACTAACAAATAGATAATGAACATCATCACGCCTTTCCATGTGAGGAAATCATTTAGGAAAATATGTGCATAATTTCGGCGAGCATTTGTCGACAGAATAAGTATAACTTTAACAAACATGGTATCGAACCCAATATCCCAACACGCCAGTAATACGCACTGTCACAACGACAACCAGCAATTTCATTGCTTATTATAATTTACCGAAACGACTTTTATTTAAATATTAATAATATGATCTTCTCGAATAAGAACCCTTTGGGATTTCAGTCATACAATATAGGTTTTAAGATAAGTAAAATATCTAATTCACATTTTTATCATATAACTTCGTAAAATATGTATAATAAGTTCAATGTATTGTGATCCTAAATAAGCATGTATTCAATTTGGCCTATTTGAAAGGGTTATCATGCGAAATATGTGAAAAGCTGTGTTAGTGAATTACGTTCAGAGACCCTTAGACCCAACCGTTGCGATTCCTTTTTATATTAAGGTAGGTAGGTATACCTTAACTCAATATATCATATAAAACCTACTTGTGATATACCTATATTACACATTTTACAATTAGATTTTCCCCATAGTTACATGCCAGACTACTGTAAATAATTCACATTTATTCAAAATGGTTCGTCCTTGCTTCTTTTATATTTCCTGCAATCTATATCTTACATCATCTGACGATTATCAAAACGATTTTTTTTTCATAAACCAATTTGTGCTTCGTAAATGTTATACACAAACATTCTGTAAAAATATTTATATAATACGATGATAGATTATAACAAACATTTATGCGTCCATAAAGTACATTTTGTTTTAATAATAAATAAATGTATTTTATGAGCATACGATTGAAGTTTATTGTATACAGTGTATTTTAATAATAAAAGTTGAAAGAATTAAATCTAAATTTCCTAAACAAAACACAGACACAAACTATACTCACGCAATTTGATATTTAATGTTTAGGCATCACAAAACTTTCATCGTCACACTAATTACAGAAACACTGAAGAACTATAAAACTTTATATATTAATGTTTATTGTTGCAACTAGTTTTGAACGTTAGGATAGTTACTGGAACAACAATAAGTTCATATAGATAATGCATCATAACTTTTTACGGAGTGTTGGTATCGTATCTTTAGCGAGTAACGAGAAACTGTGTTCACGCGTGCTATAAGCCGGGCGGTCTTATGGAGACTGGTAGAGAATTTGAAACACAGTACGACGCGACAGCGACGTCGACGCGTCGAGTGGCGTCGTTACTACCACACTTACTATTCTATTGCTTTTCTAAAGCAATTGCTATATTACATATATTTATTAACCAAGGCTCGTTCGTGTACAAATTAAAATTTAAAGAAAAAAATTTTCCATCCCCTGACAATTCCCCGCAATGCAAATAAGAAACATAATTCTTCACATCTGTATTTCATTAGGGACACAATTTGTAATAAAAATTCAGGGAGAAAGAGAAACGTGAAATTTTCATTTAAATAATGATTTATTTTGTTCTACCAAGCGTTTTCATTTCCTAAATGAGTTTTTAAAATAAAGTAGAAGCAGCACAGATTAAGCTAATCAACAAGCCTTATATTTTGATTGTTTGTCAAATTGAAATGCGTTAGAAAAATAAGTGTAGGTATAATTTAAAAAAATATATTTTTTTTAACACCAGCTTTTATTGTTAATTTATTTTAGTTTTCCGGTTAGGTACTTCCAAATACTTCCTATAGTCATGGTTAGCAGTAAAACGTAGTGGTTAGTTAATAAATACAAACTCTATAAAAAAAATAATGCTTTTCCAAATGTGAAGCACGCACAAAGTATTAAATAAAATAACGTAAATACATAGCTAACTATAAAATTAATGAAACCTTTTTAGTCGCCCCTGATAAGAATCTTAACTTGATGTAGATCTTAACAAATGAAGACAGCGATAGAAATTAATATTTATGTCGCCTATAAACGTTGATAAATAATCTAGAAACTTTAAAAATAAAAGTTAATCATGCTCAACACACAGTCACACAAAATATATTTTGTTTGTGATAGGGGTGTGTTGAAATTTTAAATGTATTGTTGTATTTAAATTGTCATAGTAAAAATTCAAGACCTTTTTGAATGGCTCGCTTTCGCTAGCTGTCAACATTTACATACAAACACGATGCAAATGCCTTAAAATTGTATGTGTAAATATGCGACATCAAACGCATCACATGATCATATTATATTACTATCATTATGGTAGTTTCTAATTCTTAACAAAACATAACATTAGATACGTGCTTTTCTCGATAGGGGTAGTCCAGAGGTTTACGCACACTTTTTGCTAGCTAGGTCCTATATAATAGGAGACGAACCTATTATACCGTGCACAATGCAAACTCCGCTCTGATACTAAGTATTTCTTTAGAGAAAACTCAATAGATACGTACACTTTACTTGACCCGGGATCAAGAAGCGAGAAGAATAACAAGGAGCAAAGTTTCCTTATCCAATATAGAGACAATTCCGTTTGTGATCAAAAAACATGATTTAGCACTGTTCACAGAGAGTCCGAAAGAAACTCATCCGAACTTTTAACGTTTTACCCTCTTTATTGGCCCACTAAAAGCTGTTATACAAACATTCGCTCTATTCAATAAGTATACATTGATTCAGGATGTTTACCATTCATTTGTCATTGCAATAATAATATGATCTATTAACGCCTACTGCTCATGAATTTTCATTGATTATATTTATACACCACAATAAACCGATGTCTCATTAAAATAACGAACAATAAAGAAAATATGAAAGCTTTTGCGTATTATATTAGTAAGGGTAAAGTGTTTTTAAGTTTATCCGATATTCGTCATAAGAGTCCTTGTTAAGCTTTGGATGGTACGAATTACGGAACTAATAAAGCAAATTGAGCAATTAAACGGAATATATAAAAGATTGATTAACTCTAAGTTCATACGACTTTTTCTTTTTCGTATCGATAGCATACTTAATATGAACAATAAGTATCCAGTTACAATTTGTTCATATTATGCTATCGATATATTTAAATCGTTCTAATTTCGACACCTCAATGCCGTTGATATTGTGGTCCTATAAGAAGATTTTTTTTGGTGTAGATTTTTTTGTCACGTAATTCACAGAAGATAAATATCCAAGAGTACCTAAGAATTGCCAGTGTATATCCCGACCAGTTGGTTAATCTCCGTTAAGATTGTCCAGTTTAACAAATTTTTTATCATATGTATCTATGTTTTTAAATATTATAATAATTATTATTCTTTATTTTTAGCATCCAGATTATTAAAGGTTTGTAATTAAACTAATACAGTAAAATTTATTATAGTTATTACGTAGGTAACACTTACGATTAGGTTACTACAGTTAATTTCTAAAACAAATAGGTACCTATAGGCTATTTTGTGATTACAGACTGGTTTGCCTCTAATCCTCAAACTAGGTAGTGTTGTGTTACCTGTGTTTTGATTTAATCAGTGGTTAGTCGATCTGAATGCAGAGTATTAAATTGCTTGTAGGTATTTGGTGCACGGCAAAACTTAAACGTTAACTTACTTTATTATTATGTCAGCGGTATCTGATTGTTTTATTCGTGTAGTAATGTGTGAGTGAGTGGATTTAGTATCTTGTTAAAGTGAAACTATAAATCATGTATTAAGTAAGAACTATTATTATTTTTAATACATATAGGTGTGTAAATATAATATGTGTGTGTATGTGCATATATTTTTAACGTTAAAAACTCGCACTTTATTTCTACAACTGTATCAAAGTTTCAAGTAGATTACGAACTTATTAATGCTGTCTGCTATGTACATGTCCACACACATACTGTAATGTATATTCACAACAACTGTGTTGCGTTTAAATATACCTGTTTTATAATAATAATTTTAAATTATATTCTAATTAGTTTTAATAAGGGCATCATACATGCGAACAAGATCGTCTGGGGAAGGGCTTCTTCATCTTACACAAGAACACAGCCAATTATCTTTACACTGTGGTAATTCAGGAATAACTTTTTAAATAAACGTTTTTTTTATCATGGGATAAAGAAAACGTTATCCGTCGACAGCGCACGATTAATGCTTCTATAGACACTGTTATTATAAGCGTCCGTAGGCTAGTGAAACTGCTTACCATCAAGTGGGCCGTACACTTGTTCGTTACCGTGGTAGCATAAAAAACCTGTGACCTTTGATCAACGACAGCACCATTACCACACAGATTATTATCCTTACTTTTTATTCATTCTTTGTTGATAACAAAGGCCACCCGCAGGAATATTGTACGCTGTATTTACATGACTTCATTACGGACAAGACCAAAAAAATATACATAATCTGACTTGAATTTTTGTCTCAGTCAGTTAGCGACGATAGAATAAACATGGGGTGCTAAAATGTCCGTGTTCGTACAATAACTTAAGCTTTTGTTCCGTCAGTAATTAGTGAGACAATAGAATCATTTACTAACATTAATCACGGGGCTGAGAATGTTACTGATCATTTTAGTGACATATAACCAAAGATAATTTATTACTATGTTGGACCACATGTTTAGATTCTGCACGAGGTACTCATAATATTTGTATATTAGCATTTTGTTACCCGAAGATTCAGATGAATTCCATCGATGGTTGTCAAGGGTGGACTGGTGTGGGGAAGCGTCGCTGTCTTCATCATAGTAGTTTGAAACTTTACGATGAAAACAGCGACTGTGAAAAAACCTTTACCTTACAGTAGCTGGGTTCCTGTGCGTGTATAAATCTTGAGTGCTTCTGTTACGATGTTAGAAGAAACGTTTTACTATTCGAAGTGCTATACATTTTTGGTCGGCGCGACACGTTAATAAATGTTCAGGTATCACATGTTTCTACAGGCTACAGTAATTGCTAACCATCATGCTTATGTAGACAAATATTTGGTGAAATGCGCTAACGTTTCCCAAATGTAAATAGCTAATGTTAGACTGCATTCAGAGACTTCAATGAAAACCCACATTAATTACAATGCGCCGGTCATTATTAGTTTCGCAGTGGTATACCGACTGCATTATTTAATTATCATATTATGAAATGTAGCTAATTGCATATTCGTTCGCATATTATACGAACGATACTCGGTGCGAGAGGGTAATTCCTGAGCCCTACTGAAGACCGGAAAAAACCGATGATAGTCGATTCCCACTCGGTTTGGCGCCTGGCGGCCAATAGAATCGCTTTATTTATCTCGCCTTGCGCAGCGCAGCGATTCTATTGGTCTTAACAAGCCCATCTCTCGCAACGCATCTTCGCAATGCAGAATAAAGTCGAAAGAAACTGACTATGATGATTACACATGAGTTGTGCGTTCGACCTCAGGTAAAAGCATCAATTTAAACTGCACTCTGGTATCCATACCCACTAATCAAATGGTTTGTACATGGGACTTCAAGTTGGGGATTTTAAATGTACGGCAAATGTATGGTATTTGATGTAAGTGTGCGACATTATGTCGTAAACTTATATCAAATCCCATACATTTGCTTTCTATTCTATTCGACTACCGTTTAGCCACTTGTCTAAAGAAAGAAAGAACGAAAATGCATTTAATTCCAGAAAAAAAAGAGAATAAAGAGGCGGATCTGTTAAAACCCATTTTTCAAATCTCTTGCAACCCGCGTTTCCTCTTAATATTTCGATAGCATTGAGTTGTACTTATTCTTACAACATTATCATCAAACTCAATTGAGTAGAAACACGTTCATGTTATGTTCCACATGTTGAGTGTGTACCTTACTGCCTACACACACACACACACACACACACACACACACACACACACACACACGTTGTAGATATAGGTACATGGCCAAATGAATAACCCTTGTTTGAATTGTGCTACGGGAATAAATTTTCGAAATATAGGTACTAGAGTGTTATATCCTGCAGTATAATTTAGAACAATAATATGTCTGGATATAATGATAACGAAGCCCTGGGTAACGACTCGCCGTTGGCCGATTTGGTCACAAATGATGTATTTGGCTGTACAGCTAACGCGTTGTCCTAGATGAGGAACGCTAGTCGCGACGCAACACAACCAAACAAATTTAACAACTTAAACAACAACAACGTAGGCCAAGTGTAAGTAAAGATACACTCTGATATTGCAACAAGTCGCATTGCTGCACTGTTTCTCACTCACTTAGGATAATGCTGATGATAAGAAGCTGTTTTAGCAGCTCCATACTATAAGGCAAGCTGTCATGATATTTGCCGCATTTATGCTATAAAATTGTAATTTATTTTTAAGCTAAACTAATATTATAAAGAGGATATTAATTTGCTTGTTATTTACGATTTAACTCAAAAGCTACTCGACCGATTATAAAAAATCTATTCTATTCATAACACCGGCTATATTATACTAGCACTACCAACTGTGCCATCCGAGCTCCTACTCCAGAGTTCGAAATTGTCCACTGCTTGTACGTTCCAAGAGTACGTTGGAGTGAGCTCGGATGGCACAGTTGGTAGTGCGCTGGGCCGGAACCCAAGAGGCGCAGGTTCGAGTCCTGCTCCGGGCTCGTCTTTTTCCACATTGCTTTAATATTTAAGTATATTTGAGCTGATTGCATAGCAAAAAAATGCTAAAAATAATTAACAGGCTATATTGTTTTACAAAAAAATCTACGTGATCCCTATGAAAACTTAATAAATGTCTACCCGTGTCGTGTGAAGCCGGGACGTTATATTAAATCGTGACAAAATATAATATCTACTAACCTACTGTTTTAACTCGGATATAAATCTTGACTGCCTTGGTGGTCGCAGTATGCGCCTGCTGTGCACGAGGTTGTGGGTTCGATTCCGACACACGACAAAACTTTGTGTGACCCATAAAGAAAGTTGTTCTGTGTCTGGGTGTAATTTGTGTCCGTTAATTGTATGTTTGTAAAGTCCCCCGCAACACAGAGCTTGTTCTCTAGTGCGGGAGTTGTCTTTTTTAAAAGATAAAAAGATAAATTTTCAATATCAAGATTTTATTTCGTAGGTACATACTACCTACATGTATAGGTAATTACTACACATGCTCTGGAACCTATATGTACCTTTGTATGTATAATGGAATATATACACGATATAGTACAATTAAACATTTTCGACAGTAATTAATAATTAGATCGTTACGATACATGATACAGTAAATTTCTCGCTACATTATCTCATTAGGTATGAACATTGAAGCGTATACGTACGTATCTAATAACTACATTAGGTGTAATATTATTATCTCAGCAGAGATTTTATTCCACCTATAAAGTTTTAGACCTAGTGATTTTGAAATACTTATCACGAATAAAATTAAGTCTGAGCAAAGTTACTCATGATTCCAAAAATATGGTGATTGTGACGACACTCAGACCTGAACTGAAAATCAGCACTGTAACATGAAAAAAAGCCGCAGCTCAGAGTTTAACGTAGGACCCATTCTGACATGTTCCTTTTATCTTATTGCCAAATGATGTCATGGGGTATAACTGAAGTTATTAGGTACTCAACACTCAGTCGGCCAAACGAACAACAATTCCTTTTATTAAGGGTTTCTTGCAAAAAACATAAAATTAAAAATGAAAATCCGTAAAGTTGTTAACAAAATGTGGTGACGGGTAGTTCCCATCCATGTAGATATATCAAGCTGAACCAGCGAAGCATGGCCGGGTTTAGCTAGTAGGTATCATATAAATAAAGTGTTTATTTTTACTATATTATGTAAGTGTTTTAGGTTATATACTTAGCATTCGTATCGTGTAACTTTGTAGTGTCTGCGATACATTATATTTATCTAAATATTCGATTTCCTTGACTCCTTAAAGTAACTAAGTGCTAGTTGAAAATGGTTCAATAAAAATTTCTTATCTCGTCTTGCACACAAGTGGGTGGAGAGAATTGTCTATTTCAGCAAGTCTGTACCAATACAATTTCGAAACATATAGACTACGACCGTCTTACCACTTTAGTGAAACGCTGAAAGCAACAAACACGTAACAGAGACGATATATACTACCTACTAGTACTGGATAAAAGAAATAACTGAATTCTTTAATAGAAAGAAACGTAAACATTCGTCTAATGCTCGCTTACGAGTGAATTGCGTTTACATAAACGCGTTGAGTATGTTTAATAGCATAGAAACTACGCCAGCAAAAATATATACCCAATTTAAGTATACCAAATAATAAATCTGACTGATTCTGTTCTATTAAAACAGATTCCACATTTTATATAATTTATAATTTCTTAAGCTGAGTCTTCACTAAAGAAAAGAGTCACCTTTTGTTTTCGGCACATGTCATATTCTGGGCTTAACTTTATGCTTGTCAGCTGCTCCACTGTCTACTTTACCAGGGGTATTAAAATGCTACTTAAAGTTTTTTGAAAAATTCCATTTGCCATTAGTAGTGCTATTACCAGTGGTGTTATTGAAAATGATCACTTATTTCGTTCCTTGTAGCCTCCATAAACGCTTGTTCATAATTAACTAACGTATCGGATATGTCAGCCTAACAACGGGCCACAGAATTAGTCTTTAAGATTTAAAAAAAACTATATAATTTAGTTGAATTTCTTATTGTACCTTTTTTCCAATCCTACCTACATATTCTACGACAACAATATTTTTTTCTGTTTCTGTCGACAGAATAAATAAAAAAAGATATAAAATTTTAAAAAATTCTAAAATTTTGTGAGATGTACTAATGGTATCCATCAATTTATTGTATTGTGAAAAGTTATATTCGACAGATACACAGAGTTATACTTCATGCTTCGTCCTCGAGATTAGTATATATACACACATGTAGTATCGCCCTCTAGTACTACCATTCGACACTAATTTGAGAGTATTTAAATAAATACTTTTTTGTACGTTAGTCAACTCGCCAGTGCGCTCCAATCTTGATTCATTCTCTTTTTAGTGCCGGACCGTTTCCACACGCTCTCTTGACATACGTTTTATAGGTTATTTTTAATTTTCCAAAAAGTGAATTTAGTTTTTTACATTGCACAAATAAGTACGACTCGCTTAATGGTAAGCGGTTACCGTAGCCTATGTACACTGACAATAACGGTGTGACATCACTCATGCGTTGTCGCCTCTAACATTTTACACCAGCGTTTCATGTCACTTTATAATACAAGATAAGAAAAACTTTATAAATAATGTTTCTCTTAAATGAACACTGGATAGGTACCTCTACTCGCGCAGAAAAACACAAGTATCTTTTAGTATGTAGTTATTTCGCTATGGTCTTCTGCAAGATGAAGGTTCTTCTCAAGGCGGGTTGCACTCTCTTATGGCACACGAGACTTATAAATTAGGTGATAGGTATAATAAATTATAATGTACTTAATATAACACCAAAATAAATTTAGCTATCTAAAATCTTATTTGTATCCAGTTAACCCCAAAATAACCTTAAGTGTTCAACCATAATGGATTTCCGTTTGCCGTTGAAATTTAAAATATTCCCAGCGTTGTGTTGTAAGATGAATGTATAATGATCGCTGCGAAAGTTCGAAAGCTTAGAGCTTACAAAATCTTTAAAGTATTTCAATGAAAACGTGGCATTTTATACAATGTGTGCCTACCTAACTGATATTACATTTTGTAGGGCTATTAAACATAGTTTAAGTGTAAAGACTGCTGCTACTACGAGTCGTAGGTTTAAATTTTTTGTTACGAAGATACAGCCCTGAATTTAATATAATATAGCATCATTTCTCATTGCGTTGGAAAAATAAACTTTGGAAAGTAAAATTTACATCGTTACTACCGATTTGGTCAGAATCGAGTTCACACCTCATATGTTACAAGTTGGTTAATTTTCCCACCCAGCTACCACCACTGCGGTATATTTCAATTAATAAATTTAATATCGCCATTTCGATACGCCACACGTGTACAATTTTACAGGTAGGTAAGTTACCTGCAAAAACTCACACGCGTAATCCTCTGACTGTATTGTGCTTTTTGATAAATCGATGCATAAAATTAATATTCGATGGTGATTAAAGTGATTGATGGGAAAGCTCATGAGTTGTTAGAATATCATAGATATTTTAGGGTTGTTCGGCAGTTCGGAAATACGCCTTCATAATCATATATCTATCGTAATCATTTTCCGATGTTTGTAGTGTATAAGATGCGTAGTTAAAATCTATTCAGGTATTGCGTTTTACAAGAAAACGATTGCCAGATGATAATAATAATAGTTGGTAAAATTAATATAACATAGAAAAAACAAATGACTAAGTATGCATTTGACAATCAAGATTGGAAAAACAAGAAAAAGGCTATAATATAATTACTTTAGCTCATTCTTTCTTGGGAATGAAAATTCTAAGAACCGGAAAAGTTTTGCACGCTCTTGTATAATACAATGCATTGCTGTTTTTTTGCAATAGTTGTCTTGCTATCACAAATTGTTACTAGGTAGGAGTAGCTTGAGTTTCTTGCCAATTGTTTTTTTACCCCTGTGTGTTCAGTCAGTGAATACGGCAGTACGCAAATTAGTTGACGCATCATTTGGCATTTTGCATCAATCTGCATAAGCACCACTGTGTGACCTATCTTTACATAGTATTTAACAAAGGCGCTCCCGCTGTCTGTATGCTTAGATCTTTTAAACTACGCATTTGCAGTTTGCAGCAAAAGATAGAATGATTCAAGAAGGTTTATATGTATAGTACATACATTCATGTTTCATTTGACTGCCTCGGTGGCTCAGTGGTCGATATGTCTGTCTGCTGATCACCCGGTTTCATTCGATTCCCGGATCAGGCCAAAAAATGATATTGGGTTTTTCTGTCAATAAATTCATAATGGATTCGAAATTGGCGGTGTTTACACCCCCGTGCCACGGAAAGCACGTAAGTCCGTTGGTCCTACGCCTGATCTCTGGTGTCAAATTGCCATCCCATCGGACTATGAGAGTGAGGGAATAATAAGTGCACTTGTGTTTGCGCACACACTTGTGCACTATAATATCTCCCGCGCAGATAGCTAGTTAGTAAGTGCTAGTTAGTAACACTTCGTTGAGATTGGCCATGCCGGCGCCGTGACCGAACTTCGGTAAGTAGATTATTACCATAAAAAAAGACACTAAAGCAAAGTCAGGGCCGGTCGCTAGTATTGTTTAAATGATTTTGATTTTGTCATAGCAACTTACCAATTTGTATTTAAACTTATTTGAGCTGCACTTACGTTATCGACGAGATAACGTAAGTGCAGCTTTTCTTTGATACATTTTATTGCCGATTTCTGAATGATATGCATTCTGGCTTTTGGTTACAATACTGACAACCCACGTAGACAGATTATATCCTCATAATGTTAGCCTGTAACCCGGCCCTAATTCCCCACTTATAAATATGTAAGCGAGGAAAACCGTCTGTCTATCGCCTTTGAAGTTCATTGCCTGAATATATTTACTTATAATTAAAACAAACATTTTGTTCGTTGTTATTATCAAAGAATAAATGTTAGGTACTGTTACAACCAAAGATAAAGCTTCTGCGAACTAAGTTGTACAACCGTTTATTATGCCTAATTTCAATAAAATAATCGTAAAAAAATATCAATCATAGAGATCAGATAAAAAGATTTTACTTACCCGTTCTATATTTGAATTTACTAACATAATATTTATATGAAGGGATAGGCAGATGTGAGAGAGAGAGCACGCACGACCCAAGCGAACAAGCCTTACTGCGGAAGGCTTTGCAGAAGACCACAGCCTCATAACTACCCACAGCGATATTCTGTATGTGAGTCTAGATATCTAGTGCTCATTTAGTAATTAATGCATTTTCTATAGAAACGTTTATCCCACGTTATCCCGGATCGATGTTTTATGCATGACGGAGCACTTTATGACATCTGAACAGGAAGAATTGTTAAACATACCAAACTATAATATGTCAACAAGTTATTCAAGAGGCTGCAGAAGAGGTGGCGCATGTATCTTAACAAGAATTGGTCTACAGTATAAAATAATAAATGTAAGCAATTACCACAGTAAACAAACAGTAAAACATCTTCATACAAACGTGCCGCTCTCGGTTTGAATGTGTGCGTTCGCGCCGCGCGCCATGTCGGCACGCGATTTCACGCACACGCTAGCATAATATGTGGGGGAATAAGGTAGCGGCAGTGCGGGCTGTGCAGCGCGACTGTGAGCACGCGCGTACGCTACATGACCGCTTGCGTTCGTCAACTCTCGCCGGCGCGGGCGGCGGACACTTGTCGTAAATTACGAGTATCATGACTTCAAAAAGGGGAAAAAAATATTGTAGTGTTTTCGGGTGCCTCAATAATGATTTCGCAAACCCGGACTTATCATACTTCCTACTCAACCAGAAATATAAGTACCTACTTATACTTAAATATTATTAGAAAATATGGTATTGTATATTTCACAGTTTATTTGCTTTATTAAGAGCGTAGCCGAGTCGCATTTTTCTGAATACTATGTTTAGAGCTAAAGTTTATTTTAAGAAGTCTAGTTTTACTATAAAATAGAGGATTGAGTACGAAACATCGTTTAGGTAAACATATTTTTCGCGTAGGTATAGTTGTAATAAGGGCAATTTCACAATAATTAATATTGCAAATTAATTACTTTTGAAATTATTATTTTTTCTATTGTCTGATGTGTTGTTCAATCCAAATATGGTTCCGGTAGTCTGACAATCGACTTATATACTTGTGTGTACATCGCATTTTTTTGGCCGGCGTTCGGGTCGGCCACTTGACACTTGTTTTTGTTTCGCTTACCTATCGTATGAACAACCCTGGGTATCAACGCAAGAGTAGGCTAATAACTCGGCGGGCGGCCTTAGATAACCTACTGTTTGTTTACTGTGCAATTACTCTGTAAGTAATGTGATTGAATGCTGTTGCATAGAATTAACCGTACATAATATTGTCATTGTGTGCGTATATAGGGTCCCGCAATCAAATTTGGCTACATTTCACAATAATTTAGAAAATATTTTAAATCTTGTTTGCCTAAAACTAAACAAAAAAGTTATTTTATGTGGTGATTTTAATATTAACATTTTAAAAAGAAACAAACAAACCCTAGTATTTGAATATACATTATTGAGCTATAATTTAAAATTAGAATTTTTGCAACCAACTAGATTAAGAAGTGGGACATGTCTGGACAATATTGCACATAATGTAAAAGGTTGTAAAGGAGAAATTATCGAATTCAATTTGTCGCATCATACAGCACAACTTTTAAAATGCCCACTTAAGAAAACATGTGCCTTAAAGTTTTGGCGTGTAAAAAGACGGAATTACTGTCAAGAAAACATAGAAAAATTTAAAAATTGTTTAAAAAATCTTACATTTGCAGACATTTACATAACTAGTGAAGTCAACGAGGCCTATAACATATTTTTAGATTTATTCCTGTGTTTTTATGAACTTTGCTTTCCCTATGAAGTAATAAAAAAATCCATAAATAAAAAATCTAAATGGATTTCAAATGGAATAAAAAATTGTAGCAAAAGGAAACGGCTTCTATTTTGGAAATATAGAACTAACCCCACTTTAAAAAATAAAGAGACATATAAAACATATTCGGAAAGATTTAAAAAAATAATAACGCTCACAAAAATATCACAGAACAAATATTTTATTAATACTGCCAAAAATAAGTCAAAAGCAGCATGGACGATAATTAATAACGCTAAAACATGTTACCCTAAAGAACCAATAACTGAAATTCAAATAAATAAAAACAAAATTACAAATCCGTCAGAAATAGCTAATTCTTTCAACAACTTTTATATCGATCAAGTTCTGGAATCTAACGATAAGATTACCAAATCTCCTACACCCACCATACATTCTTATGTCTTAAGTTCTTTATTTATAAAACCGACAATACCAAAAGAATATATCATATAAGAATAATACATCATATAAGATCTTTAAAGAACACAAACAGTGTGGGTTACGATGGCATATGCACTAAAATTATAAAGCAAGCTGCACAACTCATAGCACCTCATCTCAGTCACATTATTAATATGAGTATTGTTAGTGGAACATTCCCAGCAAAACTGAAAACTTCAATAGTCGTGCCATTGTATAAGAAACAAGATAAACAGCTTATGTCAAATTACAGGCCTATAGCATTATTACCAGTCTTCTCAAAAATTTTTGAAAAAGTTATATATCAAGCGCTCTATATCTACCTTGAAAAGTATAATATATTAGTAAACGAACAGAAAGGTTTTCGAAAACAAAAAACTATTAATATGGCAATATATGATTATATTCAACCAGTTCTATCAAATGTCGATAAAAAAAAACCCTGTGTGTGCTATTTTTATGGATCTCACTAAAGCTTTTGACTACGTAGATTATTCAATCCTTTTAAACAAACTAGATAAATATGGCATAAGGGGAAACATTCATGATCTTCTGAAATCTTATTTGTTTCAAAGAGATCAATTTGTTGAATTAACACAAATATACACAGGATACGAAACAAAATATCGGTCAAGTAGAAGAATACTTAAATATGGAGTCCCACAAGGCAGCGTACTTGGTCCCCTCCTGTTTCTTCTATATATTAATGACCTACCCAAACATATAAGCCACCCCATGGTACTATTTGCCGACGACAGTACAGTAGTAATAAAATGTGATGACCCTTCCACATATGAAGTAGAAATAAATACGACATTAAATAAAATTATATCATGGTTTAATAATAACAATCTAATTATCAACTTGGACAAAACAAAAATAATGCATTTTTATCAAAGAATTCCGAATAAAGATTTTAATATTAATTATTTAGGAACTAAAATAGAAACGACAACGATTGCAAAATTTCTAGGCATTATTTTAGATAGTAATTTAACTTGGCGATCACAAACAGATGAAATCTGTAAGAAACTTAATAGGTTTTCATATGTTCTATATAAACTTGCTAAAACAGTAAATTTAGAATCAGTTTTAATGGCCTATCACGGTTATGTTACCTCTGCACTTAGATATGGCATAATTTTTTGGGGTATCTCAGTAGACAGAGAATATGTTTTCCGAGCCCAAAAAAGATGCATGAGAGCAATGTGTGGCTTATATAGCACAGATAGTTGCGAACCTCTGTTCAAAAGTATGAAACTATTAACCCTACCGTCACTATACATTTACGAAGTAAATACATTTGTTAAAATCAACATCTCATTATTTAAAATAGCTTTTAAAAGTTACTACAGGCAATTACGCGACAAAAATAAACTAGAATTAGAAATTCCAAGTGGAAAGACGGCTTTAATGAGAAAAAGTTTCTTCTGCATGGCGCAAAAATGTTTTAATAAATTACCTGAAGACATCAAATCTTTAAGCCTAGATGAATTTAAAAATAAGCTGTACAACATTCTCATAAGTAAATGTTACTACTCTCTAAATGAATACTTTGAAGATAAATCCATAACTGCACCTGTGACAGAGAAACAATATTCTTGATTATTATTATTTTATTCCTATGTTTTGTTGAAATCCGATACCTATCAAGACTAACATTACAATTTATTTATGTATTTTTTGACATTGCTAAATCTAATTAATTTATTACATTTATACCAAGATTGACATTACTAATTTTATTGACATTATTAAATATAATTGACTTCATTTATATCAAGATTGACATTTTTTAAATTATTATTATTTATTGACATTGTTAAATATTATTCATTATTACTTACTTCATTTATGTCAAAATTTGTATTAAGTTTTTATTTGACATTTATTGACATTAATCTAAATTGTAAATTATGCTTAATATAACATGAAATTGACATTAATGTAAACTAGAGACAATTTAATTTTTATAGTTTTATTTACAAGTAATTTACAACTACAACTATAAATCACATAATATAAACAACACAACAAAAAAAAGAAGGGGAGGGCTGCTTAGTAGGCGTCGTAAAATTCCTCCGCAAACTTAAGTGCTGACTATAATAATATTGTATAATTCATAATTTCCAAATCAGCAGAAAAAAACTTCATTATTCTTATATTAATCCATGTAAAACATTTGTACGCCATATGGCAAAGCATAGCGCCTCAAACAAGCTCTGTAACATCTCACACTAATGTATACCTACCTATGTTTACAAATAAAATATTCTATTCTTATTCTATTCTATTCCCAGAGAAACCTGATCCCAAAACCCTAGTGTGATATTTTAGTAGGTCTACAACACGCGAATAATGGCCCAGGTAATGCAAAAGTCCATAATGGGCTACAATAACTGCTAGCTAGATAGCTAGCCATAAGATTGTTTTCCACCTAAGTGTATTACACCATTACACCTACATTTCTACTGCTATGAAACAAATCTATTGCCATAACCTGGAAAAAGTTTCATGCCACGTGCAACTGAGAATAGAATTTTCTAAAATAAAAAAGTAAAAAAAATACCTTGACCCAAGAATTATAACCAGGGGTCATACCATGATGACGGAGCTACATAGCATTTATAGCTCTGTCCCTCTTTCTCACTCAAAAGAGTCACGTTTTAACATGTCATAGTAGCGGCCCCAGGACTGCAAACATAAGCTTACCAACAAGACAGTTAAATTTACTCCTTACATTATAATATAAGAATTGTGTAGTACTTTACGACTACATCAAACAAATACTATTTTGTAGATGGCCCTTTAAAAACAGTCGTACCTACATCTTGTCCGGAAACATGAAATATTTTATGAAAGAATCTTAATGAGCATCCGCTGGGAAATCTGACATAATACAAGTCGAAGTAACAAAAAGTCTGTACTCTTGTAGACACTACATACCTACTCGCCACAGACTCAAGAATTTAGATCTAGGTATATTATGCCTTATTTAAGCAAAAATACTAAGTAAGATTCTTATCTTATGAGGACTGTCCTTGTAGTCTATGACAATTCGATAGACTCCTCTGAAACACTTGTACATATTATGCCAGCATGGGCGTCTTGAAGTCTTCTTGTTTTGGGTACTCATGATCCAGAAGTCAGTCATTATTTACGCAGCCAATGCTTGGTGCCCTCATGTAGTAGGTGTAGCAATGTCTAATCCGCCTCCCCACAGGTCCAATTAGGTGGTTGTGCTTATTCGCGACATACTATACCAGTGAACTATTAAATTACTAAATTTTACAATTCTTTATATTGCATTATCTTTTTCACTCACACTTGCACCCTCAGATCATAATTTCTTTTTTTTTCTTTTTCTTTAAAAAGTCAACTCCCGCACTAGAGAACAAGCTCTGTGTCGCGGAGGACTTTACAAACATACAATCAACGGTCACAAATTACACCCAGACTCAGAACAACTCTTTGTGGGTCACACAAAGTTTTGTCCCTGTGTGGGAATCGAACCCACACAACCTCGAGCACAGTAGGCGCATACTGCATCGACTGGACCACCGAGGCAGTCAATTCTCTTTTCTATTAATAGATCGCAAGGATGTTATCCCTGGTGAAATCAATCATTAGACCTTCTTTGACCAATTTAGTTCAGTCATGTAATAAATGACTTGATTGATGGAAAATAATACCTAAATAAAAATATAGTTGAAAAGATTTCCCAAGAGATTATTCATGAAACCATGTCTTCCTAAGCATTTTCATGGTCGACGTAATCCTATTGTCCGATTTGGACATTAGCCCACTTAGCGCTCTGGGCGCGTCCCAGACCGAGTCCAACGTAATCCGCGTTACTGTGGCGAAGTCACAAAAACCTCCAATAATAATTTATCAAAAGCAGACGTAGACCTCGTACCAGAATAACTCAGAATAATTATTCCCCTAATATTCACTGTGTCGGTGATTCTTTTCTATTATTTGCATCAATTGCAAAATCTACAACAACTTAAACACGACTTTTTAATATCCACCTTCCGTAAAGCTTTTAATATTTAATGTACCTACCACCTACAATTTAATGAAATGAATGAAAAGATAAAATGAAAGAAATCTGAAAATGATTTATGTATTTGATAATTTATTCCGTTTTTAACATCAAAAATATATTTAATTGCTAGTTACTTACTGAAAACATCGTAGCTTTCATCTACTCGTAACTTCTGAAGCCATAATTACGTTCCTGTGAATATTTAATACTTAATATGCTTTATAAACACGTTACACATAACCTTTTAACCTTGAAGCCTTTTCCTTAACGTGCGAACTTAACGTCTTCCATTGCTCTAAATTACTTGCCTTTCCTGGCTACAATTTTGTAGGGATCCCCAATTTTGCCCTCCATTCTTCGTAAAAGACTTTTCTTTGTAAGCTTCTGATCGAAACTCTAACTTATTCAGTATCCGCCTCACGAGTTGCACTTACAAAAGAAGTGTAAGTACCTAATTTTATTTGACACACAATATACTGTTCTTGTTTATATTGCAATGTGCTAAGTCCGGTCCTGGCGCAATTCATTGTGTCTGTCGGTACAACTTCTTTGTGTTCCCGTGTACATGTTACGAATAACATTTGAAAATCGGACTTGCATTTCGCAGATAGCTACTCGTAGGCAGATGCGAGCCCGGATTTTATTTATTCAGTCGAAATATTTTGAAATTTCCAGGCGTTTTAAATATAAAAAATACTCATAAATATGGTTGAACATTTTACTTGCCTATAATAAAAATCATTCTGTTTAATTATCTATTAACATATTATTATTAAGTACCTGTTTAATCATATTAGTTAATTACGTTAAATCATGAAAAATAATCGCCAGCACAATAACACAAAACGTATTAGCGTCAGACAATAGAAAAATACAGAGTTATCAACAGCATTAATTCTTGTTGTTTTTTTCAAAAAATTTTTTTTTGGAAAAACAAAGGTCGTCGAACGCCGCGTTGTTCGTAGAACGTTTTAGAAATCTAAAATGTTCTACGAACTATATACACTTAGCAAGATAACATTAAATTTGTTCGTTACATACAGCAGGCTCTACCCACACAAATTTCGAATTAGAATAACATTTTTCGCATGCCGATACGAATGAATGTACATAATATTTGTGTAATACAACAGTACGTATGCCCCATGAGCCCATATAACATGCATATAAATGTGACCAAAGCGGAAATGTTTTGTAGAAATACTCCAATACCTAGAACAAAACCAAACCAATGCATTTTAATCACTTAGAAACATACTTTGTGTTTATGGTTGAACACAATATTTTTCAAAGATCGCCGTTTAAGTATTATTTTATTTTTAGTTCTATTAAAATAAATTTTAGCAAATAATCCTGACTGGGAAGACTCCGCCTGGACTACAGCCAAATAACTACACACACTGGTGTAGATGTGCTCGTCGGTCTAGTAGTCGATGATTGCGAGTTGCGAATGCTATTCACTTAGTGTTCGATTTCTAGGTTAGGCCAAAAATAGATATTGGGTTTTTTGACAAGAAAATCAAAATACTCAAAGCCTCAAAGAGCACGAAAACTCATTAGCCCTACGCTTGTACCAGAGCTCTGTCGGATTGGACGTCAATCTGAATCTGCCACGACTGAAGAAAAATAAAGTACAGCAAGATTCCTAGCTCAAATTGAGCAAAACATATCGTTTACGTTTTTAGGTTTAAGTCTATTTCATGCAAGAAATAAATAAGTAGTTATGTTTTAAATATAATAATAATAATTATAAATACTTATTAGGTACCTACAGTAAAATACAAAAGTTACCTACCTATGTATACATAGGAAAGTAGGTATATATTGTATTTTACTTTCCTCTTTCACAATTATTTCTAAATACGATGAACGACACTTCATTTTCTTTCGCACATTTTATTTTCTTTTTGCTAAAAGACAACACGTTTATCTATGAGTTAAGTTCGCCTTTGTACATGCTCGATGTATAAACTTGTTTAATCTAATATATTTATGTATGTACAAATAAAGAACTAAGCATACAGCCAGTACCCGACTTCTTCGATCGATCTTAATAGCAAACAAACACATGGCCCGCGTAATGACAATAAACAGTCTGAATCTGTGATCAATCAGTGACAGCATAATAACAGTCGCCACCTTGGTTATAAATAACAGTGAAATATGTTCCCAATGTTTTACCCAAAGTAAAAATTTTCAAGTATATTTTTATTTGAATGTTAGACGGTCTTAAAATTCATATTTGTACTCTTGAACGAGAAGAGGTATTTTTGAGAGAGGTTTCACTTTACTAGAGCTATGTAAAAAGAAGTTATTTTACGATCAAGGTATTTGCAACATAAAAGAGATTTAAGAAAGGCAGCTTACAAGAGAGCAAGCCCGACTGAGTAAGGACCTATACCATACAGAAAACCACAGCTAAATAACTACACACAGAGTTGTACTTGTGTCCCTATGTGTGAGTATATGTTTCCAGCGCTCATATAGGATTTTTTTTAACTAAACGCCTTCCTTTTTTTTGTAGAGGTGAAATGAGGGTGGTTCATTGGAACTTGATATGACGTCAGTGGTCCACCCAGCAGCTACCCGCGCTATGCGGGTTCCATCGCCAGTGACCAGCGCAGCGTCCGGGTGTACTGCGAACGCTGTCCCTCCTCGGAAAGGTGCGGATTAAACGTCTAACTAAACATCTTCCTACCCCAGGGATACTAGGTCTTAAAACCCTGGTGTAAAAAACTGGGTTGGAAACACGCAAGTGATACATGGTATTACAAGCGCCCATAGGCTACGGTAACATTTACTAGATACGTATTTAATAATAACGTGGTACACTTTAATTAAATATCTAGAACCTAGCTATTTACATACATATTTTACAATTAAAATGAACGGTAAAGTCAATTAAGTAGATGACTTTATGATAAATAGAGACAATCTCGTAAGTAGTGATACCCCTAATGTTGCAAGCGTCCATAGGCTACGGTAACTACTTAACATCAGGCGGTCCGTATGCTTGTTTGCCTCCTTGGTAGTATAAAAAAAATGGTATACTTACCAACTTATAGACAGTGACAAATGCAATACCATATAATATACGAACCTAACCTTATGTATCCTTAGCGATCAACTTACAAATTGGTAACACAGAGCTTCACTTTTATTTTTAAATTGATTTCAGCCATAGTTAGATACTTCTTTAGTAAATACTTACCTATTTAAAGAGTTTGTTTAAGATTCCTATTGTGCATCTTTGTTGAATTGTTTTACTGAAAGAAAAAATACTTTATTTCCAAAGTACTTAAGAGACAGTCAGACTCGAAAGCTTTTGCGAAACTTGAGACAATGAATCGAGTTACTTTTACGTTTCAATTCGACAAAGTGAATTTATTGTTATTTATGCGACGCGACGCTTAGGCCTCGGCCGTGACGACTTATTGAAAAATTTAATTGATTGAGAACTCTCGCCTCGTAGTTAAATACCTAGGTGAAGCAATTGAACAGTAGCGCTTTCTAAACGAATTTGTAGAAAGTTAAAATATAATTTTCGGTCTTGGCGACTAATCTCGATGAAGATTAGCCATCTGCGTGGGATTATTATAGCGCACAAGCGTGAGCGCAAACAAAGGAGCACTATTAATTCCCTCACTCTCTTAGTCCAATGGGACAGCAAACGGTTCCTAATCTGATACGACCGGAGAAATATGAGGCGTAGGACCGACGGTTTTACATGGTTTCCTTCCATGGAGGGATGTAAATACCTGCAATTTATAAATTTGGGACATTACCTATTGTGCATTTGTTGACGGATAAACCCAATATATATTTTAAGCCCGGTCTGAGATTTATCCCGAGATCTCGTTATGAGCAGTCGCACTAACCAACAAGGTAGTACTGCATAACTATACGTCTCAACCCATAAACGTTTCACTGCTGGGCACGGGTCTCCTCCAAACAGAGGGATATTAGCCTTCTATACCACGCTGGCCAGACTGGTTGGTATAGGGTTTTGTTTCGAATTTTCCCTCTCTTGCGGTGAATAACACTTACTCCCTTAGTCGACTTTTACGACACCCTCGGGATGGAAGGGGTGGTGACATTTGTATTCTTAATCCGTCACCACACGGACAGCATATAACTATACATTACTTAATAATATTACTACTGCGCTTGACTAACAAATAAATAAATATATATAGATTCCTACCTTCTTTTTTTTATACTACCAAGGTGGCAAACAAGCATACGGCCCGCCTGATGGTAAGCAGTTACCGTAGCCTATGGACGTTTGCAACACCAGGGGTGTCACTCACGCGTTGCCGACCCTTTAAAAACCTTATAACCTACTCTATCTACGGCTTCTATCTAAACATCCCCAGACAATGTATCATCACGTCTAGTGCTTATGTTGTGTAACTGACGGTGACCGACGACTAATGAGTCTGCCGCTACGAATTCACGTTTAATTAATTATACGATAATATGAAACTCCCCACACACACAAATGGGAAAGGAACATAAAAAAATAAGGGGTTAAGAAACTTATCAGGGTTTTTTTTAATTTTTAAATTTAATTTCCAATTCAGACTTCTTAAATTACCCAATCATTATTTGAGCCCAAACATGCTATATCTGCTGTAAATTTCTAAGAAGGTATCCCGCAGACTACCTACTTAATACTGCAGCATCAGCTCAAGGTTACCACGTCATAGAAATACCTTCGAAACAACAATAAACCAATTTCAAATTAATTATAAAGTTAATAAAATCCCTTCATCATCGCTGATAGTCTTCTAACTCCTGGTAAAAAAAAATCCGCATCAAAATCCGTTTCGTCTGGAAACTATGATGCCACGGACAGACACACAGATACACATATACCTACACACATTAAACCCCTCTTTTTGGATAGGAGGTTAAAAATAGTAAAATTGTACAAGTTTTAAAAGTAAGTATACGGGCCACAGGGGACTGCCGCAAAACGCCGCATACATTTTATCCTATAGCGTGTGGCGGCCACCGGCGTCAACTGTATGCAGCGTTTTGTGGTTATGGCCGGTAGCCCGCGTGCGGGGACGCTTATAGGTATCTATAGTACTTATATGTATATTCTAATATGATGATAATGTTAATTTTCTTGAAAATAATATCAAATTAACAGTTCGATTCAAAAATCAAACCCGCGAATATTTTGATAATCTAAAGCGACAGTAACTCCATCTGTTAATAACTGCAGGCATCGACAATTGACATTTTAAATACGGTTGCCAGATCTAAAAAAATATCTAGTCACGATTCAAGATCGATTGTGACTAATCTGGAATAGTTACGTGATATCTCTATTTCTTGCTCAATTAATTCCGATCAATAACTGGTCCACAGGCAGCACATATTAAGATATTAAAATAGGTAAAAATTGTTCGTGAATTAATTGTATACGTCGACGCACCATTAAAGAAACGATTTCAGTTTTTAGGGATCCGTTTTCCCTAACATCAGCATGAACCTTAGTTTTTTTCTTGGATGTTTTCTTAGGATATCCTGTTGATTGTCTTGTACAAAGCTAACTCATAACATGTAATAATTATGCTGCGCGCAATATATAATATAATTAATAATACTATTATGACTGTGTATACGTAATCTTTTTGTTAATGAACAATATTATTATGATGTGGGTTGTTGACCCACAGATTAAGTAGTTTTAAAATTTTAAAAAATTTGATACTTACCTTCAATTAGAGGATTAATGCCACCCTCAGGGGTCAGAGGAAACGGACTCCAATGTGGACTATTTTTTCTTTTGGCAACCATTTAGAGTAGACTATTTGAAGCAAAAGGCTGAGTTCCAAATCATATAACATATTAAAAAATCGATTTGTAATTTGGCATGGCATTTGTCGCATTTGATGGCATGGTTCAGTTTGCCGATTGCCGGTTGTTACTGTGTCAATTTTCACTTAGAAAATAATCTACAAAGTAAGAATGTATTAGTAAACTTGAGTTTAAGCAAGGGGCCTGTTCATTACTGCTGACACGAGTGAATTTTTATATTTATAACTGAGTGAGGATCTAGTCGTCACAGAAATGTGTCAGATCATATTTTATACCGCTGTAACAATATTTTCTGTGTTAAAAACTGCTACCGGACTAGGTGAAATAATCTATGCGATTAACGCTGGTGGGCCTGCACATACGGATATTTACGGAATCCATTATGAAAAAGATCCACTACAAGGAAGGATTGGAACTGCATCGGATTATGGTAAACAGCTAGTAATGATAGGCAGAGTGAATCCGAAAGATGAAATATTATACCAGACTGAAAGATATCATCATAGTACATTTGGGTACGACATTCCTGCGGTAAAGGAAGGCAATTACGTGTTAGTTTTAAAGTTCAGTGAAGTGTACTTCAATGCACCTAATATGAAAGTATTTGACGTGGTTTTAAACGGAGACCACACTATTGTTGCCGACTTGGACATTTTCGACAAAGTAGGTCGTGGTATTGCTCATGATGAGTACATTCCATATTCTATTAAAAATGGTAAACTGTATTACAACGAAGAAGAATCTGATATAAGAGGAGGTAAAATAAAAGTTGAATTTATCAAAGGCTATAGAGACAATCCTAAAATTAATGCATTATATGTAATGAAAGGTACAATAGAGGAAGTGCCTAAGTTACCTCCACTTGTGTGGCCGGAGAATGAAGCAGAGGAACCTAGAGAAGAGGTTGAAGAAAAGAGTACGAAATCTAGAAGAGCTAGTGGTCCAAAACAACCAGATCCATACTCTATAGATGAGAGCTCTGTATTGATACCAGTTTTCATTACAATAGGTGCTTTCATTCCATTATTGTTCTGCCTTTGCAAATTATAATCTTAATATTATTACTTCTTATGTTATTTTGGTGTGATTGTATGCTGTTTAGTGTATTTAATTCTATTTATTGACAGTAAATGATATATTTTAATAAATCATTGACATTGTCATTTCCAAGCACATGATTTTAAAGCTCAATGTTTATAGTACAAAGTCAAAGAAATGTAAAATATGACTAGTGCCCGTCCCATGTTAAAATATTAATTAAATTCTACACTATGCGCACACACATGTGCTTAACAGAAGCACTCTATGTAAATAAATGACTTAAGTTTATTTTTTTATTTTATTTCCTAATATCTACCATAGGTATATAAGTTTTAAATCATAAATCTTCATTTTTTTTTTTTTATTATTAACTTCTTCATACATAATAAAGCCCAGAGGGTTGCTTATCCCTCTGGGCTACAGATTTGCACTACTGCTACAAATCTTGACAAACTTCTATCACTTCATTCACACTTATCTTTCAAGCATGGCATTGATTCAAGGTTGTATTCTCTTAATCTGCTCTTTAGCCAATTACACACACAACATTGTTATAACAATACCACACTTGTTACTGTCACTGCGAGACACCACAGATAGATAAATTAAAAAAAAAAAGAAAATAAATTATTGTCTGGTTGGGTACAAAGTTTTATTTTTTTCTACACCGCTGGTTCATATGTGATCCATGAATGGTTGTCTTGAGTCTGGATGTACTTTGTGTCTGTAAATTGTATGTTTGTAAAGTCCTCAGGCCTCGTCAATACAGGCCTTGTTCCCTAGTGTGGCAGTTGTCCTTAAAGAACTAAATTGCCCTCATTGCAAAGTTTATACTTACTTCATTACTACAGTTAAGTATAAAATCCAGCTATTTTGATGCTCTTTGCATACTTATGCAAAGAGCATCAAAATAGCAGGATTTTATATATTTATAAAACAATTATTACATAAATTATAGCAATAAAAAAAATCACATAGGTACAATGTTAAAGGTATTTATTTAGAACAGTCTTTAAATTGGTGAATAAAATAATTATCACCTCTATTATATTTTAAAACAATGTTAAATGCATTTTGATCAATACTATATTCCTAGTTAAAAGTCATAAAATGTATGTGTTCATGTTTCTTCAATTCCTCTTGCTATTTTAATTTTTTGAGCAAGCTTTACTATTCTGCGCAATCTGGAACAACAAAAATCATAATATGAAACTTGTCTCATCTATATCTGTCTGGTCAATCTATATAGGTATGTTCCTATAGATTAACCAGACGAATTTTATGTATATAGATGAGTAGGTACGTACACGGAGCGTGTAGAACTCGCGCGTGAAGCCGCCAAAAGTCATACTAAATAGCAATGTCATACGTTTTCGCTCGCAGTCGATTCGAGCCGCTAGTGAGTACGCACGTCTAAACACGTTCTGACAAAATATTATTATAATGCCGTATTGTGTAGTAAAACGTTGTAAAACTACTTCAATAAATCACAAAAAGAGTTCTGGAATATCGTTCCATAGGTAAATAACTTTAACATTATAGATTTCTTATTATTTTCGTAAATATTTTAGTTACACAAACTTGGAACACAAAACCTCTACCATGTTCTACAGTGATGCCATCCTTATCATATTTTTTCCCTAAAATATTTTGCAACGTATAAGTGGGAATATAAAACATTATTAATCAGTCTATCGGTATACTATTTAAAATAAATCTGAATGACAGTTGTGGATCCGCGCGAAAAAAAAAAATTGTTGTTCGCATTTAGCGAATAATTCCGTATTTTGTAATGATTTTAAGAGGTAGGTAGGTATTTAGATATTGTTTTTCTATGTTATTCAGATGATGATCAATTATTATTAATATATATAGATAGAAGATCTATCTAAATAATAATAATAATTGATCATTTAAATTCATAAAATAAGTAGGTACCGAAAAATCGAAAAAAAAAAATTTACATCCTGACCACGGCTGCAAGCGGCGGCGGCGAGCGGTATGAACAAAATTTGTTATTACCTCTTGCCGCTAAATATTTAATGTTCTATAACGCCACGAGGTGCCGCGCACGTCTCCGCTCGGTGGCAAGGCAACGAACATTTAAGTACTTTTTTTTAATACTACTTGGATAGTAAACAAGCATACACCATATACATGTTAAGCAGTTACCGTAGCCTATAGATGTTATATTTAAAAAGATTTCATTTATTTGTCAGAAATTAAAGCATGCATTTAGTGTTTGTGTGTGTGTTTGTTTCCTATTTATTTTGAAATATTAGTGTAAAATAATTAAAAATAATAACATTATATAAACAAACAATTTGTAGTATAATTTTTAATATTGGTAATGCATATTATTATCACGAGTAAAGGTTTTTTAAAATGTAATAGTTGGGAGTTTTTCATTTGCTGGCAACATTACGCACACATCATTTCGGTGTCTGTGGCTTCACCGATTTGTTCGAAACGCTCCGTCTATCTTATTCTATTAGTCTGAGGTACGTACATTAGGTACTTATATAAAATTTATACCTAAACTTTAAACCATAAATTTTTAAGCACACTGACGATCGACATTGTTCAGTTTTCCGTTGCGCTCTTTAAGGTTTGTTTTTTATCAAAACGTTTTCGTATCCTGCAGCTCTCAACAGGATACATCCAACACAAACCCTGGTGTTAAAAAAAATTGGTTGGCAACACACAAATGATACCTCTGGTATTGCAAGGGTCAATATGCTAACAGTAACTGCTTTACTTCAGGCGGGCTGTAGGTATGCTTGCCACCTGAATAGCTATAATAATAATATAAATAAAAACGAACCGAAGACCACATGCGATTCGCAGACGTGTAGTGCAAGCTAATGTGAATTACCAATGAAGGCAGTCATCAAAACTAAATTATGTGACATTCATTCATTTATTTCTCATGAAGTTTTTGGAAAATATAAGTATCTTATAGGTAGGTTACGAAACAGAATGGCTAGGTACCATTACTTTTTTCTAGTAGTAGTAAAATTAATAATATACATGTAGGTATATGTATACCTACCTAATAGTCGCACAGGCAAAACTTAATAAGTAACAACAATTTCCCGCTTGTTACGCCTAATTATTATGTAGGTATGTTACCTTACCTTATTGAAATGGAATGGTAAATTAGTGCGTTGTAGTTTTTTCCTCAAAAATATGAATAGATTTAGTAGGTTCGTACTTAAATAAGTAGGTATAATTATTTAAATGCATTAGCACCTACCTACGTGCACTTGTGTAGGTGCCTAAGTTGATAATTAATATTTATTTTATTGCTTTTGATTTCACTAGTCTAAAGAAAATAAGCCTATATAATAACAGAAACTTAGTCATTGTTTGGTTGATAACATTATTTTTCCGTTACTCGGCGGAATGCATTAAGTATAATGCATTCCGCCGCAGTAACGGAAAGGTACCTAACTAAATAATATAATAAGCTACTGTGTGTAAATGTATGTAGGTACCTATTCAGTTAGCATGCCGCACCGCACCGTGTCGATGAGAATTGAAAACCGTCATCGACACTGCACGCATCGTTACTTCCCTTTCTCTAGACACACTTGTTTGTTCTTTATCTAGATAGTGATAGATACATTAGGCCTATTAAAATTAACGGCCAGCGCGTGAATTTTCGAAACACATATCAAGAGTCGAGACTTGCGCCTCTGCCTCTCCGGTCATGTCGAATTGCAGTCCCATCAGACTGCTAATACAAAATAGAATAGAAAACGAGTACGGTGACAAAATAAGCAGAACCTAACACCTGCACTAAGTATTAAATATGGCAGTCGTCTTCGTAAAAAGCTACCTGCCGTCCACAGCTGCCCTCGCGTGGCAGGTATATCAATAAAAAGAAAAGTAAATTTACTAAAAGAAGTTGAAAACCGGATATGTATTAGTTTCAGGGAATACCTACACACATTTTTGACGTTGGCAAGACGTAAGCAAAACCTGTCTCTAGTATTGCAAGCTACGGTAACTTACTACTTACGTACATAAGGACCATATGTTTTTTGATACCTAACCTAAGTAGTATAAAAACATATTCCTGCACCTCTCTACATCCAAACTTACAAACTTCGCCTCTTTGTTATATTAGTGGAAAAGTTTTAGGTGGGTACCTACTACCTACATTTCATCATGAATGAGGCAGATAGCTAAAGTTGAATTTTCTTGTTCACGTTAGGTAGGTATATAGGTACTTGGTTTCCGACCCATACCTATTAAATAGCATTGCAACGTTATTTAATTTTAAACACATAGAATCGTTCTACTTACTAACTCGTGAGTCGTGACCTAATTAAATTACCTGATAACCAATTTGTTTTCAAGATTAACGATAATAAAAGTGGTTGTACTTACGCATTAGTCGTGCCATGCACTTGGTATTCACATTTCCCTTGGCCATTTCGTATGAATCCCCTCCTACATGGAGTTAACACTACCGGGGGAATAGTTGAAGTTTTTGAACCACCTGGCAGTACTGTAGTGGGTCCATCAACGTCGGTCATGGAAGTCGTAATTGAAGTATGGTTTGCAGATTCTTTGTCATCAGTTTCGTTGATAATTACTGCAAGAGGTTCTATAGGATACAAATTTGTATGATTTACATTGTTACTTAGTTCTGTGCCATTAATGCGCTGTACCGTAGTAATCACGTTAGATTCTGTAGTGTTTTCTACTTGAGTTATCGGCGCAGGTGCTTCAGTCACATTACTTTGTATCTGCGTGTTTGTTGCGTTTGGTGGTTTTTGTGTTGAGCCGTGTTGCGGTTTTATTGTCATCTCTGAATAATCGTAGGCGTAATCGTAATCCTGAAAAGTTATGTAATATTTAATTTAATTAAACTAAAACATCAGTTACCAAATGACCACAATTAAAAGTCTTATGACGTCGTTATAGCGATTCATTTTTGATTTTCCTTAAATTTTGCAAGATATTAACTAGGTACCTATATTAATTAGCTCTTCCTATCTAAGGTCCTAGTCATTGTAGAAAAATTCAAAAATAAATCGCTTTAAGAATGTCATGGTACGTCCCCAGTGCAACCGGTCTATACTTCAAGAAAGTAAACAAAAGGTAAGCTATTAAGCATTCGATAAAGAAAATAGTTAATTAGGATCCATTCCTGACTTTCACTACATGATTGGTTCAGTAGCCTAAGTGGTCGTTACCTCGCCATTTACTACTGCGCGACGTGTTGTAGGTTCGATCCCCATACGAGAAGTAAAAGTTGTGTGATCCACAATTAATGGTAGTTCCGAGTCTTGGTGTACTTTGTGTCCGTTAATTGTATGTTTGTAAAGTCCTCCACGACTCGGCTTGTTCCCTAGTGCGGGAGTTGACTTTAAAATAAAAAGGAAAAAAAACCCGATTACATAAGCTTCCAAACAAAAAAGTGCCCCTTCATTTTACGACGGGGGTATCAAAGTTTATTATTATTACCATTTGTTAGACACAATAAGTTAAAGACAAAACCTTAGTAGACCCAATAAAAAAATTTCAATGCTTACCACATATTCTTCAGTTCCACCTTTTAGTAAAGCTATTAATTGTATATTCTTTAATCCAATGTGTACATTAAAATCTCCGGTTTGTCTCTGATCATAACTTGAACTTGAAGTACAATCTGATAATCCAAATAATATAGAACACGAGACGAAAACTATAAACTTACACATGTTTTGTTTTATAACTTTATATTTTTGTAACCGTAGAAGGAATTGTTCGTTCGAGTCCCGTAGACATGCGCGACTGGCTTGAGCTTGAGCCACCGGTCGCCCTGTGCGCTGCTTCACAAAGTTATTTCCAACAACTTAACAGTTATTTCAAGTAACTGTGGAAGGTCGATAGCCCCGACAGTGCATTGCGTCTTAACATTACGTAAGAAAATATATTCCTTTTTTAATTGATTTTATAAAACCTCATTAAAAATAACCCAACAATTATGTAGTTATGCGTTACGACCGAATCAATTACCTACAATAAACCCTTCGACCAAGTACCTACGTACATAACTCTATAGATATATCCTTCGTAAAAGAAAATGAAGTTCATTGAACGCAACAAAGTTAAGTGTGTCATAATTTTTGATGTTTTATTACAAAACAATAGCTAATTTAAATATGTCTTCTTTATTTCAAATAATAAAACGCTCCCACACCGCCTACAAAATGAGACAACCTATCGCAAAACAAGAAAGTTAGCTTGTTTTGTCTTTAAAAAATTGGTTGAGGTAGTGGTAGGTACTTGATCAAAGCTCAGAGGACCACAATAACTGAACAATTTGAACAACTTGAATGCACGTGAGGTCAGTCAAGTTGTTCATTGTCTTGTGGTGCGGTGGTCACCTCGCTACTAGCACGACGAATGTTGCGGGTTCGATTACCACACGGGACAAAACTTTATGGAGCTTACTGTAACGTAGTGCGTATTATAGCAGGGCCCCAATTCTGCTAATTAACGGATGGCTCAATTGAGTATGAATGGATTCTTAATTGAATCTCAGTAGTATTTTTAGTATTCTGCTAATAAGTTTAAGACGAATAGTTGGAAAAATATTGGTCTTAAATTATTTAGCGGAATACCAATAATGTAATACCAAAAATGCTAATAATTTAAGACCAATAGTTTTCCAAATATTGGTATTAAATTTATTAGCAGAATACTAAAAATACTACTGAGATTCAATTAAGAATCAATTCAGATTCAAGTAAGCCATCTATAAATTAGCACCGGACACCATCCGGGCCACGTGGGCTATTTGACCCGCGTGGCCGGTTTGATTTTTGACGGAACATCAATTTCCGTCAACATTTCCAGACTTTCTAGATGTAAGACTAAAAATTTGTGAAATTGAATATTTTTATATGTTAATGTTAACCTACCTAATTATTATAGGTAGGTAGGTTTATTATATAGGTAGGTCCCACCATTGTGACATTTATGCATATCGATGAAAAATGCGTAATGTGATACCAAATGGCGTCAGCAAATTTGCCTACTGCAAAGTTGCTGTCTGAGCAAACAGAGGTAGAACCGAAGAAAAGAACTCGCGAAAAACCACTCTTTTTAATAGCCAGCTACCTAGTTACACGATAATATTACGGTAATATTATAGTCCTGACACGACGTGCATCTAAAAAAATATCACGTCTGACACAAATAGGTAAAACTGGGCTGCCATTTTTCTATTAAAATCAATAAAATAAAAACCAATAAATTATGGCTACGATAACGATCAGAGTAGTTGTAGACTTTAATGTTTTATACAAAATATAATATTAAGTACAAACCTAGGTATACATAATACAAAGAATATCAAATTTCGATTGGCACATGAAAACGGTTTTACTGCTTGTTGATTTTCTTGTCTTGTTGAGTGAATAGGCATTTAGGATACTTGAATATCAAGAATCAATCTTTATCTTTATTAAGTTGATAGGTAGGTAGGTACTGTATGATCTAAGAAGTTCGTACAAAAATCGTCTGTAAAAGTGTGTTTTGAGCCAAACAAGCATTATACGGCCCGCCTGTTGGTAAGTAGTTACCGTGACCTAGGACACTTTCTCGAGAGCTCATTCCACAATCTAATCGTTCGTGGTTAAAACATTTTTGTTTTTCTGAACATTCCAAATGAATAGTAACATTCGCTCAAAGAACCGATAAAATCGATGGGGAAGGAAGATTTTCTCATTTAGGAAAACGCAACGGTAGACGACCTCCCACTAGATGGATAGATGAACTAGTCAGAGCTGCAGGCAGCCACTGGATGGAAGCCGCTCAGGACTATACAAATACGTTAAAAAAGGGGACATTACCGGGCTAAAAAGAAGAAAAATGAATTGTTTCTGGGTATTTCCTACTGATGCATGTAATGTTTGTGGTAAAACGGTACCTACAATATGTTTAGCGCAGTCCAGCATTAGTAGCTAATGCATAAAAAACGTTATCTTCTTGTTTTTATAAACATAATACCTATCTTAGCGTTGAAAGCCGTACCTTCGTTTACCGGTTCACGCCATAAATTGCTAATTGTTATTGCCTTTGCTTATCCCTTCTCTCAATGTAAATTGTAAATTCTATAGCTAGGTCCGTAGTGAAATTCGTCATGTTATGTAACAATCACAGTCTCAATAAACCAACTGATAAACAAACGGCGAGCCAAGTCTCGTGTTTTAATCTTTTGTCTTCATTCCTCACAAGAGTTGAACATTTTTTAGACATCAACAAACAATTGCTAAGAAAAATTGTACGAGAACACACTGCTTGCATTGCTATACACAGGTAGATATGGTAAATAGCGTCATGTGAAGCATTTTAATAAGATGACATCACGTCACATTGCATTGCCAGTGTTAGTTAGTGCGTGTTTTAGATAAGACCTGATTTTATTATCCTGTCTTTTTTTATACTACTTGGGTGGCAAGCAGGCATACAGCCCACCTGATGGTAAGCAGTTACCGTAGCCTGTAGACGTTTGCAATACCAAAGGTATCACTTGCGTGTTGCCTATTGTACTATTAAGTATTCTGTAGTGTTGCCGACCATTTTTTTGCACCAGGTCTTTAAGATGAAATATCCCTGGGATAGGAAAACGTTTCTTTCAAAACGCATCCCTAAATGAGCGCTGGAGACATGTACTCATACACAGGAATAAAACTACAATGCTGTGTGTTGTTATTTGGCTGTCGTCTTCTGTACTTTGCTCCTCATACACATTATATGTATACATACTTTGCGCATTGTTGTGGTGACCCTACATTTTGTAAGACCAAGAGTATTGTGTTATGGATAAACCTGGGATAAGGAAAATATTATGTCAAACACAGATTCCCAAAACAAAAACAGATCCCGCACAGACACAGAACTAAACCACTGTGTGTAATTATTTGGCGGTGGCCGTCCTTCTCCAGTCCCTTAAAAAGTCTCTTACGAATTTTTCTAGATATAGGTGCCTATACTGTATGGCTTCGTATTTAATAAGCATAAACCGTTATTTTATAGGCTTTGACCAAGTAATAACAGTATAAACGTGCAGTTACTAAGAATTTCTAGATGACAACAACGTAAGGACATTTTGATTTGAAGTCTATAGAAACGAGACGCATATATTTGTATCAGTTTGTAATAAGTTCAAATATTCTATTATTTTTTAGTTCATACATTCTTTACTAGCTGTTGCCCGCGGCTCCGCCCGCGTGGTTGTCGGTAATCGCTGCATAAAGCAAGTAGCCTATGTGTTATTCCAGACCATAATCTATCTTTGTGCCAAATTTCAGTAGTTTTTGACGTGAAAGAGTAACAAACATCCATCCATCTATCCATCCATCAATTCTCACAAACTTTCACATTTATAATTTTAGTAAGGATATCTTTCTTAGCCGACAGACCTCTAGTGGCTTCCCCAAGAACCGGAATTGAATGCTGTGGAAATCCTTGGTTTAAATATTGGGTATAAAACAATAAAACTTTTTCATAATGTTTTCAAATTGTAAAACGCTCCTATCTTCTAGACGGGACTTTCATTGCTTTGATATGGATGCAATTTTAAATTAAAAAATAAAGATAGGTACATGAGTCGACCCTTCGACAGTAAATAATTTATAACACAAAAAGCCTACACAAGCTGAGTCACCAAGTAACACCGAGGTAGAAAAAGTTACTTACATAGTTATTACAGCCGCTTGTTCATACAACACACGTGAATAAATATAAAATCTACTTACATATTTATAATATTGGTAAATACGTATGCCGTATTGTTATTTTCACATTGAATATAAGTACCTATAACATTTTCAATACAGGTACCTACTTACATACATATTTTCGCATACCTAGTAGGTATGTAGTAAAGCCTCAATATTGTATTATAAGCAACCTGTGCCAGTCAAGATTGTCAAGTTCGATCCCCAATCCCCATGCTAACTAAATGACTTCTGCACTAAAGATGCTAACTAAATGACTTCTGCACTAAAGAAAAAACCATTTCCATTTCTAATTACTTCTGCTGATGTTCAGAAATAATTGAGAATTTATATTTACAACTAAGACCAGAAAAATAGATCAGGATCTGACCTGATCTATTCTATTTCTATTAGTTATTAGTCTTTTTTTTTTCGAAACTTTAAGAACATTCTTTCAAATAGTACCTGTAGAAAGAGATATTTCGATATTTTTTTGCCATTGTCCTATATAATGTTTCCGCCTTTGTACATAATTTTTGTGTTAAAGGTAGGTATATTTATTTAATTAAAGGTAAATTATTTATGTAAACCTTTTTACAATATCTAACTATAATGTGAGGCGTGTGAGGCACTGTGTCAATTAAGCAAAAATGCCAAAACTTTCACGATCTCATAAAAGTACAGGATTATCCATATCTCGATTACAGTGTGATGAAGCCTATGCTAATGAAAATAAACGTAGCTAATATTAGCATAACGAATTACCGCGAATGGTGGGTCGATGCCAGCAATATAACTGTCATGATCTTATAGCCGACTCAGATACCTACTCCGTATTTCGTATTAACGCCATAGTAGGGAAAACGGTGTTTGTAACGGTGCCTTTATTAAAGGTTTTTTAGGACTACATTTTAAATTTGTGGGCAAAAAAGCAATTTTCCATTTAAACGTGACTTTTTTTCAATGAAGTTTACAACTTTTTCTATAGGTAGATTAAAGCACCATAAAGTTCATCTTTTACATATCACACTTAGGTATAATTATCTAATCAAAATTAACTAACATCGTGCAGCAATCAATTATTTTGTTCTATTCATCATCATCATCATCTCAACCCATAACCCATTTTTTCTATTAAAAAAACATAATTAAAGGATGCATCTAATAGAACCATTTTAAACTTTAATAAGTAATAAAGTTTCATAAATATATTCTTTATCGTTGGACATTAGATATGCAATATGTTCGAAACTAAATATTTACTGGAAACAGGGATAACAAACGGAAACGAGATAAAACACGGAAACCGGCACGGAATAGCAACAAGCAGGCAAAGTACCGGGTGAATTTGTAGTAAGTAGGTACAATATAATAAATTTTATAGATAAGTACAAACATCTGAAATTAAAGACACGAATATTATTGTCCCACTGCAGGGCAAAGGCCTCCCTACTTTCCTTCATTCGTCTCAAAGTCAATGAATTTATGTGCAATCAATTATAATTACTGCAATGTGTTGCACTCACCTGCCCGCAATGTGCGCGTACGTTTAGCAATAAGATCGGCTACATTAGTCATATTCGAGCACATCAACGCCATGAGACAGAATGGAGTTGAAGAGGTCGCCATGGCTGAAATCGGTCAAGGAAGCAGTACCTAGTACTTTCCTTCTATCTCTATCTAGAGCCACTAAGTACCTACCAGTTCTTATTAAATAAGTCCAACTTTACCCGCCATCTACGTCTGGGCCGAACAGCTCTTTTTTTTTTCAAACAACTCAGGTAATAATGCTTGTAAAGACATAAACACCACGGACACAGTACCTACACACATTTTACCGATTCAGTGGAGATCTAACCCACAACACGTCGCGCAGAGGCGCTCATAGCTAGGTGCACTCGCTGTTCGGTAAACGATCAGCGGGTTAAGTTACCAAGAGCGCATTAACCTTATAGATGGGTGACCGCATAGTAGTATTTCATCTAAGCGTCTCCGTGCACATTAAAAGTCGGTCCCGACTGTTATCAGTCGTTAGACCACGACAGAGGCCTAAATATGGGCGATCTCAATAACTCTGTCACCAGGTTGGCCACTAACCAAACGATAAGAAGAAGAAGTCGCGCAGTGGAAAATGGCGAGCTGACCATTTAAACCACTAAGTCATACTCGTGCCTTCTATTCAAATTAATAAAATTTAAGAAAATAATATTCAAAAAGTCATAAAAACAGTGGTAGGTGAATGCCGTTAATTGCTCTATGAGGTTGGAGCACTCTACATTTGGGGTTAATGACGAGTTACCGTTTTATTATAAAACCTAATTTCTATGTCTGCAGTCTAGACGATTAAGATATCTTGTCGCTTATCGGCTGCTGCTCTGAGAGGTCAGGAATAGTAGATCGACAGAAATCCTTCATGGAACGGCCTGAGGGTCTCCTCAGGCCATACCATGACGTTCTTATAGCGATTATTTTTTTTATTTCGGTCTAAATTTAAATTTCAAACAATGACAATCTTCGCAACCCCAGCCTAAAGACGCCGTTAGTATATTTAAGTTTATTAAACAGGAACAGATCCTGTAGATAGATGATCCAGAACTTTATCTCTTTTGTAAACGTAAGAGCTTACGGTGGTCGCTTAAGGTGCACCCAAGCATCTAAAATAAAAACATTTAACGTATTATGTACCTAAGGGCGCGGTTATAATGCGGCGGGGCCCCTGGGAACATTTTAACATTGAGATGTAGTAAATTAAGGGTCACCTCATCTTGCTATAGTGCATTACAGTTGGTACATACATTGTATTACATACTATGACCATTGCGCACTGCATAAGCATTCTAACTTCGACTGGTGGTAGGTAGGAGGAGTGATTAATCCAGATTAATCTTATCAGTACCTAAAGGTACCCGATTATTCCTAATCACAGTTTGTATTTTTTATCTTTCACATTATTACAATACACCTCACAACACAGTAATAAGTTGGATACATTTGGATTATTATGTATTAAAAAAAAACAATATCTTAATTAAAGAATAATATAATTATCCTTAGATATTCTCATAGTATTGACTAATATTTTTGTAGAAAAATTGTACGCGCCTAGGTAAATTGAGGCGGTCTGTAAGTTATTGATAAATGAGTATAGTCATGCTACCGTTTCGGTATTTCACAAAATAAATTATAATAGCAACCCATATATGTCCCACTGCTGGGCACGGGTCCTCTTCTCTATCAAGAGAAAGAGCGCGGGTTTAAGAGGAAATGCGGGCGGAGAGACTTTTGAATATTAGGTATTTGAATAAACTATCGCTGTCGCTTGCGACCGGTCGGCCGCGCGATTTGTGCGACAGGGACAACTTGCATATCCGACTAAACAGCATAAGTAAAAAGTCGTAATTCGAGGTTTGGCTCTCGCCTATTTCCTCCTCCATTATTAGACCAATTAAAAAGATATTTCGTAAACTGCATGATTAGGATATAAAATGTGCCCCTATGTTTTCCTTTTTTCAATAACAGTTGTCATATTTGTACACCACCAGGCCTATGTTGACAGCCGTCTAAAATGGTTATTTTGAGCATTTTTAAGGGTTTCTAGTGCTTATAAATATAATGAATCATTAAAAAGGAAAACATAGGAACATACAAGAAGTTGATATTAATTTTATTGCAAAAAATGTTTACTTTAAGATCGTAAACCAGGTAGAAAACAGGCGAGAGCGTTTCTATGGAGAATAGACACACCGCATTTCCTCTTAAGCCTTAATTCACACACGCTGACCTAATGCGGGTTGGTGAATCAGACATGTCTTTTGAATTTCTTCTCAGACATGTGGGTTTCCTAACGATGTTTTCCTTCACCGTTAGCAGATGGCGAATCATTTGATTAGTACATATAAACTCCACAAAGTGAAATTCACATTGGTACTGCCCGGTGTATAAAGTAACCGACTTGCACGCAAGAGGTGCGAGTATCGAACTCGCACCTCTTGCGTGCATGTCGGTTACTTTCCCACTCCACTCGGCCACTACCACTTTGAAGAAATTAACTATCTGTCAATTAAAACGACAGATAGATAGAAAACTCTCTATTAAAAACTTAATTTCTGCCAGGCAACCTTTGGTTGGACAGAAGAAAAAATGAAAAGCAAAAGTATCCTGAGTTTATTGCCAGTTCTTCTCGTAGTCATGCCACTACAAGAACTGGGATGCCTGGTCAATGAACAGGCCGTAGTAGACGTTATTATATAGGTAATCGGTTCCATTTTTTTATCTAAATACGACGTCCTCGCGCGTTTTGACGTAGTAGGATTTTTTTAAAGTAAGGAACGTAAAATAACCTTTTTTCTCATTGTCTCGACGATCGATCATTAGTGACTTTTTCGTTACTCTACAACTTGAAGCAACTACAGCGAATCTGCTCGCCATCATATTTTTAATAGTTAAACTGTACCTATATTACCTAACCTAACTTCATAACATAGTTGAATCTATAAAAAGTGTTAGATCATACTTTTTCAGGGTTTCCAAAGCTGAAAACACAGAACGTGCAAAAAATTAATTATCATCAAACAATTTTACACTAAAAGCAAATTTATGTTGTCAATCAATTTTATTGCTAACCACGAAATTGCTTCCTTCCTAAAAGACCAGGTTTCAAAGTAGTCGTCTGAAAAAAAGCAAACTTGTCATATTGACACAATTGACATTTCCAATGTAAACGTAATCCACTACTACATAAAAACAAATTATTGTTTTCATTTTCTTATTATTGTTTACGCTTATGGTCATAAAACGCACTTATGAAGAGCTTACGTAGGTTACTTCTACGGTTATTCATAGGTCCTATCGACACGTATAACGAATCATATAAACAAAAATGATGAAGTTTTGGAAAAGTGCAGGTATGTAAAGTGTTCGATTATTTCATTTTTTTCTTACGTGTTTATACGCCGCTTAACTACGTGTATAAATGTCGGACAATGTAGAACTCATAACTGCCTTTATAAATTCCAGCGAAAGGTAAATCTGGTTGTCCTGTACGTCCCCCTGAACTGAAAACTGCAGCAAGGCCCGACATCAAAAATCTTATAAATACACAGCTATTATTTGAGGATAATGAAGGTAAATACGTGCTTATATGTAAATTACATTTATAAACAATGATGATATACAATTATTTAGTTCATGATAATAACTGTATTTTCATGTCCATTGTTCATTTACAGATCCCAAACAAATGTTTGAAAAATCATCTAAGTTATCATTAAGTTTACATGATATACTTAGTGACAGAAAAACTATAAAGTATTTTATGCAGTTTATGGAAACAATAGGAAAGGATGGACTTGTTAGATGTTGGTTAGAGATAGAAGATTTTAGACTAAGGCTATTAAACTTGGGTAGTAATAATGTATTGGATACTAACTATTCGAAAATATGCAGAACTCAAAGTTTGGATCTTCATTGTAAGTGTGTAACAAAGCAGGACTATAAGGATAATAAGTCACAAAGATTCAGTTGGAAGGAAAACAGTGATATATATACTAGTAATACTAAACCAAGACAAATGAGTGAATGTTCTGTAGGTTCATTTATGAACTTGGCTGAACATACATCTGAGAACTCAGACACCACCAGTGAGAGTAGTCGACATGGTAGCTACACTGATGAAGCTGTAAGATTATTCAAGAAGTATGTAGCTTTAGAAGCGCCATACAAATTAGACTTACCGGATAATTATAGAAAATCTGTTATATCCAATATATGTCAGCCAGAAGGACAGATAAAAGAGGACTGCTTCAAACCAGTTCAAGATATTCTATTTAGTCAAATTGATAATAATCACTTCAGTGATTTCACAAACAGCCCATTCTATATTAAAGCACAAATTGACATATTGACCGGTGGCTCTCTTAACCTTAAAGATATATTACATAATGAAACAATCCTGTTCTACTTCACAGAGTTTTTGGAACAAGAATCTTGCAGGGTATTGTTAGAATTTTTAATGGCTGTCATGCATTTTAGAGATAATTTGATGAACGGTAACATGACAAGCCCTGATCAAGCTCAAGCTGATGCGATTGTTATCTATGATAAATATTTTTCTCTGCAAGCTACAAACCCACTTGGATTTCCCACTGATATTAGATTAAAAATAGAAAGTGATATATGCAGAGAAGAGGGCCCACTTCCAATATGTTTTGATTTGCCTTATCAAATTGTGTTCAAAACTCTGACTCAGTATGTCAAAACTTTTTTAGAATCAGAAGTGTATTTTAAGTATCTTTCAGAAATGATTCATACAGTTGATAATGTATGGTCTTCCAACTACAAAACTCATTCCGATTGTAGTAGTGAATTTAGTATAAGTACACAAAATACTCTCCTTGCCATGGGAGACCCTGTCTTCCGCAAAAAGAAACGTAACCTCTCTGTACCTGATATGACAATAGACTCTAATCAGCTTTACAATGCTGATGCTTTATGGCAAAGAAATAGACACGACGGCTTAAGTCTTGGAAGAGTTAATAGTTTAGGCAGGTTTGAATCAAAATTTGAACCTGATCCTGACAAAAAAGATAAATCTGTATTAAAGAAAATGGTGAGCCGTTTTGTGCCTACGAATACAGCTAAAGTAGAGGAAGAGATGGCCTGGCAGATTGCCCATATGATTGTAAAAGATGTGACAGATTTAACAATGGCCCCACCGGAAAATGATCATGATGATATGTGATAGTTATTGTTTAATTACATATATATTTTGTAAATCAACTAATAATATATATACTTATATCTAGTAAATGGTTATATATTTATTTAATATCCATTATTTTTTACTCCTTTGGCTCTTCAGTAATAGACTTTATACACCGAACATAAGGTTGTTGGGTGTATGGCCATAGTTTAAAGAAGACTAAAATGTAGTGCAAATAGGTAACCTTTATTGCTTTGCAGCCAAAAAGCTAAATAATGTGAGTGAAACTTATATCTCTTTGCAATGCTTGGCTGGTCTGTTGGTTAGTGACTTTGGCTGCTAAGCGGCTGTGGGTTTGATTCCCTGCCAGAACAAATATTTGTGTGATGAGTACGATTGTTTCATTCATTCTGTGTCTCGGTGTAATTTATCTATAATATGTATGTATTTAGAAATATATTTAAAGCATATTTATCCGTCGTCTGGTTGCCATAACAACTCCAGCAGTCCAGCCGCCTGATTGTAAGCAGTTACTGTAACCTAATTACCTAGGGAATTATTCACATATTGCTGACCCAAAAAATGTACATGCTAGGGTTTTGTTATAGGGTAACCCTGGGGTAGGAAAACCTTATAAAACATCCCTAAATGAGCACTAGAAGCCCTGTAGAGATAGGATAACCACACCATACATCAATAAATCATTTATCTTGTGATTAGATACCAAACAATTCATAGACCAAGAGCATCGTATTTAATTTGTCATTTCATAAGTCATGAAAATTTACAAACTAGCTGCTTTATACCTGCAGAATAATAAAAGGCTCTTCTGATAACCAAATCCAACAATTTTTATATAGTATTAGTCCTAAAATTTTTAGTACTTAAATGATATTGACAGTATTTTCTATTTTAAATTAAATCATCTTCTTACTCTCTTTGTTATTTTTGGATTAAACACTTAACTAGAGTTAATTTGTGAATTTTCATGACCTACATATGAAATGACAAAAGTAAGTCAAAGTCAAACTCATTTATTCATATAGATCAAATACATGATACTTATGAACGTCATACGAACGTAAATATGTTGCAGGCTCTCCCTCTATTATACCTGTCATTGAATGATAACATACTGATATATGTAGATATGAATAAGTACCCAATAAAACAAAGCCACACTCATATGTTGATTGAAAAACGATCAACCGGTGAAATTATCAAGGCGCGGTACCCTGCGGATGGGCGTCATAATGGCTGGTATTTCATCCGACTGCGTCGTTGGCCTCGTGGTCATTTAGTGCAACTGCTGACGTTCCGCTGCAACAACCAGGTCGCTGATTGTTTTCTCCATATATCCATCCTTATAGATGGCTGACCGCATAGTGGTATTTCATCTTAGCGTCTCCCTGCTGCTGGAGGGCATGTCAAAAGTCGGCCCCGGCTGTTACAATCGTTAAATCACGACAGAGTCCTTAAATATGGGTCGATCTAAATATCTAATCATCTGCCGCCAGGTTGGCCACTAACCAAAAGATAAGAAAATGTAGAAATAATAAAAAAAAACAAAACTGTGTATAAGCGTATATTATTATAAAACGTGTAACAAGGTATTAAAAATACTAAAATTAAGAATTAATCACAAAGTCGCGTAGTTATTGATGCCAGGTGGTATTGGCGATAGCTGGAGTCTGGGAGGTTCAGAACCCAACAGTGGCGACTGTTCATCATAAAACTGGAATTCTTTGAGGGATTCTTTGGTAAACGCTGGCACATGTCTCCGTGTATTTGTATGCCATTTTCGATATACAAGAGAGTTCAAAAGTGCTTGCATTGGGTTGGTTAGTGCCTGTGAAAAAACAAAATTTAATATAGGTGACGGGTATAATTAAAAATAGCTCCTTTGTCTTTGAAAACTGCGTATTGGTATTTATACTTTTATTACGGGGGTTTTACATAAAGTTATTCGTTAATCGCAATTTTTAAAAACAAACACAACGGGCTAAAGTGGCAAATATGTCGACCGCTTAGTCATATGAACAGTCAGGAACATTAATTTCTCTCGCCTTAATCGCTACTTACAGGATGCCAGTGTCGCAAGGCATGTCTATAATAAATAACACAAGCTACGTGCAACGCCATCTAGTACGTCGCAAAGTTGCCTTTCCGACGTACTAGATGGCGTTACGCTCTTAATTCAGTTCGATGTTGATCACAAACATGCCGTCTCTGATTTTCTGTACGAAAAAACTCATCACTAATTTTAATACAAACTTTGTATTACTCATTGAGGCGTAACATAGCTTTGAAAAACTTGCATAATGTAAAAGGCGCTTAAAACCGAGACAAAACAGATGCATTTAAATATATATACATACCATAATATACCACGTAGCAATAATAACTTTAACAGGAATGTTAAACCACATGGTCCAAATAAGTACGCCATTAACCAGATTTGGCAGCCAACACAAATAGAATACAGCATTAATTAGGAAAAACTTCAGTCTTAAAATGTCTACCATTCTTCTTTCCTTGCTGGTAAACTGTAACAATAACAGTTGTATATGACATAAAAAAATCTACAAGCATGCTTCTTTTTTCAAGACAACTACCGCAGGTCTCCAGGCTCTTACCACCTATGTAAGAGTTCGGGGACCTGCGGTAAATCCCCCGAGGTTCCCGGGTTTGTTCCCTAGGTGGCGGTAGTTGTCTTTAGCCGACAGCCTCACAAACATTCATGGACACAAAGTAGGTCATATACTCGGAAGAAACATTAACCAAGCGTGAAATTATTTATTTATTTATTTATTTAAATCTTCCTGCACAAAGTTACAGAGGCGGACTTAATGCCTTAGGCATTTTCTACCAGTCAACCTTAGGGTGATGCAGAGATATTAATGGCAGGTGTTAAAATTATTAAAAATTAAGAATAGATTATTATAGTGTTATACATAATATTATATTATTATACAATATATAATTTAAATAGATTATATAGTTAGATATAATTCTATAAATAAACAAATATAATTTTATATATATATACATATATACATACATATATATTTATATATACATACAGAAGTCGAAAATTGCAATTATAAAGAAAATGCCGCCAATGATCCACTTAAAATAAGTTCTCGCACTTTTCTTTTGAATGTCCACCTATTCGTAGCCTTCTTAATCTCGAGAGGAAGCGCATTCCATAGAAGAATGGACTGAATTGGAAAAGAAGAATGAACAAGAGCAGAGCTATGTGAGGGACATGCAAGAAGAAGGTTGTTCGATGAGCGAAGGTTTCTATTATGAACAGAACATAATAGAAACCAAGGGTCAACAGGTCAAGTAAGTGGGGGGAGTTGAAGAATTAAGAAGAGAGAAGAGGGTAGTAAGTGCACGCAAATTGCGTCGTTGACGAATGGATAACCACCCTAGTTGGGAACGATATACAGACACATGGTCATATTTACGAAGATTAAATACGAATCGAATGCAGTTATTAAGAAGACGGTCAAGTTTATTAAGGAGGTCTGCATTCAGGTCAAAATAGCACACATCACCATAATCGATGATAGGAAGGAGTAAAGTTTGCACAAGCGTAGTCTTGGTTTTAGAAGGTAGAAATTTTTTCAATCGATAGAGTGATCGCAGGGTACCAGTAACGCGCTGACAGACACTTGATACCTGAGATCTCCAGTTAAGGGTTTCGTCAATTAGTAAGCCTAGGTCTTTCACATTAGTGGTAAACTTTATAGGGCATCCATCGAAGATGACTGATGGAAGAGATGTGTAATCAACTCTGCTTATCATACGGTTACCACCTATAATAATTGCCTGGCACTTTAAAGGATTTATATGTAAGCCAAACCTGTTAGACCAGTGTTTAATTGCGTCCAAATCCCGGTTAACATTGGCAATCGCAACGGGCAAGTTATCAATTTTGGCATGAGAATACAACTGCAAGTCATCAGCATACAAATGATACGCACACTGAAGGTCGTTGGTAATGAGGTTAATAAAAAGAGAAAATAAAAGAGGAGAAAGAATGCCGCCTTGTGGTACGCCAGAGTCGAGATCACACCAGCATGACAACGTGTCATCGATGCGAACAGACTGCTGACGCTCACGAAGATATGAGGAAAACCATTCCAGAGCCTCTGGTGAGATCAAGAGATGGGAGAGTATGGAGAGGAGAATATCGTGACTCACGGTGTTGAAGGCGTTTGAGAAATCGACCAATACTAAAACAGTAGCCATGGTGTCTTCCACGCCCGCCCTCACATCGCCAGTCACTTTCAGTAATGCTGAGGTAGTGCTGTGCCCCGGTCTAAATCCGGATTGATACGGACTTAACATGTTATTACCGAATACATATTTGGACAACTGTTGATAAACACAAGCCTCAAGCACTTTAGATAGGAAAGGGAGTATGGATATGGGTCGGAGGTGGCTTGGTAGGGAAGGATTAGGTATTTTTGGCAGAGGTCGGACAAAGGCCTTTCGCCACAAGGAAGGGAAAGAAGAGGAATAAAGTGAAAAGTTTATGATGTGGGAAATCGCAGGAAGGAGCTGATCTAAGATGGTGATGATCATTTGCCGACTTATGTTGTCGTACCCCACAGCCCTGGATTTTATAGACAGGATAATCTTTTTAATCTCACCAGAGGCTACTGGAGATAAAATTAAAAGCGTCTACGTTCAAACGGGGCAAGCTGCTTATATAATCAACCGTCTGACACTCGGTTAGGCGATCAAAGGTCGGAGTAGTGGTGAAAAAACGATTGACGTCGTCCAAACCGATGGTCTTGGGAAGATCCAGCTGCCGTGGTTTGCCGATGCCTAAAGTTCCGAGAAACTTCCAGACATCGGCAGGAGAAGTAGATGAAATATTTTCTAGAATATGGCGTCGTTTAGCGTTGCGTATCATCTGATTACACCGATTTCTTGCAGTTTTGAACGAGGCCCAATTGTCCTCAGAACGATCCCTCCTAAATATACGGAAAGCTTTATTCCTTCGCCTCATCGCCATTTGAATGCCCTTGGACATCCAGGGTGCTGGTGGGCGTTTCAATTTGACCCTCCGGACTGGAGCATGTACATCGTATAATTTGACCACTATGTTGTTAAAAATGCCAAGCTTGTCATCTACAGTGGTAGCCAATTGTAAAGGTTCCCAATCAATGCTGGAAGCATCTCTTATTAAGTCATCCACCTTCATCAACGCAAAGCTACGCAAGTGCAACACCTTAGGCTGGATTTTGGGAGGTTTAAGGGTATAGGAAAGGAAAATAAGATCGTGATGTGAGAAACCAGGAGCGGGTTGTTGACCATGAAAGGATACAAGGGAAGGAACAGAGGTAATAATTAAATCAAGCCATGTATCATCCCCGTTGGTATTGTGATGAGTGGCTTGGAGGGGTAAAATTTGGAGACTGGCTGATTCAATTAGGTACTGGAGCTTACGGGAGCGAGAGGAATTAGGTGCAAGGAGATCGGTATTAAAATCACCCATAATGATGTGGTGTGCATACTCCGACCCTAAAGATTCCAGAACGGTTTCGAAACTGGAGAAATAGTCGACAGATGGCGGACAATAAACGACACCTAGGACAGCTTTGACTCCCTTAACATAAATCTCAAGGAAAAGGTATTCTGCAGAAGCAGAGTAAGTGGAAGATGAACTAGCGACAATTTTGTAGGGAAAATCAGAGCGAAGATAAATAGCTACACCGCCTCCCCTCTTATCCACCCGGTCATTCCTAATAAGAATATAACCAGCAAGAGGGTAGGTGGTGGAAAGAAGGTGAGGCTTGAACCAACTCTCGGAGATCAAGACGGCGTGAACATTTTGATTAGAAAAACCTTCCAATAAGTCACTATAGTGGCTCGGAACACTTTGAGCATTAATATGACACACATTGAAAGACTTATTATTGGTTAGTTCAAATTTTTTCTTAACAAATTCTCCAACAGTTTGATCCGAAACTGAACTGAAACTATTATCATCACATGATTCAAAGGATTCATTGGCCGAATAAAATGATAAATTATCATCATCAGTAGACATAGATAAAAAATAATATTTATAGAAGTAAAATATATAAAGATAATGAAATATATAAGATTATAAGGATAATATATTATAATAAGTAGATAACTATAATAAATAATAAACTAAGTTGATTCGTGTGGTGCAATTATAAATCTCCGCACCACCCGCCAGCAAACTCTCACATAGAAAAGCAACAAAAAAAAAAAACATACAGTCAAATAAAATTGAAAAAAAAAAGAAAAGAATTCTAAAAACGAAACATTTACAATTAAAACAAGTTAAAGAACGAAGCTTGTTTCGACCCACTAGGAAAAGTTTTATAGCAATCTCTAAACGTAATACAAATAAAATTATCTGTAACAAATTTTATCTGAATTGGTTCTGTAGTTGCCTTGTGAACGGAAAGTTTGTTAACTCTGCCAAAAGTATATAAATACCTACATCTCAATAATCAGACCACCCAGCAAATATTTTGTTGCCTCTAAAAAGACGTACATCTACTTAGCTCTATACTAAAGCGGCTTACAGACTACGCTATAATAAAATAGCATATATAGTATATATAGTATAACAATATCGCGCATCATAGATTGTTATGGACACGTTCACACTGTACTGTACTATATATTTTATTGACTTACTATGTGATGGCCTTTCTTCGCTATACTATATAGCACAATAGTATAGAGTAGTCTGAAATTAGCTTAATATTATAAATAGAAAAGATAAGTATGTTTGTAATGAATAAACTCAAAAAGTACTGGACTGATTTTAAATATTCTGATTGTAAAAAAAGAAATTGTTGGAATGAGCTAATCTTTCAAGATTAGTAAAGTCAAGTAAAACCTACTTTGTGTAAGAAAACATTTTGATTAAGATATATTGATTAGATAATAATATTATTGAGGGAAGTTGTTGGTTATATATTACTATGCTACGACTTAAAGGAAGCAAGAAAGTAATAAACGCGGGTAAAACCACGCGGCAGGACTCTATTTATATACATACTAACTGTTGCCCGCGGCTATACAATTATCGCGATAAAATATATCCTATGTTCTTTCCCAAGATACCATCTATCTACTTGCCAAATTTCATTAAAATCCGTTCAGCCGTTTAGTTGTCAAAGCGTAACAAACTCTTTCGCATTCATTATGTAGATTATAATATGTAGATTATGTAAATATTAACTATGATAAATTTGTTTTAATTTGTACTGTGGTTATGCCAAAAAACAAGGTGAACTGTATATGTAGTTATTGATTTTATCTCACATTAATATATTCACTGCATAATTATTAATTTTTAGCTACCAATAAATTATTTATAATGTACTAGTAGTTGCCCGCGGCTCCGCCCGCGTTGATGTCGGTTATCGCTACAAAAGTAGCCTATGTGTTAATTCAGACCATAATCTATATCTGTGCCAAATTTCATCCAGATCCGTTCAGTAGTTTTTACGTGAAAGAGTAACAAACGTCTATCCATCCATCCATCCATTCTCACAAACTTTCACATTTATAATATTAGTAAGGATAGCGGCACATCCTGGCTTCGCAAGGGTAGACATTTATTTAGTTTTCGTAGGGAGCCCGTTATTTAATGTACCTAGCTATCTAATGGTTAAAGAATTTTTAAAATCGGTCCAGTTATTTTGGAGTTAAATCGTAACAAACAAACGTAGATATTAACTAAAAGTAAATGATAATATTTAAATACTTATTTTTTTTATATTTTGTCATTCAAGCGTCATGTCGGGGGATCGCTAAATAGATAAAATAAACGGTCCTCCGACGCGACGAAACGCTTGGTTCACAAACAAAACAAATATATATATATATTTTAACACCTACCAAGGTGGCAAACCAGCATACGGCCCGCCTGATGGTAAGCAGTTACCTATGGATGTTTGCAACACCAGGGGTGTCACTCATACGTTGCCGACCCTTTAAAAAAATAATAACTCCTTTCTTGAAGAACCCCATGCTAAATGAAACAACCAATAGTGGTTCGTGTTAATTTCTGTTTAGGTTCGAACCCACTACACACTGCAATAGCGAGATAAACACTTAAGCCACTAAACGTACCGTGAAGCTAATCCTTAATAGAACGACATTTTGTCTCTTGTATTGTTTTCTAATTTTCGGAAGTTACTGATTTTTTTTATTTAATTTTTTGTATTCAATATTTGTATCTATGCTAATATTATAATAAGAAAAGATTTGTATTTTTGACAACTGGAACGATTTAAAAATCTGTTGCTACGTTACTTATTAGCGAGTATCGCTATATTTTAGAATTAAGAAACCCCTACAAAAAGTAAATAGGTTCTAAAATACGACCGTGCGGCTGGAACGTGCTGTTAGTTATCAATAAAATAAGTATAGTTTACCTGGGCAAGAGGTACGGCAACAGCCATTTCAACGTCTTTACTTGACAAAACATACATAACTGGGTTCACTATCATCACCATAGCAATAGGTACATACGTAGCACAATAGTTGGGCAATATCTTATAAAGGGCCATGCTTAAAGTCGTCAGGTTATGACATCTGGAATAATTAAAAAACTGATTAGAATATTTTTATTTACTAGAGCACATTGACCTTCATTAAAATGATATAAGCTTATCTTTGAAACACATCTAAACATTTAAATTTTGTCAGTTCCTTAAGTTTATATTATAATTAAAACTTGCAAACGTCAAGGTTAGAAGAGGTTCATTGCAGCGCAAAACAATAACTCTACTCTGTATCTTTTAAATTATATGGCCAGACAGACATAATAACAAAAATGTATAAACCTAGATATATTATCCTTTATAATAAACAACAAGTCCTGTGGCTTATCTAACTTTACAGACACAAAGTACACGCAGACTGAAACTACCTATTGTGGTAGCGTTAATTTTTGTTTAGGTTTGAACCCACTACACGCTGCGTCGTAAATAGAGAGATTAACACAGCCACTAAACGTACCGTGCAGCCAATCCTTAAAAGAACGTTTTTTTTTGTTTTTCTTGTATAGTTTTCTAATTTTACATCAATCACTTGTCTACATACCTAATTAATTTGTATAAAATTATATTGTAGTACTTACGTTGCATTAGGTAAATAAAGTATAGATAGTCCAATACTTGTTGTTGCTGCAGGTAAGCCCCACGCAATGGAATGATAAAGTAATGTGTGCGAATCTCGACCTTTTATCGTAAGCCACGTGTCTATGGCATAAAACAGTGTCCAAAACCATGTCACTGTGTAAAAATATTGAGTCCAAGCCTGAAAATTGGTAAAGCTATTTATTTCCATATGTTATAAACAATTTAATTTATAGCTATTTAGAGTATTATTTCATATAAAATTCGAGTGTGCTTGTGTTCAGAGTTTTTTTCCTCCAAATCAAACTGTACTGATAAAAAGGTTATTAAAAACAATGTTCTTATGTGGGTAATCTTAGTTTTAGTTGAACCTGGTATGTAGTGCTATTTTGTACACCCAGATTTACGTATTTAAAAAATGAATTTTATATATTATGTATTATTTTTCACACAAAAGAGGTCTCGAGGGCGAGAAGGTGGCCGAGTGGGGAATGTAACCGACCGATCTCGGGTGCCGGTACCAATGTGGATTTCACTTTGTGGAATTTATAAGTACTAATCAAATAATTTACCATCTGCTAATGGTGAAGGAAAACATCGTTAGGAAACCCACAAGTCTCAGAAGAAATTGTAAAGACATGTCTGATTCACCAACCCTCATTAGGCCAGCTTATGTGAATTAAAGCCTAAACCCTCTCTCTATCTTGATAGAGGATAGGAGACCCGTGCCCAACAGTGGGGCACATAAGGGGTTGCTATTATTATTATTTATTTTTTCACACAGAAAAACACTTTAAAAAATCAGAAACGATTTTGGAGATCGATTAGGTCTAAAAATCGACACCTATTCAATAAAACAAGTTCTTATTTGAAACTTTCAACATATTGTACCTATTACCTATACGCAAGTTGGTGCACGAAACACAACTTGTGTTACGTGCACCAAGTTGCTATTAGAATGACTAATATTCTATTATGACTACTTATTATATAAAATGTTTTGGTTAGGAATAATTAATGTAAGTTAGGTTTAATAAATGTTAAGCTTAATTATGTACCTATATTTTGTAACTACACTATTGAATTACCTAGGTTACCCTGTGATAATAGTCGTATGTGTTATAGTAAATAAATAAATATTTAAGTAGGAAGTATGTTTTTTCATAATCAATAAGAAAAAAACTAGAGATAGTATTTTTAAAGTAATTTGGGGTCTGTGGTATAAGTTCATTGTGAAAAAGGGGTCTCTTATCCAAAATAGTTTGGCAATCCCTGATTTAGAGTATCATAATAAGAATTTACTCACCGATGTTATACTACAAAATAGTACGCTAACATCATCATCTGGCAAAGGCATTATATTTTTATATCGGAGCCATAACGATGATCTTACAAGTACGCCTGAAAACAAAAATTAAATTGTCAACACTACTAAGATAAATGACCTCTACCGGTGTCAATAAGATAAAGAAAATATTTATAATGAATAATATCAAAGTGATATCGAATAGTCATGGCTACCTGAGTGAACAGGAAATCTATAATAAGATACAACACCAAGCTGACAATTTGAGTAATATAGTAAAAGAGCACAGAACAAGAATGGGAAACAATTACAAAGAGGAAGAAAAAAAGCATAAATCAACAAGTCCCTTGGTTTATGATATTGAAAGAGTAAAATTCATTTCTTCTTTCAATATCGATTGATTGATTTGAGCAACGAAACAAGCACGTTTAAACTTGAATCAGGCTCGGAACTGGTGGATAAAAGATGGAGGATCAATCATGCAATGGAGACTGAAATGTCTTTTGGCGTTATAAAGAACGTAGATATTGACATGCAAGATAAAGATATTCTAAAAAACCGTAATCGATTTAACCGTCGCACCAGCCCGGAAGATGGCTGGGAAGCAAGGGGAAATTTCTTCCTGGGTTCTTATTATTCTTCATTAGTCAGCAGACTGTTTAGAACCATTTACTTGCAGTTGCCCAGGAACTCTGTAGGTTCCATGCCAGCAAAGAAAACTTTGATGTCTGATCAATAAATTTGTGGCATATATCTCTGTGGCAGCAAATAGTTATTTACGTTTATTTTTTCTATTATAACTTTTATCCCGTAAATAAAATATACCATCTCATCTGCTTATAGTAGTAAACTGATTGCAGATAAAGCAAACATATAAAAAAATAAAAAAAAAAAAACTTTTATCCCAAAACCGTACTGGAATTAATTAATATAAAGCTGTGAAATATAATTTGGAAAGAGCTGGAATTAATCGTCTCATCGCATAATGTCCTTTTCTCGAAATGTCCTTTCTCATATTGTCCTTTTCTCGAAATGTCCTTTCTCATAATGTCCTTTATCAAAATGTCCTTTTCTCAAAATGTCCTTTTCTCAAAATGTCCTTTTCTCGAAATGTCCTTTTCTCGAAATGTCCTTTTCTCATAAAGTCCTTTTATCGAAATGTCCTTTTCGCGAAATGTCCTTTTCTCAAAATGTCCCTTTCTCAAAATATGTGCACTACAGGATTACAGTCTTTATACTAAACATGTACATACATGTAACTATAATTTTAGACCAGAATGTGAATTCAGAAAAAAAAACAATGTTATTAGTAATCAGCTTCTTTATTTTCAGACAAAAATATTGACGAATGAAAATATTATTTCTCAAAATAATCAACATGATAGTAAGTATATACTTAAAAAGAATTTAACATTTCTTCACAAAGGAATCCTTATAATTATATATTGATACAATTTTGTTTTTAAAATAATGAGCAAGATAGATTATGTCATATAGCTGTATAAAAAAAAATCACAACGAAAATTTTAACAGCTAAAAATGATACCATACGTATTATTAGTCAGTTAAATATCAATAAAAATCAACAAATTATATGTACAATAATATAATAAATTATATATGTAATATTATAATTATATATAATAGTATACCTAATATAAAATATTATTGTTTAAATAAACAAAAATAAATTTGATATACTCATTCACACGTTATTTAAACAGAGAAAGACGTAAGTATATTATTATTCTTATAAACTTTTTTTATATAGCTATATGACATAATCTATCTTGCTCATTATTTTAAAAACAAAATTGGATCAATATATAATTATATGGATTCCTTTGTGAAGAAATGTTAAATTCTTTTTAAGTATATACTTACTATCTTGTTGATTATTTTGAGAAAATAATATTTTCATTCGTCAATATTTTTGTCTGAAAATAAAGAAGCTGATTACTAATAACATTGTTTTTTTTTCTGAATTCACATTCTGGTCTAAAATTATAGTTACATGTATGTACATGTTTAGTATAAAGACTGTAATCCTGTAGTGCACATATTTTGAGAAAGGGACATTTTAAGAAAAGGACATTTCGCGAAAAGGACATTTTGAGAAAAGGACATTTCGATAAAAGGACTTTTTGAGAAAAGGACATTTCGAGAAAAAGACATTTTGAGAAAAGGACATTTTGATAAAGGACATTATGAGAAAGGACATTTCGAGAAAAGGACAATATGAGAAAGGACATTTCGAGAAAAGGACATTATGCGATGAGACGGAATTAAATAATATAAAGCTTTTGCTTAAAAGCTTTATATTAATTAATTCCAGCTCTTTCCAAATTATGTTTCACAGGTCAAACCCTATGACCCAGAATTTAACACTTCTACAAAATAAAATATCATATTCATACTCTATATCTAATCTTTCCAACAACAATAAATCTATTTTAACAACCCTCATAAATGGGTTTTATATGAATATAAAACCCATTTATATTTATTTATAAAAAACACCACCACAACTATGAATAGTTGTGGTGGTGTTTTTTATACACTACGGAGTGGTGGGGCAATAGAGATACAAAGAAGCTAAGAAGAAGTAAAGAAGCAAGCTGTATAAAGAAAATTATTTAAGTAGAATATCTATGTGTAGACATGGAAATTATGTACCAATAGTAGGTAGCAAAGTGAGCAAGTAACTAGCATGTATCACATAGTTGTGAGTTTGATCTGATGGGTAGTACTAATGTGAATTTTGTAGAAATTATACATATTATTTGAATGACTTACCATCAAAAACATTGTGAGGAATCCCATATCTTTTACAATCAATTCTAAATTCAAGTCTAATCCAATAGTGTGTGTGGATTTAGCTCTCTTAATGGAAGAAAGGACCAATAATATTATTATTATATGTATGAAATGTAGTTACCAAATGATGCCAATAAGTCAGCAACAGCTAACCAAATAATAATTCGACGTCCTCTTGTGGAGCCAACCCCACTTTGTGTTCTATTCACAATGTCTGGATATATCTAAAAATATAAGAATTTTATTAGTTGTATATTATTACACTAGCAACTGAGAACTGCTACATAGAAAGTAATATTGTGGCAAAACTCACACACGGCCACCTGATCCCAAACTAGGCAAGGCCTGTATTATGGCATCCAGACAAATGTTAACACACTTACATATTTCAAATACATACAATTAAATAGATAATTACACCCAGAACAAAGAATTATTCTCAATGCATAAAGAATTGTCCTGGATGGGAATCAAACCCACCACCAACGATCAGTCAGACTCACTGACCACTAGATCAACAGGCTAGGTCTACTTACATACTAAATGTAGGGAAAGCTTTGTGGCCTCATTACAATGTGTAACTTTATCCATAGGTTTAGAACTTGTAGGTTGCAACACGAGAAGCCATATTATTAAAGATATCAAATATCGAGCTACAAAAATGGGCTTGCCATCACTTTCAATATAATATGAGAACAAAAGATCTAAAACCAAAACTTAAATAAAACATACCTGGTACATAGCTCCCAAAATTCCAACAGTCGATGAAACTAAACAAACAGTATTATAGGAGTCCGTGTTAAATTCACCCATAATTTTAACCGCAAAATCTTCTCTATTACCAGTATGATGACAACAAAACGTTTGTATTGTAGGATCCGACATGATTCTGTTTAGCTTATTCGTTTATTAAATAATTTTGGTTTATTTTACACACAAAGAACACATTAATATGCACATTGTATTATTGATATGATTTAATTCTCCAATCTCCGTGTGACTGAGAGAGCGCAAAACAAATAATATTCGTATTGACATTGTTGACAATAATTTGACAGTGACAAGTGACAGTAAATACATTTTTGAAAAACCAAACATATATACATTACCTACAAAAGTTTTATTGATAACAATAATATAATAATAATAATATTATTGAGATATGATATACCTAACCTATATGCGCGGATGCATTTTTGCATTTTATTAAATTAGTTTCACGGTGCAGATAATTAAAAATTAAATGTTTGACAAACACTGCGCTAGTAGATTTTCTATATTTTACATGGACGCTTTTAATATAAATAACTGTCGCATTGCACTGCACTATTGTCATCACGATGCAATAGGAAGGCAAAATGCATGATATTGTATGAAGACGCTTTTAAATTTTCGGTCTATAGTAACGATAATGCCGAAGGCAAATAAATATAAAAGCTTTGCTAAAATAAATGTTAAATCGATGACAAGCTTATCTAATGTAGTTCTAAGCCAAACCAAGAGATATATAGCGCCACCTAGTGACAGTTTTTTTTAACAACTGATTAATCCCTTGCCCATGTGGTCTTTGCATGTGGGTAACTGCAATTAAAAAAAGTAACGCCAATACTTATCTAACTTTAGAGATGTCTTTTAGGTAAACTAATAGGTATCTGTCTATATAATAGGATGATAGGTAATGACATCTAAGGGCTTGTGACGACTTTCGTAGGTACCTACTTATATAAAAATGACTATTTTGCAGAAATAAAATATAATCTCAGCCAAAAGACCACAGGTGGACATAGGATTTTCACAACTCTCAATCCTGAGCCGACCTTGTCCATCGCCCGCAACCTTTACCAGGTCGTCGGTCCACCTTGTTGGAGTTGGAGGCCTGCACACGCTTCGTATTCCAGCTCATAGTCGCCACTCTAGAACCCCAACGGCCATCAGTTCTGCGAGCAATGTGCCCGGCCCATTGCCACTTAATGGAGGCAATTCTTCGAGCTATGTCGGTTATTTTGGTTCTCCTACGGATCTACTCATTTCTGATTCGATCACGCAGGGTAACTCCAAGCATAGCTCTCTCCATTGCTCTTTGGGTGACTTTGAGCCTTCGCACGAGGCCCATAGAAAGAAATTAATTAGCAATAAATATAAAATATATTTCTTTCTAATATGTACTTGCCCTACTTCCTGTCTTGGTAGGTAGGTATGTAAATTTTTAAGCAATGATTTCATACTGTTTTGTTATGAGCTATCTGATTATCGTAATTGTATTAATCTTATCAATTCACAAAGATTTGGCTAGGTACCTACTAGATATGTATTTAGGATAAGTAGGTAAGTATCATAAATGAAAATACAGAATAATATTAACACATTAACCTTTATTGGTCACTAGGTACTCACGACAAATATTTTTAGATGAGAGGATTCGATGGATTGCGTATTATGTAAAAAAAAAACCAGAAATACATGAAACATTATTGTTCTACTGTTGCCTATATGATTATATTATAGAACACTGTATGATATTATTTTGTGGTTAGTCAGATAAATATCCCTTGAAAAAGAATACTACCGCACGGCAAAAAAAAAATCTATCGTAAATCTAAGTGCAATCGTTCAAAAGTATATCTACATAAATGTACATACATAATTAATAAAAATGTAACATCACTTATTTAAAAAATATTCTTTGGAATGCCGATGAAGATTAATCAGAATCAACGTAGTGATGTTGATATTTTCCTAACAAAAGGATAATATATTTTTTACGTAAAAGAAATTAAATAACTGCATATTTTTATATTTATATAAATGATGTCAGTACCTACTTATGTGTTCTTATAAGGCTTAAATACATCATAGGTAGGTAGGCTAGATTGGATTTTTAATGACATACAAATATCTTAAACCGTACATAACAATTTAGAGTAATTTTTCAGTTTCGTCACATTCGAAACTGGTCATTTTCTCTCAGATCTCATATCATTCAATAGAACATCTAAATCAAGAAAAATGTGGTTTATTATAATAGTCGTCATTTAATTTCGACGATGTGACGTGACGATGATAATTACAACATTAGCACATGCAAATTATATTTTTTTTTATTCTTTAAATTATCTTAGTCTTAAGCTACTAAACAATAATTCGATAATTAACTATTTAATAAACATATCAGCAGAATCTGCAATAAATAACTTAGGATGGTACATCCGTAGTTTGTAATGGAATTACAGTCAAGTCATGGTTTATCGAATAGCAAGGATTAATCGGGTCTCTAATTTCACCAGCTAGGAGAGTGCAATTTAAATTCGTATCGCCGGTAAGCTTGAGAGCGGTCGGTTCATTTGGAGTTGACGTACTCGTATTATTCATGACGCCGACGCTATCTTTCATGTGATCAACCTTGCTCGTATCATTACCAATACTGCCTGGTTCCTCATTAATTAAAGGTGGTTCTGTTACATTGTTTTCTGCAGCACTGTTTAGTAGAATCGAACACGGAATAGTTGTCATAAATTCTTGTCCAGTTTTCTTAAGAACTGTTACGGTGCATTTGGTATTGTCATTTTTATTTTCATTAATGCCGGACTCTTTTACGTCAGCTTCAGGACTGAAAGAAGTTGCGATTGCACATGGAATTGCAAGTATTTCTGTCTTATTGTCGTTGCTAATAGTTAAACTGCAATTGACTAAATCGGCCAAGAGTGAATCCATGGTGGTATCGTTGGCGGGTGCGACTGCAACAGGCTCACCCCTTTTATCATAAATTACCGTGTGATGACTACGACCGGTAGACCGAGCCATATTCCAAAGTGCTAAACCAGTCAAAACCGTACCTATACCAGCTCCGGCAATTCCCACTTTTGCAAGAGTACTTCCAGGTTGACTGACTCCTCCATATCCTTTTCCATAATTTCCAAAATAGCCAGGCGTTTGGGAGCCATATCCAGGATTATAAGGCCCATACCCCCCGAAGCCGCCGTAATTACCAACATTTGTGTAAGGAGGAGGCGGACCTTGAGGATGATGATAATTGTTTCCATAATTGTTCTGTCCGCTGTATCCAGAATAAGGTGGTGGGGCCTGGGGGTATCCACCTCCCATATTTTGTGGATATCCACCACCAGGGCTGGCTTGTGAATAACCGTTCTGTGAACCGCCTGACAAACCTGTTCCATGTTGCTGTGGATAATTGGATCCTGGTTGGCCACTGCCTGATAAACTTGAACCGTGTGTTTGCGGATAACTACTCCCCGATTGGCCACTTCCAGACAGACCAGACCCTGGTGATTGTGGATATCCAGATTGGCCACTTCCAGATAAACCAGAACCTGGTGATTGTGGATATCCAGATTGACTGCCAGCATTTGGCACATGTGGTTTATTTACCGCTTGTTGAGGATATCCATTTCCAGGGCTACCTGATAAACCAGTCGATGCCGGATAAGAGTGTCCCTGTTGTCCTGGTTGAGAGGCAAAATTATTCGATGCACTATTTCGTTGTACACTTTCTTGATTAGTATGTGTCGATTTAGGTTTATCACCTGATAATCCTGTACCACTAGAAGGATAGGAATGTTTCTGGCCGTCAGACGGCCTGGGTTTTTGTGCGGGACTTTGTTGCCAACCAGATAGAGAAGGCTTTTGTGCAGAGGGTTGTGGATAGCTAAAAGAAGTAGGCGCCGGTTGAGGTGCAGTTTTTTTGCTGGAGCCCCGACCCGATCCTGAACTTCGACTTCTTCCAGTTTTTTTTCCTTCAACACTAATAACTAATATTAATGCAAAGAGAGTCACAACAAACTTAAGATTCATTTTCACTGTTACTCACTAAGTTCTTTTATAAATAGTGTCCAAGTCTCGTATAACGTTACGTTCACTGGTTCATGTAACTACGCGAGTATATGAGCGTCGTATGTCACTGTGTGTTCGTCGTACACTTAATAAAACGACCTAAGAATATGACCGAGGAGTAACTGCCCCCGCTACTGCGCACTAAAACGTACAGAGGTACCAGCTAATATTATAATCGGTGGGTTGTGTTGAGACCTACGTAGGTATAAGCTATATAAATGGAGCCACATGAACGCTTTCGTAGGATCAATAAACTAACAAAGTAACAACATAGAAACACAAACAATAGGGTTGGTAAGTTGGTGAGCACAAACAAACGGCTTCTATAACAACCAGGCTTAGGTACTGACCTACTTATATTTACTTTGCTATATAATTTTAATCAATAACTTCAATGCCGCATACCGCTGCTCTGATGGAAAGTGTAGATATAATATATAATTCTACCTACCTACCTACCTACCAATAAATCCTATAGGTAGTTAGGGTAGGGGAAAAAAACAACCAATATACCTACTACTGGTACATTTTTGATTTTCCTGAATGTGGTTACAGATATTTAGAAATTCATATCTTTGTTCATATCCGCGGATGCAGATGTAGATTACTTTCCAAGCTGATTCTAAATAATTACCTACCTAAAATTAGCTTTTTTGAGAAACCACTGGTTAGTTCACTTTGTTAAAAAGTTAAACTATTTAACACGTCATGAGCCCCACCATAATTTCTAGATATAGCTAACCTAACTATCAAACAGCCGCAATTTTTTTGTGCCGAATTTCTTAAAAGAAATTCCCTGGTTATAGATGCAGATACCTACTTGCCACATCTTTGGTATGAATATGAATATCTAAATATTTTCAAACGATCCAAAATGTTGTAAGTATCCCGTTTGTAGCTGAAGTAACAAACCAGGTTAGTTACCGCAACGTTGGTTCCCAGTTTCCACCTTGTATTATGTTATAAAAAAGTTTTATATCTATGACTGCTAAGTAGTTTCTAGTGTCATTGTCCGTTTCCCAGCGTTCTCTAGACAAACTATAGAAGAATAATTTACACATGACATTGACAGAAATAGTCCACATCCGTTGGCTGTTATTGTACCACACACAGTAGGTACCACATAGGTACCATAGCTATAACTTCGTTTTAACAAGGTACTTATTTCTTTTTACCTTCAAAACTGTTTGTAATTTAATTTATTATCTAATCTCTACCTAGGTACCTACTGCTTAAAATAATGTAATTTTCGTTCAACAAAAAACCAACAACGTAAATAATTCAAACCGTTAGAAATTTGACCGCCAAAATGCCACGAACAGATAGGTAGGTAGTATATTTCTAAGTTTGACGCCAGGCTATGTCCAAAGCCATGCGAAAGATGGCAAGTACCTACCTAATCATTGAAATGCATGTAATGCAAAATTACAAACAATAAAAAAAACGTGTCTCGGTACTCCGCGGTAAATACCTACCTACCTCCTTATAAAGTTGAGAGAGAAAATAGATAATTTACTGAAATGCAAAAATATTTATTTTTTAAGATATTTACATGAATAGTTATTTAAATAAAAGTAACTTAACCTTAACTACTTACAAACAATCAGATATTCTAAAGGTACTACGTAGTTAGCGTACATAGTTAGCATATAAAACTGTTAACAAAAATAAAAAAAACTTTTGTATAACATAATACCCACAAGGTGGGAACTGGGAACCAACGTTACGGTAACTATTTACTTAGAACAGTTAGAACCTGGTTTGTCATATGAATCTCATTATTATATCTACACTTCTGTTTGTATGTAGGTACATGGTACCCATAGATTTTTTCCGCTCTTGCTTACATTTTCCATGTTGTTTCTAGAAACTGAGAATGACAATACACAATAGTTAGGGCCACCAGTCACACACGCCAACAATTGCCAGCAATTGATTAATTGCCGGAAATGACAAATCCACACTAGACCTCAATGACCCAAGTCCACGGCATCCAGCCACATCATGCTGATGGACTCTATGCAGAAACACAGACAGCACATTTTCCTTTGTGTAGATACTTGCTTATAGTATGATTTATTTTTATACTCAAATTATTTATCATTGTAAAGAATCCTCGTACTAGATGTATGTAGGTAGGTACTTGTCAATTAGAAAATTTATTCCTTTTATTGGATAAGTAAATAAATTATATTTTATGCAAAGTTATAGTAGATATAAGTAGATCTACTTAACATGTACTTACAAATTTGCGCAAATATATGCAATATGTAAATTGTTTTAATATACAATCTATTATATTTACCTATCAGATTACCTATAACAATTATCTACTTACCCGATAATATCTTACTGAAAGCGTACTTATTCATCAAAAATAGCCATCCATCTAGACAATGTTCAAAAATCTATTGTGATTGTTAATACCTAAATACTTTAAGATAGCTTATCGGCTACGTCACTTTAATATCTTGTATAAACTACATGTGAAGTGATAAATACAATCAGAAATCAATTAAGTTTCTTGTCCAATTGTTCTCCCGGTAGAGACATAATTAACAAGCGACGCACTAGGTTTTACAAAAGGCAAATAAATACATATAAAATTCACAAAAATGATTATATTTGCAACGGTGTTACTGATTGCCAGTACTTGTACTGCTTTTCCTTACTCTGAAGTTGACACGCAAAATGTTATAACAGTGCCACCAAATTGTCCACCTGGTCAAGAATGGATAAACGGACAATGTCGAGATGTATGGAAATCTGTTACTCCAGCGCCCGCTAACGTCATAACGGTGCCACCAAATTGTCCTCCAGGACAGCAATGGGTAAATGGACAATGCAGAGATGTGTGGCCTTTTGCTGCTGAAAAACCCAAAAATGTTGTGGTAGTGCCCCCAAACTGTCTTCCAGGGCAGCAATGGATAAATGGACAATGTAGAGATGTGTGGTTCAGAGTTGGAAGCGTACAGAATAACTTCGGGTAAGTCCACTTATATTTCCTGCATTCTTCAAAGAACTATTACATTATATAGATAGGTATGCATGTACCTGTCATGCATCGTGTATCTCTGTGATGTTGATACTGAGTCGGTAAATACTCGTATCATAGATAACATGATAACACGTTGTTTGCGTTTGTTTGTCTGTCGTTGTCTGATATAAACATCCTCATTCCTATTCAGGAAAACAGTTTACACATAAGCTATTTTTTTAAGTGCATGTAGGCACAGAATACATAATAGTAGGTACAGGTAGTATGTCAAAATGATTTGAAGAATATCATTTCTAATCTTATGTAAGTTCCTACTAACTGTCTTTGTGGTAGCAAAAATAGAGCAGGACTCAAAAGGAGGAGATTTTTTTTCTTTTACTCGGCAATTTGTGACCAACTTTTTTATAAAATAAATTTGTATATTGTGTTCCTTAACGGCTCATTTTATTGGTAACAATACACAGATGCCAGTCGCCCAAGTCTAGTCTTTTTATTCAAGTAGTGTAGATTATAATATTAATTTAACAAAAAGAAAATAGGATACCTAAGTAAGTAGGCATATTTAATAAAGAATGCCTATATTTTTTATTTAAATAGGTTCATATTTATATATTTATATAGGTACGATCAGCGAAGTTGGCGCTGAATGTTTATTAAATTGAAACACAATGGCATTCCTACGCAAGATTGAACACGGTCTACCTACGGGTAATTAAAGTGACACAGTAAAATTTAAAAATATTTTAATCGTAAAATGTGGTAGAGCACCAACATGACCTACGTAAACATAGAATACCTACTCTAAAATAAATTATTTTTGACATCTGCGGATGCAGTTGCGGATGTAGCAACTGTATCCGCGGATGTTCGGTATCTCATAGGTACGTATAGAGGGAGAGCCAGCAACGTAATTACTTTTGTCATTTCATAAGTCATAAAATTCACAAACTAACTCTTACACACGGCAATGGATATTGCTGTACAGGGCCGGTATATGAAGATTAGTTTTTTAAAAAACCATTATATATACTTATGTATTTCTGTGGAATTTGGTAACAGTGTACAATCAGACTAAACCTATACATAAAAATAATATTTCACACAAATTCATGCATTGGTTTTACTAAAAAACTAATCTGCATATAGCGGCCCTGTACAGCTATCTCCGTTGCCGTGTGTACAAAGTTCACAAATTACAAAAGCTGCTTTAAAAGTTTAGTTAGGCTACAGTAACTGCTAAACATCAGGCGGGCCGTATGCTTCTTTGCCACCCAAGGAGTATAAAAAAAAAGAAAAACCGTGAACGGGGGTGTCATACACCCGTGGATAGTAGTGCAGATACCTTAACCCTGTCATCAGGGAAAAGCAATGTGACTACAGAAGTCTAGATCACAAGGCATGCCACGGTTTGGTCTTTGAACAATGTCTATTATTATTTCATCGATGTATAAACGGCAGATTTACATATTTTTCAATGAATTACATAAATTACTGTGCAATAATTTTATTAGTCATATTACCTAATTATCTTTTTTATATCTTATCACCTAATTTAGATTTTCGGAGAATATTTAATTAATAACTTATATAAGTACATGCATATTTAATATAGATCAGAGATATGGATGTATTTTGTGTCTGTGAATTCAAAGTTTGTATGTAAAGCCAATTCAGGAATTAAAAGAGTGTGGGTCTGCGGGAGTAGTTTAATTTTCTTTCTAGTTTCAACTGAAAGTACTACCTGCCGAGTAACATAGGTAATAGGAATAAAAACCTATCATTTTACTCAGAAATTAATTTCTAAAGCATATCTATCAACTAAATTCGCATCTGCCATCAGCTAGGTATAGGTTGTACTTAGGTATGTTATACTTGAATAATACCTAGGTTTACTTAGATACTCCTTACTACATTTTTTTTTGCTTGGAAAGAAGTCTATACCTATATAACTGTAAAATACAGAAAATCCAGGGCTTAGAAAAATACCTACGCTTAGCCTTGTAAACAAAGCGAAAACATGCCTTTCATTGCGTTTAAAAGTAAAAGGGGATTTTAAATAGGTAGATAATATAACACTTGTTGCAAATATTGAGAGGCCATCAAACACTGAACAAGGATAATGCGGTATTTACGTACTTAGGTAGGTACTTGCATTAGTGCTGCAGTTTTTGTTAGGTAGGTACTTACCTACTCGATTTGCAATTTATCTGATTTATATAGATACCTACCTATCTTATTAAATTTATCAAGATTCAAGCTCAGCGTCAATTATTAATAAATTGCTTTTATTAATTGATAAGCTTCAAACTTTATTTATTAATTTATCAAAACACGATAGGTAGTCTTTAAAATTTTGAACTAGAAGCATTAGCAAGCATTAGGTAGGTACTTACCTAGTAACTTGTTACTTTACTTTCTAGTAATGTGCTAGGAGTTAATTCAACGTCAACAGTACCTATAGGTAGTTTTATTTTAGACTGCTGTTAAATTCAATGAATAATAATATACCTATCGTTGTTTTCACCACATAAAAATAATAGCAATTAAAATATAATAGCGCTTTGAAAAACATTTAGAAATGAACATGTTTATGATAAAATATTGGCTATGCATAAGTCTACAGTCTACTAAATCAGGATCAATTAAATTCACATAATACTATGCATTTGATCGAAGAATATTTTGCAGGTATTAAGTTTCCACTAGCCGATACCACGCTAATAGCTTTCTTTCTCACTTACCCTTTTTGCTTGCTAAGAAAAAATACTGCCTTGGTGGTCCAGTGGCCACAGTATGCGCCTGCTGTGCACGAGGTTGTGGGTTCGATTCCCACACAGGACAAAACTTTGTGTGCGTTTGTAAAGTCCCCCGCTACACAGATTTTGTTGGTTGAACACAGATTGTTCTCTAGTGCGGGAGTTGTTTTGGTAAAAAAAATAAAATAAAAAATTACATGAAACTTGTATTATGTAAATGGGGCTAAAGTCAGTGTACCTAAGTACCAAATATTTTTATTTCAGAGAATCTTTTGAAAAGTACAACATTGAGCCAAAGAACACTATTACTGTACCCCCAAACTGTCGACCCGGGCAGAAATGGATTTACGGGCAATGTCGTGACATCTGGAGATTCTTCGTAAATTCTAAAAATATAATCACTGTTCCCCCAAACTGTCCACCTGGCCAACAATTCATCAATGGTCAATGCCGTTCCATATGGAGGTTAGTTCAGAATTATAGATAAGTAGTACCTATGTAGGTAACTTTTTTAGTATTAGGTTACCTACGCAGATTTGGTCACGCTCGCGAGATATGTACATCCGTAGCCTGTGCTATTTATAAATTTATTTATTTTTAACCGACTTCAAAAAGAGGAGGTTATCAATTCGTGTGTATTTTTTTGTGTAACTTGCCGTACTGAAGTCGGTTTTTTTTTGTTAAAATTATTATGTAAAGACAACTCCCGCACTAGAAAACAAGCCCTGTGTCGCGGGGGGCTTTACAAACATACGATTAACGGACACAAAGTACACCCAGACTCGGGACAACCATGTATTATAGATTATGAATCAATCCAATTTTTTGTCCCGTGTGGGGATCGAACCCACAACACGCCACGTAGTGGTCAATAGCGAGGTATGCAAGCACTGAGCCAACCGTGCGCGTGTATCCAAATGCAGTGCAGTCAAAGTAACAAAACAGTAAGCTCAGAATAAATTTATTCTATAGGTAGGGGGCGCAGTCCGTATAATTCACGCATGCTTGAGCAAATCATCGATTGATATAACATCTTGATTATACTCACCATATTCTGATGGAACAAATATTTTTCTCTCTTTAATATTCATAAGTAAAGTTAGATTTACATTAAACTACTGATGCATGTTTAATGCGAATTCTTATGTTCTGAATGCTCTGACATGGTATGAATATGACTGCATAATAAATTTATCTGTTAGAAATTACTGGGCTCTTTGTTTATTATAATATCTACTTATTATGTCATTGATAATCACAAATGCTTTGACTAGGGAGAAAGACACTTAGCTTAATCTTATCGAAGTACCTATATATATCTAGTAACTTTTATCAATTTATAGAAAAAAATTGAATTAATATTTTGCATGTTTGGGAATTCGTCAGTAGTTATCAAATCAAATTTCAGATTTGATCTGATACCTACATGGTTGCGTAACAAAATCTGCTCGGATATGGACATGTGAAAAATAGTTTTAAGAGGAGGTACCTACCTACCTATATATAAACTGAGTAAAAGGAAACACTATGATCGGTAATTGCGCTAGTGATTCTTAAAACAAGTCAGAAAAGTGTTTTCACAATATTTCTAGATTTCTACATATAGGTACCTAGACATATCCGTCCACGTCGGCAACTTTGCGCAATATTATTTGTTGATAACATTTAATTTGTTGATCCTATGCAAATCTGTAGGTAATCACATCTGCATTTGCATTGCAGATACAGATGACTACAACATTTTTGAGTATAGGTAATAGGTACCAGAATAGGTACCACAAGTGCAAGTGGTTATAGGTAGGTGCTAGGTGCTAATATCATAAATAGGTACCTACTTAGATACTATGTGTTGTATAATGCATGCATATCTTAATAATTATGTTCGCTGTCCCATGAATCATATCTGATACATAACAATAGATTTTCTATTGTGTCTAACTTGGGACAGCGAAAAGGTTAAGATGTCACTAGTAGGTACCAAAATATAATGATTATTTACTCTGTGTCTGTGGTACTTAGCCTAAGTACCATAGAGTAACTACCTATATAATCACTATGTTTTGGTACTAACCAACCATACCTACTAAGGTATGGCTAATGGCCATTATGTCAGCCTACAGATTATTATCTATCTATTATTTACTACTAGCTGATACTGATTGCTAATATTACATAGATTTGTCTTTAATAGTGTATTGTTTTATTTTAAGGTACAGTTCGCAAAATGCAATGGATGCTTTCATCAATGACCTAAAGAACAATTTGCTAAGAAAAGAAAGGCAGGTTGAAAGTCCGGAAGATATTATATCAAACGATGTAAACAACAAAAATATTATCAATGTGCCAAATCAGTGTCCCGCTGGATATAGACCCGATGCACTTGGCATTTGCCGCCCAATAATGCCTATGAATGAAGAAACCATATAAACATATAAATATTACTTATCTACTTATACCTATAATAAAAATTAAACCTACAAAATGTATGTATCTACGCGCATAACTTGCGATGGACTTCAACCAAATTAGTTTTTTTTATGTTTGTTATTGTCATGACAAGGTTTGTAAGGTTTGTATAGAAGAAAATTAAAGTCAAAAAGATCTTTTTTTTATATGGCGGTACGAAGTTCGCCGGGTCAGCTAGTAAAAAATATTATAGATACGTACATTGTATTCAAAATAAAAAAAATCGTCGCAATAATTTACGTTTGTATGATTCTGATTAATAGATACCTACGTACCCTAAATTCCCTGAATAGGAAGGTAGGTATATATTTCCCTAAACCGTTTTTCTACTACGCTATTCTTGGAAGTTTTAAATGGGCTCACAATCAGGCAGAGGGATAGGGCAACAGATGTAGATACCCGACGCGACGGAGCGGTTTACTTGGGTGAGAACTTGGTTTACCGGCCTATTGGAAACCAGGTAGAAGGTAGTCATCCGTCAAGGTAAAGTCTGATGCAGACGATGCAGTTCGACTGAGAAAACTAACGTCAATCCTAGTCCTGAAAACTTATTTTATCTTAAGACTTTCGTTAAAGAGTAAAAGAAAAAATGGCGTTAAAGAGAAACAATTACATATAGGTAACACTGCGCCGGCTGCCGCGGGGCTAGAGGTTCCTTTCAGGTATCGATACAGTGACTGTGGAAAAGATCACGTGTTTCTGCATTCGACGGAACTACCGCAGTAAAATCGTAGAGTTTGTTCCTGATTGGATATTAGAACAACTCATTGCGGGTACAGGATGACCAGACAATCAGTATACTAAATATTCTATTAATTACTACTATATATTCTATAATATTCCTAGTTCACCACCGATATGCTTCTGATAATACTTAGATACCTTGATAGGTACCTAAGTCTAGATTAGTACTTAGTTATCTATTATTAAAGCTTTTGAAGTATGAACGTAGACTGAGGGAAAGTACACCTGAACTCACAATTTACCTACGCTTTGTCCGATAAGCTGCTGATATCCTTACTTATGTTTTAATCTGATGATATCATTAAAGCCACGGTAGTTAGGACTAACTTCTATAATATCACAAAATAATTCTTTTGGAAAATGTTTCGTAATGGGCATGAGATAGCTTTGTGTAATAAAATGGTATCTTCATAAATCTTTGTTACCTACATTTCCTTTGTCAGTCTTGTAATCACATCCTATTACTTACTGCTTCTTATTTTTAAGACTGCCTCGCTGGTCTCGTGGTAGTAGAGCGTGGCTGCTAACCGCGTGGCAGTGTTAAGGTAGATATAATCTGTGCCTTCGAAAGCACGTACCTATATAAAGGTGTCCTGCGGTTGGAGTGTATCCTTGGCTCTATGGAATAAAAATAAATATTAATTTTTCAACAATTTTCTTTTTTTAATACGGCTTCGTTTAATAAGGCTAAAAATAAAACATTTTTGTTCTTGTCACTCTTTGTCTCCGAGCGATAATTTACCGGCAAATGCCGTTCAAAGATGTCACATTTTCAACCAAGTTCAGACTTTTAAAAAAATTGATTAAAAAATAAAAAAAACAAAATCGTTATTTTCGCATCGTATAATTGGCCCTCAAATAAAACGTTTTTGTTCTTAGCTTTTTTTGTAGTTAGAAACGTTTTTGTTCTTGAATGATAGTTTAACGGCAAATGCCGTTTAAATTATATCTGTACCTACTATTTTATCCTTGGGGCTCTATGGAGTAAGTAAGGACTTAAAGATGTCTAACCCAAAAATTTTCAACGATGCCGGCGCGGCAGCGTCGCGTCGTTGTGTGGGAGCATGATGAACCTTTTATTTGATCAAACTTAGTTCACCCCGACTTGGATAGGTTAGGTTAGAAGGAAGTAGTTAGGTTGGATATGTTAGGTTATTTTTTATTTACCATCCAGAATCGACTATGGGATACTATGGTCGACAATTGCGACACCGACAGTTTCTCAATCGAATACCGTGTCTAACATTACCAGGATAGAAACGGTGGATATCTCGCAACAGAAAAAAACACAATATTTAAAAAACGCAATATTTCGGATACCGTGTGCCTGAGCGTAAAAATAACGTTTATCCGCCCCCCTCTGTCACACCGAAACACCCACTCCGCTAGCAAAGTAGTTTTCAAAAATAAAAAAAACTACTTTGATTTTTTTTTATTTTAAAATAGATACCACGAATATACTAGTGTGCGGCGGCATTGATGACTCTACGCACGGGGTTCGCTTTCCCACGTACCGAGATAAAATCTTAACTAAAGAATGTAGACAACATTATTGAGAACCAACCAGCGCTGACGTGTTTGAAGCAAAATAATACAAAAAAATACTATCAATGCAACATCCCTGACATTTTTAGAAGTAATGTCAACTTGATAAGGTAAAACATTGTTTGTATTTAAACAGCGTTTTACCTTTAAGTTGTGGGTAAGGAAGAAGCCCTTGTCTAGATAACGTTCGTTCGTCTTGGCCATAAAAATATATATATTTACAGCACATCTAATCATTTTATTTGAACTACCTATTCTATTAGGCTTCCTCATATATGAAATATGTATTAGTGCATATACAATATACTAAATAAAGGGCAATGTACAAACATAATTATTTCAATAAATATATTTTTCACTCAAGGATAATACTTTGTTAGATTAGTTCATTTTCTACTCGCACGTAGTGACCACTGAGTTATATTATTGGGGTCATTTATTTTCGCGTAGAGGTCAGTGGCTGTAACATTCCACTTGATTCCACCATTCCACGTGCTGTCATTTTGACATATCATCGACATAGAGACTGGCCAATGCCATAGTCTAAAATATAAAATAACAACATCATATCGTATTAAAATCGATTAGCGATATCGACACACATGAGTAAAATAAAAAAATTGCAAACTTTAAGAAATTTAATGGCAAAATAAGTTTTATTTGTGAGTAATCATGTGTTGGTGGATACTATTACCTTTTAATCAGTTTGTGATATAATTTACTTTACAAAATATATTTTTCATAAAACATACCTATATTTTACAGTACTCTAAATACATATATGTCTTAAATAATAATAATTATTATAGACCTGTATTGTCCCACTGCAGGGCAAAGGCTTCCCTACCCTCCTTCCAGTTCTCTCTGTATAAAACCACTGAGGTCCAGTCTTAATTAAATGAGTCTAATTCATCCCGCCATCTCCGTCTGGGTCTTCCACGATGTCACTTTCGCTTGCCATTTAGAGGACATTAAATAAATATAATACATATAATATGATATAAAATTTACAACAAATCAATTTATTTATTAATTCCATTACATATTTACATGAATAGTTATTAAAATAAAAGTAACTTAACCTAAACAACTTACAGAAAAGTCATTTAGTCAGTTTTATAATTTAAAAATAGTGAGTAGATTTACATAAGATAGCCAGAGGGTAATGTAGCACTATTTGATGTATACAAATAAATAAAATCCATTTATATCGTATATCGATTTCAGTACGTATGTTGAGAAAGTCGATTCAAAATTAAATAACTTCGCCCTACTCTAGCGAATGCCAAATTGCCAACTAACCAATGTTAACTTGTTTATGAATAATTTAATTTTTATTAGAAATTCCTATTTGATTGAACACGGTTCAATGATTGATTTGTATCTGACAAAATTAATACTGCGGTATATGCCGCTAAGCGCACAATAATGGCTCGTTGTTATTTTCGGTGAAAAGAATACATAAATGAGTCATAGATGATGAACGTTTTGAATAATTGTTTGTAAAGTTGTAAAAGTTTTAAAATGTCTGAACGTAAAGGTACTAAAGCTCTGGAATTATGGTGTAAGCGCTTAGTTAAAGACTGCCCTGATGTGCATATAGATAATATGACAACATCATGGAGAAATGGAATAGCATTCTGTGCTTTAGTTCATCATTTCAGACCGGACTTAATGTAAGTGCTAATAACTTTTTGCCGAGATGAAATTATTATCTGGTTAATATGTATTGATATATTATTACACAAAGTAATGAATTTTTAGACATGCATTAATACAATATGTCTAGTTTCTCATTCATTCAATATGATGTCACTATCTTTTCTGTAATTCTTTTCAGTGATATGTCCAAATTAAAACCTGAAAATATATATGAAAACAATCAATTAGCATTCAGTGTTGCTGAGAAACACCTTGGGATTCCTTCACTGTTAGATCCTGAGGATATGGTAGAAAATGACGTCCCAGACAGATTGTCCATATTAACATACTTATCCCAGTTTTATCAACGTTTAGGACATACAGGTAAGTTTATTATTTTTTCTTTTTTAAAAAGACAACTCCCGCTTTAGCGAACAAGCTCTGTGTCGCAGGGGACTTTACAAACATACAATTAACGGACACAAATTACACCCAGACTCAGAACAATTCTTTGTGGGTCACACAAAGTTTTGTCCTGTGTGGGAATTGAACCCACAACCTTGTGCACAGCAGGCGCATACTGCAGCCACTGGACCACCGAGGCAGTCAATTTGTAGTATAAATTTTTTTATACTACAAAGATGGCAAACTAGCTTGTGTCCTGCCTGATGGTAAGCAGTTACTGTAGCCTATGAATCCTTGCAGTACCAAAGGTATCACTTGCATGTTGCTGATCCATGTCTTACATCAGGGCTTTAAGATGTAGTATCTATCCCTGGGATTGGAAAACATTTATTTCAAAACGCATCCCTAAATGAGCGCTGGAGATTTGTACTCACACTCAGGAACACAACTACACCTCGGTGTGTAGTTATTTGGTTATGGTCTTCTTAAGATGGAGGTCCATACCCAGTCGGGCTACCTCTCTTTAAAAGAAAGCTTTTTTTATGTTTACAAATGCTGGATAAAAATAATGCAAGACAATATTCAATCCCACATTTTGTGCACAATATGGTCTTATAGTTTTAGTTTGTTGTTATCTTTAAATTTATTGACATGTGATGTTGTACAAAAATTTGATAATCTTTGATGGCAACTATGGCTTAGTGGTTTGAATGCATCTTGTGGGTTCTATTCTGACACAGGACATAATTATATTTGTGTGGTTTATAAATTGTTTAGCATTTATGTGTACTTTGTATCTGTGGGTTAATTGTAAAACCCCTTGTGATACAGGAATGTTTTACAAAGCTATACAGTATTTTTTAAATTTTATTGAATGGTTAGTGGCCAACCTTGTCAGACTTAATCAAATTGCCTATATAGACTTCTGATCTTTCATCTAAAGACTGTTAACAGTCAGGACCGACTTTTAACATCTCCTCCAAAGCTCAGAAATGCTTAGGGGAATTTCCACTATGTGGTCACTTATCCCGAGGGTGCTCTTAGTTGTTTAACATGCTGAAAGCAAGTGATCTGGCTTTAAGAGCCTATGAGTTGATTGTAGTTACTAAATATTAGTTATACATAGCATATTTTTTACCATGTAAACATCTGAAATGAGTATCATTCTCCCTTGTCATTGCCATTATTTGTACATTGCCTGTAATTTAGGAGAAATTAAGAATAGTGTATGTGAAACACAGCCTTAGGGGCAGAACTGCCACTGGCATTCTGCTGACAAAACCTCTTACAATAAGGTCAAGGTCACTATCACTTTGTTCAAGGTCACTATCATAAGGTCAAGGGCGTCAACATTGGTAAGGTACCATTAATTTTCGACTGGCCTGTTAGTCTATTAGTTAGTGACTCAGACTGCTACACCAGAGGACATGGGTACGATTCCCACCCAGGACAAATCTTTGTGTGATGAGCACGAATGTTTGTTCTGTGTCTGGGTGTAATTTATCTATAATATATATGTATTTAGAAATATATAAGTATGTTTAACAGTTGTCTGCTTACCATAGTACAGGTTCTGCCTAGTTTGGGATCAGATAGCAATATGGGAGTTGTCCCGAAAATATTATTATATTTAAGTGCCTTGACACTCCTAAAGTGCCTTGACCTCAAAGACCTTGGAACCCAGAGGCATAGCTACTGCGGTATCAGGCAGATCTAAGATACGGAGCTACATGGCCCGCTTACTTATGTGATAAATCTTTACCTATCTTTTGGGTTTCAATTAATTTTAATACTGGGGCCCATCTTAGACAAGGTACGCCACTGCGCACCCCTCACCCTCCTAGTTTGACATCCAAATAAATTCCAAAGGTAGATCTAGTCCTATAATACTTTTAGACTCCTTATATACCCTTTGCCAAACTATAGCTGTTTATCTAAATCAGTAGATACTATTTTACCAGTGTTAGTATCATGGCCTGTAGAAATTAATTAGGTAGATAGGTAAGTTTACAATTCATATTTACTTTAATTGTCATAAAATAAGACGCCCAATTTGGATTTGTCATTGCATAGAAAATGTATTATTTTTTACAATTTAACACTTTGGCGGACAGTAACGTAGACACAATAGATGTTTTATTGTCATGACGTCTATTGGCGTTAACTGTCCTTCAAAGTGTTAATAATTACATTAATTACCCTAGTTTATAAAAATCTAAATTCAAGGTTAGCCAAACTGTATTTACGAAAATGACAAAAGGGGCTTATTAATTTGTAACAACTGTAGTTTTTCTTTTCTTGTGTAGGAAGAAGAAAGTTTAATCTGAAACATTTACCACTTTTAATTAATAATGAAAATTTTCATCACAGAAGACACAATTTTAATATATTGCACAATTTAATTCATGTGTCAAGAGATTATAAAATATTAAACAATGTTGAACAAGATGTCCTCCAATTAAGTACCTATATAATTATGTATCTTTGCCTTACATTTTTGAATTAAACCTCATCTATGTATATTAATTGGTATCTATGTTTATAAATAATTAGTTTTGCCCCAAACTGTAGCCTAAGTTACGCCCCATAATAATAGTTATCTGCTAGTGAAAATCCCATTACAATCGGTTCCACTGTTGCAAAGATACCCGGAATAAACAGACAGACAAACATTATAAAATTATATTTTTTGTTTAAGTATGTCCTTTAAAATCATTTTTATGCAATTTATAGAAAGCTATTATTTTGATATTACAAAGAGACACTTCAATTTGATTTATTTGTAAGTATAGAATGGATTAGCAATGTTTTATTACATAAGTATTTGCTGTCATAAGAGGAAAATTGTTTACTATGATGATATAAAACATTATATCTATATATGGGCAATTGGCAAATGGCAAGTTTGGGCGTATTGCTCCTCTTTAACTATAGGTATCCAGTTTATACCTTTGTAGCTTTGTACATCATTGACGTTATACATTGCCTATAGCTTTATATATATTGTTATGTATTTTGGTATTACTGTGAGTGTTCATGTCGACCAGTTATTAGCGTATTCTTAACTTTTTTATTAGATGTAAAGCTCATACCTACTTAAACGTGTAGATGTATAACAATAATATAAAATATGTTTATTGTGGTTACATATCATGTTTATAGTACCATTTATTGATGTTATCGTAAACATGTATGTCATTTTCAGTTAACACAAAGGTATCAGAGAGTGAAGCCAAGCTGACATCCCCTGCGTCAACAACGGAGTCGCCCGTTAGTATTAACATGATTGTCATGTATTGTTTACTTTCCAATATTTATTCTATGTGCAATGTTTGCAATGAAACTATTTATTTCTATTTCTAAGTATCTTCTGTCTGACACTTTAAATCTATCTTTATTACTACTTTGTAGGCACCAATACGGTTTGGCAAAACCGGTCTAGATAAATGTGCAGCATGTGGCCTTCCTGTGTACCTTGCCCAACGCCTACTCGTATCACATAAACTATACCACAGAAGATGTTTCCGTTGTTCTAAATGCTCTGGACACTTAAACCCTAAGAATTTCGTTATAGTAGAAGGATCTGAATTTATGTGTGATAGTTGTAAAAATGAAAAGACTTTATCAAAATATCTTAACAATAACGATCATGATCAAATGGGGATGCTGGCGTTCACCGATAACTTGTGTGAAACGCAATCCGTCTCGAAAGAGGAGCCAGTTAGCCCTAGAAACAAATCAAGACCGCAATCTATTTTAGGTGAGTGTTTTATTTCAGTTATAATATTTCAACGAGTAAAAGTCATTAATACCAACGTTTTAACATAAATCATTATCATCATATCTTATCAAATAATGTACAACCGTATTTCATAATATGGGTAATATTTTTAATCAACTACGCGCTGGTTATGTTGTAATTAAACGTCCTGTTTCTGATTCTGTACTCTGCATCATGTTCATGTTCTGACTTTACAAATTTCTGACGACTTCTTTCTAAATCTGAATGTTTTTTCTTATTGCACAATTAGACCTCTGTTGTCCCTATTGTTGCCTAACATTCAAATAAGAACTACATTTTGATAAATAAAGAATCAGGAAAATAATGCTTTTTGTTTGTCATGGTTATGTGAATTAAACAGCAAATAAAATAGACTAACATTTTGTTATTGTGATTTCCACTTTATAGAGAAAATAAACATGTTTGAAAAAAATATAGAAAAAGATACAAATATAGATCAAAAAATATCTAATCTCTCAATAAAAGACAACTCTATCAATAAATCTGAAGAACTTAGTAGCAATAGTAGATCTCAAAGTGAAACGGACTCGAAACATTCACTAACCAGTGTGAGTACTAAAATAGAAAATGATGACGTATTTATTAAGAATATTCCTGACAAAGTATATAAAAGTAATATTGACAAGTTTAATTTCTTACAAACGCAATTGTGTGAAGATAATATCAAGGATGATGAATGTTTAGAAAATGTAGATGTAAAAGAAACAAAAAACAAAGACTGTGTAAATACTATTGATAACAATGTTACTAATGTAGACGAAAGTATAGATACCAGTAACAGTATACGTACAGAAGATAGTAATGTTACTGATGATAACAGAATAGCAAACAATACCTCGCCGACTGTACAGAACGCTACTTCACTAGAACCATCATTAGATGCGCCAAATGATCAAGAAATAAGTATATGTGTTCCTCCTAGAAGAAAGAAACATAATGCTATTGAGAAAGCATTAGCTAATAAAAAAGAAAAGGAGATAAAATTAAACACAATCCAATATCCAGATCATTTGAATCCATTTTCAGATGATGAAGATGAAGTACGTATTTTATGTAATATAATATAATATTTTTATATAGGAATGCAAAATCAATATTTTATATCTATGTTTTCTATTTATCTTCAGAATGTAGATACTAAGACATTATCTAAGAAAGTGAGCACAAATCCGTTCGGTAGTAGCGACGAGGAAGATGACAATGTGCCGCCAATACAACATCCGCCAAAACCGCCTGTTGCTGAATCTACGCCTGTGTAAGTTATCTTTAAAACTGTTAATTTTGCTAAAAAATCTAAATTAAATGTAGCGCCGATAAGAACGCGACCGCACCTGTTAACTAAAAGGGTAACCAACCCCATATAAAGTGATTGTTTATTATTATGGCGCGTCGTGGTCGTGGCAAAGGAATTTTATTTTGCAAGAAGATGACACTTTGAAGAGAAAATGTGTGCAAGTTATTTTTCTAGTATCTATTTTGTACAGTCATATTACAAGTGGTCGGTCGCATTGCCTATCTGCAACTAAGGCGTTGGAACTACAAAAATAGGAACGTCGACTCGTAAAACTACGGCTCTGCAATTACATACACTAAAATTATTAGCTCTCTATAAATTGTCTTTATACAGATACGATCCTAGCATAACATAGTAATTAGAATTGTTGACAGTAGATACCAATAGCCTTGCCAATAAAACCGATATTATATTTACCTAGAATCAGCATAATGTTTTCCTTAGTAGTCTATAAATACGTATCTACATAGGTACTTTTAGAAGTCAGTTGTTAATTCTAATAGCAAATGTGTTACGTAGGTATATCTATATACCTTCTATACTATGCAGGTATCTATCTATATACTGATTAAATCACGTCAAGCCTACTGTAACGTGAATTGAACAACCTTCGTGATTATCTAAATGTTATGACGACATTAGAGCACGTACTGCCGTACAATATAACAAAAGAACAATAAGTACATTATGCTAAAGTTCTTTTATTACTATACATAAATTGCGTTATTTATACCAACATACATAATATTCAAAATATTTTATTGGTAATAAAATATTTACAAATTTACGAGTAACTACCGTATATTTTCAAGAAACAATTTATTAGTCGATCGTTCTATTCTTTTAAAACTTTTCCTGAAATATTATTTGCATGTCGAACCGTTTTCTACACAATCTCGAGTGACTTAGCTTTCGGTACTCCGACTATGCGGCGAGGTCTGCTTACGAATTTGCTTTTAGTTGTTCATATTATAATAGAATAAGACGGTAAGTGCAACTGTATTAATTTAATGTTACAGGAAACGACTTATCGCCGTTAATCCATTCTGGTCTGATGGGGAAGAACCTTCATCAGATGAAGAAGAAACACACAGTAAGAGGTAAATAATATCCATTCAATTAAAAGCCAATAAAATAAACATTGCAATATTTATGAAGGAAAGTCTACGCCCGATAAGGCTTAGATAAAACTGTTATGATAATGATAAATTACGACATGTTTCTTCCAGCTCGATGTATAGATCTTCAATGGCTACAAGTACACCGAATCTCCCAGGAAGTATATCTCGACGAAAAAAGGCAAAGGCGCCACTTCCGCCGCCAGTAATCTCGATATCAGAACCACCGATACAGCAACAACCTTCGACTTCTATGGACGACGTCGCAAGCATATCATCATTCAGTTCCTTCAACTCAACTATTAACTCTGATCAAGTGAGTTATTAACTTAGCATTACATTTTTTAAGGATTCTCGCACTATCAAATAATCCCTATAATGCGGACAATGATTCTCAGAATGTATTCTGAACTGATTTACTTCAAATTTTATATTTTCACGAAGGTTTTTTTTATATTATGTACACAGAAAAAGTTCAAAACTAATCCACAGAAAAAAAAACAGAGCGTATGTGAGGATCGCACAAACCACTTTTATCCATCAACAATTTTTTGTTACGTCAAGAAATATTACTTAGATTTATTTTATTTATTTTAAATTTATAGAAATCAGTTGGCAAATCTACTCCAACTTTAAAGAAAAAGCGACCGGCGCCTACGCCTCCTGACAGTCTCTCGACTACATCAGTTGGAGGAGGTTCCTTAGAAAAGGGTATCAATACATCTGGGACACGAAGCTTTATCTCAGATTGTGAGTTGTACTTAAATACTGATGGTAGCTTTATTGTTAGGGCCCGATAGATATTTTAAGCTGAGTACCAGACATTATTCTGCCGCCAAGTAGTAGGTTCAATGGTACACTGCCATATTTAGTAAAATTGCTGTTCATGTAACACTTAAATACAAGCGTTCATAGGCTACGGTGGCTGCTTGCTATTAGACAGCGTGTAACCTAATTATTTAAAATAAACAAAAATAATAAGTAACCCTGCTATAATAATAATCTTCGAGATTATTTTATGATTATACATTCTGCTCGCAACAAACTTGGCTTATTTGTTTAAGTATTCGCGATAAGCAACAAGGTTGATTATCCGACGCCTATAGTAAATATTTACGTAAATATAGTGCCATCAAACAGGCAAATACATTAAACATAATTATGTTTGTAATTGTATTTTTTATAAACCTATAGGTAGCCGTCGAACAAAAGGTCCTGCACCAGGTTTACCGCTCCCAGAGCGGCGTGAAGTCAAACTTCAAATGTCACCTGAAGAGTTACAGGTACAATTAGACCTGCTTGAGACGCAGCAACTAGGACTAGAGAGACAAGGAGTCCTCATCGAACGCATGATACGGGACAAGTGTGAGGGTAAACATGATCAGGCACATTTTTATTTCTTTTTTTAGCACCCTTTCTCACTACTTTGTTTTAATATCCTATCTAATAAATTATCTTAATATCAAAGATATGTATCATTTCAATTTGAATAGAGTATTTCCTGGTCTAATATTAGTGATATTTTCGAAATATCAATACATGCCGATTAAACAAAAAGCATTGTAATATTGACCGAAATTAAATCGTTTCACATGTGAATTTATACGTTAGTTATAATAAGTTGTTTATTCCAGGCGATGAAGCGGAAACTGTGCCGCAAGAGGAAGTCGAAGATTTAGTAATTCAACTGTGTGAACTAGTCAATGAGAAAAACGACTTGTTCAGAAGGCAAACTGAATTGATGTACATGTTAGTAATACGTTTATATTTATTGATATATTTATATGTACTCAATAGATTGATATGTGTGTTTGTGTATGCAATTTTAGATAACGTACTGTACAGTTATCTTATTTGAATTGCCCTAATAGTAATAATAATAGACTTGGGACAATACTTTTTTTTAAGGCAACTCCCGCACTAGAGAAAAAGCTCTGTATCGCGGGGGACTTTACAAACATACAATTAGCGGACACAAATTACACCCAGACTCAGAACAACTCTTTGCGGGTCACTCAAAGTTTTGTCCTGTGTGGTAATCGAACCCACAACCTCGTGCACAGCAGGCGCATACTGCGGCAACTGGACCACCAAGTGACTGCCTTGGTGGTCCAGTGGAAAGCCGAAACCGAATTTTTGGTATCGGTAAAATATAGTTTAGATACCATCTCTAACAAAGGTGAATATTAATTTCAGACGAAGGCAACAAAGATTAGAGCAAGAACAAGCTGATATTGAACATGAAATTCGAATTATACAATCTCGGCCCGCTGTCAACCGTATTGATGCTGACAAGGTAAACAGAAGAGGTTTCACAGACAATTTTTTTAGCCTTAAGCATATTGCTTAACGCAATATTTTTTACTTAATAACTTACATTTTAGGCACGTGAAGAGCAACTGGTTATGCGCCTTGTGGAAATAGTGCGTATGCGTGACGAGTTGGTTCAACAGATAGATGCAGAACGACGTCGAGAACGACAAGAAGATCTCGCTATCGCCGCATCTATCGCTAGCAAGAGAGGTAACTCATGTTTTGATGTTTTTATGCATGCCTTTTCATTATACCTGATTAGGTCATCAACTAAATGTACTATGTTTATTTCAGCTCAAAGAAACAGTGAATCAAATAGCTCATCAATGAAATCAGTAGAAGTCCTACCAACACCTAAGAAAAGCAAAGTAAAAGACAAAGTTAAAAAACAATTTAAGAAAGCCAAACATACCTTCGTTAAGAAAAAAGAAGATTCTGGTGAACGTAAAGACGATAAATCGACTACAAAGACGGATAAGGACAAAAAAGGCAAATGATTGCTTTTGTTGAATTCTGACACATAATTTTTTTTACTTCGTTTTTTACCATATTTGGTATGAAAATTAATAACTCAATATAATCGAATACAGTTGTCTTTTATATTTTAGGACATTATGATAGTAATTACGAGTAAGACTGAAACATTCCACTAAATATATTCTTATTTATTGAAATATTGATAATTTGAAGAATTATTAGATTTTATTTCTACAATTAATAATTTAGGAGACAAAAAATTAAACTGGAATGTGGAAATTACGTGCCAGAATTAGAAAACTACAATAGATAGTTATCACATTAAAACGCTATTTACAGGATGCAAGTTTCGTATTTTCTAATGCGATGTTAACAATAACGTTAGTTGTATGGTGTAAATGAGCTTTTAGTGATCCTATTGACTATCTATCTTTGTGCCAGCTGTATATTTTTTACTTTGCATAATTATAGTAATAGGTTAATAGACACAGCACCGTTGACAATATATTTAGCACCAAAATAATTTCATAGGTTATGGTTTAAATTAACTACTAAATTTATTAACCATTACATATACAGAAATAGGCCTAAATTATAGGTACATATATATATATATTATGTAAACATTATTATATTTTGAGAGCATTGCTTTAAGATTTTATAGTACTTAAAAAGTTTACATTATCATTATTACACCACTAAATTTAAAAAATATATTAATTTTATACAATACTAATTAAGTTAAATAATTTATATTTGCGTGTACTTGACTAACCTATTAACAAACACTAGTGATAACAACAGTAATAATTGTCAGTATTATATTTCACTCCCTTATAGACCAGTATATTCTTTACAGATATCTAAAATGATAAACTGGCAATTGAGAAAATCATTTATTTATTTTTCAAAATAGAATGTTCTAATGACATGAGATTAATTTTAATTAGTTCTTTATATAGAATTTTAATAAATAACTAGTTACAGCAATTTCTAAAAGTTTGTTATTCCAATTAAAATATTATAATAACAATATACACAAAGCTAATTTCAAAATAAATACCTTACCATGTGGTTAGACCACAATCTTTTAGCCACTTAAGCAGAGTCAAAAGTGGCTACAGGTTAACTATCGTAAAGCACAATTAAATTGCAAAAGAATGTTCTTCTGTGATAACATTTTCCATCATTCCTTTACATTATGATTGTTCAACAATTTTTAAATGTGCATTATTGTCTACATAAACACATCATAATCAATGAAGTCTAGTCTGGATTCGTGACTGTTAAGTATTAAATAAACCAGACAAGCAGACCTCTTCGAACAAAATTATTTACTACTGAACCTAAAATTGCTTATTGCTTGTAAGCACTTTCTCTATTATAATTAGCCATTATTCATTAACGGATCACATCCCATAATCAGATTTAAATTGCCTTTTCAGACTGCGCCGAAACCGAATAATCACCATTTAGTTTCAGTTTTGTTATTTATTTAGTAAGTTAATACCACTTACTTTGCCTAAATTTAATGCCTAATTCAGTTCAGTTGAAATTAAAAGGGGCATTGTTAAAAATATTAAAGTGTAGCTGTAATTACACTTGGCTTATCTTGTCGTTAATGTTGCGTTTGGTCACATTCAGTCAGTTTCAGTCACATGTCGCGACACTGGATCAACATAGGTAAATATTTCAACCACAACCATTTCAACCACCAAAACAAATACCGAATATTCGGTTTCGGCAAATATATAAAATTTGACCGAGTGATACCGTCACTCGGACTCGGACGAAACATTTATACTCGAATATGGTGTACTGTAAATTAAGGTTTCTTAAATTGTTATCGTGTTATGTCTGTTATAATACTTTATTTATGTTTTTATCGTTCAAGGCTTCGACCGTTACGTTTATTATTATTTATGTTTATTATTCTTTTGTATGACAAAATAATGATTGTTATTATATTAAACCTAGCGATATATTCTCTCTCAGTCAATTGAAATACTCCTCTTCCGAATTATCAAATTATTTATATTTATTTTGTGCGACATTCCATAATATTTACAAAATATGGAAAAAATAATTTAGTTATGTATTTTTTTATTACTAGTCCTTTGCACATTTCTGTTATTGACACAGTTAGCGTCGGATTGATCGAACCATCCAAGATAGCCAAAACCATCTTCAGTCATATTAATGTACGCAATCAGTACCTAATTCACATTATTATTAGCATCCATAGCGGCCAGACGCTCTCTCAGGCAAGAATAGAAGAGTTTTAGGCGCGGATAGCAGCGGCTATTTACGACACGACGCTTTCATGCATTTTGTGCAAATAGGTTTTAAATCGTCGGCACTGCCTCTGCGCCTTACGCCGCTTCTATGTATTTCACGCCTCAGACGCTTCGATCAATTTGACGATATCTGTACCTATGAGTTGTTTTATTATTTACATTTTTTCTACTTCGAGCAAGCGTACAATAATTTAATCAGGATGTATTATACAAAAGAAAACCACTGGACTCAGTTGATAGAGTCCAGTGGTTTTCTGTATTGTAATAAAAAAAAGATATTTTCATGTTTTAGATGTTTGACATCACAACACCTACTGCTACCTACTGATTTTAGTATAAGGGCACATAAAATAGCACAAAAAATAAAAGGCTATCTATTGATCATGTTTTTTTTATTTTAAATTAAGTAAATTTCATTAACGGTTCCTACAACAAAATACACACACAATTTAAGCCAAACTTTCAACATTTTTCGACTAATATATTTGAATACATTATCTAATTTGCTCGATTTAAAAATAATCAGCATACTGCATTTAAAAAATCTATCTTAAATTTTAAACATTTTTGGCTTATATAATATGTATTATGTGACGAAAGTCAAAACTTACACTAGTACATTTCATATAAAGAAGATAAAGGTGTCATTTTTCATTATGTGTAGCTTATTGCTATTTCGTTCTAAATTATAAATTGTATTTTACTAAAAATATAATTTTCAATAAGAATTAAATTTAGTTTCATGTGTAAAAACTCATTGCGTCATACAGATTTCTGGTTAATTTCTAATATTACATTCGTTAACTCGTTACATGATGCCAATTCGCTAAAGCAAGCAGTCACCCTAAGAACAAATAATGTGCGATAACTGCTGCAATGTTAAACTAGCACCGTGTGAAGGTGATTTTCTACCAGAGTGTCGAGACGAGACGAGGCGAGGAGAGAATTGAATCACACCCTTCCTTCCATCACCCTTTTCCACTAAAAATAGCTAGCCGTAGGCTTCATTACATAAAATATACAGTGCTGTTGAGTTCGTCTTGCAATACACATGCAATTTCTGTATTATGTCCCGGGAATTAGTATTATTAAATATGTTAATGGAAGAGGAATCAGATAAAGATACAACAACGTCATAGTGTTTTTAATATCATAACGGTAATCCCAGGTAATATGTAGTAACGAACAACAATAAGCCGATCGCGAGAAGCGTGTTTCTGTTGCAGTGTTAATTTATACTCTACTCGACCCGCCCCGGCTTCGCACGGGTGCAATGCTGATACTAAATATACCTACCTACTACATAATGTCCTTATAAACAACGTTTACAGCTTTTTGTCATTAGACAATACAAACATGTTTTGTTTAGAGGTTACTCTTGAAAGAGCGTCATATAATATGTAGTCATATCGGAAGCAATACGGTTCATTTTTACACAAACAAATATTTCAATTCACGCCTTGCATACGCAAAAAAAAAAATAAAGAAGCGCTAGTTTTTAAATTTCAATTCTCTTCTCGCCTCGTCTCGTCACTCTGGTGGAAAATCACCATGCATGGTGCTTTATCATAATATATATTTATCTAAAAAAAATTATGATAATAATTTCAGGTTAGAATCTAATTTGAACATCATCAAGGCAATAGTCATGATAAACATTATAATCTTGTCTTATACAATAATAATTAATATGTACACAAGAATGACGTAAATCTGGAGGGAGGGAAATGAGCCGCTCCCTTCTGAGCTGTTTATTTTGTTGCAGTAGACCATTTTGTGACATCCGCAAATGTTCTCCCACAACGTGTCTCAAGAAGTTAAGTTGCTTCCTATCTCTATTTTTTTAGCGAGTAGAAATAGACATTACGAGTAAGTTGTAGTAATGAGCCTTAACAAAATCCATCCCTAATCAACATAATTGTAGATTAGTATTAATGAATAGACTACACCCGCACTAACGCGTATCACCAACATTTTTAAAGACATTTTCTAACAGTATTGACAGACTTATTTTAGTCTCACTACAACTATACTCTCAATACTAATAACAAAACAACCACATAACATGGTACAATGGTCAATGGTACCAAAATGATGCTAGATAGATGATAAAGTAACTGAAACTAAAAAGTACAACAAGCATGTATGCTAAATATAATAATTAACATGTTTTAAATACACTGTCGGACACAAACTGCATTAAAGTACAGAATGACTTATAATGAAAAATATTTATCCCACATTTCCATGGTCAAAAACTGTCTCTTCCTCCTTGGGGAAAAAGGTGTGAGGTTATGCAGATATGTATGAACTGACAGAGGCTAATTAAATGATAGTTTGAAAGGCCACCTCTACTTTGATACAATTTATGTGTCGGTCATATAATTATATATCATCTTGATAATGTAGTCAGCTTAATATTTAATCTGCAGTACAAGTTTCAACACTATTGCAACAAAATAAGAAACATTAAAAACTTCATCTTAAAGATTTAAGATTTGTTAACAAGTAGTATAATTGCCTAAGTACATACATTAAGTACATACCACATACAACTCGGTACTATGTGGAAAATGATAAAAGATTAATGAATCTGGTGTAAGTATATAAAATGTCAATAAGAGAATTTAGCCAGGACCAAAGCTTATTTAAAAAAATACATTGAGTCAATAACATTTGATGTAAAGTTAAATTAAAATTCATTGAAATTGATTGCATCTTTGTACTTATACATTTTTTAAATATTGTGATTCACTATAATCAATTTATACTTTGTAAAAATACAAACAAAGTTAACTGTCAAAAGTACATATACAGATAATGGCTAATATCCACATTCAATTTTACTATAAAACAGATACCTCAATATTAATCACTACACAAAAAAAAAACTCTTAAAAATAATAAACTTATATTTTTACTAATATACTATGTAGCCCAACTATGCAGTAAAGCACTATTTACACAAGGCAAGTTTTGCAAGGTTAGTCCCATGCTGTCTCAGCAGATAAGACGAGACCTTTCGGCCGCCACAAGGAGGACCGACAACCTAGCAAAGGAAGCAGGCTGGTCAGCTTAAGACCAAATACAGTAGATATTCTTGGAAGAGTCTTATGTCCAGAAGAGTCCTTTTGGCTGAGATGATAATGAGACAAAAACATAGTAAACTATAAAAATCCTTACAATACTTGCATGGTGTGTTGTGTAGTGATGTTAGTTAAATAAATTATGCTATAAATTATACTATAAATCATGTGCATAATTATTGTCTATTTCAATACGTAAATTAGTCTGCTTTGACTGTCCCAATCTGTCTCTAAGGTCATTGGGCTTTGTTTGCTTCCTTGATTTTAATATTTGACGTAAGTCATTTTGATTAGTTGGTGCACTGTTAGTCTGTTTCATATCTAATCTAGACCACACATTGTTTGTGCTTTTGATTGTGCTACTCACTTTATGTACTCTACTAGTAACATTACTGTCAGAGTCGCCTGATGATTCTGCACTTGAATAATTGTCATCAATAGGTACCACCTTTTCCCCTAATCTAGACTGTATACTATTTTTTTGCTTATACATGGTGTGCTTTTTGAACTTGTCAGACAACAAAGTGGGTTCTCTTTTTGTAAAATTATTTTTAGAATTTTCTATTTCAATTGACAATGATGAATAATCTGCAGTTGTATCTTTAGAATGTTGTGAAGTCTGCTTTTTCTTCTGTTTAGACTCTTCATCATCAGCATGCATTCGCATTCTGGGTGTCTTGGATTTTATTTTCCATTCTGAATCTGAACTGCTATCTTTACTTTTTTCGTCTTTATAATCATTTTTATCTATACGTCTTTTACCGAGTCTGCTAGCTAAACGTTTATTTTTTATTTTAACAAACTTTTCCGGTTCTTCTGTATCCTCGTCATTGTCATAAATAGGCTTACGTTGAAAAACTTCCTGATGGTCATACACTCCCCATGATTTACATAGATCACCCCATGGATTTTTACTAATTGAATCCATGGTTTGGTCATAGTATTCATCAATATTCTTGCTCTGTGGTTTCTTTTTGACAACTTTTTTATCACCATTTGTAGCAAACCTCATCAATATTAAATCTTGTTTTGGATGTGGCATACCTTCTCGCCAGTGATGCTTTGATTTTCCAGTAAGCATTTGCTTTATATTTTCATCCCTGATTTCTCTAGAATGAACCAACAATGCTAGGGCTGCTGATATATGATCCTGACATACAACATTACCTGCAACCACATAATGAAGAATTTATTTTAGCAATACAATTACATTTTTAATTACTTTACATGCTTTTAGAAAAAACCTAATGCTATCTATGTAAGACACCATGAAACTAACATTAAGAAAGTAGTGTTAGAAGCCTTCATAAAACAGCTTAAATTCTTTTCTCTTTAAAGAGCTTTGGAGCAAAGTACTCTTATGCTTAGGATAAGCATAAGTGTACTTTGCTCCAAAATATTTAAGTTATTTACTGTGATGATACACAGGCTATGCCAATTTCTTTATTTTAATTGTTTACAAATAGGAAAAAGATATGATAATGATGTTGAGAATTATCATTAAGTAGTAACCAACATTAACACATTAAAAGTCTATTAAATTCTCGGCTTTAATTTTAAAAGCTATAAATTTTAAATCACTGACAATCTTTGTACGCAAATGAAGGTGGCAACAAATCAGTCAGTTTAATATTGTACTATTGTGTTGTCCACGTAACCTAAGTCATAGTATTGTTCTGTTCATCCAACACCCAATATTGCCATCACTGAGGTCACTTATCAGTCATGGTATGGAATGGCTGATGGCCGCAACTCCACACTGATGCGTGTATTTTGCATGCAATACAGGAAAAGAAATACCTATCCGTGGCTTAACATATACATTGAAGGTTGAATAGTTTAGGCAAGTTAAGCACCCTTGTCTTATTTCATTGTAAATAAAATAATCTGACTTAATTTGATAACTATTCTATAAAAGTACTAATGTAAACATAACATAAATAATACTTACAAGAAACTTCATCTGTCCATTCCAAAGACAATGGTTTATAATCTTCTAAATATTGAAATATTTCTTTAGTAGTTAGTCCATCAACACCACTTAAATTTATAGCATCAAATCGAAAATGTCTTTCATTTCCACTTTCTATACCAAAATTAGAATATAGTTCATCTATTTGCCTTTGGGTGATTACTCTATTTCCAGTAAGATTTAGACCAAATCTTTTAGCTCTTTCTTCAATCTTAGACGCATCAACCTTTTCCAATTTTTCAATAGTTATTTTGCCTTTGTCTGCTCTATATATCTAGATGACAAAAAACATTATTAAAAAAAAAGCTTCAGTTATTAAATAAAAAATATCTTGGGATATCTCACATATATACTGCTATCTGATCCCAAACATACTTCTTTATTAGTAAACAAATACATAAATTGCACTCAGACAGAACAAGGAACCATGCCTATCGCACAAAGATTTGTTCTGTGTAGGAATCGAACCCACAACCTCCAGCTTGGCATACAGGATCACTAACCATTAAACCAACAAGCCAGTTAAACTATTTCTACCCTTAAATCTAAAGTATGACACAGTTTCGTATTATTATTAAATACAAATGTTATGTAGGTTTATTCCCATAATGAATGTGTTAAAGTTATATATAACAAAATAATTATAATAAGTTATATTGCTATAATATATAGCTTTATATGATAACATAGATGCATACTTACCACTTCACAGTCTTTTTCAGCATATGTAATTGTTGGTTTTACATCATCAACAAGCATTGCATTGTCATCACTCATTTCACCATCTTCCCTGTCCATCGTCGTATTTTTTTAAAATTTGACGTTGGTTAATATAAAATCTAGGGTACAAAAGCTTCCTGTAAAACTTTTTACTCTATATTTATTCTTAAATGCGTAAAATAATAACAATTATCCACAGTCCAAAATCAAAGTCTCAATATCAACACACAAGCATAGACAAGATGTCATCAGTCATGTCAGTGAAGGCGAAGGCAAAATCGACCATAGACTAATAGAGATGCAGTGAGATGCTTGATGTTTACTTACTTCAAAGATAAAAGATTTTCCTCCTTGACTTAAAGTAAATAAATTTGTTATCGAAACTAGACCGTTACCTATCATCATAGATTTATATGTTTCACTAGATATGCAATAACCGCGAAAACACACTACCACCTAACACATGCCCCGGGGCATGTGTCCGACTGTCTTTTGTTTTGTCATGAGCATGGCGTTCGAATGGCGCGAAACAAGAAAATGAGTAAATGTATGATGAAATTTTGCGATTTCGAAACGCACGTTTCGCAAAAGTGTAACAAGGCAAACGAAATTACTTTTCACATGTGAGATAAATGTGTTTTCAATTAATTATTGTTGTAAATCATAAAAAAAACTAATTAAAAATATTGGCGGCTAACACATAGCTCAGGGTTGTCAGTTAAAACCACGTTCGGTTTCCCTGTGTTTATGGGAGGTTTATGTATTGAATGAAATATATTTAAATTTAAATGAAATATATTTAAAATAGATTTGTTTCATTTTTATTAAATTTAAAATTAGTTAAAAAAATGATTTAAATAATTAAAAAAAAAATTACCAATTTTTAAATTAGTTAAATCAAATATTAAATAAGAAAATAATTAAATTTATATTGTGAAATGAAAAACAAACAAAATAACAAAAAAGCTACTTTAACAAAATTTTCCTGCTGACCTCCATAATATGTAGGTTGAAAATTATAACATTCAATGTAATTAATCTAATTGAATATGTTCCAATTTCAATAATACAATTATTTCAAAAATTAAATTACATCTGATCAAAAAAATTAATTAAATTAAGGGATTTTTTTTATAGAGTGTGCAACACCGAGCTTGTCGATGCGAGTGAAAAACTGACTTCAATATTTTGACATAAACTGTATGGAATTGCATCTCTTATGTTTACCTCAATGCCTATCATTGTTTCATTGTCGATATTAAGCTCTTATTAAAAAAATAATAATATTAGAACAGGAACATCGATTATCGTAGTTACAAAATAATGCTTCCTTTTTAGTACCTGGCGAAGTTAAATTTAGGTAGATAGAAAACTCTATAATGTACACCAATTATATTTTATGATACAGATATTATTTCACAGTATTTTAATTATGTACAATTTAGTCGTGGTTTTTTTGTAAAAAATGACTAACACCATCTTGATATGTACTAAAATAGATGGCAATGATTAGATGTGGGATCGTATACAAAATGAAAAAAAATCGTAGATATGGACGAAGCTGCTTGAATCTAAAATGATCTCCACCATCTCAATTTTTATTGCAAAAGTCGAGATTAAAATAGCCGTGCTATTCCAGTTGGTCGTGGTATTGTAGATGGGTTTTTAGGGATTAAAAGAATTAAATAAGTGGACAGATTCTGCACAGTTTATTTTATCAAATTAACCTAGGTAGTAATTAAACTTTACATTAAGAAACCTATCAAACATTACAACTATTCATTATCAGTTCCGAAATGTTTCAGTGTAATAAGAAATGAAAACATCAATCAGATTACACAAAAAAGTACACACTGTAGGTTCTTTACAAAATGTTCAAGATTTTTATAATTTTTCCTTTACCTCTAGGTGTGAACAATATATTGGAAAAACAGTTAAGTATTAAACAATTCTTATATTGTTAGTTCTTTTAATCACTATGTAAAATAACTTTATAGATTACCTATCTACACGCTAAAAACACATCTTTATTATAATAACCATCCTGGCCAATTTTGGCGCCAAATACTACTTTAGTGGAGCGAGCCTTATTAGTGTTACATAGTATTGTACTTCATCAGCTACTCATGGCTGACCATACTAGAAGTTACTGATAGTCCTGTATACTCGTTTCTATAATCGAGTTGTTGCTTGATATTTAAATTCCACTTTAATGTTGACGACTCTCTTCCACGAGGACTGGTCAATTGGCATGATTTCTCTATGAGTTGAGTCATAGTTCTGCATGTGTTGCTACGACTTCATGTTCTAATACGTATATCTTAATCAAATGCGCCAAACTATATTTCTATAAACGACTATAGTTACAGCTTATATCAAGTAAATCTCAATCAGCTACCATAATGAAACACCTAAAAATTCGTATGGTATGGTGTGGTTTTTGAACGGTTAATTTTAATAACCTAGTTATTTCCTGGATGTCTTTGCTGACTGATGAAAAATATGATACATTTTTAACAATATCTTACAAATAATATTTATAAATTGCTGAACAATACTTTATGAAAAGTAGAGATATCCGGTTCTACATTTGAGTTTGTGCTAAACAATGCAGGCTTGCTACTGTTCCTGAAACATTAAACATATAAAATTAGTATAATAGATATTTTATTAAAAATAAAGATGACAACAAAATGTATACTATTTTACCGTGTGGTTACTGCAGGTGATCTTGGTGTTACTAGAAGGCAGTTCATAGGCTGGCTATCTAGTTGTCTATTATGGTATAAATCGACAGCTCGTTGAGCATCCTCTTGAGTCTTGTATATTACTTCTGCAGTACCAGGACGGACTAAACGCGACTCTAACATACCTCCAACATCCCCAAATAATTCCTGCAAAAGATACGTTATGTTAAAGGCACAATTTTATATCAATTGGTTAAGGGACTGGGGCACAGCCAAACAAAATATATTTGCCTAATAATATTTTCGGGACAACTCACACATAGCTATCTGATCGTACTATGGTAACCAGACAACTGATAAACATACTTATTAAATATATTTCTAAATACATACATATTATAGATAAATGTTTGCCATTGCTAAGAATGCTGACCTGCTTTGTAGTGATAGCCCAAATTTAGATATGGATAAGCTATGGGAGGTCCTCCCATATTAATGAAGAAGATTTGAAACAAATTGAGAAAATATATGGGGGAAATACATGGTTAAAGGAGACTGCCACGCGAAAGCATTATACAGTTAAAGGAAGGGCATACCTTAATGGTTTCTTAGCCTTTGTAGCATGAAAGTGTTATTTATATTATTAGTATATCTTATCTTGTTGGGTCTTTGAGGCACTTGGACCTTTTGCGATCTTTTGTGTATGCCTCATACAGCATTTCATACCTAAATATCTATTATTAGTATAACAAAATAACAAGCTTACCTCAATATCGCCGGCCGTAACAGTGTTCCGTAAATTGCTCACTATAATTCTAAATTCCATGGATGGTTTATCATCTTTTTGATTTTGGACCTTAGCATCAGATCTTAGAGCAGCCATGGGACGTTTTTTAAGAATAGAGGGAGGCCTAGGTGGACTTGTTTCTTTTTCAGTAATAGCAGATCTGCAAAACAATTAAATTGGTAATCTTAATTAGAATGCTTATATTAAAATGTATAAATACTATTTTTTACAATACTATAATTGTATAATACATGTATGAGATCCCTATACCTATGTTATATATTATCTGTGCCTGTACTAATATTGTAACTGCAAAAGCAAATCTGTCAGTCTTGTTTCTTCTACAAAAATCAAAAATAAAGATATATTTTTTAATTAGTTTCCCTATATTTTTTTTTAAATTCACGTATAATTGAGGTTATAAATGTTACATTTTAATTAAAATATTATTTGATTTTCCCATAAGTTGTGCTAAAGTAAAAAGTCAATAGGACATCAAAAATAAGCTATATTTTTCAATGACATATTGAAATATATAGTTTATTTTATATACACAGTGACCTTGTACAACATACAAATATAGGCATTCTCCTTTATTATTATCATAAAACTGTACCTGTGAATAATAGCAGTCCTACTTTCACGTACATCATCATTATGAGCAACTATCTTGAGTTGGAGACTTGTTTGACGATGCAGTGGGTTTATTAAAGTTTTTTTTGGCGGGATATAATCATCTTCCATAGGATCATCAATTATTTCCAAATCATTCTCAATAGTCCTAACTATTGGCTTAATTTTTTGTCTGCTCTTGAAATCTACAACAGAAAACAATTATATAATTACTGGCAGTTGCACGCGGCTTCGTCTGCCTGAATGTTGGTTATCGCGATAAAAAGTAGCCCATTCGCTAGTCCAGACTATAATCTATATCTATGCCAAATTTCATCCAGATCTGTTCAGTAGTTTTTATGTGAAAGAGTTACAAACATCCATCCATACATACATACATCCATCCATCCTCACAAACTTTCACATTTATAATATTAGTAGGATACTAAAGGCCACCACTGCGGCGTCTTGCCCGCGAGTATGACGGAATCAAATAGCTTTTGTAGTGCTTTCAGCACCGGTATTCCACCTGCTTTCAGCAATTCGCTTGTGATTCCGTCTTCACCCGGTGCCTTGTTGTTTTTGAGCTGTTTTAGAGCCATACTAATCTCGTCTAGGCTGACGACCGGGATATCGTCGGTATAGTGTCGGGACAACTTAGCTCTTGGATCGTCTGTCGAAGAGCTAACAGGTGACCGTGTTGTCGGGTATAGCTGCCCGTAAAACGTTTCGATCTCTTCCATCAGTTCAGGCCTGCACAATATGATTCTACCGTCCCCAGTCTTCAGCTTGGTCAGTTGGCTCTGCCCAATAGACAGATCTCTAGCGAACACTTTGGAGCCCCTGTTTTGCTCTATGGCCTGTTTAATACTATTTGTATTAATCAGGCGAAGGTCGCAAGTCAATGACTTAGAGATCTGCCTATTGAGCCGCCGGTACCAGCCAGCATCATCTGAGGACTGCAGAACCATCGCTCGCCTTTTGTCCATGAGCTTGATGGTTGAGTCGGAGATCTTCTTCGTATCCTTTGTTCGGCGGATTTTAAAGCTGGTAGATCCAGCCGAACGGACAGTTTCCACAAACCTGTTGTTGTAATGGGGACGACCACATCTATGCATTGCATCATGCTCTCAAAGCGGTTCAGCAGTTCGAAAACTTTCGGAGTTTTGGGTCTGGATAGGTGCAGGCCGGAGCGTAGACTTCATCAGTCGAGACCTTTCCAACTTGGCATTGATATTCAATGTGCCCCTTACCAGCCGGTGATCGCTCCCGGTTTTCACGGTATTGATCACGGAGACATCATTGAATATCTGCCTCTTCGTCGACAGGATGAAGTCAATCTCGTTTTTGGTTGCACCGTCAGGACCCACCCAAGTCCACTCGCGATGTTCGCGTTTCTTGAAGAAGGAGTTCATCATAAAGAGTCCCTCCTTCTCCATGAAGTCGAACAGCATTTGGCCCCGGGTATTCCGATACCCATATCCAAATTGCCCCATTTTCAGCTCATCACCGCTCAGTTTGCCTAATTTTGCGTTGAAGTCCCCCATGATAACAGTGTAGTGGGTCTTGGTGCTATGTATGGCTCTAGAAATTTCCTCATACATAGCTTCGACCTCCTCATCGGGATGTGTCGACGTTGGAGCGTATACCTGTATGTCCTTCAACAAATATCGATTGGTGATTCTGAGTATAAGGTATGCTACCCTTGTCGACACACTCCCAATTTCGACCATTGGTCGCTCGACCGGAAGAAGAACAAGTTGCCGGATTTGAGCGTTATCAAGTCCTCCCCCTCTCTACGGACTTCAGACAGCCCTATTACATCCCATCGCAGCTTGCTCAATTCTTCCTTCAGTTCAACAATCTTCTCGTCGGTCCGCAGTGTGCGCGTGTTATAAGTTGCCAGGGCCAGTTGTCGTTGTTTGTGGTAGCCTGGTCTCTGCTGGAGATTCTTCGCACCCCTTGCCCCACCGTTACCATGGCCGCTATCGGAGCCAGAAATAGTGGGGCCGCCAGGGACTAGGGGCCGTTTTTTATTGATGTGATACATTTTGGGGGGATATTACCGTAATCGCCACGCTTGGCAGGCGGGTTGGCGATCGCAGTGGCGGAAGATATTACATTGGGACGCTGCTGCCCGTCCTATGTCTCTCAATTTTTCTTCCGCCCGGTTTGAATGGATTGACCGCCATTGTTCGGTTGACTGACTGCACTAGTGTAGATATCGGCGGGGTCATAACCGTGTATACCCACACCAGTGGGCGGTGGGATCGTCACTTCCCGACGCCTCAATAAAAATTGCTTAATATAATATAATATTATAGACATGAAAGTTTGTGATGGAAAGAGTGGGATGATGGATGTTTGATACACCTTCATACAAAAATTGCTTAACATTTTTTGATGAGACATTACAATGTTATAGATATCAAAATAGCACAAGGGCTATATTTTATTTAAAACAGAATTATCGGACCAAGCTCCAGGTATCAGCTAGTATTGTAAATAATATAAAAAAAGTAAATTACCAAATCTATTTTGTTCAATAGATCTGTTGTCAGAACTCCTTCCAGTGTTGACTTGCTTGCCCATGTTGAGCTGCCGCCCAGTAGTAAGCTGTCTGCCAGTGATCAGCTGTCTCCCGGTGTTTACCTGTCTCCCAGTGTTCAGCGGTCTACCAATATTAAGCTGCCTTCCAACATGCAATTGTCTTCCAATGTTAAGCTGACGGTTCTGGACTATTTTAGAAATGTGCAATGGCTGAGAAACTACTTGCCTAGAGGCATCCATGAAAACTGTAATTTAAGAAAAATTCTAATTTTATAAATAAATTTCTATAAGGCGGGTCAAATTAAGAAAGTATGTGGAGGGAACCATTTCAACCCACAAAAAAAATTGAAAGTGGTCCAGCCATTTAGAAGGATACTCACAGAGAGAAGAATTATCTGTACTAATATTAATGTAACTGTTCATGTCTGATGATTCATGGCATGAATTCTCAAGGATAGTTTTCTGGTTAACATTACGCTATGACCCAAGGGAAGCATGGCTAGTTATTAATAAAGATATAATTTATAAAAGTATATCATACCCCTCTCCTTATTTGGTACTGCTCTCAAAAACTTTGCTCGATTTTGAAACATGTTTATGTTTCTAGGTTGTCCATGAATTCTTGCCTGTGGGCATTATTAATTTTATTGTAATATGGAACAAAATGGAGTAGATACAATATTATCTAGTATTGCACCCACATTATAAAAAGACAAATGCATGAGTGAGAACCCTCAAGCTTTGCATTGGAGAAAATGAAAAGACCTTGATTTAATTTTGGAAAAGCAGTTGTCAAGTTATTTCAGGTGAATTATATTATTATCTTGTAATAGAATAACCATTAAAAAACTAAATTTACGTTCCACTTACTCTTTCTTGGCGTAATTTTTCCAATTTGATTCTTGCATCTTGGTGTTTAGCAAGTTCAGCAAGTTTTTCTCTCGCATCAGTAATTTGGATCCTTTTTTTGGATATTATTTTATTTCTAGCATCAGTTATCTGATTTATATTAGGTGCTGATGGCGCTATCAGTTTATTTCGTTTGCTTCTGTGAAATTATAAAATATGTTAGCAAGATGAACTAAGTAAAGGAAATAACATATTCAAATAATGGTATTACCTTGTATTCTCCTTTTTTTTCTTAATTATATCTTCTAAACTCATGTCGATGAATGAAGACATTTTCAATTTTATGCAAACGAAGCGCCAAAATCTCTTGGAATAAGCTTGCCTCAAATTACTCAACGAGTACTGGATTAAAATACTGGATTTGATGTTCACTACGAACAAATCATAAACGAAACACTCGAAACAGGTCGATTTTACATGCCCGTGGACAAAGTAAAATGTACAAAATATGAACACTGAGGTAAAACGTAGTGATTAGTTACTCTGTGCACTGAGGTAAAACTGATTGAATGAATTGAAGTGAAGAATAGAAATATGAATAAAATCGAATCAAATCTGACTGACAATAGTAACAATTTTATTCTGTCTGACATTTTAACATTTTTAACATTTCAATCGGTGCACCGCAAACAAAGATAAATTATTACATAGATAGAACATAATTAATTAAACTGAACTTTAAACATCGGATTTCTCTTTTCACGTGAACGAAATGTTATATGAAAAAAGTGACAGTTACACTTATAACCACGTAATTACTCATTTTCTGTCACTGACTCAAAATTCGAACAAAATCGGTACTTATGTGTCGCTCCTAACATATCGACAACTTACGTATCGATAAATCTATTGCACGCGACACTTCAATTTATTCAAGTTAGAACGTGTAAGAAGTACGTGAAATTGTGTTTAAAATGGCTTTCAACGAAGAGAAATTAATTATATTAGTCAGTCAGTATCCTGAGATTTATGATCAGCATAATGAAAATTACATGAATTCTCTTGAGAAAAACAACATTCTTTCATCTTCCTCAGAAATTACCAAACGACTAACAGGCAAAATTTACTCATACATACATACAAACTGTCGCGGCACAGCAGTTCAAGTGCGGTATACCTAATATTGTCGTTACGTGTCGCGTCGCTCCACTGCCGTGAAGTGTCGCCCAGTGCAGTCCAGCCTTTTAAATACAGTAATTTTACACTGATAAACAATAGCTATACGATCCATAGTTCATAGACACATACAAGTTTTCGTAATGAAATTGTAACTCACGTAAAATATGCAAATTTGTCAACAAGGTTGTTGATAGCCATATGGCTACCTACGATGACTTCAAAAGTTGGAACACTGTATATAGGTATGTTATCTCCAGCCATGTTTCCTCCTTGTGTTGTCGAGTCGTATGTATAATCTGTGATTGTATTTACGGTTTGTAGAGAGTGGTACACACAAGGAGGAAATATGGTACACAAGAAGTATAAATTTGTTAAGACTAATATATTGAAGCCCTGACTTAATCTCTGTCACTGTATTCATATGAAAAATATTATTTCTATATATATATATAGATATATATATATATATATCTTAGCTGTCACGATAATCAAGAATATTAATGACTCATCTGCATAAGCCAAAGCCACCTACCCAACATACTAAGAGCGTAGGTAGAGTACTATAAGAATATGGAGCACAGAAATCCTGGATTATGGACCATATGCCGTCCACTAACTAAAAGGCCGTTAAGCCACAGTTAGTTAAGATTCATTTTGCTAGCTAGCTAGCTAGCAAAATGAATCTTAACCACAGTTAGTTAAGATTCATTTTGCTAGCTAGCTAGCTAGCAAAATGAATCTTAACTAACTGTGGCTTAACGGCCTTTTAGTTAGTGGACGGGGCAGAGTTACCTGCATCAATCTGTAATCACAGCAGCACACGCAACTTCTCTTCTAGATTAAAATTTATTTTAGAGAAAATTAATTAAAGTTAGAAACTTACATAAATCTCAAAATTGATTTTAATTTTCCTAACATATTTTGACACAAAAACAAAAACTAAGTATAAATTAGCTCGCCAAAGATTGGCTTCGTTTAAACTATGTGGGTTCACACCCAAAGCTACGGGCTAGGAAGCGAGGGGGCCGACGAACGGACGAACAATATTTAGTTGTTAGAAACTTGATTGGTGAAATTGCTAGCATTATTGTTTCTTTCCTATTGTAATTTTATTATAATATTGTATGTTTCTTACACCGTAGCTATAACTCATATTCGAAAGACTAGTCCGAAGGCACAGGGCGATACGAGCCACGAATGGGCGAGCTAAGCTACACTTAACGAAGTGAACGAATAGCATCGCTGTGATTGGTTTGGTGGATATTTCATTTGCATCGTTCTATCGCTGCCGCGCTGGTCGTTGACATAATTATCTCTGTCTGTAGCTCGCAGTGTGAACTGCTTACTGAAGTAGTAAGAAGTGAAACGAATCTCGCCCGGCTCGCTTGCCCACTTGCTAGCTGGCAGTGTGACCTGCGCTTTATAAAATAGTTACCTACATTTTTGCTGGTTATGATTTTATAATAAAAAAAAAGAGGTTTAGTCTATGACCAAAGTCTATGACAGAAAAATTAAAAAAAATATGTGTTCACCAATAATCACAATCAATTTCGAAATTCCGGCAGCATTAATTGGTGAAAAATAAACACCTAATTCAAAATAGTCTCAAATATTTTTCATCCATAAAAATGCATTTATCATTCATAAAATAAATAAATTCCAAACAAATAAAACAAGATGGTTTATGAATCCATTCCTCGTACAGTTCGCATTTTACTATTAGGTGAGCCAGGTGTCGGAAAAACATCACTTATACTTTCTTTAGTTACTGAAGAATTCACTGAACATGTGCCGCCGAAAGCTGAAGAAATTACAATTCCTGCAGACGTTACGCCGGAGCAAGTACCAACGAATATTGTCGATATTTGTGGTGAGTATTTTGTGTTACCCTATCCGAAAGTATAGATTGGCTAGCAGTGTAATTTTTAAATTATTATGTGATCTAATATTGTTGCTTTGATGTTGAGACGCATCTATAGTGAGTATGCTATGTAAGTTTGCAACTGTAGCCAAAATAAATAGCGTCTAAGATAAAAAATGTTGTCAAACTAGATTCAAACAACAAAAGATTACATAATTAAAAGCTGTTGATACATTGTTATTATATTGAATTTGTTCATAATACAGCAAGCAAATGTTCATGTTGCTTTGCTTATTCTATACCAACATAAATAAACAACTATATACTTCTCTTACTAAATAATTTTAGCGATAAGACTGCCCATTGTGCCTACATATTTGTAACTATGTTGTTTCTTGTAGTAGTTATCGTACTTAAGTGGTGTACAATAAAGAATATTCTATCTATTCATGTGTCACCAAGTGCAGAGAAGAGTTACGGTACATTCATTAGTTAGGCCTTACCTAAACCCTCTCTCTTCTCTTGATAGAGGAGAGAAGATCCATGCCCAGCAGTGGGTTATATTATTTGGTTTTATATAAGTTGCTTCAATTTTATAAAATTTATTTTAGTTGCCGAGCAAACTGTAGAGCAAGTGGCTGAGGAAATAGAAAGAGCTCATGTGATATGTATCGTTTTCTCTGTGGATAGGCAAGAAACACTTGATAAAATAGCATCTTATTGGCTGCCATTTGTAAGAGAAAATTGTTCCGACGAGTTTAGGAAGCCAGTAATTCTTGTTGGAAACAAGATTGATTTGATTGACTATTCTGTAATTGATGTAAGTTGGTAATGTAAAAATATATTATTTTAGATATAATTCTGTATATACAGTCAGAAAAGGTAAAAGGGAAGTATTACTGTATTTAAATTTCTTAGAATTTGATAGAAGTTTTTGAATGAAATAGGTACCATTTATTTGATGGAGGCAGTTGAAACTGTATATCAACACAAATAATAAATTTTACAAGATTTATCATTATTGATCAAAAAACCTTTATTTAAATGGACACCCTGTATTTGTATGTCTTTTGTATTATCTGCAACTCCTTGTCTAAGCGCATATTTTTGCGCTGTCTTCCTCCATATTACATTTTACTGTGACGAATCTCACAGTCCTAATTGTCAAGACCAATGGCAGATAATGGGGCTCTGAATTCTGAGATTCAGATATTTCAGAATTCTGAGCCTTACTACTGTTTTCAAATAAAGTAACACCAGTTTCCAATTCCGACAGTGATTCCCTTTCATTTAGTCAAAGCCAATGCATAGTGGCCACACATTATTGGCTAAGATCTCAATACCAGGTTTGCTACTTGTAACTTAGGTTGGTAAGATACCTTTAGTATCTCCCATATGGAAATGGGCCTAGATTTTAAGCTTGTGAATATGCATATTAGACTTTACTCTCAAATGTAAGGTTTGCTAAAATGATGTTGGTCTGCTGGTTTTAAGATCTTGGACTGTTATATTTGAAGTCTAAAACTTTATTCTATTTACAGAATATTTGGGATATTGCTGAAGAATATCCAGAAGTTGATAGATGTATAGAATGCTCAGCTAAATCACTTGTAAATGTATCGGAAATGTTTTATAATGCACAAAAAGCTGTATTGCACCCTATTAATCCAATTTATAGTATTGAAGAACAAGAGGTAAATATAATTTCTTTATATTGTACAATTTAGCTAAGTCATAATTATATATTAGTCCCCTCCAGATTGATTTAAATATTGTTTTATTCATTCGCCTAATAAAATGTGTTTCATGAAGCACAGAGGGGTCTCCTAACAGATATGTTGATACTTCAGAAGAGAGGTAAAGCAACATACAAGAGCCAGTCTAGGGAAAGACCTCTACTTAATAAAACACCAAAAATCTATACATGGTGGCGTAACTGTATTCCTGTGCATGGTCTAGTGTACCATTAATAGATGGGCTATTTTTGACAGAAACATTTTCCTTCTTCTTTGTGTAGATAGTTGTCATTAAATGTCCACGAGAGCCAAGACTATACCACATACAAAACGTGTATTGTTGTAGTGTTATATTTCGGTAGATTTCAGGGTATTTGTTATACAAATCTATGTTAAATGTATTTTGCTTGGTAACATGACATGAGTGGTGCCCTAGGCATTCCGAGTATCCATAGGCTACTGCTTACTATCCAGGGATCCATATGCTTGTTTGCCACCTACGAGGTATATAAAAAAGAATACAATGTAATAAAATTCATAACTATTTTTCAGCTGACGGAAAAATGCAAAAGAGCTTTAAGCAGGATATTCAAGATCTGCGATTTAGATGGTGATGGATTATTAGATGACTATGAAGTTACTATGTTTCAAAAAAAGTGTTTTGATTCACCTTTGCAATTACAGGTATGTATTTTGTGTTAACATATTACATCATTGTTCTAGAAATATATTAAGGCCAAGGTCTAATTAATAACAATAGCAGTACGAAATATGGTATTTGATGTTATTACCTAGATAATGTAATGTAATTTATATGTATTAAGTATTATTCTTTTATGTAATGTTAATTAATTCATAAAGGTTGCAATGTGAGACTTTGTAGAGCCTTGAATAAAATACTGGCGAGAAACTTGGATCACTGTTTGTAACTGTTTACTATTAGGCTGGCTATATGCTTGCTTTTTACCTAATTAGTATAAAAATGGCATATTTAATCACTTGTCAAATTTAAATTATTCCTGAAAACTTTGACTGTGAAATTTTGAAGTAACTTCAAAATATCATTCATTTCTACTTAGTTCATTATGGACATGAGAATTTATGTATCTGACCACTGCAAACCTGTATGTCACCTGCATATTCTTATGAAAAATTGCTATGGGCTGGTAAACAGTTTGTAATAAAGACAAGTGTACCAAGGAAGGTGACTATCCCCTTCCTTCATGGAATAGAGCTGTCTTCTTTCTATAGGTCCGTTTCTTTAGTTAATTTATTTATTTAAATATTATCTCTTTTCATTGATGATAAATCAGTCAGTTATTGTTTAAAATTCAAATTAAAACGACGATACAATGAGACGACCACCCTCAATATCGACTTATTAACAACACACATCATAATTATTGTTCTTTAACATTTCAGGTTTTAGATGAAGTGAAATCTGTTATTGCTCAGAACATTGCTGGTGGTATAGAAAATGATTGCATAACAATAAAAGGTTTTATTTTCTTACATTGTTTGTTCATACAAAGAGGAAGAAATGAGACAACTTGGACAGTACTACGCAAATTTGGATATGATGAAAGTTTAGAATTAACTCACAGCTACTTATATGCTAAGTATGTAAACATTATTTATTTGTATAAATGTGTTTAATGATAATGTGAGATAGCTCATCCTGTCCTGGTTGAAAATTTTATTTAAAGAAAATTGAAAGCCGCTTATCAAGATAATAACTATTCGACCTCTTAAGTTGGACCCATCAAGAAACATTAAGAGTATACCAATAAAATCGGTTGTGAGGTTTCGGACCTTGGTGACACGTGATTTTTATATATAAAGATAATTTCCTTTCAGTGTTAAAATACCAGTTGGCTGCACCACAGAGCTGTCATACAAGGGACAACAATTTTTAAACCAGTTGTTTGAAAAATATGACAAGGATAAAGATGGCATGCTAAACCCAACTGAGCTCAAAAATGTATTCTCATGTTGTCCTAGAATTCCATGGCATAATTTACGATATACTGTACCCACAAATGACAAGGTTATTATTTTATTATAATTGAATATTACAGTTGTATATGTATAGTGAATTAAGGCCTAAACCCTCTCTCTCTCTTGATAGAGGAGAGGAGACCCGTGCCCAGCAGTGGGACATATATGGGTTGCTATTATTATTATTATATGTATAGTGGAAAACATGTGAGATAAAATTGTAGAAGCATTTCATTTTGAGTAAATATTCTAAGTTCTATTGATGTGGAATAAATAAGTTCTTGACAGAAGTATAAAAAGAATCTTATTTATTTGAAGTAAATTGCGAATTATGTAGTTGATTACTTTTTGTTGGTTTTTAGCAAAATTATGTCAAAGTGAAAACAAAAATTTAATTGCTTGCAAAGGTACGAAGTTACAATCATTCCAATACTGATAAGACAGAAATAAAGCTGCTATAATGCCTGACAAAGATCTTGAACGATAGTCGGAGTAGTTCGCGCATGTCTTATACTTGGTCCAATTGCAAGATGCATAGTTGGGCAGTATTAACCAATGACGCGAATCCTTCTATCCTGTGATTGGTTCATTGCGGTGCCCCGCCCCCCGCGGCCCACACATACCACCAAAGAGAAATAAAAACGTTTTCTGCGCAATTTGCCAAGATGTTTGCTGGGCATGGGATACAATATCCTTAACATTAAAAACTTATAAGTTCTTTATTAATTACCTATTTACCTATTTTGTTTACCTAGTTGTATTGTTATTTTAATTCAAGAATGTGAAGAAGCAAGAGCATTGTAAACAACTATCAATAGGTACTTTCCCTTTTCCCTCTTTATCGTTCATGTTTATTTACCAGTTAATCTAATCTATGTAGAAGCTTATTGATAATTTAAAATAAACATTGCAGGGGTTTTTAACGTTGCAAGGATGGATGTGTCGCTGGACCCTTATGACTTTGCTGGACTTGCAGAACACTAGTGCCTATCTAGCTTACTTGGGCTTTAATTTTTTAGAAAATGATACACAAAAATCTGCTATACACAGTAAGTTAAACTCTTTTACAAGATGTAGGCTCGTCAACGCGCGAGCAGTGCTTCTGGTATTGCCTGCATATATATACGGTAACTACATTACCATTACATGGTATTCTTCAATGGCCACTTTGGGCAAGTGGCCTAGAAATTTCATGGGGCCCCCTTACTTCATATTGACAACCAATATTATTGATATCCTATTCAAAAAAAAAATTTTACAGTTAAATTAATTTAGATTTTACTGATCTACTTGTAAAGTATACATTTGTTACTAAAAGATAATGAGCTACATTATCTTTACGTGCCCAAGGCCTCCAATGAATTAAGGAGGGCCCTGGTAACCGCTTACCATTAGGCGGGCTGTATGCTTGATTGTCACTTTAGTAATGAAAAAAAAGTTAAATGATTTGATGATGTCATAGCCATCTGAAGTGATGATATCATGTATTTACTCATCCATGTGTTGCATGTATTGCAGTAACTCGAGAAAAAAAAGTGGACATTGCCAAAAAGCAATCCAGCCGTAATGTTTACCAGTGTCACATTATTGGTCCAAGGTCATGTGGCAAAACTTCTATATGTAGGAGCTTCCTTGGCATAGCTCATAAGGTATTTATATATTAATAGTTTGGGTAAATAAACAAGTACAAGTTTTTTTATCTGGTCCAATGTCAGCTTCTATTTTATTGTGTTTCTCTTTGAGTTAATTTAGCCACTGATAACCAAACGTTTGCTACAAGAGTAGACAGTAAAGAAGCTTGGCTATGTCTGTCAGGTATGTCAGCCATTGCTGAAATCCATGGACAATATTCAATCAAGCAACAAGGGCCACTGGCTCGCTTGTCACCATTGACAATAAAAAATGTTTACCTTATTTTTAAACTAATGATACTTATAAAATAATAAACACTTGCAAGAAAAATGCAAAGATTATAAAGTCGGGTATATCGTTTATCACAGAAAATTGGGAGTATTTTATTGACAAAAATATTGAGATGGATTTTAACTACTGATTGATGGCTAATCTAAATATTTTTTGTTTTAGAAAATTAAGCCACACGCCAACGAACGAGGTGATAGCAACAATTTAGAGAATTGTTGCATAAACACAGTGTTGGTATATGGCCAAGAAAAGTACTTAGTAGTAAAAGAGATACCGATAACTCGTGTATCTGACCCGTTGCAGCCGCACGAAGTGAACTGTGACGTCGCTTGTCTAGTATATGACGTAGGAGCCAGTCGATCTTTTGAATACATCGCTAGAATTTATATTGTGAGTATTATAATAATTTTATTACTGTATGTGTAATATATTTTCATCATCTAAAGTAATTAAGTAACCTTTATACATATAGTATATGCGCATTTTGGCGGTTTAACCAGCACCAGCTGGTAAAATCGCCAAAATGCGCATATCAAATCAGAAGATACAACATAGGCGACTACTGGGTCGATACACTCACTCCCTCCAATAAGTTTGAATCATGTCAGTGATCCCAATCTCTGTACAGACTGAAGATTAGAGCACCGGATAGATTTTTGCTACCAATGGTTGTTTTATAAATATCGTATGAAGCATAATATTAATTTATCTTTTACAGAAATACTTCGCAGAGAGTCATATTCCAGTTTTAATAGTAGGCACAAGAGGAGATTCGTTGATAGCAAGACAAGAATACATCCTTCAGCCGGATGTATTTTGTAATAAGTACCAGCTTCTGCCACCTCAATTCTTTAATATTAGAGAAAATAAACACGACGTGTTTGTCAAACTTGCTACCATGGCTGCGTTTCCGTAAGTTAACACTTGATTGTTATTGCTTTTTTTATTTGATAACTGAGAGCTTGAAAATCACAGGATTATTTAAAACATATTCAGCTTTTAAATTCCGTAAAAAAACTGCTTGGTTTATTCTATTCCTGCCAGTGGATTGTACCAGGTGCTTGTGACGTTATTGTCATTGGATGTTTGTACATTTTGCTAACAAGTGAATAATACTGAGTGGAAGGAAAACGCTGTCGAAAAGTAAAACTATTGATAGATTTCTAATATAATGATCGGAGTCACTGACTGCGAGTGGAGCGTGCCGAACTCTCCGTTATAGCCTCTCAGGTAATTTCTTATTAAGTGTGGACATATCCACACCACAATAAGGTGGATCGGCGACCTTGTGAAGCTTGTAGGCAGCTGATAGACAGGGGCAGGTCAGGATCATTACTTACGGAGTCTAATGGAGGCCTATGTCCAGTAATGGACGTGTCGTTCGACTAAGTGAGAAACAAAAGAAACAGAAGTAAAGGACTCTTCCGTTAGAATAACTTTATTTTTACTGGGGAATGACCGGTGGTCAAAATTTGACCATAGTCCTTCTCCGTGTAAGTTTGAACTGTGCTAAATCTCACAATCCTACGTGCGCGCAGTGTGTTTAAAAAGGGGTACAAAGCTTTTTCTTTGCATAATGATACATAGAAGATATTTTTGTAGGACTATGTATGAAGAATGTAAAAATAAGGTGTATTTTAGTGTCATTGGTTTATGCATCATTAGCATTAATACCAATTTCCCTTTTCGAGAGCGTTTTCCCTTCCACTCACTGTATATTTTAAGACATCCTCTGCTATTGAAATATAACAATGTAGAGTTGCTTGATTTGCGATACTGTTATTTTAATTGTCTTTGTCAGTCAATTTCAAGCTGCTTGGATTTTATTCAGCAAGCACAGGTCAGTAACACAAGTATGTTTAAATTGTTTGTATCAGTATCTTACTAAAATAGTTCTAAAGTAAACGATTGTATTTACAGACACTTGAAGCACTTCGCCAGCTTGACAGGAGACAACTCGTCGTGGTGGAAAGCGGGTATCGGCGTTGCCGCAGCGACAGTCGTCGGACTCGTGCTAATTAAAATATTTAGCTTCCAGAAACGATAGGCTAGATCTACAGCTGCAGCTATTTCTTATTTATTGTACATAAATATTATGTATTAAAAATAGTATTGAACAAGCTTAAGAAAATTATTTAAGTATACACCAAAGAAAGTAAAACTTGATACAAATAGTAAATTTTGTTTGCAGTTGTAAATAAAATAATTTCATTGCGATAATTATTTCATTATTTAGAGTAGAGCTAGACTCTAGTATTTGTTGTGTTGTTACACGAAAATAAATAGGTTTTAATAATGTTACACCATGCAAGTTTTCCTTCCCACTGTCTCCTGTTTGTTTTGCGAATGTCCACTTAGGATGGAAACATTTTGGACGGATTTAAAAATAATTCAATATTATCACATAATCGGACGTCTAATTTCATAAAATCTATTTTATGAATACAACGGGTCTAAATTGTGTACGAGAATCGTGAGTCATCCTGTGACCATGGTCGGTGCAATTCGACCGTTGCGATGCGATTAAGACCCGCTGTCTATCTAATTTCATAATAGCATAAGCACAGAATACTTAATACACTGACGGACTCATAAACTGCATCAAAGTTCAGGATTATTTTTAAAATGATTTTTTAATAAGTATGATAACTTTTTAGATTAAATTATATAAATATGGAAAGACTGGCTCTTAATCTCAAAAAAAAGGAAAATTTAAAAATAGAACTGCAGTAAAACAAATGAATATAGCCGGGAAAAGAAAATTTACTCGTAGTATCAGATTTGCGTGTTATTTATAGCAAAGTTTTAAATTGATTATCATTGATTTTTTATTCTTTTGTCAATTGAATTATTGTTACCAGCAGAATTGTTGGGTTAGTTTTTTAACTAATCGAGAGTTTTTGAACCATAATATGGATACTTCGTCCGAACAAGCGGCTCAAATTGTAGCATTGGTGCGGGAGGGCTTGGATCAACGAACGATTGGTAGAAATTTAAATTTAAACCAGTCTACGGTTTCTAGAATATACAGAAGGTTTGTGGAGACAGATTCTTACAGAAGGAGACGTGGTACAGGCAGGACTCGAGCAACCACCGGTCGTGATGACCGATTTATTGTTACAACTTCCCTGCGAAATCGTTTCCTCACGTCTGTTAACATCAAAACAGAGCTTAATGAAGTGCGTGGAGTAAACGTGAGTGCACGAACAATAAGAAGAAGGTTAAAGGAAGCGGATATCACCCCTTTTAGACCAGCAAATGGTCCAAAGTTGTCTGTAGCTCACAGACAAGCTCGCTTAAGATTTGCGCGTGATCACCTGAATTGGACAGAAGAGCAATGGACCTCCGTATTGTTCACGGACGAGTGTAGGACATGTTTATATGGTGCAGATGGTCGCAGAAGAGTCTATCGTCGACGTGGGGAGCGATATGCTCAAAGTTGCATTGAGGAGCGTGTTCCTTTTGGAGGCGGTTCGTGTATGGTCTGGGGTGGCATATCGATGAACGGGCGAACAGAACTTGTGTTCATAGACATGGTCCGTCAAAACGGTAATAGAGGGGGTTTGACTGCACATCGCTACATAACAGAGATCTTAGAAGATCACGTGGTGCCTTACATGGGATTCATAGGCGAAAATTTTACTTTAATGCAGGATAATGCCCGGCCGCACGCTGCTGCACAAGTTCGACAATATTGCGAAGAGGTTGGGATACGTACAATGAATTGGCCAGCACGCAGCCCGGATCTTAATCCCATTGAGCATGTTTGGAACAATTTAAAAAGAGCTGTATATGCGAGAAACCCTTTGCCCACGACAGTGGCAGCACTAAGAACAGCACTTTCAGAAGAATGGGACAATATTCCGCAAGATCTTTTAATAACCCTAATAAAATCTATGCGGAACAGATTAGAATCCGTAATAAGGGCACGTGGAGGTAATACACCTTATTAAAACATAAATAAACCCTTGCATAAAGTTTGTGTCTATTGTTAAAACCAATTTTTTAATTAAACCAATTTTCCTTAAATTTCTGTTTTTCTTCAAAAAAAGTCTTAAGGTCCTTTCCAGTACACAAACTTAAACTTAAGGATATGACCCTACACTGTTTTAAAGTTCACGAACCAATCTAGAGGTTTCAATTTAAATCTGTATAGAAAGTTTGACTACTTGGTTAAAATATTTATTTCAAAGTCGTCTATTACTTTGATGCAGTTTATGAGTCCGTCAGTGTAGTTATGTGTAATTATGTTTTGTGTTGCATCTTATTTCTTAGTTTATAATTTCCTTTCTTTATTATTATTGTCACCTGCCATGCTTATCTCTGCATCACCCAAAGGTTGACTGGCAGAAAATGCCTTTGGCATTAAGTCCGCCTTGTGCAATTTGTTTGCAGGAAGTTTAAATAAATAAATAAATAAGTGCGTTCTATAATATTATTTCTTCTAATCCGATGGGATGGTAATCCGTCACACCACACTGTCGAGAGATATAGTTTTTTTTTCGAATTTCTTTAACCCGACTGCCAGTCACACGGAAGATAAAATACAATACATTATAATTGCACGCCATAAAAAGTTTGTATAGGTACCTACATTATCTTACTAATATTATAAATGCGAAAGTTTATAAGTATGGATGGATGGATGTTTGTTACTCTTTTACGTAAAAGCTACTGAACGGATCTAGATGAAATTTGGTACAGAGATAGATTATGGTCTGGAATAACACATAGGCTACTTTTTACAACGACAACCGATATCCCGCAGGCGGAGCCGCGAGCAACAGCTAGTAATTAATAATTTAATACAAGAACAAACGGCGGTCATCTTATCGCTAGTGGCGTATTTTTTTCAGACAATCTGGATAATGTGAGGATAATGCGTTTCTCATAGATTAGATATTATAAAAAATACGTTGGTAGACGCGTACACGCAGTCGATCTTTGAAGATGTATGTCACTTGATCCAATTCACATAAATATGTACCTACCTATGAGCTTTCCCGGTGTCCAAATCAACAAGCAGTTTCTCTACTGACCTTCTGTACTCAGCATGATTGCCTCGTAATGGGTTTTAAATTGTCGCGCTACATCCATCGTTTTGATTGACCGTCTGCCAATATGAATGTCGGTTAACTCATTCAATGAACCAATTGTTAGGTTTTATCGACGTAGAAACATATTTGGCTTATTCAAAACTAGTTGCTGCCTGTGGCTACGCCCGCGCGTATCTTTCTACAATCTCACAGATACAGGGCTCTTTTCGGGATAAAAAGCCTATGTGCAATGTGCCAAAGTTCATCCAGAACTGTTCATTGCGCCGTTTAGCGTTATTGAGTAACATCTATCGCTCCAAAACCAAACATTTGCATTTATATTATTAGTACATATAGATAGATTGCTCTAGATTTTAGTTAAACTATATTAACGAGACAAAATGTTGGTATTGTTTAGTAGATATATTGTATTATATTATATTTATTATATATATTTATTACCTAATCTAAAAAAAAGTTTTGTATATTTGTAATGTATTTTTTATTTGCCGCAGCACAGAGCTTAGATTTTTATCAGACAGGGTATTTTTTTATGATGTGTCTATTTTTTGTTTACCATCTGTTATCCTGTATATGTTCGAATAAATGCTTCTTTCTTTCTTTCTAAGAGATAAACTCAAAAAGTACTTAACTGATTTTAAAAAAATATTTCACCTAAAGAAAGCTACATCATTACTTATCATCGAGTAACATGGGCTATATTTTCAAAGATATCTACGAAAACTGAATAACTTTCTGCCCATGCGAAGCCAGAACTGGCTGCCAGAAGCCTTGCATATCACTGGGTTTGTGTTGGACTAAACCAATCCACGAAATATTTGGGTCCAACCTATATTAAAAATAATACACAAAGCGAATATTTACAAGTATGACGTAAGTTACTCTATATTGAAGTTTCCATTATATTTATATCTGTGTTCCATTCATCCGAAATGCATTAGGAATTATTTACTCGATATATCAAATTGATTTACATGGCAAACAGTTTTTGATGTTATGGTTCAAAGCCATCATAACAAAGCTCTTTGTAACGTCATTAAGAGTCTTTGTTTCAAGTATTTTGGTTATAAATATCCAGTTGTTGTTTACAAGTTTCATGAAATCAAACTTTTTGTTCTCTTTAAAACATTTATTAAAATTAGTAAGTGCTATATGGTCATTAAATACATGGTTTATATTGTGGAAAATATTTTTATTATACATAATATATTGTAGCAAAGTTTTTTTTATATTCAATATTTTTTTTTTTTTTTTTCTAGAGCAATGTTCCGCAAAGTGTTTGTTTCAAAGGTACATCTTGAATATCGGGAAATATTGGAGGAAACCATAATTGAAAAATCTATTTTTAAATACCTATACAACAAATCAATATTTATTATTAATCAACAAACAAAAAATTATACTGCACTTTTTTTCTACCATCTATCTATCTAACTTAATATCTTATTTTTTCGAGGCACATAACCACGGTACACCAAAACCGCTCTAGAGCTTTCTTCGCACTAGAAATATAATTGAAATTAAATATTTTCTTAAATCATGATGTGGGTGATGTTTTACGTGTTTCTGTTGTCCTTGTTTTCGTAATTCTTCTCCTTCTAAACGACTCAGCCGATTTATGATGATTTTATTTGTAATTTTGAGTTATTAGCTATAGTTAGTAATCATTTGTGTCCTTAAATTAATTTTAACGTCTACTTCTGTAAACTAACCATAGCTAAATACTTCAATTAGTTATCTATTCAATCCGTAAGTATACAATTTTCCAATGACAATACTTATTATGTATGTATTTCGAAGAAAGTACCTAGGTACGAACAGCAATTCATCTCATGTACCCAATGACCGATACACTGAATGCAGGAATGCATGGTTTATCGGAAAAGTTTCTCATTGTATACCTACGTACCTACGTAGCTTCCTATAAATCTTGTAGAGAAAGTAAACATACAATATTTTCCATAGACCTCAGACTTGACATATATTGGAATAACGGTGTATGCTCGCTTACATTCCATTGCAACAATGTCATCTTAAAGATTTGTATTTATTGGTTTTTATAAACCACCGCACTAATTTTTTTTTTTTACGTTGGCGATATTAGATATATCCTATTTATAAAAAAAATATCATATGTACTGCAAACAATCAGGAATAAGCGAACACAAACATTAGAAAAAGTCTTAGGTAGTCTGCCATGTGCAATCGTGTTATGAAATTGATATTAATAATTATAAGTTGTGTTACCTATGTTATGTCTACCAAGGTCTCAAATTGTAGCAATAAACGCTCCTTTCATTAAAATAACGACATTATTGTGATATTAAAAGTTTTGCGAGCTTTGATGGCACAACATACGTTTACATCATTACACCGAACAATATTTAAAATGTTGTTCCAAAAGTCCAGAATACGTGGCGTTCTTTATATAAAATTATAAATTTCTCTACATTTGAATCGTTACTTTTAAAACACGTGCTTATTAAATTTGAGCCGTTGGTTTTGTAACTAATGAAATAAATAAACCCAGGCTATGACAGCACGCTTTACGCGGTGCGTGATCAATATTTTTGGTGCACAAACTATAAATACTACGTAGGAGGACACGTGTCATTAATTAGATGTAATGACTGCCTCGGTGGTCCAGTAGCCGCAGTATGCGCCTGCTGTGCACGAGGTTGTGGGTTCGATTCCCACACAGGATAAAACTTTGTGTGACCCACAATGAATTGTTCTGAGTCTGGGTGTAATTTGTGTCCGTTAAGGGCCCCTTTTCCCGAAAGTTTAGGCATTTTACGCACGGAGACACAATACACAATAGAGCTCAATTCACCTCCACCGCGCTCTCATGTACCTAAAACAAGTGACTTTTCCAATAAATCTGGGCACAGAATACTTAATAGTATAAGTACAGACGGTTCACTTCGCAAAACCATTTAAACAAATAGCAACTTTGCTCGTACACAATAGAGCTCAATTCACCTCCCCAGCGCTAGTTAATTTTATCTGATGTACCTAAGTGACTTTTCCAATAAATCTGGGCATTTAGGTACTTAGTATTAGTAGTATAAAGTGTAACTTGGCTGTAAAACTACCTTGTTTTGGTGTTTAATAAAGTTCTTGACACCTATGATATGAGACGCTTGGTCTACATTATTTATTATCGGGTAGGTATATAGATGTCGATGTCACACCAGAGCGCGTAAACTGTTGACATCAACAGAAGCTAATAAACTCCATTTCAAATATCACTAGCTTTCTTTATAATTAATTGACTACGTAAGTACAACAGACATACCTTGCTACGTCTTCCAGATCATGTTTTGTAAATCTGCTAACGGTGAAGTAAAACATCGCGAGGAAACTCACATATCTGAGAAATTAGAAGAACACCAACCCGCATTAGACCAGCGTACCTATGTAAATTAAGGCTAAACTCTCTCTCTTTTTATAGTGGTAAGGAGACCTGTGCCCAGCAGTGGGACATAAATTAAACCTATAATTATATGCTAGCGGCCTGTTCTCATTCTCACTTCGCCCAGAAACATATTTACCGCTTTATGGCCTGGCCACAACTTTGCACAGCAGCAGCGGCAGCAACAAATGTTCTATGACGCCGTGCACGGCGCCAAATTTACATTTGTTTTCATTTTCGAAAGTTTGTAACAGGCACAGCGGCAGGCGTGGCGTTTCATATGTGGTATAAGTTTCATGCTGGGCACAAAATACTTAATAGTTGTGCGTGTGTGTGTGTGCGTGGAGTGATTGTTCTTTTTTTAAAGTTAGGAGATTGAGTGTTCTAGTTAATTGATCACAACTTTTTAGCCACAGATTTCACAATTATTTTTTCTGCACCATAAAGTTTTCACAATAATTTTCTAAATTCTCCTTTGATTTCGTTAAAATATCTTTAACTTTTAAAAAAGAATACTCACTTGACTCACTCTACACACACGCCTGTGCGGAGGCATTTAAAGGCTACGTAAAAAAACATTGTTTTGGAGAAAGACATAGTTTCTTCCATTTTTCAGGGTCGAAACCTATTACTTGCCAGTTAACGCGGTAGGAGTGAAGCTCATCCCGCCATCTCTTCCTTACAAAACAAGATTTTGTTGTATCTCGGCCAATTTTCATGCCATTGATCTGATACTAATATATATTGCATAGAATATAAAAGCGCAAAACACCCATCAATGGATCTCTTTGCAATGAATTTTAGTGAATAGAGGAGGGGGAATATGTGCGGCACTGGTAACTTTGTTGAGTAGTTATTGAAATTATTTAGGTTAATAGAATTGAACACTGCCATGAAAGATAAATCAAACAAATAATATTGGTACTATAACTTATTTACTGAATGCAATCCAAAATATAAAATACATTATACAACACTTCAGTATTTTGTATATATAATACACTGCATGAGCGAGAAAGTTTATAGGTCACAATTCCTAAGTATACAGATGAACATAAATCATCCTATTTATAGTACAATAGTCATTCAAGTATAAGACAGCAGTTTGAATATTTCCAAACATTTGTACATATTTTACATTAAATTATTTTAATAATGGTTCGCTTTGGCTATTACATTAAGTATAGATATTTGTTTAAAGAATGTTTGTCAAGATTGAAAAATATGATGTGTAACTATTTATTCAGTCAAAATAACATACAAACCAACTTAATTCTATGAACTATATGTAAATTATATTATCAGTATGGTCTCTGCCGGTCCCTGCCACTGCAAAGAAAAAAAGCATAAATTAGCACAGAAAACACATTTTTAACCCTTTGGACGCCGCAAGAAAATGTAATGAGCGTGCCTGCTACGCCGCGACCAGTTTTTGCGTAAACGGCGGCACTTTGAGCACAGGGTTGGGACATCTTTATCGAAAAAAATATAAAAAAACTATCCTATCGTCTTTTCTTTTGCCTGTTACAGTACGTGACACATTTATATACACATTCATAACCTATTACTACATGTTTAAATCAGTACAAGAAGGAAATAGGCCAAAAAACCTTTTTATTAAATTTAAATAACACTAATTTATTCACATCACTAGGCGACTCCTTTAGTCGTCCGTGGCGTGAGCAACGCATCTTTTCTTAAGTAATGTATGGAATAGATAGTGTTGTCCACGAGGAAGATTGATATTAGGTAGGTATATTATTGTACTGAGCCGTTACAAACGACTTATCTTTAAAGTGACAGTATGGCGTATCCAGTGGGAACCAGGGAACTATGGATGGCATAATTAAAATTGACTTATTAGACATAAATATCTTTATTAAGTGAAATAAATGTCACGAAAAAAAGACCCTGTAAACTAGGTTTACAGGGTCTTTTTTTCGTGATAAATTTGAAAACATGGCACTACGCAAAGCGACACTTTACAAATAGCACACATGTATCTAGTGCTACTTCGTTTCTTAGATCGGGCACAAACTTTGCATCGAAGTTTCTTGTTATCAGGAATATAAGACGGCATATGTTGTGCTGCGTTACCAGGTAATAATCGCGTAGGCTGTTCTAACTGTCGAGATGTAGATGGTAATGTTCTATGAATTGATTGGTTGCCATATTTTAGAACAATTTGTTCTATTAAATTCAATTGGTATTTTCTGAAGTTAGGGCTAAAATCGTCCTTGTTAATTATTTTATAGATATGATATGAATTCAATAAATGTAAATCTAGAATATGAAAAAATAGTTTTTTATACCACTTAACTGTTTTTCGAATGCATTGTATACCACTTATCATCATATCAGAGATATCCACTGCGCCCATATTTTTATTGTAGTCAATTATACACTCGGGTTTAAGTTTAAACAATCCAGTTGTTGGGTCTATTTTTTCTGTCGGTCCCATTTCGTCTTTGTGTATAGTTGTTAACATATGTATATTTTTTTTGTCACGCCATTTCATAGCCATTATAGGGTCACAATATTTTACTTCTCTCTCTCCCTTTTTTAAATTCTTAAATTTTGGCATTTCGCTTCTATTTGGTTTTACTGTACCACATGTATGAATACTACGTTGTTTTAGAAACAAAGACAATTTTGGACTTGAATACCAATTGTCAATGTATAATTTTCTCTTAGTACCGTAAATATCTTCAAGAAGTGTCGCAACTATTGAACCACTTACACCTAAATTATCAAAATGTTTAATTTCCGTATCTTTACCGCTGTATACGATAAAATCTAAAACTATTCCTGACAGCACATCACATAAAACGAAGAGTTTTATACCAAAACGGTTCCTTTTTCTGGGAAGATACTGTTTAATAATAAGTCGCCCCTTAAATGGAACAATACTCTCATCAATACAGATTTTTTCGTATGGAATAAAACTATCCTTAAATTTCTGACGAGCATGGTTTATTGGGTATGTAATTTTGGACAATATAGTATCTTCCTCGGTTCTCGGACCTGGTCGACAGAAGTGCAACATGCCTAAAATGGTACAAAAGCGATTTCTCGGCATAAGAGTGGAATATATGCCGGAATGTAAGAAAGGGTTGGTAGACCAATGTTCTTCAATAGTCTTTCGGCTATTTCTTGACATTAACATACATATAGCGAAAAACGTATACATTTCAGGGACTGTTACTGGATACCAATTTTGTATTCTTGAATAGAGCCTTATATCAATGTGTCTAATAATATATTGTTGATACCTATTCGTGAACTCAACAATTTTTTCAACATGAGCTTCATCAAAATAATGTAAAAAGATATCTAATTCTGATGAGATCGATTTCACAGACGGTGAAATGCCGCTGGCAAAATCATCAAAAGGCTCGCTTTCAATTTGGAATGCTTCAGAAGACCATTGAAAGCTAAGTTCTTGGGCAGAAGTGTTTTGACTTTGCTCAGTCGTCAAGTCCTGAAAATTATAACATGATTATCATCGTTATCTTCATATCAGCAAAGGGACGTCCTTTGCTGGACACAGGCCTACTCAAGACGACTACCGTTAGTCCAGTGCTCGTAGTATGCGATTGATTGTATGTTTGTACAATTAACGGACGCAAAGTACACACAGACTGAGAACAATATTTGTGGCTCACACAAATTTTTGTCCTGTATGGGGATCGAGCCCACAACCTCGAGCACATCAATCGTTATAAATTAAATATTAACAAGTAAACTAACCTCAAAATCTGATAAAACTGATTCTTCGTCCGAAAGAGGTATAAATATTTCATTGTCTTCCACTCCTTCCAGAATTGCAATAAGTTCTTCATTATCCATAATAATATTATTATCGTATTCAGGTCAGTTTTATTATCACAGCGTTCACAGGCAGAACTACTTTTACAATATGATTAAAAAGCAACGATGATTTGTGGGTATCACGATATTTTATTTTTATTTCTACCTACATTTTGCAAGCACTATTCGATAAACTGTATTCGCTTCTGACGTCACAAGCGGGCGCCTTAAGGTGTCTGTGGCGTATAGGGAACGTAGTTTGAGTTTTTATCTAGAAACGTCCTTAATTTTTATCGATAGGGGGTAGTAAAATATTTTTGGAGATTTTATGAAAAAAAGTGTAGGTATAAAGATGAAATAGACCAGTTTTGATTTAAATACAAATGGTAAATAAGTACTTACTGAATACCTAAGAAAGAGGTTTAGAAAATTAATCATATTGCAATAATCGAGAAATACTAAAAAACACTTTAGCACATATATTTTATTTTTTCATATTTACATTGAGTGGTATTGATTGTTCCTCTTCAGTATCTTCTCCCTCACTTTCACTATGAAACGGAATAAATTCTATCACTTCATCCAAGTCAGGGTCACCTCTCATTAATCTTATAAGATTTAAAATTTGTGTATAGGCATTTGAACGTTTTACTTCCGGCAGACGGTCTAATTCAAAAGCCACTAACTTTGCAAAGCTTTCATTTCTTGCATCAGAAGGTCTCCTGTCATAGAAATTTATATTGGACAAATGACGAGCAGAAAAAGCAATTTCTTCTTTATTTGAGGTTTTTCTGTACACCATAGAATCTGTAACAGTGAATTCAGTTTGTGTCTGCTTATTATTTTCATTTTTTGCATACTTTTTTCTTTTATAACTCTTCCGACTTGTACATCCGGATATTATAGATGGCGAGGAAGGTCTCTCTTCTTCCATTTCAATCAGTATTTATCTTCCAATACGTTAGATTATTTATACGATAATACTACCGATCTATAAAGAACTGAGCACATTCAAAATAGATTATGTAAGTACCTTGTACACAGATAAACCGAAAGGTTTGCGTTGTACAATAATATGTTGTATCACATCAAATATTGTACTGTATAATTAATAAAAAAAAAATAAAAAAAAAAACCTACCATTGACATAGGTACCTACCACAATAACATAAAACGAAAGTAGTGATGAAAACCATACATGCCCTTCCCTACGTGACACCTAAAGTAGTCGTTGGCGCAACGTAATAGTCTATTTTCATTCAATTTTAGATCAGTCTAATTTATAATATAAATGTTTATTTTTAACTTTTCTTTTAATTCCGCCTTAAAAAAAAACAAAGTTCGAGAGTTAAATAAACAACGTGTTGATAATCCTTCTATAAATTTATTACAATAGTAACGATTTTTTTAACTTGAATGTGATACTAATTTGGACTACTTAAGTAGTCGTTGGCGTTTCAGGACAGTTTTCGATTGACGCCTAAAGGCGTCCATGGCGTTCAAAGGGTTAATCGTCACTAATCTTCAATCCTACTAATATTATAAATGCAAAAGTTTGTGACGATGTATGGATGTTTGTTACTCTTTCACGCAAAAACTATTGGACGGTTTTGATGACACTTTACAGTGTTATAGCTTACACATCAGCACAACACATAGGCTGTTAAAACATTAAAAATATTAGTGAGCAAAAGCTAAATAATATTTGTCAATGACAAGACGATCTAAACTTTCCTTAGGCAATGTCGCTATCTCTGGCTCAGCAACAACATTAACCTATCCTTCCAGTAAAAACAAAAATCTATAACATGTATACATTATGTTTAAATTTTGTCAGTCATCATAATATGATGATTGACAAAATAATATTATTTTAACTTTTATAATAATAGTAGTCGTGATAATTACCCGCTGTCGCCTCTCATAGCGCCGCCACCGCTGTTGCGGTCACCACCCCCGCCGCCTCCACCTCCGTACCCGCGCCGGTCGCCACCTCGGTCTCCGCCGCGGTCGCCCCCGCGTCCTCCCCAGCCACCACGGTCACCACCGCCCCCGCGGCCGCCGCCGCCACGTCCGCCCCGGCCGGGTGGTCCACCGCCGCCACCTCCGCGACCACCACCGCCGCTACCACCACCGCCGGATGGTGGTGCGCCATTACCTCCGGCGCCCTCTGGTTTGTCCTCATTACATCTATTGCAAGATTTCCGCCATGAAAAATTGGTGTTTCCGCAACTGGGGTTTGGACACCTCCAGTCGCCTGCTCTATTGCCGCTGGGTGGACCGCCGCCGCCGCCACCCATACCACCGCCGCTGCCGCCGCCTCCGCCACCACCTCTGCCTCCACCGCCGCCGCCGCGACCGCCGCCACCACCGCCGCCGCCGCCGCCACCACCACCACGACCGCCGCGGAATCCACCACCGCCTCCTTTGCTCCCGCCCCAAGTGTTTTGTCGTTGAGCGAGTGAAACTTTAATGGTTGCTCCGTTAAAGTCTTTTCCGTCAAACCACTGAATGGCCGAAGTTGCGGCGTTCGAGTCTTCGTACGTGACGGTAGCTTCACCCTTTGGTTGGCCAGTGGCTTTATCTTTGTACATCCACACCTTTGGTCTTTGAGTTTTCTTGTCGGTCTGTAAATATAAACAAAAAAGATTGATTTATTAAAATAGTAATTCTCAAAACGCTGCACATTTTATTTTATAAAAAAATGGCTAATACATATTTAGATTTTTATTATTATCGTGAGCTAAACTAGTTTGTAAATCTTTATATATAGCGTCACGTCCTGGCATCGCACGAGTAGACATTTAAGTTTTCGTTGGGATCCCGTATTTTCTTTTCTTTAAATGTTACCAGCTGATAATGTAGCTTTCTAATGGTGAAATAATTTTCAAAATCGGTCGAGTAGTTTTTGAGTTAAATGGTAACAAACAAACAAAAAAAATATTATTTCCTCTGTATAATAAGTAAATAGTTTAGATTACCTTAATAATGCCAATGGATCCAAAATGTTGGCAAAGTTCATCTTCAGTAGTAGATGGGTTCATGCCTTGGATAAAGACAGTATCTTCTTGCGTTACCATATCACCAGCTCCTCGGTCGCCGCCGAAACTTCCACCGCCACCTGTTGGAAACGTTTATTTAGTTGCTGCTAGCAAAGCCCATATTTTAATTTACTTGGGCCTAAATTCTTTTTTTTTAACTACATATCTAGTAGCTACACCTAAATTGTTTCAGAACAGTTTTTCTTTAAACACAAGTAATATACAGTCGTGTAACAGATAGTCATGCGGGTTTCGAACCCTTGACACAGGGATTTACTGTCAATGTGCGTCGAACGTAATATAACTTGTATTTATTTATTAATTACACTTTGTTGTGCTACATAATATTTAGTTACAGCTGTATAGAACCATGAGTATTAAAAATCTATAACACTATTATAAGGGGAAGACCATACTTAATTACTTTGTAACCAAAACACTTAGATTTCTACCTATAGCCAATTTGTAGTATATATATATATATATATATAACCAGGTTAAAATATTATGAATTACTTTCAAATTATTATGTATCGTAATTACATAGTTTTATATTTCATAAAATTGAAAAAAAATTACCCAGACACTGATAAGTATCCTAAAAACTTGTTGTAAATATGTTTGATAACGCATTATGACCCACACATTCAATTGAAGAACATTTAAATTTCAGTTAGGGCTGCCAAAACGATATGCATGTTTCTGGTGTACTCTAAACCATTTACGACCAAAACCATTATTGTCTTATCATAATAATATTACCACCTATGACGACATAACACTCAACGCAATATTGCGTTTAATTATTTACACAATTCGAGGAAAATGTTTTGTCCAAACATCATGAAACGCAACCTTTAAATAGTACTTTATCAAATACACGCATGTATATACCGGATGAGTTGTCGTGCTCTCAATGTCTCTTTTACCTATAGTAAGTACGGTTATAATTAAAACCCACCAATTACCTTGTTTTGTTCGTTAAGTGCGATGGCAATGAGTACCTCATAATACCTTACAGTTACGTCGTGTCGTATCATAATATGTCGGTGACCACACGGTTCTATTCGAACCTGAGACGATGATATGCAGACATACTTGCACAAAACCTATGACGGATTTTAAACCTTTTTGAGACCCTTGGTGAAAAATACCACTTCTTACAAACAAAACCGCTATTTTACAGATACACATATAAATTTATATTACACACTCGACCACAGGCCTATAACCAGTGAACGAATAGAATACCAGGTTTGGCAGCCCTTAGATAATTACAAATTAATAAAATGTTAACAGCACCGCTCGCTCATCGCGAGGAGCTTTACCTTTATTAAAACCACCCCCCCTGCCGCCGCCACTAAAACAATAAGAACAGCGTTTAGTACACTGGGCAGGCTGGGGACATTGAACGAAGCACGCAGATTGATCGACACCTAGGTACACTTTGTGACCCTTATCCATGTGTTGCATCCTTTTCTTTACCATTATGTTTATTACCTTGATACCTTAAAAATCTTAGAACATTGTTGGATGATGTTATTATTGTAGTAACTTAAGACACATGCATGCTAGCAGGTACAGTATAGATGATTTAAAAACAGCCTTAAATATGCACATATTTAACAATTTTGCTAAAAATTGCATTGTTTATACAATTTTCATCAAAACTGTTATAACTACCATTATCATTATATTGTTATTTATATAATTATGTACACTATTCGCAACCTGTATTTTGATAATTTGTTGTTAAGTCTAAGCAAGCAATTTTTTGCTGTATATTGTTCTTTTTAAGTTTTTTTCTTTTATTGTTGTCTGTAATTATTTTATGAATATGTACATAATTATGTAAACTTATTGAAACACTTACGATCTATACATCATCACAAAATTATGAGGAGGGAAAACGACGCGGCAAAGGTTGGTGTAAACTATGAAATAATATTGCTCTTGGATATGCAGAATGTTTTAGAATATTATTAAATAACTAATAATAATTTTCGACTTTGCATTTTACCACCTGAGATGATAGACATTGGGTTGACAATATTTCAAATTCATCAAGAATTTAGACACATCTAAATAATTATAAATTTTTATCAATATAATTCAACTACCTACTTAGGGACTATGTATAAAGGAGATGTGCTAACACCGGCCAGTAATAGTACTAAAACCATGTATTCAGTGGCTATCAATTTCAATATCAAGGATGGATTAAAACTATTATCTATTGGGTTGACCCAATAGATAATAGTTTCAATCCATCCTTATGGTAAATCAAAATAATATGCGTCCACAAAAATAAATTTGTATTTTATTGTGGTTATGATGTGAAACAATTTTTTTTTATTCAGTTGGATATCGCTAGCATGCAGCTTCTAAGCCCACAAAGAATGCTTTCACATAGGCCATGGCGGAACACGTTGCCAGAACTGGCGAGCCGATAAGAAAGCATTCTTAGTGGAATTGTGTTATAGGTCGCTGGGTAAAGTAAATGATGTCAATCAGGCTCATCACCTGAAATTGCGACTTCAAGGCAGGCATGCAACGTACGGTCAGAAGATTCCTGGACCTTCAATTCTAGTAGACCTGATGGTATCCCCTTGGTGGTGCTAAAGAAGTGCGCAATCTGATTTGACTCCCTTTTTAACGCTTTTTTACTATCTCACCCATAAAGCCCGATAGCTTCGTGAAGTAGAGGGTAGGCTCCGAAATGGATTTTAAGGACTTATTTCAGTTTAACTCCACAAAGATTCAACTGCGTGATCACTGCGAATGTCTGCGTAGCGATACTCTTAGCCGGTCAACGCCTTATTATATACCCTAATCAAACGTGTGTAAAGTACTGCTCTCATTTTTGGGTTCGAAATACCGGTTCAATCCACTTGACTCCCTCCAGGGGCAAGCTGTTCCGGTGATCCCGATCTCATGCTTAAACAGAAGATATTAGCGAAACGTTGGCTTATGCATGTTATAACATCTGTTCCAGTCGAAGTGCTATAAGGACTGTATGATCTGGTACTATGGACTTTTTTTACCAATGCACCACTTAATATTGCAGCAGAATTTACCCATACACCCCAAAACTATTTTGTTCAGCACCATTGTTGTTTATAGTATTAATTTCTCACGCGCACATCTTCTGCTTTAAAATGAACTATCTGCTTGGGCGCAATACGACACGTCCTTTTAACAAGATCAAGAGAGCGCTAATTTTACGGTAGGCAACAGTTTGGCTGGATCCCTGGCATTGCTGTAATCCATGAGCAGCAGTTACCACTTACCATAACGTGAGCCAATGGCGAATCTGCCTTCCTTTGAGGTGGAATATAAACCATCCTGTTTAAGCAGTTATTTATATTATACACACTTTCAAGATTTAATGTTTGTTGGTCAATGGTTGACTTTTGAAAAAGAACTAAACATAATATTTATTACATACCTAGTAACAATTTTTTATACTGCTCTAAATCCACTCTATTTGCCAGGTGTCATAGCCCATCTCCTTTAGAACCAGTTTGACATAATACTATACCTAATTGATTTTATTGAACAAAGTATTAAATTATATGTATAAATGTCTATTTTATACTTAAGGCATAATTTATATTTATCCACACATCATTATCTTGTAGAATATAGTTTCGCTCACCATCCACCCACATTGGACCAAATGTTGCAGAGACCTTCAAGTAGACTTACATCCAGTAACATGTAGACTCAGGCTGATGATGGCAACAAAGTTTTAGAAAACCATATATGATAAATTTGAAGCAGAATAGTAGCAAGATGAATCTATTTATTGACACCATATTTCTTTGGCAGCATAACCAATATTTGAATAAATTTTTCGTAATTTTTATATGAAACCCACTTAAAGCACTTGTACCACTGCTGCCAAGCAAATAGCTGACAATGCATTTAATTCTCCTCACAAAATAATGAGCTCTTTCTCTTCTCAGTAAACTAGACATTGTGCACTGGAGATCATGGTAGATGTTTTTTTATAAAAACAAAGTAACTCACACCTAACACTAACACCTTTCTGTTGTGACTTTTTAGTGAACATTCACCAATGGAACAAGTGCCTTAGTGTCATTTACTATGTGGAAAGCTTGTCATACTGTGATTGGTATTCAAAAAGTTATATTGAAGTATAAATTACACTCACCCATATCCTCCATCTCTATTCCCCCCATCTCTATTGTAGCTTGATCGATCTCCGCCGCCATACCCTCCTCGATCAACACCGCCGCCTGAATATCCTTGTCTATCTCTGTCGCGGTCTCCACCTCCATAGTTAGAGCCTCCGCGGTCGCCGCCGCCGCCACCTCCTCCGCCTCCGTAGTAGCTACTACTACGGTCACCACCACTCACATTGTAACCGCCCCCGCCGCCGCTGCCGCCACCACCACCACCACTGCTACTATTACGGTCGTAACCGCTACTTCCGTAATTTGAATCATAACTTTGGCCATAGTTGTTTCCAGATTGGCTACCTCCATAGGAACTACCACCTGACACAAAAAAACAGATTATGAGATGGTTTAACATTACATACATCCACAGGCATATTTTTAAAGGAGACAATATTTCAGTGTCCTTAAATGAATAACTGAAAAAGCAATTCTTTTTGCTCATTAAAAGACACTGTAATAATCACTCTTGTCCTAAAAGAAAACATGACACAATAGATCCCAAAGGGTCAGTGTTCTGGCCATAAGCACAGCCTGAACAAGATAAATTGTAAAAAGTTATTTAGACACTATAATAAGGTTTATCTTAATTGTGTTGAAAAGACACTGTAATTAAAATAATAGGATGTAATAAGACTTTAAAAATAAATTGAATTTTTGTTTATTATATTGTATTTTAATTTGTATTTAATAAATAGGTAAGTATACATAAGTAAGTATAAGTATTGAAATAACAGCAATCATATAATTTTTTTTGCATATGAATATGCAGTCCACAACTTAATTGTACACACAGCAACCGCTACATAAAGATTAGCTGTTTAAGAAAACCATTCTTAATATTTATGTGAAATTTGGTACAATTAGGCTAAACCTAAAGATAAAAACATATTTGACACAAATTCATTTTCCTTAAAAAACTAATCTTTAAATAGCGACCTTGTACTGCCATCTCTGTTGCCCTGCCTACCTAGCTGCTAGTTTGAGAAGTAGTATTTCATGTGATATCAGTAGTCACAAAACAATTGGTGAATCACAGTAAGTAAAGAAAATAAAATACAAGGAAATATAAAATTATATAAAATGCTAAACAATATTAGTTTTAACTCTGCAATAGAGGGTTTAATAATTTGATAACAACTTTAATTTTCAATTTTGAGTTTCTTTTTCTATGATGCTGTGTGGCGGCAACATGGCTCATTTTATAGATTTTACACTGGTAAAAGGTAAACATGAAATTTATGGAGTTCTAGGATTAAGTACTGGATGTTGAGGATAATGTCACGGAATCCTTGAATGGTTAATATATAAACTATAATACGAAATAACAGCAATAAAGGCGGCAATACGTGATGAGCATTGACCATTGATCATGCGTTGTTAAAAACGTCAGATTAACCTCACCTGAGCTTGGTATACACCAGTCTTGACCCTGGCTAGGAGTGTTGTAATTTCCTTGACTATAGTTTTGTCCAGAACCATAACTGTTGTCACCAGAAGACATTGTAGGCGGTGGAACGGAATATTGGGCAGAATAACCACCACCGCTGTAATCACCTGCTGCTGAAACAAATTAATTATATGGCCTAATGCTTCCGCTGTATGTCAAACACTTCAAACACAATAAAGAGTAGCACTTACGGTCGCCCATTTTTATGAATCTAGGATTTTAAATACTAAAATAAAAACTGCAATTTACGAAAATCGGCACAAACCACGCCACGCTACTCTGCAATGTTGCCAATAAACAAAAATTAACCATAAAGATAATAAAAGAAAGCAAGTAAAAATACATAGAGATTTTTTTTTATTTTCAAAAATATAATGCTTTCATAGATTTGTTCTAAGTGGCGCTTAGGTAGGACTTAGGACACTCATCTGCACCACTTATGTAGTTATACAAAAAATAAAAGATAATAATAGCAAGTATAGCAACCCATATATGTCCCATCCTGGGCACGGGTCTCCTCTCCTCTATCAAGAGAGGGAGTGCGGGTTGATGAATCACAACATTCACAACACATGTCTTTAGAATTTCTTCTAAGACATGTGGGTTACCTCACGATGTTTTTTTCACCGTTAGCAGCTGGCGAATCATTTAATTAGTACATAATATAAACTCCACAAAATGAAATTTACAATGGTACTGCCCAGGATCGAACTCGCACCTCTTGCGTACAAGTCAAAAAGCACAATAAAAGATAATTAAAGTTAAATATCACTCTATCTATTCAGCCAAAAGGGTCTAAAGCTGAACATAGGCCATTCCCAAGGGTTTTAATAACATTCGGTCTTTAGCTCTTAGCCGTCATTCATCAGCAACCTGCACACTTCAACAACAGGTCGTCGTGTCGTGTCACATCGGTCACACCTTGTTGGATGCCTGCCCGCACATTGTCTTCCAGTTCGTGGTCGCCACTCCAGATTATATAGTGATTACACCATAGCTCTGTGAGTCAAGTCAGACGCATCGAACTGCGCCGAGTGACCGGGTGGCGCTTTATTTGATTGACTTAACTTAGGCATATTGGCTCAGTCTTGTGTTCTCAGATGAAAAAAAGATATGTCAAAAATGACATTAAAATTTAAAACAATAATATTTGACAGCGAATACCAATTACCATAGCTATTTTTGCCATAATTTGGAGATTAATGTTGGAACTACATTCCACATTCTTTCTTTGGTACAAAATTCATAAAATTACATAGACACTAGCGCTTCGATGATGAGACTTCTTTTTTTACTAACATAACCAGAGGCAAGGCAAGTGGTGGCATTGGCAATTTGGCAATATTTACTCATGAAGGATTGCGGTGTGCAAGACATGGCTTCGTTATAGACAGTAATTTGTAGATTACTGTACATATACAATAAATAGATCATCGTCTGTATATATAGATAAACCATGGGGGAAATTAATAAAAGGCAGAATGATTGGGATTCTACGAAAGGTTCGCGAGATCCCATAAAAACTCTGGAGGTTAGTTTACGTTACGTTTAGTTAATTATTTAATGAAATACGTTAAATGCATAAATTTTATTTAATTGATTTTCATAGCGATCAAAAGCACTGCTTATGTAGTAAATATTTTTATTGAAATACGTTAAAGGCATAAATATTATTTTCATATAGACAAAAGCACTGCAGTATTAAATATTATCATTGATGACATATACCTATTACTTTTTCAGGATAAATGGAAATTAGTTCCTTCATTTTTACAAATCAAGGGTCTCGTAAAACAGCACATAGATTCTTTTAACTATTTTATCAATGTAGAAATAAAAAAGATAGTTCAAGCGAATGAAAAAGTATTTTGTGATTCTGATCCATTATTTTACATAAAATATTTAAATGCATACGTGGGGACACCAGATTTAGAAGAAGGCTTTAATGTTACTAAGCCCACAACCCCTCATGAATGTAGACTCAGGGACATGACATACTCTGCACCAATCACTGTTGACATAGAGTACATACGAGGCAATCAACGAGTAATTAAGAACAAACAGCTGATTGGAAGGTTAGCTATTTATTTTCTCTCATATTTTTTTCTAAGCTATATAGCACACATTGTCTCCCATTGGTATAGGCAGATTTGTTTTGGCTCTATATACCTCCTTTGCTAATCCGCTTTTATCTATCTTTTTTTTTAATGAGCAAGCCAATTAGCATTATAGTCTTTGCCCTGCCACAGTGTTAGTTAACCTATTGACTGCTTGTGTCATTTTTTGTGACAGAGAAAATTATTTCATTTTGTTATACAACGAAAACACCTGCCCATTTTTTGTAGGTATTACTTTGTTGATTTGTAGCCGGGTGCTAGGAGCATGGCAATTGATATTTAGTCAAGTGTTTAAGAGGTTAAGCAAGTACGCTAAGTAACAGAGTGCTAAAGTAAGGTATTAACTTTCAGGATGCCATTAATGTTACGATCATCAAATTGTGTCCTAACAGATAAATCAGACTTTGAACTGGCCCAACTTAATGAATGTCCACATGACCCAGGCGGCTATTTTATTATTAGAGGTATGTTGAAATTAGACATATTACAACTAATAAATATTTTATTGAAATAAAAATTAACTCAAAAAGTACTGAAGAGTTTTTTCTTCTTCAATATAGTGACTATATTATCACTGAGTAATATAGGCAACATTTTTATTATTATTAGGGAATGATAATTCATTATTTGGTTCACATAGAGGTTGACACTATGAAAACCAAATTTATAATATGATGTCCATCCATTTAAAGCTGCAACTTTGTTGAATGTCTTCTGGGCACATTCTCATCTTCAACAATATGAAGGAATTTTATGACACCCATTGAAGCAGTCTAATTATAATTTCTCTCAATATAGGGTTCTTTCTGGTTTTAAAAACAATGTTGGAATTATGTGGTGTGCTATTAATGATTGTAATTAAATATTATTATATATTAATAATTTTGCTGTACAATTGTTTATATGATTTATGTTTATTTTTTCAGGGCAGGAGAAAGTGATATTAATTCAAGAACAATTGTCTAGAAATCGTATGATAGTTGATGAGTTTAAGGGGGCAATACAGTGTCAAGTAACTAGTTCAACTCATGAAAAGAAAACAAGGACCAATGTTATTGTTAAAAATGGCAAATATGTATTGAGACATAATGCTCTTTCAGATGTAAGTACACTAGTGTTGGCATGCATGATAAAGATTGTTTATTTATGTCTCAACACAAGCATCATTAGGTATTACAGAAAGTTTATAGTCTCAACATGTTTGTCTATCACATGTGCAAATGTACATGCATTAAAGTTTACACATGTATAATCTAGGATGTAAAATGAACATTATTTAGCCAATATTCTGTCTCCTAATTATAAGAAAGTCTACTTAGAAATGTCAATCTCAAGATTCTTTATACATATGTATCATCACATCTGTCTCCCAGTGGGGTAGGCAGAGACTATGATACGCCAATTGCTTCGATCCAAACATACTTTCTTCACCTCATCTACATTCATCAACCTCTTCATGCATGAATTTCACCAAGTCAAGGTCAAGTTAAAAGTAACCAGAATTGACATTCTGGTACTTTTAACTTGACCTTGACTTTTTTTAGCAAATCCTCTATTTGGTTGCTGTATGTTCTCGTAGGGTGGCCCTACCAATCATCCATCCTTTTAGTTTCATTATATTGGATGTAAAAAAGCTTTATGGTTTATATTTATATATCCTGGGATTCTGTAATGATTTTGTCTATAAAATATAGTCTATGAGGGATTTCATAATATACTAATACATTACCATTTTTGTCTTCACTCAGATTATCCAAATATTTTTTGGATAATATGCATAAATTTAATATAGAGATATAAAGTTGAGCTAAATGATAAGAATACTAGAGTAGTAGGGATGGAATCAATATTTATTCAACATAACTACTTACAGGATATTCCTATTGCAGTTGCATTCAAAGCAATGGGAATTTGTAGTGATCAAGAAATAATGCAACTCATAGGTACTGATGATACAACAATGAAAAAAATGGCTCCTTGTATTATGGATTGTCATAATTTGAAAATTTATACTCAAAATCAAGCACTTACATACATAGGAAGCAAATTGAAAGTTAAAAGGTAATTACAATTAATCCGATTCATAATTGTGTAATATTTCTTTGAAATTGAAATTTATTTTTAGTGACAGGCCGAAGTTTCTTTGAGCCGAAACCGGAACCGGAAAAATTTATATATTTTGATTGCACAAAATTCCTTAATTGATACAATATAGAACAGGGATAAGGTTAATATTTATACCTAGTATAAACCAAATATTTACTTGGAATTTAAATTAATTTAAAAAATTATAGGTTTCAAACAGGTAATCCTAAAGCTCGCACACCTGTAGATGAAGCCAGAGATCTGCTTGCCACAACTATTTTGGCTCATGTAGCAGTCGAAAATTACAACTTTTACGTAAAAGCTATCTATTTAGCGATCATGGTAAAAAGAGTTATAGAAGCTGAGACAAATAAAGCTGCCATTGATGACCCAGATTACTACGGAAACAAGAGATTGGAATTAGCAGGCTCATTACTTGCTTTGATGTTTGAAGATCTATTCAAAAGGTTTAATTGGGAATTAAAGTCAATAGCAGACAAAATTATTCCAAAAGTTAAAGCTGCACCATTTGATGTTGTTAAACATATGAGACCAGATTTAATTGCTAATGGATTATTTGCAGCAATTTCTTCTGTAAGTAAAAATATTTGTTTTAAAAATGGCCAACATTAGGTTAATTTTTTTTTTATACTACCAGGGAGGCAAACAAGCATTACAAGCATACGGCCCGCTTGAGTTTACCTATTTAATAATATAGTGGAATTTGAGCTGGTTTGATGTTAGAGGTAATGGAACTTTTAAATGTCTATGAGTAAATATTTATTTATTTATCCACTCTTAGTCTATTTTTACAGATTGTTAACAGAATACAACATATCGAGTTTATGTTCATTAGATTTGTGTGTCCTATTAATTTCACCTTTATGTTAATAAACTATAATAATCTCCAAATCATGACCAAAATAAGGTACTCCATTGCGGCAATTGTTTCATTTTAGTTAGACATAAAAACTTGTAATATCTTAATTTCAGGGTAATTGGACAATCAAAAGATTTAAAATGGAAAGACATGGAGTAACGCAAGTGCTAAGTCGACTCAGTTACATTTCAGCTCTAGGCATGATGACTCGAGTAAATTCTCAGTTTGAGAAAACTAGAAAAGTATCGGGTCCGCGTTCTTTACAGCCTTCACAATGGGGCATGTTATGTCCCTCTGACACGCCTGAAGGTGAAGCGTGTGGTCTTGTAAAAAATTTGGCGTTGATGACTCATATCACGACTGAGTGTTCTGAAGAACCCATAGCCAGATTAGCCCGAAATGCCGGTGTTGAAGATGTAAGATTGTTAGGTGGCGAAGAAATCAACCATCCGGCTGTCTACATGGTTTTCCTCAATGGTATGTTAGCATTCTCAATTAATTTAATTTCCTTTTTTCGTTTAAAAACTCTGACGCAGATTTTTTAAGTCCACCAAAGGTGTTCTACTTTTGGTTTAAGGTTGTGTCGAGGATTTATTGGTCAGCACTAAAGAATTACTATGTTTCCAGGTAACATTCTGGGAGTTTCCAGACTATACAAAAGGCTTATTAAAGTATTCCGAATGTTCAGACGACGTGGTCTGATATCAGCATTTGTGTCGATTTACCCTAATCACAATCAAAGGACAGTATACATTTGCAGTGATGGTGGTAGACTGTGCAGGCCGTATATTATTGTAGAAAAAGGATATCCATTAGTTCAACAATCACATATAAATGAACTTAACAGAGGAATTAGAAAATTCCAAGATTTTCTGAATGACGGTCTCATTGAATACTTAGACGTGAATGAAGAGAATGACAGTCATATAGCAACAGTTGAAGCGGAAATAGATCCATATGTAACCACTCACTTAGAAATAGAACCATTTACAATTTTAGGAGTATGTGCCGGTCTAGTGCCTTACCCACATCACAACCAAAGTCCTAGGAATACCTATCAATGTGCCATGGGTAAACAAGCTATGGGTGAGGAAACAATTTACTTATTGAAACCTCTGTAATTTACTTTCATATTTATCTTACTTATTTTATTATTTGATTTCAGGAACCATTGGCTATAATCAGAAAAACAGAATTGATACGCTCATGTACAATTTAGTATATCCTCAATGTCCTATGGTTAAAACAAGAACAATAGAATTGACAAACTTCGATAAACTCCCCGCAGGACAAAACGCGACAGTCGCCGTTATGAGTTATAGTGGGTACGACATCGAAGACGCTTTGATTCTTAATCGAGCTTCTATCGATCGCGGCTACGGTCGATGTCTTGTGTACAAAAGTGCTAAAACTACTATGAAACGATATAGTAACCAAACATCTGACAGGATAATGGGACCTTCACGAGATGCCTCTACTGGTAAAATTATAAGAGCTCACGAAATCTTAGATGCAGATGGAATAGCAGCACCAGGTGAAATGGTTGAAAATAGACAAGTGTTGATAAACAAACAAATGCCTCCTGCGACTCTGAACCCTGTTACTCAAGGTCAACCACAACAAGTTGATTATAAAGATGTTCCAGTAACATATAAAGGACCTGTCGAATCATATGTCGAAAAAGTCATGGTGTCGTCAAATTCTGAAGACGCTTCTCTTATCAAAATATTACTTCGACAGACTCGAATACCCGAAATAGGTGATAAATTCAGTTCTAGGCACGGCCAGAAAGGTGTCACCGGTTTGATTGTACAACAAGAAGATATGCCATTTAACGATCGAGGCATTTGTCCCGACATGATTATGAATCCTCATGGTTTTCCTTCTAGAATGACAGTTGGTAAAACCATTGAATTGTTAGCAGGAAAAGCTGGGCTTATGGAAGGAAAATTCCATTATGGTAATTATACTTATTATTTGTTTAAATTATTGATTCCAAATTATCTCTACCTGTCTTGTACTGACTTATTCATAATTTTCGTCAGGTACTGCATTCGGTGGTTCAAAGGTTCGTGACGTTTGCAATGAACTGGAAAAACACGGATATAACTATCATGGCAAAGATATTTTCTACTCTGGATTAACTGGGGAACCCCTAGAAGCATACATTTATTCAGGTCCAGTAAGTAAATTAATTACTTATCTAGTACTTCTATTCATGTATATAATTATATTATTTCATCATAATATACTATATATTATGATGAAATAATGTTTGAATTTTTAGGTATACTATCAAAAATTGAAGCACATGGTTCAAGACAAAATGCATGCTCGTGCTAGGGGTCCTCGAGCCGTGCTAACTCGACAACCTACCGAAGGACGATCGCGTGATGGCGGTCTACGACTTGGCGAGATGGAGCGGGATTGTCTTATCGGCTACGGCGCTAGGTAATAACCACGTGCTTGTTTAAGGAGTATGACGGGAAAAAAAAAAGAAATATCATACCAAATAATAATTGTAAATACTATACATACACATCATACAATACAATCGCGATTAAAAAGAGTAACCAGTTTCTTGCCAATGTCAAAATAAGTAAAAGTCAGCATATTTTTATTGAATTTAGCGCTCATAACATTACCAACAACAAACAAAAAATTATAAATGAGTTTCGAGTTATGAGCATACCTTGACTGACTGTCGTGCTGATGTCCGGAGTTCGATCCCCCAGGTCAAGTGATATGTAGGCTTGCCCCCTATTAATAAATTGGGAACGAGCACAGCATGCAAAAATCGTTGTCATATGATTCTATTTGACACTAAAAGTGACAGTCTTTGGGGAAAGAATGTGTGATGTTATCTGCCATTTCCTTGTAACAAAAAATATTTGTTTCTGCTTCGAACTCTTCGTATTACAATTATTATTTGATGTCTGCTATAATGGTGGTATGTTTGTATGCAGTATGCTGCTGATGGAGCGCCTGATGCTGGCGTCCGACGCGTTCAGCGCGCACATCTGCGGCGCGTGCGGGCGGCTGGCGGCGCGCGCGTGGTGCCACGCGTGTCGCTCGTCCGCCGCAGTCTCCAGCGTCGACATGCCGTACGCCTGCAAGCTGCTCTTCCAGGAGCTCGCTTCCATGAATATAGTCCCTAAACTTACTCTGAAGAAATATAGTTAGCTTACTATTTTGTTAATATAAAGCCTTTGAATTATATTAGTTTTTTTTATTTATTACGCTTATTTTGATTGAGCAATAGAAAAGAAATACCAAAATACATGCAAAATTAATAAGAATATAATTACAAATATATTTATCGAAAGTACGACACTTCGTCCCTATATTGTGCTACTTAGGCACCGTGAAGTGTGAGTAACGATTAACGACGTCGTGAATCCAAAAACAAACTCATGTTATCTTGATTTATTAATTGTAGAACCGATTTAAAATTTGTAAAACAATGAGTATAAAGAAAATGGCAGTTTAAATGGGATCCCTTAATCCTCACTTGCCTACTTCTTGGTGAAGAGATGCAAGTAGAAGCTAATACCAGTACTATTAAGTATTATGTGCTAATACTCATATTTTAGTAAAAGCACTGATTACTTAATAGTACAGGTAAAAGACAAGTTATAGATAAACATTTCCCAAAATATTCATCAAGATTAACGAACATTCCTAACTTTTGTTTTAAATATACCCTTCAATCCTTATTGTATGAATTGGGGGCCATTGTGTTCTAAAAAAGTGGCTATGTTTATAAAAGTTATTTTTGCATAAAATTTAGTAAAAGTTGCCTAATAATAACACACAGCGGTGTAAAGCGGCGATCTATACAATAGACGCACGATCGCCGCTCGAAAAAAGGCATATTTGACGGTTGGCAACACGCAAGTGATACCTCTGGTATTGTAAGCGTCCATAGGTTACGGTAACTACTTAACATCAGGTGGGCCGTGTGCTTGTTTACCACCCAAGTAGTATAAAAAAAATATGTGTCTGAACAACCATCAAACATCATGCGATAAATATTTGGCTACTGGTTTGTTATAATAAAATCAACTCACTGTACTTTGTACGAAAATATTTTATTTAAAAATAGTATTCATTCTCGATTCAAATTAATCTTAACATATTAAAACTTGCTTTTGTAAAAACATATAATATCCAAAATAGGACAAGTATAAACACGTAGGATATACAACCGCACGAAAATAGTCTAAAGATGAAATAGCCGATAGTAACCCACACGACGAAAGAGTGAGAACCAAGTCGTCTCAGAGACAGACGCGGCGGCAGCTGTTGAGTCACAATATTTTGATGATTAGTTACATCCTTCACATATGTCTGTATAGTGCAAGGACGCTGCAAAAATTCTCGAGCCATATATCCCACTAAATCTTCTCTGTTCCACAATTGTATAAACTGGCACCCATACTGAAAGTAAAGATTTTTTTTTAATTTCAAATTAATATTAAGCTGGAGGGTCGGTGAGTCACAAACAAGAGATTTCGAATGTGACTGCTTGCATGAGTAAATCAAACAGATTTAGAATTTTTACTTCTAATTCCAATCTACTTACACGAAGAACGTATGCCTACAAGTTATCCTTCTAAAAAAAAACATCTTATCCTTTCTGTATAAAAGTTTAATGTGTTCATTACTTACGATTTCATTAAGTCTTGACGCTATTTGGTACAGCATTCTCACCAATATTGTACTTTCATATGTTGTTATTGGCATTAAGTCTGGATCACCCATATAGTGGACTTCAGTAGGCTTACTGCGTAGCTATAAATATTTAAGGTGCACTTGTTAGTATATACCTAATAAATGAAGTGAAATTAATTCTATAGATTAATTATTTACCTTGTTAGTTATCGAAAGTGGAAATCTACTGGAATTGACAAAAGAAGAATGTTCCAATGAATTGTCTTCAACGGCAGGTTCACATGGATGTAACGTATTTTCATTGAACTGAAAAAGTGCAATATAGTTAGTGACTTATTTAATAAAACTTATAGGTAGTATAAGAAGCGTTTCTAGCTATTCAAACTTATAATAGATTATGACTACTTTTTACATCGACAGGTGATGATTTTTTATACTTACTCCGAACATGCTTGAAAAATGATGAATACTAGAATTTAAATAAGTTGGCACTTTTTTACATTCTTCTAACAATACTTCGTCTTCACCCTGATAGCCGATCATCAGAAAATTCTTGAATGCTGCCCAAAAACCTGCCCAGTAACGGAAATATTGTATTAATGATAATTCCGTTCACAGGACTTAGGCAAAGTTAATTATAACAAAACAAGCTACCTTGATTACGAAGATTCAGTTTCTTATTAAATTCTTGTATAGTATATTCAGATGTTAATTTCGCCGATATTATTCTTTTTAGTAATTCTGATACAAATTGTCTGGTGTTTTCTCCAAAAAGAGGTTCATATTCGTAATTTACTGACAAATTTAACTCTGATATAGCTTGCTTTGCAATTGTTACCCATTTATGTAATGGAACTCCATTGTATGTGTAACTGTGAAAATATAATAAAATTAAGTTTTTTAAACTATACTATAATATAAGCTATTAATAAAAAAAATGGTTACCTATGTTCAAAACCAGAATTGTTGTAACTTATATCTAAACTACTGCTTAAACCACTGTCAGTAATTCCTTGTTCCAAGTTTCGCAAAATTGGGAAAAGGTGCGGTTGTGAAAATACCTGAAATAAAAAATACGAGGAAATAAATCCATGGATTTATTTTTTATTATTTTTTATTATTTACCTAAATGCCAACTTGTAGGGCATGCCCTACAAGTTGGCATTTAGGTAATAATAAGATTAATGGGTGAAAAATTAAAGATATTTTATTAGTTTTAAGCAATACCTGATAGCATAGCTATAGGAGTAAAAAGTGCTTAGAATTAGAACCTTTGTTCAAATTAATCAAAACGCATAGAAAAAATTAATATATCTTAATTGTGATGCTACGTTTAAATAAATTAAGTTATACCTTTCCCAATCTGAACAAAATAACGGCATTTTTGTAAGCTGTTAAATCCAACCTCATAAACCTTGGTAGAACTAGCTGGAATATGCAAGTGTATGCTGGGAAATTCTCTGCTATGAATTGTGTAAAACTTGCATCTAAACTACTTGAATTTGTTTCTTCCTGGTTGTTATTACGGACAAGGAACCTGAAATAATAATTTAAATTACTTACATTTATTTTAGTAAAAGCATTTGAAAATCGAAATGTAATGGCCAAAACAGCAGCGAAAACAAACATTTTAAATATATAATATAATGCTTCGGTGTTTGTCACCTAACCTAACATTCTTAATGGCTGGACCGATTTGGATGAAATTTTATGTATATTTCTATGGGTGCCTGGATTATTTAAAAACACAATTGTACCAAGTCCCAAAGGAGTAAGATTATAAGTGAACAATTATAGCCAACTAGCTGTTCCCCGCGGCTCCGACCGCGTGTCACACAGCAGTGTAGTTGTGTTTCTATGTGTGAGTACAGGTTCCCAGTGATTATTTAGGATTTTTTTTGTTTTGAATGAAACGTTTTTGTATCCCAGGGATACTCCAACACAAAAATGATACCTCTTGGTATTGCAAGCGTCATGGGCTACGGTAACTGCTTAACATCAGGCAGACCATATGCTTCTTTGCCACCTAAGTAAAATAACTAAGAAAAATAGAATAAGCTAAAACTTTAGGATGTAGGACAGGGAACACAAAAAAAGGGGAATGTATATGTCCTCTGTCCAGACAACAAAATAAGTTTATGAAATACCTGTCATCAAAAATAGTCTTGTTGACATATCTCCAAGGTTGAATAAAACTCAACCACAACTCCATCACAAGCCTAAACGAGGCGTCTAATGGCCATGTAGTTACCAAATGTTTAATATAATGGTATGCACGAACACACATAATTTGTCGTGCATACTTTCTTAGTACTGACGAGCGTACTGCAGGATCTGACAAATGTTTAGCGGAAAACGTGTGCAAATGTTTGATTAGTACTCGTACTATCCTTACGCGCTCAGGACTTGAAGATAGGACTTGATAGTTTCTTTGGTAGAGCTAGAAATAAATAAAAAAACATTCTATACATTAATACGAAAACACAGGGTCAAGCTATGAATAATAATAATGTCAGCAAAGCGATGCCAACAAACCCAAGTATTTCAAATTGGTACTTATTATACAATAAAAGTATATACAATATGAGTAATGCGTATCACCTCAACATTTCTAGCGCTAAACTGCTCTACACTCATCCATATGTCAATAAAAACTTGTAGTACTGTTTCTGACCGCCATACTTCATTACGTGATTGATTCTGAGTTGCATGCTGATTACTCATACTGCTGCCTGATAGATCAGGTATTAACAGCAGTGACGGAGAATACAATGGCCTGAAAAAAAAGGGTTTGTTTCAATATTTGTCTGCAAAAATTCAGTTTCAGCCAGCATTAGGATTATAAATTGTTCAATCTTTTTTTTTACTTTTGTTTATCTTCTTAAGTATTATTAATGTGTTAAGATATTGACATTGTACTACGTGGTTTCGAGTAGAGACCTGGTGACCTGTAACACAGGTAATTTGTACCTACTTCAGGCACCAGCAATCTAAAACAGGAATTTTGTACCTATACCTTAGCTCTTAGTTATTTGTACATTGTATTTCGGTTTTGGATAGAAATAAACGATTTTATTATTATTATTAGGAGTTTCAAACTACGACTGAAACTAAGCTCATCAGTTGAGAGTAAGGAGAGATTCTTAGTTTATGTCCTCTAATTATGTGTTTTATGCCCCTAGTAGTACAAACTCTCATTGTCATTCAGATAGTAAATAAAAAGTTAAATAAAAAATACTAAAAGGACATTTACGATAATTTATTTAATAATAATGATTCGGTTGAACTGAGATACAGTATAAATAAATTATTACGGTTATGGTTTCGGCCGAAACTGATGCTGACTAATGAGGGGTATAAATATTATATTATGATATAATATATAATTTTACATACCTATTGGCAGTCTGTAGAGGTGCAACCATAGGCACTTTGCCAGTGTAGTTTGGTATTGGTGGTAGTACAGAAACATTAGGGTCAGCTGGCAGAAAATGCATTAGGTAATCACATGCTAAAGCAAAGTACACACTATTCCATTCCTCCCAGGTACACTTGCTCTGATTATTACTTATTATGTAGATGGCAAAATTTAATATATAGTAGTCAAATGGATCTGTTTACATATCATGTAAGGAAAATGTTTGTGGCATATTATCTATATTAATATTATAAAGAGAAAAGAACTGTATTATTTGAAGTTGGTTAAGACTTAAAAAAAGAGTTTACCTGATACTTTCAGTTTAGTCCACTTTTATCGAAAGTTCTGATGCTGGGATCCATGAGGAATTGAGGGAACTCCACAAAAATTTTAGGCATAACAGCAATTTCAATATTTTTTTACAAAAAATCAAACATTCAGAATTGCATTCAGAAAGTGTAATTTGGTGAAGTGAAACTGATGAGGAAGACCCCAAATGGCCACCTGAGCTTCTCAATGATAAATATTTCACAGATGTTGATTGTATAAACTTGGCATATTGAAGTCATTTTTTTTTGTTAAAATTATTGAATTGCAGTCAAATAAACACACCCATAAATCACGACGACGCAAAATACGCGCTTAGACTCGAGGTTGTGAAACACAGCCTGCCATACCAAGGATCTTAAGATCCTTGTGCCATACCATAGCATAAATTTAAAGTGACAGCAATATTTATTTTGTAAAGGATACTGAGTGCAAGGGCCACAACATTTAGTGACTGTGAGTCAGTAGTTAGCATATCTGCATAGAACTGTGGACACCTTCCCCTCTCTAGTGTAATTTGCAAGTCCAGCTGTAATAAAGAATAACTTTTTTAAAGTAATGTACAAGTGTTTTTGTTCCTGTGTCTTGGGGACTTTATAACAAACCCAGTCTTAAAACAGCCATTTGTGGATTACAGAAATGTTTTGACCTATATGAGAATCAAAACTACAATATACTGGCCTGTTGTTTATTGACCCTGACTGCTACGCCAGAGGTCGTCTGTTCGCTTCCCACACCAGACAAAAAACGTTGTGTGATGATGAAATGTAAAATAATTTCAACTGAGTTTGGGTGTAATTTGTGTCCGTAAATTGTTATGTTTGTACAGTCCCCTACGACACAGGGCTTGTTCCCTACTGCAGGAGATTGTCTTTAAAATAAGCAGTAAATGCAGAAGTAACCACATAGTGCACTAAACCAACCATAAAATTGTATATTCAGAGACTTAATCCATAAGGCATTCTCTAACATTATATGTATTTTATGTGTAACTAAAATATTTCTTTAAAAATCACAAATCCAAAACTAGCCACTGGTCTTATAATAAATAAAATCGTTTATTTTCAGAACACAGCAAATTCATACTGTTAGTAACAATATAACTTAGACTATGTTAGTATACCTACATGATAATGGGAATAAAAGTAATGTGAATAATATTTAGTAAGTAGTATGAATGATATCTAGATTAAATAGTGACGTTATGAAATAGTTTCATATTACTTATTCAGTAAAAAGATAGAAGTTAAGTAAATTACACATAAATGGCAGAGAATGAAGTATATATTGTCTTCAGTAATTTTAGTAGTCCTTAATCAGAATAATAGAGATGTAATGTACTTACTGGCAATACAGTCAATGGTAAGTTATATTTAAGCTGTGGGTCCGACAGAAGTTTGTAACACAACCGGAACATTGGGCCCATAGGTTCAAAAAAATCAATCAGTGAATCAAAATCGTATCTATTCTCATCACAAGTAATACTTCTCAGTCCCCAACCATTGTTAAAAGTAGACGAGAATATATTACTGATAAGTTGTGGAAATAGTGCTTGGAGATCCTTATTTGGGCTTGATTGATCTATGATTCTGGTTAACTCAACAAGTTTCTCGTGTAGTGGTAAGTTTAAACATGTGTAAAATTGACTCTGAAATACCCAAGTAACTTTTAATGTGTAACAATTGTTATCACTAACGAAAATAATTAAGGTTAATAAATACTATTACTTACCAAGATGTCGTAGGCCATTTTATAGGCTTTTTATAACTAATATTATCTTCAAAATTAGAAATATCAGTTGGATTTATTGTTTGATTATAAGTTTCCACGAAATTTATTAAAAATGCGGTTTAATTTTGACAACAGCTAAAATAGTTACAATTGTTCAGAATCAGGATAGGTTTTGTAAACTTTATTGCAGTTACCGATTTATTTAATCCGATAAATGATCCTCTGTGGCTATAAATCAAAAATACTCTGCTGCAGTTCAATTCCCAAGATAATTTGGTTTAGTATTTTTAAAAGAAACTAAAATGACAGCCGGTGTTCAATCTTATCAACTCAATGTCTCAATTCGTTCAAAAATGCAATAAATTCATTCAAGTTGAAACCAAACTAGAAACACAGACAAAACACTTAATCTTTCATAGAGAAAATCTTTAAATGTGTGAAATAATATCTGTATCATAAATAATTAATGTAATCGGACCATAGAAGTATTATAATTGGACTAATAATTAGTGTACAACAATAAAGAGTTTTTTTTTATCTATCTATATTATTCTCATCCTGCGTACAAACTGGCCGCGCAAAACGAACTTGGATGCCTTAGCAAATGCCAACGATCGATCGATGGCGTATGCCAACCATCCGAAGCGTGGCAGCAACGTCAAAGAGATCATTAGATAGAACTCAGTCTCAGTGTGGGCGGTCGCCGAAGGCTAACGAACGAACGTTATAATTTAATGATTTTTACTTCCACTTTTCAAATAGCAATGCAAGCCAGAATCAGGTGCCAATGATCGTTTGCTTGACAACTATTCTTTTTATTTTGACGTACCTTTAAAAGCCAATGAGCCGCTGGTCGTTGAGAGTTCATTGGACCGGTGTGTACGCACATTAGGTCGAACCCAATGTGGACAGTTGCCGTAGGCACATGAACGAACTCTATAATTTAAAGAAATTTTCCTTCCTCATTTCTATTCTTAATGTGTATTTGTCCATCATATCCGCTTTCGTAATTTTTTTTCTTGTATATTGGCATAACACTACATAACTAGCAATCATTATAATTCTTTCGTCGTCATCGATGATCAAATTTGGTATGAAAGCCAAAATCAGGTGCCAAGAATCGTTTGTTCGACCACTGAATGTATTTTGACGTACCTTCGAAGACCAACGAGTGCGGTAGCCAATGCCGATATCCTTAGTTAGCGATCGTTGGGCTGGTATGTACGCACCTTCAGAGTAAACTTAGAAATACTGCCTGAGCCTAGGACCAAGTATAAGAATGAACGGTACATAATTATTGAATCGAGAAGGCTCCTAAATTTTCAAATCGCTTGAAACTTAGTAACAGCAGAGTTTGTATGTCTACAAATACACTAGTTTTTATTTTATTTAAAAATACCAATTACTTTTTATTTTACAGACATGTAAAGTTAGCCTAAATCGAGGTACGATAGCAGGCGCGAGTTAAGTAGTTGGTCACTCGGAAGAATAAAATAAAAAGACTTTTATTAACTGGCTGAATGACGGCGTGTTTAATGTTAATATAATAATCAAATTATAATTAGTTTTACATCAGTATTTATAGTATACCTAATTATTGCTAACTTATCATAAACCTTATCTAGAGCATTTGGTGGGGAGAGTTGTGTTGACGAAGCTGATATTTCCTGAGTCAGGACACTTAACTCGCGCGTCGACCGTGTGACGTCACTGCATTACACGCCGCTTGCTAACATTACGCGCCGCCAACAGTGTTTTTAAGGTTTTGCGTGAAGTTAAATTGTCTCAGTGGATAAATCTCAAAAAAAAATTTGAAAACAGTATTTTCAGCTTTGCCCAATCCAACCTTCCCTCCGTATATATAAATATATCCGTGAAAAAGAAACTACACGGGTAGTTTATTAGTGCACTATGTACTTAAAAAGTGGTACGAAAATTTCTCTTCACATATTTTATATAGATGCTAGGGCATCTTTTTTACGTTTATCGATAAAATATTGTGAACCAACTCCAACTCTATACTAGAACATTTATAATTTTCGTGTTCTAAACAAGCTGTAAATGATCGTTTTAAATGTAGTGTTCACAATGTAAAGAACTTTAGTCATAATGATTTATTTTATTCATTAACTACTTAGAACCTTAAATACAGATGTCGATAATTTACCGGTTGTAATAAGTGGGACTGGGCGGGACACATTTCTCGTATGCATCCTGAGAGATGGGCTGGATGTCGTCACACAGTGGATGCCTGAAGATGGGCATCTGGGCCCGCTCGAAAAAAAAAAAGATATCCTTTAGATAATAGACTAATTTTACACTGACAACCAATAGGTACACAAGCGATAGTTTATAGAGACATATACTCAACAATTCGTTTTTGAAATAAAATTGTAACTCACGTAAAATATGCAAATTTATCAACAAGGTTGTTGATAGCAATATGGCTACCTACGATGACTTCAAAAGTCGGAACACTGTATGTTTATATAGGTATATTCCTGGTCTATTGTCTGTTTTGTGGTTTTTAATGTCATTGGTAAATTTTATTATCATTGTCAAAATGACAATTTGACATTTTGCATGATCCAAAAAACGTAATAATGACATTGACTTTGACAACAATATGGATTTCACGTGTGTGTATCGTTGGTGTACTATTTTGTAAATATTATTTTAAGAATACCTGTGACATGCATTAAATAATGTATTAATAACTGAGTATAGTACTGTACAACTGTATTAATAATTCTGTTATAACTTACTTTATCATCATGTCCTATGACTGGTTCAATTCTTTAGGTCGACCTCAGTTTGTAGTTGCTCCTATGGTTGATGCTAGTGAGCTAGCTTGGCGGCTACTGTGCCGTAGACATGGTGCAACTTTGTGCTATACGCCTATGTTTCACAGTAATGTATTCACCAAAGATCCCAAGTATAGGAAAGATAACATGGTGACTTGCAAAGAGGATCGTCCATTAATTGTTCAGGTTAGTTTTATTTATAATTTATCACTTAAATAATAAACCTTGCTTTGGTATTAAAGGTCAAATCTTATGTGTTTTAATACTGCACTATGTCTTAATTTGATTTACAGTTTTGTGGCAATAATCCTGAAATAATGGCAGCTGCGGCAAAAATGGTAGAAGAACATTGTGACGCTATAGATATTAATCTTGGATGCCCACAATCTATTGCTAAGAGGGGGAAATATGGGTCATTTCTTCAGGAAGAATGGGATTTACTAAAGAAAATTGGTCAGTATAAACTATTATAATATCCTAGCTACTCTGCTTTGTATGCATAAAATAAATAAAATGCATAAATTTTAATTTTGGACATGATTTTCTCAAGTCTTGTGTCTGGTAGTTGCATGCTTTTTTGTTAGCAGTATGGCAGTATTGGGCCCTTATTATCTAGATAGGTACTTCTGCTGCAGTACCATATATTATTAAACAACTTAATAGCAGTGTTCATATATTTCAGTTGGTGCTATGTCTAAGGCAGTTTCAATTCCAATAACATGTAAAGTGAGGATATTTGAAGATATTGAGAAATCTGTAGAATATGCACTAATGTTACAAAATGCTGGGTGTAAGTTGCTTACAGTTCATGGAAGGACAAGAGAACAAAAAGGACCACTGACTGGAATTGCAAGCTGGAAACATATAAAGGCTGTTAGGTTTGTAAAATAATAATAATAAATCCTTTATTGTCAATAACTTAGAGTTAGGTTACATTTTATGTGTAGGGAATTTTCTTTTATGCAAAGTATTATGCTTGTGTCAGAAAATCCCATTCATACTAAGCAGTTTCTGTTTATTTTGATGCTATGTTTTAAGTATACTTTCTTATAGATTTTAAGTATGAGTGCGATAGATAAATGAAATAAACGGAATTTTATGATACAGAAAGAGATAGTCATAGATCAAATGTAGCTACTGTTGATTGCAACATTTTCTGCATGCTGGTGATATTTACGTCTTATTTACTATAATATATGTATATTATTGCTTTATACAGTCATAATTATTATATTATCAATGAAGAATTGGTATTATAGCAAAGATGTACAGTCTTGACTGTCAATATTGGATTCCTTTGCTGAACATAGTCAAGCATTTACTTAATAATTTTAAATAATACACATATAAATATCTTGATAACATAAACATAGTTGATACTGTGTGAGTGTGTTGCATGTGCATGGATTGGATGTGTAAATTTAATATAATTATTTCTATATTATAATTTACTAGATTGTTGCTTGTGGCTCAGCTCGCGTGGATGTCGGTTGTCGCGATAAAAGTAGCCTATCGCTATGCCAAAAGTCATCCAGATCCATTTAGTAATTTTTATGTGAAAGAGACAAACAATCATCGATCCTCACAAACTTTCACATTTGTAGGATTCCAATACAACAAAAAAACTATTTTGTATGGTCATTTAATGTTGCAAATAAAAAATTTAAAAGAACTACTACTTGCTTGAAACAGTTCTAAAATATCCTAAGGGAAATGTGAATTTTTAACTTTGTGGTTTTATTTTCTTTGCAGAGAAGCTGTATCAATACCTATGTTTGCCAATGGAAACATTCAATGTGTGGAAGATGTGTACAGATGTTTGGAAAGTACTAAAGTAGATGGTGTAATGAGTGCAGAAGGTATCCTCACAAACCCAGCTTTATTTGAAGGTGTTCATCCAGTTACATGGGAAATGGCAGAAGAATATCTTAACTTAGTTGAAAAATATCCTTGTCCAACTTCATACATCAGGGGACATTTATTTAAGATATTTCACAAAATGTAAATAATTTAATTAATTGTGTTTTATTATGGTCTGTAGTATTGTAGTACTGATTGATGACTGATGATTTTAATGCAGTTTATCATGTTTTTAAACTTATTTAATTAGGATAGTTCTTGCTGATAAAAATTGATATAGCCAGTTTAAAACTAAGCTTTTTCTTATAGATCAAGAAGTAAATGGTAGTTACTTTATTTGATTTAAAGCAGCTAGAACCATTGTAGTTTTAGACTACAGTTCTTTGTCAAAAGTTTTGTTTTTCGTGTCTATTATTTTATATGTTTGATAGGAGTATAAAGGGTCTTAAAGTTTATTCTGGTGGTCATTCTACTTGATCTATTTTTTTTATAGATTCTCATTTGAAGAAAACAATGAAGACAGACAACTTCTGGCTACTGCTCAAAACTTAGATGATTTTAAGAAAGTGTGTTTAAATGTTAAGAATAAATACTTACCCTACCATGAAGGCACATTGTCGTTTGAAAATTACGAAAACATATCAAGAAATGGCTTTAACTTAATACTACCTCCATGGATATGTCAACCATATGTTCGAATGTCTCCTGAAGAGCACACACAGAAAATGGAAAAGTTGCTGCATACGGTAAACAAATGACGTATTAATTAATTTATTATCTTTAGCTTGCTTGAAGAAAAATGTCTTGTAGGCCCGTCCGCCAATATTGGTGCCGTCAGCCGTAATCTAACGCTAAGTTTGGCTTACTATAATAAGACGCATTAGTGTGTGTCGTTACAAGTTCATTTTATTAACTTTCTGTTTGTAGGATAGTCTTTCTGATGCTAAAAGGAAATTTGAGGATGTTGATGGAAATTTCATTTCTCGAAAGAAGATGAAGAAGCAAAGAAGAGTTATGAGAAGACCTGTAAAGCAAGACATGCAGCATAGTGTTAGCAGAACTGGAGAAATTTGTTTTAATAAAAAGTGTCCTAATCCTCTTGTAAGTATAGATAAAATCTAATCTAATTTATACCAAGCACCATTTTGTAAATAACAAGCTCAGGGGCATGATAACGAGTGTGAATGTTACTTATGATTGTGTAGCAATCAGGCCTGTCTATTGAATGTGGAATCTTAAAAGATATGTACCTATATGATGTTTTTACAAATTCCAAATACATCTTTCGGTAGTTAGACAATAATAAATTGAGTATATGGGAAGATAAGATTGACTCTATGGTGTGGTGTAGGTATTTGATAACCAATAAGTGTTATTTCGAAAACTGTCCAGTATTTGAAAAAAACCCAAAGTGAAAGTTTCTTCAGGTTATGCAAATAAGCTCGCCACTTTCATATAATCTAACAAAGCTGGCAAAACATGACTATTATTATGACCTTTGCCTATCCATTTGCTAATGGTTCGTGATATGTACTGCTCAGGTATTATAGCTTTATGCAACCCAAATAATGGGAGCAGTGGTACACGTCTTCTCTGTTAGGGGAGCTGAAAGGAAACAAAGAGCACTTGAAACTAATTCTGTTTATTTTATTTCAGGGTGGAAAATGTGTATATCAACTTTGTAAAAAGTGTTGTAAAAATAAATGTTATGAAGAAGATTTAGATTGTACCGGCCACAGGATACTCGTACATACTAGACGTGAAATGGCCAAAAAGTTTTCAAAACAAGCTGATGATAAAACAGAAATAATTGCGACCTAATTCACTTGTGTAATAGATCGCAATTACTTATATATAATAACTTATAGAGATTATTTACCTATTGTAAATAGGTAGTGTACATATTAAACAAAGTTCATATGAATCACGACAAATAAAAATAACGCTGGCGATTAACCGGCGTAAAAGACGATTTAACTATAGATGTATTTCGTGGTGTGAAGTCATCGCGCTATTGGCTACCTGTACCGTGATCGCGTGCTAATATCGCGCTATTGGATATTACACGTCTGTTATTATTACTTATTTCATTAATCATCGCGGTTACGTAATCGCACACCTTTGTGGAAACACATCCGTTTCTGTCGGTCGTCCAGCTTTGTTTTAAAGTGACCCGTAACATCAGAGCACTAACTAATGTTAGTGTCCAGAAATCAAACCTGTTTTATACTTAAAAAGATAATGTTAAAACATTTCCCTTAAGTAAATTTATTTATGTACAAATAAATGATAAATCAAGTTATAATCGTTTTTAGTTTTATAAATTACCATGTCCAAAGTTTCTAGATTTAGGTAATCATCTTCCACGCAGTAATAACCAATATTTTTAGATAGAACATCTATCTTATCATCAAAATATAGGTCAATACCAAGAGCTACTATGACATGACATCCATGTAGCGATTTATTTTTAATCTTAGTTTGAATTTCAATTAAGATTAAAAATAAATGACAACTCTATAGAGGTGACCTATACCTATATATTTACTACATTGAGAGCAACCACGCCCTCGGTAGCTTAACCCGTCGATGACTATGAACCGTGTTAGATTCCTAACTTAGAATTATTATGCTTCTAAAATTAATCATGTTCCTAAAGTTACGACTTTAGGTACATGATTATGATTAGGTATCTACTATACTTAGGGTTTTCTTTTTTACCATAAAGGTACGAAACCCTAAAAGCTTATCTACTCTAATTAAATTAATAATTATGAGCTATCTATTAATAACAATAACAACTGATTACGTACGTATCACGGTCTTTGTGACGTTTACCTTTATAGATAGTTAATAAGTAGTATATCACGTGCGTCAATGTTATTCATTTTATCTCCTAGGAAACCTAATCCAAAACTTGTCAAATCTCATAAAACACGTAGGTAAACAAGTAGGTAAGTACTTTTACAAACAAGTGTTGTAGGTATTCGGATGTAAGGTACCTACAGAATTGTAATAGGTGTCTGTATTAACTGCAAATTAACTTGATACCTACTTATCGAACAGATGATGTAATCACTAATGGAATTAAAAGCTGTCTATCCAAGTGACCCCAAAGTTTATTAGGTGAAATCGTTACGAATGATGCGCGCGCATACAGTTTTGTCAACTTTTCTCTAATTAGATATGTAGTCGTGTAAGCTTAGCGTTGTTATTGTTTTATCTACTTACCTGTTAAAAGAAAATAATTTGTATTTAGGTAAATGTTAAACTTTAAGGCCTTAACACAAAAACTAGTAATAACAGTGCCTACATTATTCGTTTAAGTAAATATTTAACAAAACCAATGGACAAATGCTGTGCTCTACATTCATCACCAAGACCACAACGGAGATTAAACGGCTTGCAACTGCCACTAAACTATCAGCAAGTTATTGGCTGGTTTGTCCTTATAGCTACCGGTTCATTAAATTTCTCTATACTAATAGAAATCCAGTTTGATGAACTGAAGACCATATCTCTAGTAATTTTTACTGTCTTGTATGTGTGTCATATAGCATCACATCTCACAGCTTCGTTGATAGATCCAAGTGAAAAGGAGTTGCGGAAGCTTAAGGTTTATAATGTGCCAGAGTTCGATCGTGATGTTCATGCCCATGTTATTGAAAATGGAAGGTGCCACCTGTGTAACATACACACAAGCAGCAGAAAAACGAAACATTGTAGTATATGTAACAAGTGCGTTGATTACTTCGATCATCATTGCAAATGGCTGAACAACTGTGTCGGTCGCAGGAATTATGTAGCATTTACTGCGTGCGTAACTACAGCACTGATGATTTCGACGTTCACATCATCCTTGTGTGTGGCAGACCTTGTGATATTTTTTACAAATCCTACGTATTTAAGTACTGAAGCACAAAACTTTATTAATTGTAGTTCAATAACGAGCACGACGTCAAATAATTGTAGAAGTTCAATATCTTTTTTGATATTTTTAATATTTCTTTGTGTGATAGCTTCGGCAATAGGTTGTGCCTTATTACATTTATGCTGTTTCCACGTTTATATATCAATATTAGGTGTATCAACATACGAATATGTGATAAGAAGTGGTGAGCCAGAAGCCCCATCTTACAGATATATACGAGGTTGTTGTAGTTGCTGTAGATTGAATATATCAAATAAGAAAAAGATGTACGACGTCAGAAAGCCAAAAAATAAATCTAAAAAGCTAGAAATTTTTGAAAGTGGATCTACAGCAAGCAAATTGCGCGTGGCAAACCCACGAAGAGATATAGAAAGCGGGGAAGCTAATGTTATAAACTTTATCGGCATACTGATCAACAGTGAACTGGAGCGAGCTAGAAAAATGTTTATATACGACAACAATAAAGTACATCCACATGAGGAAAACAGTACCTAGTTGATAATATGCTCGATTTGGTACTACATTAGGGTCCGTCTGAGCCAGCAGGGCCCGGGTGGCTCCACAAAAACCCGAGACTGGTTACCGAATGGCATTGGCCTGCGGTAAGTCCCGCAAGCCTGGACCGTAGCAAGGGCCCGGGGTAAACGTTACCCAGACTATATGGCCAGTTCGACCCTGTACTACACCACCATTTTACATTTTATTAATTATTTACAAAATATGTACTTAGCAAAGATTTTATATCACTAATTGTTATTTACCTAAATAAAATATATCTTTTTGGCAAAAAAAAAAATTGAAGTTTAATTTAGTTTGGTACCCTACCTAGGTACTCTTAGAGATTACCTACCTATTCTCTCCAGTCACTATGGCTCGATATTGAGTTAAGTAGGTAGACACCTCATATTAACCATTTACCTATACAAAAGTGAGTCAAAAATTTACCACAGACGAAAAGTGCAAAAAGTAATAAACCTATTTATTTTTCAATTATTACCCATATTATATTCATAGTTGTGTTTAGCTAATTAAACATAATTATATTATCTTTTACACACCTCAATATAGTAGTACTGTAGTCTGTAGGTACCTAAGTCAAGAACCTATTTCATCATCGGTAGAAGGAATGGAATCATAGATTTAATACAATATATTACACAATATTATATTAGGTACCTAATATATAGGTGGTACTGCTGCGTCATGGTCCGACGATGACAGAAGTTTTTTTTAATCATTTTGACTATCAGCCTGGAGTCTAAACATAAGGGTAAACTTGATATGTGTAAGGTAGACGTAGGGTCGTAGGTATAAAAGATGGCTTTGAAGTAGGTAAGTATTAGATTCTATGTGTGTAAAGTTCATTTTTAGGCTTACCGGGTACCTAAGCATTTAAGGGTATTTAAGCAGTTTATATTTTTATAAGTACCTACTTAGATCCCTACGCTAAAAGAGGCCTTATAGACCAGTGCCGAAGCCTATGAAAATGGTTAAAAGTGAAAAAAAATAATAGTAGGATGAAACCATTGGAAATGGAAGAGAATATAACAAAAATTAAAGGAAAAATAAATTACGGGCGATCTGAGGTCGGGAAGTGGAAGGGGGTGAGTTTTAAGGGTAAAAAACGGATTATCTCGATTTCCGGCAAAAATACAAGTCCTATGAAAAAAAGTTAAATGGCAAAGTTGTAGGTAATAAAAAGATCTACAACTTTTGTATTCACACTTTTTTCACATAACCTCAAAATGTATGTGAAAAATTCAAATAACCAATTTTTTGGTTTTTTATTTTTATCTTTTACAAAAAGAACTTTTTTTTCACAAAATTTCGTGAAAACTTACCTTATTATGTCCCAAACACGCTGTAATTTTTTGATTTAAAATATTTATTTTTCACCTTGTTTTTAACTTAATATTGAAAAAGCACCCTAATTTTCGATCGAAAAATCTCCCGTCAAAATATCTGCTTTTTTAAAAAAGTTAGTGAGTTTTTTGTTCCTTGAAATCTCTACTTTATAAATTTAGTCACTTTTTTAAAGTATTGCGGTCGAATTTCGACAACTGAGTGACAGTCTAGTAGCAATAAATAGGCATTTACGCAAATATTTTAAAAAAGATTCTACAACTTTCTCAAAATATTGTAGATTTCTTATTAAACATTAACTTTTTTAACTTATTTGGTTGTTAATTATAGTTTAGTTTTTCGCATTTTCTGAGAAAATTTACCATAGTAATGTATATATTTTTTACGCCATCAGAAAGTAGAGATTTCAAGGAACAAAAAACTCACTAACTTTTTTAAAAAAGCAGATATTTTGACGGGAGATTTTTCGATCGAAAATTAGGGTGCTTTTTCAATATTAAATTAAAAACAAGGTGAAAAATAAATATTTTAAATCAAAAAAATTACAGCGTGTTTGGGACATAATAAGGTAAGTTTTCACGAAATTTTGTGAAAAAAAAGTTCTTTTTGTAAAAGATAAAAATAAAAAAACCAAAAAATTGGTTATTTGAATTTTTCACATACATTTTGAGGTTATGTGAAAAAAGTGTGAATACAAAAGTTGTAGATCTATTTATTACCTACAACTTTGCCATTTAACTTTTTTTCATAGGACTTGTATTTTTGCCGGAAATCGAGATAATCCGTTTTTTACCCTTAAAACTCACCCCCTTCCACTTCCCGACCTCAGATCGCCCGTAATTTATTTTTCCTTTAATTTTTGTTATATTCTCTTCCATTTCCAATGGGTTTCATCCTACTATAATTTTTTTTGGTTTCAAAAATTATCGACCCTGGTCTATTATTCATCTAAGGACAAATTCTGTATACGGACATTATAATAGATAGGTACATATTATTTGATATTATGAAAATGATGTAGGTGTATAAACGCCTACCAGAAATTCCAAACAGTTTCCAAATGCTTACGATACTGAAAAATGCTCACTAAATTGGTATAAAGGAGAGTAGGTACTTCAGTCTCGTAAGTGCTCCACGCTCCAGTCAATGAACACCTCCTAATAAATGAACAATACCCATTTCTACCAAACTGGATTTGTTTTTCGAGTTGCAATGATATTTCTTATTTCATCATCGGACAAATAATCAGATTTCTATGCATTCATACAATCGATGAAAAAAATTCTAGTTGTTCAGAGTAAGGCCCAATTTACACCGAACACGAGCCGAATTTTGCGACGAAATTGTAGGTACATAGCATAATGAACTTTATGTCAATTGTATAACATACAAACTATAATTGGACGTAGATAAGCAAAAAGGATCCAACCCACAACATGACCGAAAATGAGTTAAGTATACCAAACTGCTCGTCAAGGTCTATATTTTCGATTAGCAAAAACAATCCAAGTAAAATACGAATATTTTGACATTAAAATGACACTGGTTACCAAGCCACATGTATGGCGAACCCCTATTTTAGTTTCGTAAAAACGATCCATTCTCCTTGGATCATATTGTAAAACGGTCACTCTAAGAAACTGACACAAAACTAAAATGTTAAAAAAAATCCAAAGCATGTGGATCCTTTTAGATTATAATATTTACTTCAAATCTATGCAAAATATAAATCACTAAAAAGATTCAGAAAGCATGAATCTTTTTTGTTAAACTTAATTTTTACTTAAAAATGCAGTGGTTAAATCACAAAAACGATTCAGAACATTTGGATCTCTTTTGTTAAACTAAATTTTTACTTAAAAAATGCACTGGTTAAATCACAAAAACAATTCAGTACGCTTGGATATTTTTCACTAAACACATTTCTGTGTTTCTGTAGGTATTGATAAATACAAAGAAAGGGATCCATACACATCGCAGTCATACGAGTTATATTTAGAAAAATTTAATGAAGTGTATGGGACGACAAAAGATCCCGTGTCATTATCTAAGCTAAAAAGTATATTTTATAGGTACTTTAACCTACGGTGCAAGGGCCTGAAAAAAGATACTTGTAGTAGATGTGACGCATTTAACATCAAAATTAAAACAAGTGCTGGTGAAGAACAGGCAAAATTAATTGAAGAGAAAATGAAACACTTAAAGCGAGCTGAGGATTTAAAAAACAATATGAATAAAGATTTAAATGCTTGGCGTTTCTTTGAAGGATAAAATTCGCAACGAGGTAATCCGACAAAGAACCAAAGTTACCGACATAGCTCGCAGACTTAGCAAGTTGAAGTGGCAATGGGCTGGTCACATCTGTAGAAGGACCGACGGCCGATGGAGCAGACGTGTCCTAGAGTGGAGACCGCGACTCGGTAAGCGTAAGGTAGGGCGGCCCCCAGCTAGGTGGACCGACGACCTAAAAAAGGTCGCTGGGACGGACTGGATGCGGAAGGCGGAGGACCGTGTGCTGTGGCGCGTGTTAGGAGAGGCCTATGTCCAGCAGTGGACAGCGATAGGCTGATTGATTGATTGATTGCAAAAACTGATGAAAATTTTGAATGTTTAACGTTTGATTTAAAAAAAACCCTCCCACTGCCCCGAATCCCTACGAGCATAATTTTTTATAAACGCCAACTCTGGCTGTATAATTGCGGCATACATCCAGGCTCCGATAACAACGGCCACTGTTATGTTTGGATTGAAGGCGAAGCTGGTAGAGGCGCCCAAGAAGTGGGATCGTGTTTGATTAAATATATAAAAACATAAACTTAATCCAAAAGTCCAAAATTTGGTTTTGTGGAGTGACTGCTGTGGGGGCCAAAACCGCAACATTAAAATCGTACTCATGTTAAAGGCAATATTAAGTTCACACCAAACATTGAAAACGATTACACTCAAGTATCTAGAATCGGGTCACACATTTTTGCCCAATGATACCGATTTTTCTAAAATAGAGGCACAGTTAAAATACCACGAAAGAATTTACACAGCTGACGAATATGTCGCAGTAATAAAAAAAAGTAAGAAGAAAAATCCTCTTCAAGTGCAGAGAATGGAAAAGAAAGACTTTTTTAGTACAAAAAAAATTGAGAAAAATATAGTTAATCGGAAAGTTTTTTTGGATAAGACCAAAGCTAACTGGCTACAAACAAAAGAAATATTACTGAAAAAAGAAGAAAAGTACGTTATATTTATGAAAACTCAAAACGAAGACCAGTTTCACGAATTGAATATAGAGAAAAAGATAAAAGGAAAATCTTTGGAGGTATCCGAAAACGATTTCACATTACTATGGCCAAATGGGAAAGAAATACCACAAGCAAAATTAGACGATTTGGAGTCAATCTTTGACTATATACCTAAAGACTGCCTGGATTTCTATAAATCTCTAAGGGGCAATCCGAGTCTTCATGACGATATGGACGGGTTTGGCGGTGAACCGGACTTCGCACAGGAAGAAGAGTAAATTAGAATGATGTTTTATATAAAGAATAAACAAAATTTTAGAAAGCTAGTTGTTTTATTAATGAAATGAACAATTTTTATCGAGTTAAGTGGCAATTAGCTACTTTGAATCGTTTTTGCGAAATGGAAATGAGCTTAACATAATTGAAAATAGCTTTTATCAAAAAGGATCCTAACACACATTTAGCTGAATATCTCAAGAAATAAAACTAAACTCAATAAAAAATATTTGTATGAGTAAAATATACATTGACATACACACATTTTCTTAAGAAACAATAAACGCAAGCAAGTCTATTAATGAGCAAACACAGGTTAAACTTCAATCTTCAATAACTCAAATGTAACATTTTGTGGAATGGATCCTTTTTGCTTATCTACGTCCAATTAGGAGCCAAAAAAGGTCACGCGTCTTCCGGGGAATCCTCGCGCATTCTCGAGAATTCCCCTAGCTACCTACTGTCTGTGGAATCCGCGGGAAGTGGCGCGAACGGGGTATCGGTCACAGCAGAGCTTGTGCCAAGCGTTTACGAAACAGGTCGTGTGCGTACTATGCAATCTATAATAAAACCGGCCAAGTGCATGTCGGGTCACGCACAATGTAGGGTTCCGAAATTGCCATTCCCAATAAAGCGGACTAAGAATAAGGTATCTTTGGTTTCAGCATAACTTTTTTTTACAAGCTTTTATTTAGCTTGCAATGTATGTTAGTTTGTTAGTTAGTTTGTATGTTAGCAAATCTTGTGAGCTAGATTTGAAGTACTTCCCGGTGTTTGATGGAGCTGAAATTTGGTATACCGACGTAACATCAATGACAATGCAATAATATGGTACCATGGAGCTGGTCTGATGATGCAGTCGGAGGATGGCCATAGGAACTCTTCAACGAAACAAGATAGCCGCGTCGGGTTTTAGTGTTTTGGATTTATCTTGATGAGAACTATATTATTAGATGGGTATTCAGAACCTGATGATGAAGCCGGAAGGTGGCCATGGCAACTCTTCAAGGAAACAAAAAAGCCATGTCGTGTTTAGGTGTTTTGGATTAATCTTGACGAGAACTATATTCCTAGGTGAGTGTTGTGGACGTGATGATGAAGTCGGAAGGTGGCTATGGCAAATCTTTAATGAAACAAGATAGCCGTATCGTGTTTTAGTATTTTTTTGATTTATCTTGACAAGTACTATTTTCTTAGATGGGTGTTCAAGAAGTGATGATGAAGTCGAAAGGTGGTCATGGTAACTCTTCAACGAAACAAGATAGCCGTGTCGCCTTTGGGTCTTTTGGATTTATCTTGACGAGTACTATTTTCTTAGATGGGTGTTTAGGACGTGATGATGAAGTCGGAAGATGGCTCTGATGAACACTTTAATGAAACAAGATAGCCGCGTCGTTTTTGGATTTGTTGATATAGCTTCATGGCTAATATATTCTTGGGTTCTTTTAAAAATATTTAATGCATAAACACCCATGTATTACATAAATACACTATAAAAGCTTGTATTTAAAAATATTTTTTAAAATATAAACTTATTTATACTTCCAAGGAGGCAATCAAGCATACGGTCCGCCTGATGGTAAGCAGTTACCGTAGCCTATGGACGCTTGCAACACCAGGGGTATCACTCGCGCGTTGCCGACCCTTTAGAAACCTTATAACTCCTTTCTTGAAGAACCCCATGCTACTTGTCTTTCGAGAAAACCTCCGCAGGGAGCTCATTCCACAACCTAATCGTACGTGGGAGGAAATTCCTCTGTAACCGTACAGTGCGGCACGATATAAGTTCTAAAATGGGAGGATGAACTCCCTGTCGGTGGCGGGAGGTGCGTTGATAAAATGTGGCCGTGGGAATCATATCAAACAACTCCTCGGCACACAGCCCGTTGTACAGACGGTAGAACACACAGAAGGAGGCAAAGTCTCTCCTTAAGGTAAGTGGATCGATACCGCTTGTGAACTTGGGATAGTAAACAATCCTCACAGCGCGTCTTTGGATCGAGTCAAAAGGTCCAAGCTAGTATCCAGGTGCTCCCGCCCAAAGGTGGCAGCAGTACTCAATGTGGGGCCGAACTTGCGCTTTGTAAAGTACCGATCTTTGGCCCGCAGTGAAGTACCGCTTTGCTCTGTTGAGCACACCGAGCTTCCTAGATGCCAGCTTGGCCTTGTCCTTTAAGTAATGACGAAACTATGTAACTCTCAAAACATAGGACAATGGTAACAATTTTGGTAGTCTTGAAATAAGTCGCATTAAAAGGGTCGCGGGGAAGCGCATATTTTTTTTTTTTTTCTTAAATTTAATTTTGTATGGTATATTGGGTTCCGTCCCTTTTTGTTAACACTAATATTGTAACTCATACCAAATTGTAAATGTTATACATACTCTGGCAATTAAACAGAGTGGTCCGAGTTTCTTGCCAATTCTTCTCGAGGCCTAGTCAGCGAATTGGCCGTAGGGAAAAAAGTATGCTGGCATTTGTTTTTATGACGTTCATAAGTATCATGTATTTGATCTAAATGAATAAATGAGTTTGACTCTGAAGGGTAGTCCCTCCCTCCGCCTGGCGGCATATTAAATTTTGAAATTTAAAAATGTCCGTAGGGGGTCGCAGTTCTAACCTAACCTACTAATTATTTTAATATGGTCAGGTATTTCTACTCCTACGTCTATTACAGACTACGAAAATTACAAAAAATCCGACTCATTTCCACAATTAATTTTTTTTTTATTTACGAAAAAAATACGGGAAATTATAGTTATATAGAAAGGTTTGAGACAACCCGGCTTTTACTAATTTAATTAATTAATCGGCTATTACTCGTAAAGTCTACTTAGCTGTGATAGGTTTCCTTTTAATTTCGTTATAATATATACTATATGAAAAAAATCACGGTAGTATTTGGCCGGCAAAGGAGGGGGACACTAATATTCCACAAACAAATCTCTCAATCAAAAAACTGTCTTATGCAATATATTCAAAAGACCTATTCAACAATACCCAACACCATGGGGTAGTTAAGAAAATAAAATCATCCTCACTTTACATGTACAGGAGAAACCCTAAAAAAAATAATTTTCAAGATTTTATTTCACCACTTTGTCGGCATGACTAATATGTATCATTGTCGTCGTCGACGTTTCGACATTGACGACGACGACGATACATATTATTCATGCTAAATTACAGCTTACTAGGACTACTAGTCTCTGAGCTAAGCTGCGGACAGACGGACGGACATAGCGAAACTATAAGGGTTCCTTGTTTACTTCGGAACCCTAATAAAAATGAATCGCTTAACATGTTGCTAAGCGCAAATCTCGAGAACAGCTGAACCGATTTTCGCTAATTCTTTTTTGCTATGTTCGTTATTGTCAGAAGGTTCCTTACCTAAAAAAATTAACGTGTGTGTGCACCGAGGGACCATACCGGGATTTTGACCGGTATGGTCCCTCGGTGCACACACACTTAAGAAAGTTGAGCTGAAAACAGTTTAACCCGGGCGAAGTCGGGGCGGGCCACTAGTATGCAATAACATATGGCGATATAAAAATAAGATTCAAGTCAACCATTCTTGTCAAGTAAAAGATCTACATAGACTGAAGGCGCAGTCACGCGAATTCGCTGGAATGCGCGAGAATACTCGACCATTCCAGCAAATTCGCGCGCCTTCTTGCGTCATGAGGCGAAATTCATACTTCCATTCCATTTCGCGGCGGTGTAAATTGAGCCCTTTTCTCAGAATAAATGTTTAACAAAATATCCGGACAAGCGCGAACCGAACTCGTGCATGAATGTTTCCGTCTCAGTACACAATGGCGGGAAACCTTGATGGTTTTCATTTGTGATGAGTTGTCATTAAAGAGGCATTGTGCAATACGCATTTAGTATTTTCGGCAATATTAATAAATACAAAATCACAATCAGCTCCAGTTTATTATTATCAATTACCATACAGTAATAACTTGTAAATTTCATAAATATCATATTAGTTTCAACAAAATAATTATATTAAAATAATGCTTGAAGTTTATCTCCTTCCCCAAAATTATTGTATACATAATAAATTATTTCCCAGTTTGCAAAACTTAACACTAGTTTATTTAGTTTTTAAACAATTCATAATATTTGAATGACACATTATATCTACGTCATTGTTTCATAATTATGTTAAGTCTTGCATCAACAAGGAATTGGCTGGTAGTTGTGATGTTTAATCACGTTTGCGACGACGGTTCTGTTCCTCCTGAAAAAAAAACATTGTAAAAATTTAATTTGCATATTAAGTGTGAATAATAATAATTATAAAAACTAAAGAAAACTTTGATGGGTCAAAGGTAGGGAAATATCACTTATATTAACTGCTTACACAGTTTTTTATAACTGTAAAGACACAAATTTTGGCTCATATTTATGGCGTAATAGGGGCTGGCAGTCTAGGTTGCCTTTTAGTCCTGTGCAATAGTTCCTGCCAAGACAAAAAATGGGTTTACTTTATAGTTAAATTCCCTACAAACATTATTTCAACTAAAACCAGACAAATCAGTTTCTTATCAATTCTTTTTGTGGCCATACTGCTTCTCATGATCAGAGAATTGGCTGTAGGAAAAAGTATACATATCTTTTGCTTTTTGCTGTTCATGAGTAAAATGTATTTGAGTTTATTGAATAAATGAGTTTTACTATGATTTAAAATATTAATTAAAGATCTGTGATGGTAAACTTAGTCTATTACATTGATATGGCCAAATTGTTAGACCATGAGCTAGCTAGTATACAAACCTTTTGGGACAGAATAATAAGCAGTCTTCTGAACATTCCAATGAAGTCAATGAACAGTTCCAGAGCATGTTGCACAAAGTCCTTGCTGCCCATGCGGCGCTTCTCAATGATCAGTTGGGTGTCAAAGAGCACAAAGCCACACATGAGCATCAGTCCTAGGTAGAGGTGGGCCTGGAAAATATTTAAAAAATTAATGCAACATTCATTTACTCATAATAAAATTATACATAGAATCTCTGTAAGTCAAACTTCAAGGGAGATGCCATAAAAATTAAGTTAGTTTTCGATTTCAGGTTGTATATTAAGATTACATGTCATGTAATTTCGAGATTGAGGTGATTAGTGTTACCAACACCATACCAAGGGTTGTTGGTTCAACCGCATGGAACAAACCCCTAGTGTGATCCTGAAATATTTTCAAATCTAGATATACTTATGTAAAAGTGAATTGTAAGTTTGTGGAGTCCCTTGCAACATAGGGCTTGTTCCCTTGTGTGGTAGTTTTCTGAAGAGTGGAGAAAGTCTTTCCCTGGGAAAACTGCTTGCTTGTATGGAACACTACCTCTCTTAGCCTTACTTTGATGGTTACAATGTAGAATAAATAAATTATAATAATAAATCAATGTATTGCAAGTTTTGTTAGAGAATGTGGCATAACAATAACACCACACAAAATACAATAGCACAAAGAATGTTCAGACCTCATTAACATTAATGATATTTGTTAATGTAATAAGTATGGCCTTGATTCAAGCATGGACTTTATACACAAACTAAAATGGATACAAAAATATTTCACTTACTTGGTATAAGAAGTGGGACTGCATGAAGAGATTGACTAGAGTCATGAGTGACATTGAAGTGAACAAAGTCATGAGGGTTCCTCCAAGGAACAGCCAGCTGCCACGTTCAGCCAGCATGGCAGCAATAGAGAAACATACAAACACTAATGTTGTGCCCAGCAGAGCAGTCACGATGATTGAAGGATCGACAAAGCTAACATACTCCAACAATGGCCCCAAGCTCATTCCTGAAATAATTTACATAACATACTATTATACCTGTCTCCAATTGGAGATAATGGAAGACAGGCTGGACCAGCCTGGCTTCTAATACATACAATAGAAGCAAATAAATTAATTGTTTATTCTACATTCATAATTGAAATAATTTTTTGGTTATTTATTTTCATTGATTTATAATAGAATTCTTAATGACTCATTCTACTTTTTTTAGATGTGAGCATTTTTTTATTTTGTTATCATAATAATATTAAATATTTAATTAAAGTTAACAGCTCCTAATTAACATTTGCATAAGTAAACTGGTTATCTTAACAGTATAAAAACTCTTTCATTTTATAAACAAGATTGTAGGTAGAATATAAAAAAAAATACCTGATGTAAGTCCAAAACCTAAGAGATATCCAAGACGTAGATTTGTATTTTTGCCAGTATCAGGAGTGGCAATCAACATCAACATTAGACCAGCTCCAACAATGGCAGACAAGATACCAGCTTGGAACCAAGTATACATGTCAACATAGACCCCAGCCACGGATGAGGCACAGGTCAACATTAAGGTACCGTAAACATTTTTAAGATGTTGGCGCACAGGAGGCTCCCTAAAAGAATTATAAAACACGTAAAAATTGTCAAAATCATTATTATTATTTGGAAGGTACTTTTAACTTTATCATCATCACATCTTGCAGGCTTTACAGAACAAAACATTAAACTGGAATGGATGGATTACTGAATCCATCCATTGCAGTTTGGATGAATTCAGTAATCCATCCATTCCAGTTTACTACAGTATATACTGGTATATTTTAATATGAACATTACAATATTGAACAATAAAACATTGTATTGCAAATCTGTAATGTTCTAGAATGACGTCGTCATTAATTAGCCTTGAGTAACAATTTATCTGTGACAAATACTTAATGTAAATATATTACTATTGTAAAAGAAGTATATCAACTAAATAAACAGTGTTATACTTACAGACGATTCTGAAAGCTGTTGATGAAAGTTTGAAGATTAGGAGTCATGATGATGAGCTCACTGAAAATATTCAACTTTGATTTTCTGTTATCAAGTAGATCGCAGTTTCTTTAAACTTTGCACAGAGTTGCCGTTGGAAGTGAATCGTACGATGCAAGACTATAAACTGATTATTTATTTTTAGAATGAGCACAAGTCACAACTTCGATATGAAACAATGGTGATTTTGACGAAATTCCATTCCAATTGCCATTACAATTTTTTTTTACATAATATTTCTTTCTGGTATTGAACTGGTATTCTCGATATATGAATAGACAATAAAATAAATAGTAATATAGCGAAATATTTCTAAACCGTTGCAGAAGTAAAATAACTTATGCGTGGCTGAAAAAAAAAAAGAGCCGATGAGGTGCTTATTGGATTAAAAGACTAAAATGATGTTGGTTTAATTACAAGTTACAGTTAAAACTCGTTATAGCAATATTAGCTTATTGCTTTGCGCCTAGCGGAACCCAACGCTAGTCCTTTCAGTTCTAAGTGTTCTTACATCCTACAACCCGAATACATTTTATTTGTTAATTAATATACTTTTTTTTTAATAAAATTGTTTTCTTGGTTTGTAATGTACCATTAGCTCTCATTCGTTATATATTATTATAACCAATCATAATTTACCACGAGCACTGACCTCTAGAACACAACACAAGACATATCAGTGACAAGTGGACCAGATATCGATCAGTGTTGCGCTTTAATAAAAACTTAGCTTTTGTTATGGCTCCATCCTGCCCAAATGCTGCCAACGTCAAAACATACCTTCGTCTTGCCTTCGTCGATGACGACGATGACGTGTATAAGGATGTCCAATAAAGCTACTTAGTCTATATCTATGTCGATGTGTCGTATCATATCTTAATATATATATTTCTTGTGTGCGTGTGTATGTGACTGAACTCCTCCTAGACGGGTGGACCGATTTTGATGAAATTTTGTGTGTGTGTTCGGGTAGGGCCCTGGATGGTTTAGATTCACAATTGGACCCGGTAGGTGGCGCTGCTGTCGGTATTTCAGCTTTTTCCGGCAGGACGACATCTGCCAGGTCCACTAGTTATTATTATAAAGCTTTGGTATCAATCTGCTAATAATATGCATGCTCAATAGACTTTAAAAACAGTTTACTGCTTTCTAATTTCATTTCATTCTAGATAAAAAAATGAATACTTATGTTACTTGAATGATACTACAATAGTACGTACTTAGTTTTACAGTGTTGACTAATTTATGAACCCTGCTTAGCTCATATAGATATCTTCTGACACATATAGTTTGTCACTGCTAGTCGGGTGGATTAGCAAGGTTATAAATTAATAAAACATTTAATATTATTTATTCTTGCAATAATGTCAATACATTTCATATTTTAGTAATAATCACATTACTCATCATAACCATACCATCTCATATTTCGACATGAGCCATTTTACACAATTAAAATACTTACATAGATAATTCTCTATGGCACCGAAGTCACTACATAGTATAAAATCTATTGTATATTTAGTATCAGCATTGCATTGCATTGCAAGAAGAAGAGGATCCGTGCGAAGCCGCGGCGGGTCGCTAGTAATACATATAGTCAAAAATATTTAGAACAGACAAAAAGTACAACTACAATAGAACGAAACAATAGCACCTTAACGCTAAGTGCGATCTTTTTCAGGCATTAATATAATAATATTATAATATTTTTCTGGACAACTCACACAACGCCATCTGATCCCAAACTAGGCATAGCCTATACTATGGTAATCAGACAACTGATAAACATTCTTATACGAGGGGAGGTCCAAAAGTTCGTGGAATGGAGGGGATGGAGTGGGGATAGGGATGCTTGCTTAGTGTCATACTAATTGTGGACTCATCATTAGTATATAAGCTGAGTTTCAGCCTAATTGCGTCATTCGTTTACGAATACTCGCCTGATAAACAAGTCAATCCGGAAGAACATTAAAACTATGGAGAAAATTGAACACCGTGCTGTAATAAAATTCCTTACCAAGCAAGGAAAGACCGCTCAAACCATTTTGAATGAAATGGGAACCGTTTATGGGGACCAGTGCCCTAGTAAATCAATGATTTACAAGTGGCATGGTCTTTTTAAACATGGTCGGGAGTCGATTGAAGACGACCCTCGCTCAGGAAGGCCAGTTGAGGCCACCACATCAAACATCATCGAAAAAGTGGAGAAAATTGTACTGGAAGATACCCGTTTAAAGAAAAAACAGATATCTGCATTAGTTGGAGTATCAGATACCACCATTTTGCGAATCCTACATGACCATCTGGGTATGACAAAAGTCAGTGCAAGATGGGTACCGAGAATGCTCACACCGATTCAGAAGCAGCAACGCGTCGATGCTTCAAAACAATTTTTGGAGTTGTGTGGAGACGAGCCTGCACAGATTTTGGAGCGAATTGTTACCGGAGATGAAACATGGGTTCATCACTTTGAGCCTGAGTCCAAACAAGAGTCCATGCAATGGCACAAAAAGGGGACACCACCGCCAAAGAAGTTCAAAGTGTCGGAGTCGGCTGGAAAGTTGATGGCTACTGTTTTTTGGGATTGTGAAGGGATTCTACTAATTGATTATAAAGAAAAGGGAAGGACCATAACAGGAGAATACTACGCAACGATTCTAGAAAAATTAAAGGAGTCCATCAAGGAAAAACGTCGAGGAAAACTGACCAAAGGTGTTTTGCTTTTGCAAGACCACGCACCGGTTCACAAGAGCAGAGTTGCAATGGCTGCTCTGCACACACATGGCTTCGAATCGCTAGTCCACCCACCCTACAGTCCAGATCTGGCCCCAAGTGATTTTTATTTGTTCCCTAATTTAAAAAAAGACCTAAGGGGACGGAAATTTTCCGACGACAATGAAGTAAAGGAGGCAATTTTGGCTCATTTTGCGGCAAAAGATAAAAAATATTTTTACGACGGTTTAGAAAAATTAATTCATAGATCTAATAAATGTATTCAACTTCAGGGTGATTATATTGAAAAGGAAAAATAGTTTTGTTGTTTCATTTTATTTCAAACCCTTCCATTCCACGAACTTTTGGACCTCCCCTCGTATATTTAAGTCCTCAGTTTATTCATCAATGGTAAGTGCACCGCTGTTGAAGTCATTGATAAGGTCATGTGGGGACCTGCCCTCGACTGTGCAGCCGACAGACTATGCAGTCTCTCCTTCCTGTACCGGAGAGGCAACGTGCCATGGAACGCGCTTTCATGGTCTTGGCTATGCTAATTATATCTTCAAGTGTGATGTTGCCACTGTGTTTAATGTTCTTCTGCTTCTTGCGGTCACGTGGAGGCTCCTTGAGTGCTCTGATGATCAGGGCAGCTGCAGATGGTACTACAGAAATCTGAGCTTGTCTGTTCTGTACAATCAGCTGCACTGTGATCTTGAGACCCTTCCAGTCACTGGTGGCTTTGGCGATGTCGTCACCAACCTTCTTGGGGGAGAGACTAAGAGGACCGATTTTAGGAGTTAACGGTGATGTGGTACCAACTTCTCCACCGACGCATCGCAAGTTTACGAATTTAATTACATTAGGATCGAACTTGGGCGCCATTGTGATGATTTATTAAAATACTAATTAACGTATTTCAAATTATTCCAAGAAGATTAACTTGGATTAAAATGGCGAACGTTTTACAACGTTGACAGCTCACCAGACATGCATATTATAGATAAATAACACTGAGACACAGAACAAACAATCGTGCTCATCACACAAATATTTGTCCTGGGTGGGAATCGAACCCACGACCACCGGTTTAGCAGTCAAAGTCACTAATTACTAGACCAACAGGCCAGTCCAAATTATTACGATGTCGCAAAGAATTACAAAAGTTACTGACAATGCCTTTTGGTATCGTATTTTTTTTATAATTCACCGAACAAGGATTTATACTTTGCTATAACCTATATAAAATACTAGTATTATGTTATCTGTGCTATAACTATGTTCATGCATGACATATATAATTACTATGGGACTCCCATAATAATTATATATGTCATGAATCCATCCATCTCAGCCATAAGACGTCCACTGCTGGACATAGGCCTCCCCCAAGGTCTTCCACATCATTCGGTCCTGAGCTGACCCTGTCCATCGGTTGCCCCTTTACCAGGTCGTCGGTCCACCTTGTTGGAGGCCTGCCATAATGGGAGTGTGTTTGTATTATAAATTCATTAAAGTATAAGTTTATCGACACTATGTATGTATGTGTCTCATATGGTATCGGATTGGTCATCGCGCACACGGTTTCACATCCCTATTGAAGAAGACAGAGAAAGGAAACTACGAACGAAAGGGAAAGAACATAACCTTAAAATAAACGTGTGGTGTAAACACAACACTTCACACGCTGGTAAAATAATTGTATTTTTAGTTGTAATATATAATGAAACTTTCTTAAAATGGGGAAGAAAACTAAAGTAGGAAAACAACGAAAAGATAAATACTACCAACTCGCGAAAGAAACAGGTACATAACTATATCAGAGGCGATGTAATTGTGCAATAAAAATGGACATGTGTGATGTGTAAAAATAAAATATAATCTTGTTATTTTAGGTTACCGTTCAAGAGCTGCTTTTAAATTGATACAGTTGAATAGGAAATTTGGGTTTTTACAAAAATCACGAGTATGTATCGACTTATGTGCGGCGCCCGGTGGTTGGATGCAGGTGGCTCATCAGAACATGCCAGTTTCCAGTGTGGTCATTGGTGTAGATTTATTTCCAATCAAACCAGTGCCTGGCTGCATCGGCCTCACTGAAGATATAACAACTGAAAAATGTAAAACAGCAATAAAGAAAGAAATAAAAACATGGAAAGCCGATGTAGTACTTCATGATGGTGCCCCTAATGTTGGTTTGAATTGGATTCATGATGCTTACCAACAAGCATGTCTCACATTAAGTGCATTGAAATTAACAACAAATTTTTTGAGAGAAGGAGGCTGGTTTGTGACTAAAGTGTTTAGATCTAAAGATTATCACGCACTCTTATGGGTCTTGAAACAATTTTTCAAAAAAGTCCATGCAACTAAACCACAAGCTTCTCGTAATGAGTCTTCAGAAATCTTTGTGGTTTGTCAAGGTTACATAGCCCCTGATACTATAGATCCTAAATTTCTCGATCCCAAAAATGTATTTGAAGATTTGGATATAGTGAAAAAGCCACACATGAACATCATGCACCCTGAGAAACAAAAGAAAGCTAAAGCTGAGGGTTATCAAGAGAATGATTACACTACACACCACAAAGTTATGTTGTCACAGTTCTTGGACCCTGATCAAGACCCTATTGATTTGCTTCAAGGATGTTCTGAGGTACATATTTTGGTTTATTTTATTACAGAACATAGTATTATAGTTCTTTCTGAAAGCAGGAGGCTGAGGTGTATTACCTCAATGTTTTGCCAGCTATGATTGGTTCTATACATACATAATACATGCATACACAGCCTAATGGGTGTGTATGTATGTTGCGTATACATACACAGCCTAATGGGTGTGTATGCATTGCCATATGCCCTGCACAATTTTTAAATGCCTACACAGAAATTTGTGATAAGACTGCCCGATACTACCAAACTTATACGGGGTTCACATCCAGGACCTCTGCATATAAAGTGAAAGCTAAAATTTTGCTCTAGGCTTTAAAAATCTTTACTATACCATACTATAACTATTATAAATTTATCAAAGTGTAGATATAAGATTTTTAATTTTTGATTGATTAGTGGTATTTCAAAAGTTATATAAAATCATGTTGTTGAATTTTACAGATAGTGTTGGATGATAAAGCTGTAAGAGAACATCCTAAGACAACTGCTGAAATAAAAGAATGCTGTAAAGACATCAAGGTTCTAGGTAGAAAGGACTTGAAGTCTTTGTTGAGTTGGTTCAAACATATGAAAGAATTGAAAGCCTCGCAGGTAAAATTAAACTCTATTGGCATAGTCTCTGATAATATTCAACACATTATGCTTTGTGTGTTCTAAAATCTCATGTTTATACAATTATATTCTGGTAAACATGGTTCATTTATTCCACAGAATAAAACAGAGGAAAAAGATGGCAGTGATCAGGAAACTAAGGTGGAGGCAGATGAAAATAAGGAGGAGGATGGTGATGATGATGTTGATGAAAAAATTGCTGGTCTTCAGGTATGTTTTCAAGTGATTTTAGGAACATGGATTTAAGAAAGTAGATATTTAAGCTTTTGGTTTTAAGTTGTATACTAGTTGAATTACCCTCTTATGTTGTATACTAGTTGATTTACCCTCTAGATCAGGGATTTCTAAAGTCATCTATATCGACCCATTGGGATCGAAATTGGATTTCCAGGTGTCAATATCTGAGGTATTAGTTAATTTTGGAAAAGGGGTCTCTTGCCCAAAATAGTTTAGGAATCGTTGCTGTACATAATATCTTCTAATTTTATTTATGCTGATAAATAGTTTAGGAATCCTTACTGTACATAATATCTTCTAACTTTATTTATTAATAGGTACTGATAATTATTTTTTTTAGGATGAAGAAAGGCGTCAATCAAAACGTAAAAGAAAACAATTAAATAAACAAAGACAAAAGTTGGCTGAAAAAATGAATTTGAAAATGGTACTTAAAGGTGATGATGGCCCTATATTGGAGAGTCATGACATGTTCAAGCTTGCTGACATTAAAAATGCAGAGGTAAAATATCATGAATAAACTATAACTTTTTTATCCATAATTATGTATCAGCCCATATTAAGGCATTAGAAATTCAACTTTTACTTTGTAAAATACTATAAAATAATGTTTTCAGTCACTATATTCACTGATTTAAACTGAATTGGATGATTGGTAAAAATAGACCCTTTATTTATTGGTAACAGGGCTCATATTCTAAGAGCTGACTGGACAGGTACCACTGCAGAGTACCATGATATTATTCTACCCCTTGATAGTAATGTGTGAATCAGGCACTGTTATGTCACAGTTGGCAATGTCTGAGCTTTGTGAAGGCACTAATGAGTGAAGTGAGAAAACGCCTCAGGCAAGCTGACATAGGCAACAATATCTGCTTATGCAGATATTGCAGCCTATGTAAGCTTGCCTGAGGAAAAAGCATTATGTCACACATAAGTTTGTAAAAATTTATAATTTTAAATATAGACATTGTTGAGAACTGGTATTAATATAAATGATGTATTCATAACTCTACCTTTTTTAATTTTAGGAGCTGGCACGCATGGTGGACCAGCAGCCTGACATAGTTGCTGAAGACAGTGATGAGTCAGATGATGAGTTAAAAGTAAAACCTAAATATATGAAGTATGACACAGAAGAATCTAAATTAGACTCATCAGGCCTCTATTATAAAGATTCAGACAGTGAACTTGAATTGGAATCAGATTCTGACAATGAACAGGATAAAGAAACATTAGGTAGAATATTGTTATTAAATATACTTACTGTACCTGCAAAATTATTTAGGTTAAGTGATTGTACTTGATTTAATTCTTTATTAGTTTTTAATGTCTACGAATTGTATTAAAAATCTGCCCTAATTGTAAATATTTTTAAGAATATCTGATTGTTCCGCGCTTAGTAACCGTCAGTTTAGATTTCATCGTAACAGATTCACTGAGGACACTGTTGGTCTACAAACAAAGCTTTTACCCTCATTTGGGCGACGAATGATACTTGTGACGTCTTCCTAGATCTAAGGTTTTTTTACTTAGGACTACTATACGTATGTTCTTACGGAAACTAAGAGACTCGGGAATTAGCAATGTCTTAGATAGGTGCCGAAGTTGCAATGCCGGGCTCTTTGACATAACTTTCGGTGTACCCCAAGTCTGTATTCTAGGTCCAACTATAGTCTTCATCTGTCTAAACAAAATCTTTCTTCCTCTTTAGGAATAGTTCTTAGTGTATACATCATAGTGTGTTAAGAGGGTTTAGAGAACTATTCCTAAAGAGGAAGAAAAATGATGTTGTATAGGTATGATAATGAATATAGATATATGTATAATAATAGATATTTTATTACGAAACTAATAAAACTGAAATACAATGTTGTATTTTTTGTTTCAGCATTCTCAGATTCAGACAACGAAAACAAAAAGATTGCAAAACTTACAAAACTGAATACTTTACAAAACAGTCAGTTAGCAAAATCAACCACTATACCGAAGAATCACCCACTATTAACCGATTTGGATAATAGAGATCCTGTATCAAAACGCTCTATGAAAGCAGAATTATGGTTTCAGAAAGACAGTTTTAAAGATATAGATGAAGATGACGATGAAGGTGTTGATTTAGACAAACTCGCGGAATCTTACAAAGAAAAAGGCAAGAAAGTTGCTGAAGAGACCATGCTGAATAATGCAAAATCTACAGCTGTAAAAAGAAAATTAGATGATGATAGTTCTGATGATGATTCTTCTGATAGTGATTATGAAGTTGAGGAGAATGTGAATCCAACTAACGGTAAAGCTGGAGCTAAAGCGAGTCAAAAGGATAAAGATGGGTTCGAAGTTGTTTCCCAGGATCAAGGTATTTACAGAAATATTTACTTAGGTTAAAAATACGACTTAAGAAAAATATGTAGTGGCTGTGTCAGCAAATGCAAGTTTTAATACATTATGGAAAATATGTCAAATTACTAATATGAACATCTTTCACAGACTTAAAAAGGCTTAAGAAAAATCTTAAAATGGATGCAGAGACACTTGCTCTTGGCACTATGATAGCAACATCGAAAAAATTCAAAAGAGATCTCATTGACGATGGTTGGAATCGTTACGCTTTCAATGATAAAAATCTGCCTGATTGGTTTGTCGATGATGAGAAGAAACACATGAAAAAACCAGTCATTGTACCCGAGGTAAAGTTTTCATTTACTTTTTTTTTTAATAGTTCTTGTGATAACTATGCTTATTGAAAATTGATAGAGTTAATGTTAATATCGATCGGTAATTGACTGCTAAAACAAAGACAAATTGTTATGTTATCAATGCTTGCATAAGATTATATCTGAATTTCAAACAGCTTTAAGAATAGAATGGAGTATCTGTTCTTTTTTCTTCTTATCGTTTGGTTGGTGGACCAACCTGTAGACAGAGTTATTTAGGTCGCCCATATTCAAGCCTCTGTCGTGATCTAACGACTGTTACCAGTCGGAACCGACTTTTAACGTGCCCTCCGAAACACGGAGACGCTCAAATGAAATACCACTATGCGGTCACCCATTTATAGGGTTACCGAGCCCCACATAGCTTAAACCGCTGATCGTTTACCGAACAGCGAGTGCACCTGGCTATAAGCACTACAGAGTATCTGTTGAATAATGGTTTGTTTATTAATTTTAACTACTAAAGTTATATTATTGCTATAAATGTTTTTCTCTTTACGTTATTACGTAATAAACCTTTAGAATTCAATTTCAAATGTATAATGTTGCTTTGCAGAAGTACACAGAAGAATATAAAAACAAACTTCAGGATATAAACGCCAGGCCTATTAAGAAAGTAGTAGAGGCAAAGGCAAGGAAGAAGAAGCGCATGATTAAGAAAATGGAACGCGCCAAGAAGAAGGTTGAAGCTGTGATGGAAAATTCTGACATGTCAGAAAGAGAAAAAGCTCAACAAATAAAGCATCTCTACAAAAAAGCACAGACAGAAGGAAAGAAGAAAGTCACTTATGTGGTTGCTAAAAAACATAATACCGGTAAGCGGATGAAACGACCTCAAGGAGTTAAAGGACATTACAAGGTGGTCGACCCTCGGATGAAGAAAGACATGCGCGCGCAAAAGGCCAAGGAAAAAACTAAAGGTCGCGGTAAAAAGGTCAAACCATCTAAACCTAATAATACTCCCCCGAAAAAGAAAGGCAAGAAGGCAAAATAATTGGTTCTAGAGCACCTAATTGTTATAAAAACGTTCTAGAATAAATCTCCTTTATTTTTTAATTAATAAATGTATATAATTTTATTTGCATTATACAGTTTTTCATTGCAAAAGCTTAGACGAAAAAATAGACTTAACTACTACAATTCATCAACATGAGATAGGTACATTTATAAATGTCTATGAAATACTTATTTAAACCCGTTAGATTTATTGTTGTACGGTATTCGAGCTATGTTCAAAAATAATGTTTAAAATAAAGTTGCATGTACTTATTGTGTATGGTATAGTAACTTAATAAGTAATTCCTTACCCGGGTAAATTAATGTTATAGATGTTGACCCTTGGTCAACTGACCCTTGGTATTTATGTGGAAAGTACTTATATTACAAAGATTATTTTTACCACTAAGGTCAGGGTGATATTTGAATCTATGTGCGTCATTCGGTGGAGTTCAGGGACAGACACGCCATACAAATGATATCACTTCGCCTGGTGGCCTTGGTGTCTAATTCTGATTCGCTCTAACTACGCCGTCTGCCTACTAAGTACCTACTATTGAGCGACTTTATATTTTGCAGTATGAGTAGGTATACTGTATCACTATGCTTTTGACCTTTAAGTTTAATATTCGTTATCACCATGAATAACATGGACAACTAAAATTCCCTTACTCGTGTCATCTAGAACTCCTGTTTGTCCATTGCTTAGTTGGGTATATTATTTTAAGCATTTTGGTATTAAAATTGTGTAGGTAGGTACTGTTACTTCTAGATATTTTAGCTGTAAGTCTAATGTAAACAAGTTCTTCTGACGTAAATTTTCTTCCAAGTCTGTAAATAGGGTTTGCATCTTGTTAGTTAGAAATATCAGAAATTCGGAAGGAATTGAATGTGGAGTGAGTTAGAAATGTGGGGAGGAGACGGTGGTACGTGGGTGGAAGGAGGCAGGCGGCAGGCGGGGCGTTCGGCCGGGCTATATCGAGCGCGCGATCACGGCCAAGGCCGCGCACCGCCGTCATCGCTCCCTACTCCGACCTGATCATTCGTGCCCTGTGGGTACCTGCTCATCACGGATATATACATATAGCTAATCAAAACTCCGCACAACATAAACCGTATTGGGTAGTTCCCTGTTTGTGGTAGGTATATTCTTACATATTGTGGATAGAATATAATATGATGATGCTGCGCCTATCAACCAAAAATACGTAAGTAAGCTGGTAGTGAACTAGCTCAATGCACAATAACAATAAAATAAAAATAAAAATTGCTCTAAGGCCTTAAGACGGGCTCTTTCGAACTTTGTTCTTTAAAGTTTATAATCAGTAGGAGCACTTTAAAATTTAAAAACAAGTAGGTTTTCCCAAGAGACTATAGCATGGGGTTCTTCAAGAAAGGAATTATAAGGTTTTTAAAGGGTCGGCAACGCGTGAGTGACACTCCTGGTGTTGCAAACGTCCATAGGCTACGGTAACTGCTTACCATCAGGCGGGCCGTATGCTTGTTTGCCACCATGGTAGTATAAAAAAAAAGGTACCTAGTTCTTTTTATTAATATTTGAACAACATGATTGCATTCTTGGTCGAAATGTTATAATGTAGGTAGCCTGCCTAAAGTATATAGGTACCTACGTCAAAATTTTATATACTTAAATATTTATATAATGAACACCTTTTTCCCTTGGTCGCTAACTTGAGAATGACATGACCGTTCATTCATTTTTCTTTTTAAGTTTTCTAATATTTTGTAGAAGGTTCTTACGGGAAAAAAGATTAAGAAAATTGCGCGGAAAATAGTTTAACATGGCAAGCGGGGTGGGCCACTAGTAGATAATTGAAATGAATTACTTTCACTGCCCTACAATACCTTATAAAAATAAAGATATTCAAAACAATCTAAACAACGACTTAAGTTTGATGGCATTTATATTAGTAGGTACAGTATGTGTTCGGAGTGACGTCCGCAGAGGCAGGTAGAGGCTGGCGAGGCGGTACCGGGGTGCGGGTGCGGGTGGCGCGACCTCGCTCTGACAAGGTCGCCAGTTCCATTCCACTCGGCCACACCACTCGTACCTCCCTATAGTAATCTTCCATAATGATTTTCGCCTCCCGGCTACTGATACATTATCATGTTATTGTTTGATTTGCTATGTTTAGGTTTTTACCAGTAGCTAGTACTTAAATGCCTAGCTTCATTACTTATGTGTATAACATTATAAAATTAATGTAATGGGTAGTGCGTATCAAAGTATTCCATATAGTGATTTATTTCTGTTTAGGTACCTACTTGTCTCGATACAACTCCTGGTTTCGGTTTATTGAGGCTTACTTTACTTCGGTGTAGATAGTAACTCGTATTTGAAACCTAAGCCCTTAATACCTATAAGCGAAGCTCGATTTGAATCTCAACTTTTCAAAACTTGTTGCGTAATACGTAATACTTAGGTATATTTTTCTCATACACATGATGTATACACATGATGGTTATGTATTATACCTAGGTATATTATGCGAATTCGTATAATTCGAAGAAATAACTACATAATACGAAATTTTATTTTTGCATATAGGTAAACAGACTTACCTATATGTAGGTATAGTAAATATTTACCAAGGTTCGCAGTTCGACTGTGAGTCAATAAGTGTGGTGATCGCTACCTTTATTACGGTGACGGACGGCACACATCGAGTTGTGGACGGATGGTCCGTTTGAGAAGACGTAACACAAATCTTGCGGACAGGTGACCGCCCCCGCCCTATAAAGTTCGCAAGTTTAGTGCTCGCCGCGCGGGTGATCGACCATGTTCATGGTCAGCGTCACGGAAACTCAAACCAAACAACGGCGAACAAAGTTGCTGTCGTACCGTACCGACAGTTAGCCTCAGGTGAACAACGATTAACCTTTTCGCAGACGGTCGTTAGCCGAAACAGCCACTTAAATAGGTCCACATCACCTTGATGCCACTCTGGTTACAAATACCATTCAGACATTTACTGTTACGCCGTAACAATAAAACCTGTGACGGACTGCAGACCTGTCATCATGTCACCATACGCTTTCTTCAAGTATAATATATTTGTAAGTTAATTAACACATAATGAATTTATACAGTTCTATTTCTATAAATTGTCTGGCTACTCCAAAGACTTGGATAAGTAGGTTATTTTAAGTTACATAGTAAATATAATATATATGTATATATATATATATATAATAATAATAATAATTTTTATTTCAAGTTCAATCATGACATGATACAACTCATATTTGTTAGTAAAACTTAATACCTACGTGCTAGTGAGCTTACAATTAATTAATTTGTTTTGTGACATGTATGTCACAGCATCTGCGTATGTAGGGACAGTCAAGCCTACTCGCGATCATTGCCAGAACGATGTTGGTACCTACTAACCCGCACCCTGCGCACCAGGGATAGGCAGCGTTTGCGTATCGTGGTGTAAAAACAATGTAGGTACCTATATACCTATAGTAAATAGTTACGAGTATATTTCAATACTAGGCAAGTTCATTCTAATAGAATAAAGATCCCGACCATAATATAATAAACAATTGTAAGTAGGTATATAGTACCTACCTACCTATTTATTTAACATAAAATGAATTAATACTTAAGTATTAATTATGTTGTAATTAATACTTAAGTATTAATTCATTTTATGTTAAATAAATAGGTAAATAAGTGAAATATACCTACTAGATACGGTGGGCAACGGAGATATCTGTACAGGGCTAGATTAGTTTTTTGGGCAAACCAATTTTTGATTTGTGCGAAATATATTTTTATCTGTAGGTTTAGTTTATTTGTATACTGTTAGATACCAAATTCCACAGAAATATATAGGTACAATGATTTTCTTAAAAAACATATCTTCACATAGCGGCCCTGTACTGCTATCTCCGTGCCCGTGTGTACCTAATATAGATGCTATTACAACTTTTGTGAGATCGTGATAAAAAACTACAGCTTAGGTAGGTACCTACGTGAAAGAAATAAATTTTTTGTCACGGTCTTCCGAAAGTCGTGGAACAAAAGTTATTTGGAGAAAGAAAAAGAAAATAAGATTAGGAGTAGATAATTTTAGGCGATTTAAATAAAGATTTCACAAATGGAAACTCCTGAACTACCCACCTCTTTATCTGTCAGCCCTTTTCCCAGTTATTTATTTGTAGTCGGCGCAGTATGGTCTGTATTTGCAGCTCGTTAGTCTTGAATTTGTGTCTTTTATTCGACTGTTTGCCTAACATCAACCCACTTGAGAATGCGTGGGATAAACAACAGAATAGTGAAATGTTAAACAAGGAATCACAACTACCTATATAATCTAATATATAAAATTCTCATGTCACAATGTTAGTAGCCATACTCCTCTGGAAAGGCTCGACCGATTTTTAAGAAATTTTATATGTAGGTATATTTGGTAGGTCTGCGAATCGGTTGTAATTTATTTTTCATACAATTAAGTGTTATAGTTACTAAACAGGACCCCAAACAATATATTTTTATTTTTCGACAGCAAAAATATTTTTATTTTTTATTATGATATGGCATTAAAAAATACACATCCCTCGGACACTAGGCATATAAATTACTAGCGGTCCTTCACGTATTCTTTACATATTTAGACCATAAAACAATGTTCCATAATTTCAGCTTTAGTTAATCCTCAGTTAGGACAAACGATTTTAGGTATATAATACTAGCAGCACGTCCCGGCTTCGTACGAGTGGAAATTTATTTAGTTTTCGTAGGGATTCCGTATTTTTGTCAATAAATATATTTTATTGAAAAATAGCTCAACCAGCAAACTTCGTACCGCCATTTTTTCTTTAAATTTTCTTCTGTGCAAACCTTGTCCTGACAATAACAAACACAAAAAAAAGGATTATCTAATTTTATGCAGTCGATATGCGCGTACATACATATTTGGGGGGTTTCTTTAAAAAAAATAGAATTTTTAAAATCAGCCGAGAAGTTTTTGAGTTAAAAAAACCAACAATAAATCAAATCTTTCCTCTTTATAATAAAAATAGTTTAGGTAATGACAATTTTTGCAGCTATTGCCAAATTTTTGCTTTACCAGTAGCTAAATACCAAAAATGTATCTACATTATTTAATTATCTATCTACTTATAATAATACTACTATCTACGAGTTAAAATTTCTACAGCCTAAACTTGCCATTAAATAGAGTTGTTCTACAAATGTTTTAAACAGATGTGCTTTGTTATACATACGGTTAACAATACAGCGGCCCACATTTAGATGCCTGTGAACAAGTTACAATGAAAGGTGATGGATGGTTATGTACTGAGGTACCGAGGAGCGATGAACGGTTAAGTTATTAGTGACCATCACCAAAATGCCAAAAACTAATTGTAGGCGGTTTATTATTAACTCACAACGACATATTGGTATACAAATCGGCGGTTTATATTCAGCTGCATTGGTAATGCGAAGTGCTAGTAATAGTAGGCACTATACAAGCGAGCAACCCCGACTGGGGAGGATCCTCCAAATAAACTACAGACCACGATTTGCTACGGGCTCTTAGCCTCTTATAGCACAGGATTTATCCTAGTTAAGTTGCCAGGTATAAATTTGTTTAATACACCTTAGTAAGATATTATGTACCTAATACAAAATATATATTTATAATATATGTTGTATTAGGTTCCTCTGTGCAATAAATATAAAGACTTTTTAAAGACTTTTCTTATTATTTAGAAAGCCACAGCTAAATCTAAAGCCAATACTCACAGTGGTGTAGTTGTATTCCTGTACGTTCTTCAGTGTTCATTTGGGGATGCGTTTTTAAACAAAAGTTTTCCTATTACAGGGAAATCCCTGTAATAGGAAAACTTTTGTTTAAAAACGGAAAAATTGTAACACCAGGGTTCTGTAATGGAAATCCATTACAGAACCCTGGTGTTATAATTTTTGGCTCGGCAACACGCAAGTGATATCCCAGCCTATAGCCTGCCTGCATAAATGCACTATTCAACAAAAAAAGATTTTTCTAACCGAACCAGTACTTTCTGAGATTAGCGCGTTCAACTTAACTATCAACATAACTATCTATACAAATGTTATAAAGCTGAAGAGTTTGTTTGTTTGATTGAATGCGCTTTTGTTGCATAGTGCATTTATCCAGGAAGGCTATATAACATCGCGCTATGATCAATAGGAGCAGAGCAGAAGTGAGATATGTTGTAGGTAAAATCGGGGAAAATATTCCAAATTAACACGCGGACGAAGTCGCGGGCGACCCCCCGTTTTATATAATAGTATTACGTAGTACAAGCGTTTATAGGCAAAACTGCTTACCATCATTTTTATAATCTATCTTTAAGTTTGTTGTTGTGTGAAACATATCAAAATAAGATAGAAAATAAATAGCTATAAGGATGACATGGTACCTACCTAGAATCAATGAATTGATCAAATCAATGATTGAATCAATCTAGCACTAATGTGCTAGATTGATGCAAGTATTTTCTAAAGTAACGTGCATACATAAACTAAGACAAAGTAATAAATAATTGTTAATAAAATAAATAATGAGATATTAATATAGAACAATAATTAGTTCATAAACTTATCGATTTTTTATAATGTTTGGATAAATTTAGGCAGTTTGGAGTGGTTAGGTAGGTAGGTACTACTACTTAGTATTAAATGAATAACCCCATATATTTATTTTCGTCGGGCACGTTATTTATACTGTCCATTAAATTCCAACTCAGAATTAATTCTAAATATATATAATAAAACAATAGTTATAAAGGTAAATTAAAGGCAATATTAGTGTACTACTCAAAATCATGAATTTACCAAATAGATGTCACCCTATTCACAGACAATGGTAAAGTCATGAAAAGAACTGGCAAAAAATTCTAGCCATACTATTTAATCGTCAACCAATTACAATCACATCATCTGCAACTTACAAGTTACAACATGCAATTTAAGCTTATCAAAATATATTCAATAAAAAATAATCGAAAATAAAGGTAATACCACTATGTTAATACATACGTGCAGATATTATTCTGTAATTAACTAATTATTGAATAAGTACAAGAATTAAAAAACATCGTTGTTTGGTTTTCACCGATCGAACGAAGCCTTGATTGAAAAATTGCATGTAGGTTTAATTAATTTGTAGCAATACAGGTTGTTGAGTCAGTTTGCGGAGCATTATGGTCGTGTCGGGTTCGTCGACCAGCCATGGCACCGCGGCTCCGCCCGCCCCGCGCTCGCACGCACTCGCGCCACGTATTTGACCGATTACCAACCTATTGCAACTTCAACGCTCAATGAAAACTTACAATTCATGCTCGTACGCTCGTTTATTGTAAACAAACATGCGCAATCATAAAGTTATTTGTTGTTATTCTGTTTATTTAGTAAACATCTTATTTATAATAAAATATCAAATACCTAAACGGTTTATTTACCTCATTAATAACAAAAACAAAGTCATTATTGAACTATTAATAAATAAATGACTTTAGTGTTGTTATAGTTAGGTATTGTGTCTTTATTGTAGTGATGAGTTTAAGTCTAATTAATCCTAAATTGAAACCCAATTCTATAATTTTTATATGATTATCAATCAGCCCGTCTTTCTGCAAATTGAATTTCACATAAAGTGCACTGATACTATTTTTATAGCTACTTTTCTTTAATTAATAAATATACATAGTAAATGGATCTAAAAATAAAAAATACAGTTAACCTGATGTTACTTAGAGTCAAATTTAATGAATTCTAAAGCGGCCTGCCAATTTAGTGTGTGTATTGTGGTGGAGGAAAAGGGGCCGCGGGCCGCGTGCGGTCGTCGACCGAGGCCCTTGACTCGCGCGCGGTTCAGCGACACGGGCTGACACCGCGCGCCGCAAGCCACTCGCTCTACTCTAGCGCGCCACAGGCGAAACGCTCTTGCTTAATCTATATATTATTTTTTTATTAAGTCAAGCCGTGTTTTACTTTATACGGTTAATTAAAGCTTAAAATATGACAAACATGGTATGTAAATTAAAAGGTAGAATTGTGTTAGGTATTTTGATAAAGAACGATCTAGGTAGGTACCTACTTATCAAATGCCTAAGCAGCAAACTTAAACTTTCAATTAGTTGAAATAATCTACTTATTTTATACTTTTTTATGTAATTAATGATTATGTGACTATATTTTACATTGCAGTTTTTTATTCACACGAATGTTATAAAATGTATAGGTATAATTAATTTAATTGATAAAAGAAAGGTGTATAATTTAGTTATGGTAAGTGTGACATTGTAAGGTAACTTTTATTAACTTTCACGATAGTGCCGAATTTTGATACTTAATGTTAATTAAATATTAGAAATACGGGGTCTGTAAGCCTACAGCTACACAATCATTATAGGATACAAAACTATTTTTGCTAATGTATTGATAATGGGCATTAATAATATGGAGCATTGAACTTATGACAGACGCATAGTAAATACTTTATTTGTTTACAACTCGCAAAAAGCGGGGAATCCTTACAAACATTATGAATCATTTTCGCTGGAATTGATACTTTTCTAAAGTTATCAATATTATATAAAGGTTCTGGAAATTGGTTTATTAATACGGTACAAAAATATTAATGATGTTACAATGTAGGTTCATTGAACCGCCCCGTGTTGTTCCTATTTGGTATTAGGTACTACTGTTGCAATTGGCGTACGTCAATCTCACTCTATTACGTAGTAACTATTTAGTAATCTGTGCTCTAGCTGCCCAGTCAAGATAGATAATAGTACCTTGTATAGATGGTAAAATGTGTGTTCTTTGAAAAATTGATGACAGCAACGAATACGCAAAAGTCAAAGCGCGCCAATAGGCTGTTGTCATTGTTGTCAATATAAAGAATTACTTTAAAAAAATAAGAAATCAGATTCGCATAACCTTTGTAAGGTTCGCCGATCGAATTCGATTTCACAACCTAACCTGTGATATGAAAGTGAAGATTTTTTCTACTATTATTTTACAATCTATATAATAAGTAGAAGAAACTAACTAAATGACATACAACACACGCGGTAACGGAATAACAAGCGGGTATGAAATAACACATAGGCAAAGCTGCGGGGCAAAAGCTTGCTGTTAAAATATTGAAGCTCATTATTATTTATTTTTAACCAAGTAGGTTATGAGTAATTTGTTAGTATAAATAGGAATAGGTTTAAGATGACGATTTTAACCTAGTTAATAAAAACATGACGGCATTCATGACGTGTTGTTTGTGAAATTACAATAATGTGCATATTTGGAAACACCGATGGTAATATAGAGTTTGTTCTTAGAAAGCCTGTATGCAATAGTAGCAAGTGAGAACTTGTTTTCAGTCTACTATATAGGTACATAGTACACAATTTAACTTTATCAGGAAGGCAGTTCGCTAATGATGCTCCTGGCATATAAGCGTCTATCCTCTCTTTCGGCCCATAAACGTCCCACTGCTGGGCACGGGTCTCCTCCATACTTTTGAAGGAATATATATCCTATTATATTATTATCATATAGCCTATTATGCCACACGGTATATGGTTTTGTTTCGAGCTTTCCTTCTTTTGCATTGGATATTGTCTGCCTGACTCCGTTAGTCAACTCTTACGACATCCTTGGGATGGAACAGAGCGTCTATATGCTACAGCTATGTACCGTTATGCTTTATCCTTTTTCCTTCCATCCAACCACATATAGACTGATTCAGACAGTCCCACGGCGATGGGCAGAGGTAGAGAGGTCTGATTGTGATGCCAATCGGGCTTTGTCTGATGCCTGTGTTAGATTTGGTAAAAGCTTATATACCACAATAGTGTGGTGAAATACAACTAATAAAACATTTACGTTAAGACAATTGGATTTGGAGGTTATTAACAATATATTATGGATATATTTCAATATATACTTGGTTATGTACTATAACTTGTATCAAGTAGCATAAGCAATAGCAAATAGGATGTAAATAAAAGCAAGAACATCTGTTATAAGTCATTTATATTTATAGCATTGTAGAATCAATGACTTTCAGTTAATGAATCTACCGCTAGTTCGCTAACATCGAGCCATGAGAAGAACTAGCAAGAAACTCATGGCCACTCCTTTAAATCACTAGGTAGTTACAATTATAATTACATCTTTATAAATTACCATTAGGTATGGTAATAAACAATATAATACAATACATATTACACAATATGATTTATACACAATTACAGCAGCAGTTAATAAGCAACTTATTAAAGGTAGGTACTTAACTTATATCCTGTAGACAACGTCTGTTCAGTACTGCAGCTCAAAATGGAATGACCGATGTTCAAATCGGCACAGTATTTATATCATACCATCTGACAGTTTATTTAGAGGTTAGTCAAACTAAATATTAACTATCTACCTATCAAATTACGTATTTAGGTCTGGAATAGTTTCCATAATATTCAAATAATAATAAACATGATTTTAAATAGTTATTCTAATATTTATGAACAATAATAAAACACGACTTTGTTCAGAAAATAACCTCACTTTAGTCTAATCTATAAAGTGATTTATAAACCATACATTTATAATTGTTTGTACCTAATATTCATTAAAATCATAGTATACGTTACAACATATATATGTAATGCATCAAATTAACTTTAAATAGACAAAAATGTGCAATGATTAAGTGAAAATAGGTTAACTAAATAACAATATTCTAACACGGCCATACTGACATGTACTTCGTCCTCGAAGTACCACATAATTAGTAGATATTGATAAACCACAATATAACAAAATCACTCAATATAAAATTACAAAAAATAATAATATTATAACATAATAATATTGTTTCAGCGTATACATAAAGGACTTACCCAAACATGTAGAACAACCAGTAACGCTCTTTGCTGATGACAGCACAATTACAATTCAATGTAATAATATAGATAATTATAATAATGATATAAATAATTCTCTTACATCTATAATTAATTGGCTTAATAATAATAATTTAATAATTAATCTTAATAAAACTAATGTAGTTCATTTCAGTCAACGACTACCCAGTATAAATAACATTCAAGTTCAGTATCATAACAGTTCAATATTATTACGGAAGTCGATAACACAAAATTTCTTGGGATGACAATTGATAAAAATTTAGACTGGAAACAGCATATACAACAGCTCAGTAAGAAAGTGAGCAATTCTGCATATGCTCTGTACAAATTAGTGCCAATAATTAATATTGACACATTGCTTATAGCCTATTACGGTTTAGTTGCGTCACATTTAAGATATGGAATATTTTTTTTTTTTTTTTTTGGGGAACTCGACAGATAAGGAGGTACCATTCAAAGCACAAAAACGATGCATCCGCACAATGTTTAAAGTAGATTTGACTGATAGCTGCAAACCCTACTTTAAAAAATATAAAATATTAACTGTGCCATTTCTTTATATTTTGGAAGTTGCCATGTTTATAAAATCTAATCCACACTTATTTAAACGCCAATCAGAAGTAGTCAATCGCAACTTTAACAGACGCGATGATAGTACACTCTCTCTACATTGCTCAAAAACTACACTAATGCACAAAAGTATTTTTTGCATGGCCCCCAAAATATTCAATAAGCTTCCAAAAAATTGGAAAGAACAGAACTCTCGTTTATTAAAAAAGAAATAAGAGTCCCACCTTAAGGAAAAAGAATATTATAGTATATCAGAATTTATGAATGATAAAATCTAGCAGACAACAAAATTATTTATGCATCGTTGACATACAATAATAATAATAATATTTACAATAATGTATCTTCCTATTCTGACTGTATTCTGAATCTAATTTATAATTATAATACCTAATTTATTTAACTTAATATTGTAATAATGTAATTTATAATGTATGTAATTAAATTTCAATAATAATATTCGTATGCCTCAATGGCCAAACATAACTGATCTAATATTATAATATGTATAACCTACATGCCTTGTATGTATACTCATGTTTTCACTATGATATATTATGATCTTATCTTATCTTATCTTATCATAGTAACACCGGTTATGTATATAAAAGTAATTTAATCATAAATGCAAAAAAAAGGAAAAACATAATACAAATGAAGACTGTTGTTTAAGCGTCGAAATATTCTTTTAACAATCATTGTCTACTGACAATATAACATTTTTTACTGCTATAAGTACAACAATATTAGCTATTAGGCTAATTCGTCATCATCATCATGACCACCATCATATCATCGTCATCATCATCATCGTCATTTTCATCATCATTATCGTCATCATCATTATCATCATCATCATCATCAGTCTCCCTGTGTACGGTCAAACACCCGCCGTCAGTGAAGCTTAATCACCCGCTGACAGTGAATACCGGACAACAGTTAAGACAAAACTAGTCATAATTTCATATCATAATCGTCATGGTATAGTCATCATATTGAGCCTGATGTTTGCGCCATCAAACATGTAGTCTGATCAAATACTTTGCTCTCAAAGTACATAATAAAAAAAAGTACATTGTATACTGTAAGTTGTGATTATATTATTTTCTTAAGACCAATAAAAAAATATTATTCAATACAAAACACATTTTGTCATAATTTCTTATGTTTTGCCAATTGCCTAGACGTGACAAGCCCCATCCACCCGCTGCAAGTGGGCCAGACTAGCACCAAGCAAATGACCGACCAGCGGAATCATAATTATATAATTATTTTATGTTTTGCCAATTGCCTCGACATGACAAGTCCCATCCACCCGCTGCAAGTGGGCCAGACTAGCACCAAGCAAATGACCGACCAGCGGAAACATAAAACATAATTTATCGGTTACCTCGACATGTCAATCACATTCACCCGCTGCTGATGAGATAATTGACACCAAGTAAACGATCGCCCAGCGGTATTTAAAAAATATATTTATCTAGTTTTATTTTAGTTTAGATAATATATATAGATAATCACAACCTACACCATAACAATGCTATTTTTGTTAATATCATTACAATATGACATCTACATTTAATAAAGCTTTTTCGGTAATTATGTTTTCATAAATTAATTCCCAAGTAGTTAAATATTATCTTTAGAGAAATTACATTCGTTTTATATAGCTGTGTTAATCAATTGTGGGTCCTTCCACATAACGTTCGGCCAATCTGACTATTTATCACATGTAGGTAGTATGTATGTAGGATCAGGAGTGCCGAGGGGCCTACCGTCAGAGATAGAAGTATCCATTTTAATAAGATAAACATAGATACGATGAAATCTAACAAAGTTTTATTACAAGAAATAATTAAAATCATAAGAAAATAATAATAACAATTAAAGACAAAATCACAATAAGTGCTATTGATATAAGGCTAACTAACTAATAACAAACTAAGGTATGATTTTCATAAATCAAACAATCTCGTAGTGCAAGGTCACAACAACTCGCAAAATGGCGCATAGTCGTTTATCCAATAATAAATCGAACAGACTCTGAGAGTCACAGTTCGTATAATGGCGTATAGCCATCCCAATAATATCGAACAGACTCTGGGGAGTCACAGTCCGTATAATGGCGTGTAGCCATCCAATTAATATCGAACAGATTCTGGGAGTCACAGTTTGTATAGCGGCGGAGCCGCCCAGTATGTATGCGAACAGACCAAGTAAATTGGTCACAGTTTGTACAGTACACAGTAGCACAGAGCTACCCAGTTAAGTGCAAAGTGTATCGGCGGGAACCGCAGCAATACAGCTATGCAGAATATACAGCCAAGCTGTACCAAGTAAACCGACAGTTTTGTCGGGAGCCAGAGCACTTATGAGTCAGTCCGAAAAGAGACTGCCGATCTAGGGCAAAGCATGGCCTTTTATAGGAAGATTTCCCTCAACAACAACAACGACGACAACGACAACTCTGTCCATGGGCACCCGGAAATGTGCGCCACGCGTTTACTGTTTGGAAAATCATTTAAATTATCTCATTCTAATGAGTTGCACAGTGTAAAACATATTCGTTAATTTTTAAAATATCAGTAACATAATTATGGTACTAACATTCTCAATTACTTACTAGAATCTAATATTTGATAATTAAAAGAAATAAAATGTTACGATAACAAAATGGCGTCAAAATGGCGTTCCCAATGTTTACATGTTTTGTACAGGACTAGCAATACTTTTATTACAATAAGTGCCCAGACGGAGTTCGTAGATACTTAATAAATCATGTTTTAAATTATAAGACATCAATTGATACAAAATAATAGGAATTATTAATATTCCTACTAATCAAAAATCAAATAAAAAATAAGTTCTGCTAAAAATAACCACAGATTATTAATAGCCATAGATATACTTTGAAAACAAACTCCTACAAGTATATTATTATCAGATATATTTAAAATTCATTTATGTCAAAATTGGTATTAAGTTTTTATTTGACATTTATTGACATTATTTAATCTAAATTGTAAATTATGCTTAATATAACATGAAATTGACATTAATGTAAACTTAAGTACTGACTATAATAATATTGTATAATTAGTAATTTCCAAATCAGCAGAAAGAAAACTTAATTCATGTAAAACATTTGTACGCCACATGGCAAAGCATAGCGTTGCCACACTAGAAACAACACGATTTCTTATGCCGTATCTATGTATATGTCTTATCTATTCGAGAACTATATAAGTTATACTTTTTACACAATAAACTAGACTAAAACCACATCCTGAGTCTCACTACGTTTCCTGTCAGGAAGACTGGCAAACATAGCGCCTCAAACAAGCTCTGTAACATCTCACACTAATGTATACCTACATTCTATTATATTATAAATATTCTATTCTATCAGTCACTGTCTAACCATTTTTCTAAATACTAATCTTTAAGATCTTTACAAAAACAAACCTTATTAAACAGCACTAGCCTTACCGGCTTCTGCTACTGTTGGATCAGCATCCATCTTAATTTCTTAGACAGCTTCCTGATGCTGTGACACCAACCCTCTGCACCACCATAAGTTGGTTGCAGGGCCGAAGATCGGAAGTGCCACGTTGTCATCAGAGCGGCGCGGTGATATGCTGAGACAGCATCAAGAACCGCGTCGAGGAGACTTTATTAGACAGCAGAATCCATTCTGAAACTTGAAATAAATGTATTAGTATTTGGGCTATAGGTGATCCCACTTCTGATGTTAGATTTGGTAAAAGCTTATATACCACAATAGTGTGGTGAAATACAACTAATAAAACATTTACGTTAAGACAATTGGATTTGGAGGTTATTAACAATATATTATGGATATATTTCAATATATACTTGGTTATGTACTATAACTTGTATCAAGTAGCATAAGCAATAGCAAATAGGATGTAAATAAAAGCAAGAACATCTGTTATAAGTCATTTATATTTATAGCATTGTAGAATCAATGACTTTCAGTTAATGAATCTACCGCTAGTTCGCTAACATCGAGCCATGAGAAGAACTAGCAAGAAACTCATGGCCACTCCTTTAAATCACTAGGTAGTTACAATTATAATTACATCTTTATAAATTACCATTAGGTATGGTAATAAACAATATAATACAATACATATTACACAATATGATTTATACACAATTACAGCAGCAGTTAATAAGCAACTTATTAAAGGTAGGTACTTAACTTATATCCTGTAGACAACGTCTGTTCAGTACTGCAGCTCAAAATGGAATGACCGATGTTCAAATCGGCACAGTATTTATATCATACCATCTGACAGTTTATTTAGAGGTTAGTCAAACTAAATATTAACTATCTACCTATCAAATTACGTATTTAGGTCTGGAATAGTTTCCATAATATTCAAATAATAATAAACATGATTTTAAATAGTTATTCTAATATTTATGAACAATAATAAAACACGACTTTGTTCAGAAAATAACCTCACTTTAGTCTAATCTATAAAGTGATTTATAAACCATACATTTATAATTGTTTGTACCTAATATTCATTAAAATCATAGTATACGTTACAACATATATATGTAATGCATCAAATTAACTTTAAATAGACAAAAATGTGCAATGATTAAGTGAAAATAGGTTAACTAAATAACAATATTCTAACACCTGCACGTGGGCGGCTCAGAGTAGATGGTCGCTTTACACTGCATAGGGTTAACAGTGCAATTCGGCAGCTCCCTGAGTGACGAAGCAGCTCTATTTAGAGAGGCCCTGCTTCCCCCAATCCGGGGAGGGGACTAGAAAAGGTGTCCTAAAAAAGGCTTAACCCATCACACTCGGAGATAGTAGCCACGGCTGTCTCTGCATCACCCTTAACGTGGTCGAAGGAAAATAAATAGTAAGAAAAAAGAAACACCTAAGTCCCGAAATATGACCTTTGCAACGTGGAATGTGCGCACCCTCCTTGATCGAGAAGCCAACCTAGGCATACCTCGAAAAACTGCTCTAGTATCCCGAGAACTCCAACGCTACGGTGTGGATATCGTTGCTCTCAGCGAGACACACCTGGCTGACGAGGGGGAGATGGTTGAGCGAAGAGGCGGATATACTTTCTTTTGGAAAGGTACCCCGTCTTCGGAGCCTAGGAGGTCTGGTGTTGGTTTCGCCATCAAAAACCACATCGCCTCTAAATTGGAGGAGTGTCCTGCGCACATCTCGGACCGCGTCACCACGTTGCGCCTCCACCTGGACGGTGGCAATTACCTTAACGTCATCAGCGTATATGCGCCAACAATGGACAAGGATGATGAAATCAAGGCCAAGTTTTATGAGGAAGTCACGCAAGCCCTCTCCAGAGTACCTCCTAGGGAGCAGATACTTTTGATGGGCGATTTTAACGCCAGAGTGGGGCGTGACTTTGAAGCTTGGCCTCGGGTCTTGGGAAGACATGGTGTTGGAAACATGAATAGTAATGGACAACTACTTCTGTCCTTATGCGCTCAATTTGAGCTAGCGATCACCAGCACCATGTTCAGGCTCCCGGCAAAATATAAGACCACATGGATGCATCCGAGGTCAAAACACTGGCATCTGATTGACTATGTAATTGTACGACAAAGAGATATTTCCCAAGTGCATATAACCCGCGTTATGCGGGATGCTAATGCGGTCTGCTCCTCGGATCACCGACTTGTCGTGACAAAACTGAGGCTCCGCCTGTATCCTCCCCGCAGATCTCAGGGAGTGAAGCCAAAGGGTATGGACCTTGAAAACCTACGGAATCCTGACATCCGTAAGGCCTACGCTCAGGCAGTAAGTGGTGCACTCCAGGCGATAGATGATGAGAATGGTGATACTGTGGCTAACTGGCAAATGCTCTCGTCCCACCTAGTCGCCGCCGCGTCGCAGACACTGGGTGCCAAATCCAGCAGACATGAGGATTGGTTTGATGACAATGACGAAATTTTGTCGAAAGCCATACAGAAGCATCGTTCTCTCCTACGTCAACATAGTGATAACCACCAGGCGGAGGCAGTCAAACATAGTGGAGCTGAACTGCGAAAATATGTACGGGAAATAAAAGACAAATGGTGGCGCGATAAAGCCGAGCGCATGCAGTGGCTTGCTGATACCAAACAGTTGTGTGCATTTTATGATGAGGTCCGCAAACTTCTTGGTAACGTGATTCGTACTCGAGTACCTCTGAGATCTCTAGATGGTACACAATTGCTTACTAATAAGACAGATGCACTCAACAGATGGGGAGAACATTTCAACACCTTGCTTAATGTTGATCGAGCAGCAGACATCGTACACATTAGCTCGATGGCAGCACTCCCCACGAACAGCAAGCTGGACGAGCCACTGACTCTGCGCGAGGTCATAGTCGCGATTCAACAACAGCAGAATAAGAAAGCGGTCGGCGTTGATAACTTACCAGGAGAACTGATCAAGTATGGAGGTGAAGAATTGCATAGAGCTATCTGGAAGCTATATGATCAAATGTGGGATCAGGAGCGGGTACCTGATGATTTTCGAGTATCACGTATCTGTTCTTTGTACAAGAACAAGGGCGACAGATCTGATTGCAATTCCTACAGAGGCATCTCCTTACTGACTTCTCCGGGGAAAGTCTTTGCTCGAATATTACTAAACCGCCTGCTACCCTTATCTGAAGACATACTGCCGGAAACCCAATTTGGCTTCCGGCCAAATCGAAGCACGTGTGAGGCTATCTTCTCTATTCGTCAGCTTCAAGAGAAGAGTCGAGAGCAAAGGCAACCACTGTATGCATGTTTTGTTGACCTTGAGAAAGCCGTCGACAGCGTGCCTCGAGAAGCTTTATGGGTGGTACTGGCGAAACTGGGATGCACGGACAAGTTCGTTAGAATGATCCGACTCCTGCATGATGACATGCGATGTTGTGTCAATGTACAAGGTGAAGACTCTGAGTTCTTTACAGTGAGCTGCGGCGTAAAACAAGGCTGCGTGCTCGCGCCAACTCTGTTCGCCTTGTACTTTGCAGTTGTAGTAAGGGAAGCCTTGCAAGGTCTGTCTGATGGCATTCGTGTTCGTTTCCGTACCGATGGTGGTGGAGTCTTCAACCTATCGAGACTTAAAGCTCGCACCAAGGTGTCTCACGCGACTATTACGGAGATGATGTATGCGGATGATTTATGTTTTGTAGCGGAATCCTCAGAGAGTCTACAAACACTTATGTCGAGACTTGATGAGTCATGTCGCAGATTTGGCTTAAAAATCAACGTAAGAAAGACCGAAGTGATGGCCCAAACGTTGAATAGTGCCCCAGCTGACATTAAACTCGCTGACGTCTCACTTAAGCAGGTAGATAGATTCAGGTATCTGGGGAGCACCGTAACATCGAGGTGCCTCCTTGATAATGAAGTCAACAGCAGAATCGGAGCAGCTGCTGCAGCCTTTGGTAGACTTCGTATCAGGGTGTTCCGTTCACACGACGTAAAGCTCTCTACAAAAGTAGATGTATACAAGGCGATCGTTATACCGAACCTCTTGTATGGATCTGAAACGTGGTGCCTTTACCGCAAGCATATCCGCACATTAGATAGATTTCACCTCAAATGCCTTCGCGACATTATGAATATACATTGGTCGGACCGTGTTCGGAACACGGAAGTTCTACGGCGGGCAAATATAGGTGGAATCGAGTCTTATCTAATAAAACGGCAGCTTCAGTGGTGTGGCCATGTCTCCCGAATGTCTGATGACAGAATGGCTAAGCGCATCTTTTACTCTGAGCTGCAGGGTGGCAAACGGAAACACGGTGGCCAATTCCTACGGTACAAAGACGTGCTTAAGCGACACATGAAAAAATGTGACATAGAACCGTCACAATGGGAGGCAATGGCGGCAGACCGACCACGGTGGAGGCACACCATAAACACCAAGGTGGCCGAGTTTGAGACAAAACGAATAGTAGAGCTCGATGCTAAACGAGACGAGCTCAAGGCCCGAATACCCGAGGCCATACACTATAACTATGTCGGAGGGGTACTGACCTGTAGCGTATGTGGTCGTACATGCGTTGCAAAGATCGGTTACGTCAGTCATATGAGAGCACATCAACGAGGCTCTCAATAGTTAGTAGCCAGTCGCTGTGGCCGAATACGGTCAGGATATATATAAAATATAGACAGCTCCCTGATAACTAGGGGCCATTCATGATTTCTTGACAGATTTGTCGGCGATTGAACTACTGCATGTAGCTGTTTCTTCTTTATTTAATAACCTGTTGATAGAATCATTGTAAATTATGTTAAAGCCCAGACTTAACCTGCATATTATATCACGCCATTAAAAAAACAAATAAACACAATAAAACGGATGAAACGCTCTACTATATCTTATGATTTACTAACTAGCTGGCCTAGCTTACAGTATTAGCCTACAGATTTTTTACAGTAAGAAGCGGTCGCGGTCGTACCACGCCTGAACATTCTCCTAAGAACATAGTTTACTTAGAAACTATTGCGCTAGGCAATTGTCAAACTGTTGTAATACTTATGGAGCAGTGAACTCTGAATAATACAAAAATCTAATCGTATTGTCAACAAGCCACTCGAGCTAACAACAGCACACAACGGTCGTCAAGTGTGTATTGAGAATATTGCCCGCGAAACATCAATTGTGCCATCTGTTCATATAGGTATAGACTGACGACATTAATACGAGATTATTGTATGAAATTTGTATGAAACAATTTGGTATTTTTCCTTTTTTTGACACGAGGTTACGGGCACTGTGATGTGACCCGTGTTGTTGTTATGGGGTACTTTAAAACATACAATTAAACGGACATAGATAACAACCAGACAAATATTAGAATCCCAATTTTTCGTCCCGTGTGGGGATCGCACCCACAACACGCCGCTCAGTCGTAAATGGCGAGATAACTAATGAAGCCACTGAACCAACCATGCAGTTCTATTACAGTTTAATCATTTTGTTTATTTTTTTATTTTATCTACCTTGTGGTCACTGGCCATTCTTATGATACAGTAGCATAAATCGCACTTAGAGGTCTCTACTGTAAATTAACGACTGTTAACTATCTGTACCAATTTTTAACGTGTCTTACGGAGCACGGAGACGCTCTCTTACCACAATGTGGTCACCTATCCATAGAGTAAATATTTATACAATTTTGGTAAAAACGACTTCCTTTACAAATATATATTTAATGACATAAATTACACCCAGGTTCAGAAAAGCCATCTGTTGTTCATCTGTTGTTTTTTTTTGTGTGGATGGAAACAACTTTTTAACATTACCATCACTACTTGTCGCGGTTTTATACTCATACTCAATTACTCATAGAAGCCTGTTCACTATTCGTTTCTGCTTTTCTTTTTATCATGTCAATGGTTCTGGGGCATTAGACAAACAAATATGCTATTTTTAAAAGTTATTTTAAGCTAAGTAATTCTAAGCTATGGAAGAGCGGAGTCCTCTAACAAAGGCATTGTTCTTACTTACTTAAAAAAAAGTAACAATATAAACTGCTCCTCTTAAGGAGCAGTTTATATTGTTACTTTTTTTTCTAATAAACAATAAATTACTATTATTATTTTGTTTACTTAATAACGAATAGCTCTTTTTTTATACACTCCTGATCTAAAGCGATTACCGTAGCCTACAGTCTGGAAACCTGTACTCACACACACGAACACAACTACACTGCTGTGTATAGTGTGTCAGGTCGTCTGTAAGGTGGAGGTCCTTCCCCAGTTGGGCTTGCTCACTCGTATGGTGTCCTACTTCTTTTATCTTAACCTATTTAACTTCCTTTACGGAAGATTTTTCAGGAATTCTCCCTTAGTGATCATTAATGTTACGGAAATCCTGTGCAAAACGTCATGCTGTCAGATCTACGAGTTTCTCATTGAGAAAATATTTGTAAATTTTCTCCATTCAGAGATTTTTGGGAAATCCTTTGTAAGTGCTCACCTTACACCCTCACGTTACATAAAGAACTCTAGTGCAACATTTCATGATTCTAAACCCACCAGCTTATTTATTAACTTTTTCTAGCAAGACTTAATTTTTAATTAATATAGATCTCCATAGAAGAATAAATTGTATTCTTAATTTTTTGAGTGTTTTATGTTCATAAAACACTCAAAAAATAAAGAAGCTATAATTATACTTTTTTTTTTAGGTTTTAAACAAAATTCAACTAAGTAGCCAAATTAATTATCTCGAACCAAATCGAAGTCAATAAAATCAAGTTAAATTGCCGTAATAAACACGTCAAATTTAATTATTTTGTCTGTGTAAACATAATTAAACAACTTTTACAGTAGTTTGACTTTGATAACTTATCTACAGTCCCAGGATATTGAGATTATCTTGTACACAATTCTAAAATACCGGGATTAAAAAATATAAGATCAAATATTCTATACATGGCACAATTTGACCTATTTTCTTTCTCATTCAGTGCCTTTCTAGTAGAAATTAAACCTGTTAAACACTAACTAGATAAGCATAAGAATTGGAACTAATTCTGTAGGTATACTTACGTACACATAAAAGAGTGCCTTAAAATCAATGTCATGCTATATGAGTAAACATTTCGTAATCGTGAAAGTACTTTCTTATACGAAATGTAAATACAGCGTGCGCGTATCAAATTTCGCAGCACGGCATAGGGCACGAGAGGCGGCAGCGAGGACGGCTGCGCGGCCGCGCGGGCGCACGGCGCACCAGTGAAAGTGGGTTGAATGCAGCGGCATTACTTTCAGTTTCTCTTGCGCGCACGCCCGATCGTGGGCTCGTTACAATAAACATCACATCCCGTCGATTTCTCGCTCTGCTAAATTTCACCTTTTCCACTCTACTATCACAGTGTAGTTTGACCTGTTGCGATTTGGACGTAGAAAGCTATATCGGCTTTGTAATAAATTAGGTTACTGGAACTTTTTAGAATGGACAATAAGCTATCGTTACAAACGAGGTATTGTTTCAATTGCTTAATTTGTACTCTCTTCTATGAATAATATTTAATTAGGTGACAAACGAGCTCGTAGCATTATTTACAGTCCTGATTTTGGCCACTAACCAAAACGATAAGAAGAAGAAGTCTTGATTTTAACCTACAGATGATGGTAGGCAGTTCTGTGACTTACAGAACTGCTTATCATCATGCAGGTATTCTGCTTGTTACCTACCGCAGTAATAAAAAAATATTATCTAGTTTATCACAATTATCACACAAAAATACAAATTCGCTACTTATATCTAAAATGTTTTTTGTTCAGTCTAGACATCTAATCGTTCTAGATTTATAAAATATTATGTATTTATACAAAATTAGAAGATCTAATATCACTTACGTACGATATGATAATCACCGTATACTTATACATACATATATATCGAGAGAAATGTGATAGTGAAAGTTGCCTTTCTTATGTTTCGTGATACAATGACATGTTGCATTAGCTGTCAATGTTTATGACACAAGCGATATGTTTGTAAACAACAACACTATAATTAGGAATACAGGTATACCTTGCATTGATTACAGGTATACCGTGAAAATGCTTTCTTTTCCCCACTTTCTATCTTCTGGACTCGAAATAAGCGACTTGCAAGGCTTAGCTTAGCGTGATACACCACGTTGAAATCGTAAACAATGATGAATAAGCTTCTGCCCGTCAATACACAGAAGCCAAATAGAATTCAGGAATAATTAGTGAAAGAATTTTAGGAATTAGATATGTAGTTTTAGAGATATTCCTCTATGCATACAAACTTTACCTCTTAATTATTATAGTAAAAATAATATTACTTACAAATAGTCCCATCTTCTTCTTAGCGTTTCGATGGCAAATATCGCTAAATTTATATTATTGCGGCCAAAAATTCAGCTACATTAACTTCATTGTCAGAGGCAGCCATCAAGTCCTCTTGCGTGCAGGTGTTAGGGAATGCAGGACATGATGTGAGGTGGGCCATTGTTTGGGTTACACCGCATGAACAAGCCAGATCTCTATCATCTGTAAAACCCCACCTGAACAAGTTTTGCTTGCTCCGGCCGACCTGAGTCCGGAGTCTATTTAAAGACTTCCAGACCTGCCACGGCAATACATGTCCGGGTGGAAGATTTTCAGCAGGTGGCACAAAAGGGTTTGGTAATGATACACCTTTCCTCCAAAGGCTGCACCTCGCTTTTGATGGCTTCAAGGTCAACGGATCGACACACTTTGCGAAATTGTTGCGGCTCTTCAGCCTCTGCTCTACTGGCATAATGGTCCCTAATTCAGTGAAAATGCAGATAGTGTATAAAAATAATATATACAAAAACATGCTCTTACCCGTGCTTCAGTGGGGTGCATGTGAGTCCAAAGCCTTTCTCAGGATCTACTAGATAACATTAAAATACCAGTAATATATTTACATTTAAATTGATCAATGATGAGGCCATACGTAAAACAAAGAAAGCATAACATTGGGGTTTATGTAAAGACAAAAAAGCTTCTGTGACTTTAATTAATTGCATTACGAAAAATATAGTTGCCCCTTGTAACCCGATTACTTTTAAATGGGCTTACTCGTACTTATCACAATTCCTACGAATACATTAAGCTTTAAAAACGTCACTGGGTTACTTTTACATTTATATAAGTAGGAATAAAATTTGATTATTGAATTAAACGTTTTCGACGTTATTACTGACTAATTATTCAAGCTTTTACTAATTAATTACTAGTTATTTTTATATTTATCCACATTAGAAAACTCTTGTATTATAAAAATGTGTGATTAGCGTGACGGTGAATAGTGGCCTAGAAAGTTTTTACTTTCGACAGGTCCGCCGCTCGCGGAGTTCCGTCATTGTAAACTAATCTTATGGCTAAATCCGGTTTACATTTAAAAATAGTAATACGTTGACACTCTTTTGCCGTCCCATAAAGTATAATAACAAGTCGTAAAGAATTACCTAGTTAATATACACGTCATAGGTTTGATAAAACCTGTGTTTGTTGATTTATTGACAATAATACATAAGTAAATAGTGCCTTACTAACTGAAACTTTATCTTTGTTTGCAGCAAAGGTTCACCTCTATTTATAAAGTTCTCGAAGATAGTATTGATAACTTATCGTTAGAATTGCTTACTTATTTTTCAAATATAAATAGATATTAAAATAAATAGCAAACACAATGTCTAAAGATGGGCATCTTTCTTATTAAGACATCACTTATAATAGGAAGTCTTGTTAACTGCATCACTTTGCATGCTACCGTACATGTAATTTACAAAAGTTTGACTGGTGCGTGGCCTGAATTGCTTGCTATCATGGTTCTACCCTTATCAGCATCATTTATCTATCATTTTATGGCTCTCCTGTTACTTTCACAATTTGTTTGTAAGTGTTACTTTGTAACCTAACTAAATTTTGAGTTTTTATTTATAAAAGCAAAATTTGTGATCTAGTTTTAACAATGTCATATTTAAATAACTAGGTTATTAAAGTACATAAATGAAGAAAACGGCTACCAGGTATTGCTACCTAATAAGTGTGTAAAGAAAGGAGGTAATGGATACGTGCTAAGCAGCACGGCAAATGTTCACCGTGATGCATCCGAAAAGAAATGAACGAAAATGAAAGTGTCCTACTTCCCCGCGCCCTCAGCCCCGCTTGCTTTCTCCCACTTTTTTCTATCTTATCTATTAGTTACAGTTGTCTGTTCGTTTGCTTACATCCGGAAGCATTTCTTAGTTATACAAATTAGAAATTGCCACTAATAGGCCTCTATTTCAATGCAAAATTGTGTGTTAATGAACGCAGTAAGCTTGTTTTTATTATAATTCGATGCTGTTAAGTACTTAGAGCACGTAATTAGGGTAGAGTAATGTTTATATCATTGTATAAGTGAGCTATAATATATGTATGTATGTGTTATTATTCTGAGTGAAGTTAAAAAGTAGGGTTAAGTAAGTAGTATTTACCAAACATAAACAAAGATGGTGATAAAAATAAAAATTGTTTAACTACATAACATAACAAGCGTTACGGAATTTTTCCCAAAAGGGTACGTACATTAGGTCCAAAGTAATAGGGATCTGTCTACTGGGCGCAAAATACCACCTGGCCATCAGTACCGGGTACCACCTAAGCCGGGACCTCTAATAAGTCATGGTAAGTCACACATGTAATCCCAAAGTAGGCAACAAGTATTATTAGGTATGTTTTTTTTTTAAATAACTAAATAGGTTATAGGTTCTCGAAAATAACCTACATTTTCGAGAAAATCTCGCCAGTTCCATTTGTATAGAAATAAGCTATTACTTGGCCCGCGGTATAACCTACTAAATGTAGTTTTGTTACAGTTTTTATTCAGAGCTTTACAAAATACTTTATAAAACCTGATTTCAACAGTAGGTTACACCTTTTATATTTCTAGAATATTTCTTAACAGAAATGACATAATGTGGTAGTATTATAGCAGATTTATTTAAGCTGACGCCTCTGTTTCGTTATGGAGTATTTGTTTATTTAATAAAGGAATTTCGGCTAGTAGTAGTGTTGAGATAGCTATAGAAAGTTGGTAAGTTTGTTGTTATGTTGTGGCCCGTCGTCGTCACTGTGCGCCAGCAGCGTCACCATACACGGCGCGCGCGGCGCCCGGCCAGCGAGAAAGTTGACTTCTTTTATGTTTTAAAAACAAAACTTAATGATTCTTACAAAAGTTTTGTGCTTAAGTGAAACAATTGGTATTCATTTAGTTTATGTATTGCATATTTTGTTGGTAAAATAACGACGTCATAAAAACGACACGCGATGTTTTGACTTTTGGGTATATAGATCCTCTAGATGTATCCTCATGCCTCGTTTAGATAACTGCAGGCGAGAGAGTGCGAGCAAACCGGAGCCACAATAGAAAATGCAAAACGCGATATACGAGTAGATCCAATTTATAGCAACTTTTTCAAGTAACAGCATTAAAATTATGCGATTGCTGATTATTTTTATTCCATCTCTTTCCCTCTCTCTGCAAAAATTCACTGGTTCTATTAATTAAAACTTGTAGTTGGCTATTTGTTACCATCATTAGAAAAGGAAATGTGGAGCATTTCTAAATATTTCGTTCGCCATTACCTACATATATATTATAAGGCAGAATACAAATGGTGGTGGTTGTTAAATTCAAAAAATATTACAGTCTTGGTAATTAAACCATTTTCACTTTGTTTATTATATATTTTCAAACATACATATAGTAAGTCGCTTTTCTCTCAGCAAAATATACTAATCACCTGTAATTAGCTCACCGTTCCAATACTAATTATAAGTATGTTAATTAAAACAGCAAAAAGCTGTTGGTTTTCCATAAATAAATAATGATGATGGAATTTAAAATATATATTATACTCTTCAACTGTTGGACTGCTAAGATTTTTTCACACGCACGCAGCCTCACGGACTGTCTTTCTGAAATCATGTCGGTGTTATATATTTGGTTTAAGCGTCAATTGTCAACGGTGAAGGTGAGGTTATTAACATCGCGAGGAAAGTTCTCGAAGGCGTGTAAAGCCTGCAAATCCCATTTGTCCACCGTGTCATTTCACGATCTGTTCATTTTGAGAGGCCAGTGACCAGCAATGAGGTGACTGTAATAGGCTGAAGATGTAATTCGTTTTTATATAAGCGTTGCAGAGATTTGAGAAAATAGAAATGAATTGGCGACTTTCGAATTAGTAATTAGAGTGTTAGAGATTTATAAAATTGTTAGATGTGAGTGAAATTTACTCCACTAGCCTGACGGTCTAGTAGTTTGTGTTGTGACCGTTACTGTTAAGCTAGAGGTCGTAGGTTTGATACTCATCCAGGACAAATCTTTGTGTGATAAGCACAAATTTTATAATTAGTACTTATGTATATATGAGCAAGATTACCGGAGGTCTAGTTGCCATAGTAAAGGCTCTGTCTAGTTTAGAATCCGATGGCAAAGTGCAAGTTATCTCAAGATATTACTAATTACGCAATAATTATGAATTCGCTAAGAAGCCACCTGAAGTATTTATGTAACGGAAAACGGTATTATATTTGTCAACATGGTTGTTTACATAATTATGCTTTTGTTTGCATTAACGTTTTTCACACATTCCTTGAGCTTTTTGACACATAGTGACGCATCGTGTTTTCTTATATTATAAATATATATTAAGTATATAAATATATAATAGCAATCTATATGTCCCAGTGCTGGGGTGGTGGTTTATCAAGAGGGCCAGGTTTCTTTTTACTAGAAAAGATCAAGCTACGAATGTTATCAACTTTAACAAGTACAGTATACCGACATACACATATATACTTATATACTTTATTTAAATGTATTGAGGTGGAGGTGTCACTATAAATGACAATAATATAATTGTTACCAACCTAGAATCATACAGCAGAAACTTGTGTAAATATATTGTCAAGTGTCAAAAATAAGTTTATGGTGGTAGTTATTGGCAGATTCCGAGAAGTGATACTGCTTATCTATATATGTGTATAAATAAAAACAGTATACAAGTGTTTTTATTTATATTTCCCACGTTAGCAGAATGATAAATTGGAAATAATATTTTTATTTTTTTAAACTATCGCGTTGCATGCTATACTATCTTCTTCGGGTATTGAGGAGTCGGCTAATGAGTCTAATGACACAAGGCTGGTGTCAAATAATCTCAAGGTAAATAATAGAAGGAAATAATACTTACGATGATAATTAAGGCTTAAACGCTCTCTCCCTCTTAATACAGGAGAGGAGACTCGTTCCTAGCAGTGGGACACGTATACCCATACGTGTCCCACTGCAATTAATTCTTGCAGTCGAAAATTTAAATCTTTACATGAACTATCGCACTTATAATATTAATTACTAGCTGTTGTACCCTATGTCTTCCCTAGGATACTATCTATTTCTTTGCCAAATTTCATTACGATACGTTCAGCTGTTCAGTCGTAAAAGGTTACAAACAAACTAACTAAGAAATTAACAGAGTCACTTTATACATATAAACTCTATGATCTTCTCCTTCTATGTGTAAATAGAAAAAGTAATTTAAATACCATACGACATAATAAGCTTTTAAAGTTCTAATAAAGTGATTCGCAATCAATAGATACTAAATGGCAAACCTGTCAACTATACCATGGCGTTACGGGACTGTGATGTCATTTAACAGCAGTGTTATATTCGTCTTATCAATATGTATTGCTACTTTTTTAATCAATTTAAATTTTATTTTCACTTTTAAATAAATTAAGCGTGCAAATATTTTGTTTTGAATCCATAAAATGATGCTTTAAAACGTTCCTTAATTACGTCTGTGCACAAGGGTGGGGACACGAACGACGTCAAAAATTATCGGCCTATTTCTGTATTACCATCCATCTCAAAAATCTTAGAAAAAAATATAAATAAAAGAATAGTAAGTTGTTTGAACTGATACAATATTCTATCCACTTCCCAATTTGGCTTAGGCAAGGACTTTCAACACAGGACGCTGTTACGGCATTGACGTCTGAAATTGTAGAGAGGGTAGATAAAGGATACAAATGCGTAACAGTGTTCCTAGACCTCAAAAAAGCATTTGACACCGTCTCGGTGCCTATCCTTGTGCAGAGACTCGAGGCTATTGGGATAAGAGGTACGGCTCTCTCTCTCTTCGACAGTTATCTCCGGGGTAGGAAGCAGCAAGTAAAAATCGGAAATTCATAAAGTGATGAAAAAAGCATTGTTTTTGGAGTCCCACAGGGAAGTGTGCTCGGCCCGACGCTGTTCCTAGTGTATATCAACGATCTGTGTAACCTAGGAACTAGCGGTGGGAAGATCTTCTCCTATGCGGACGACACGGCTGTTGTATTCGCCGGAGTAACATGGGAAAATATGCGACACACTGCTGAATATGGGTTAACTATTATAAGCAGCTGGTTAAAAACTTATCTCCTAACCCTAAACGTCACTAAAAATAATGATATCTGCTTTTCACCCAGTGATCTATCCAAAGATCTAAGCCAGGTGATGATTTTGGGATTGAGATTCATGAATGTGCTGGTAATTTCTGTAATACAAACTGCAACTGTCAAGTTATCACCCGAGCTATCTCCCTAAGATACCTTGGTGTCGTTATTGATGATCGTCTATCGTGGCACCCACAAATCACGGTTGTAATGTCACGTATTAGGAAATTAATATATATTTTTAAAACTCTACGTCATGTAATGTCTCCGGCACTACTAAAGAGTATCTATATTGCGTTGGCGCAAACAGTTATTACATACTGCATACCAGTCTGGGGGGGAGCCACTAAAACTAAATTTCTTAATCTGGAACGAGCTCCAAGGTCACTCACAGAAAATTTATATAAAATTAGTGGTTTATTAACAGTTAGGAAGTTATATTTTCTAAATATAACACTATACCTACATAAATCTTTTCCATTTAACCCGGAAAACCAAAACAGAAGACGGAATGATATTGTGGCTAACTCTCCTAGAGTCTGCACAGTCTTTGCAAGACGACCGTATGTAACTCAATCAGCCTACATTTACAATAAGATAAATGCAAAACTATCTTTTCATCCCAAGGTATTATACATATGCAAGTACGTAATAACTGAGTGGCTAAAAACACTTACATATGAGGAAACGGAACACATTTTAATCAGAGTGACCTAATTATTGCCTTAGGTACTATTTGCACGCTTAATTTATTTCACTATCACATTCAACGCAAACACACACACACTCACACACACAAACACACACACACACACACACACACACACACACACACACAGACACACACACACACACACACACTTTTTTTTTTATTAAAGGCACCCGCCATCACAGGGTGTTGAGCTTTAACTGTTGCTATTGACCTACTAAATAGGTTATTTTTTCTTTTCATTTTGTTTAATTTTTATTATTATATAATAGAAATTGATTGTTACAAATTACTTGGCTAATTAAGGGCAAAAGCGAGACATCCCAACACAAGTATTTTTTAATCACTTACTGGGATGGCCTCAATACTACATATTATGTTACTAAAATAATTTGAAACAATAAACAATTTTTGAATTTGAATAAAAACGATAGTCAAATATCCTACCAAACATTATTTACACAAAGTCCACGGTGTTTTATTCGCCATGATCGACATACTCACCGAATGGAGTAGGGCTACACAGCTGACGCTAGTACTACTATGTACGGCTCTACACGCCCTACTTGCACCCTAGCCCCTCAGTACACACTTGAGGGGTGAGCCCCTACGTGCTATATGGGCACTGTGTGCTTTATAATGAGAGGGTTGTCTTCCTTTGTGTTCTAAGTGAGGATGACGTAATGCAGTTTTTGAGTTATCAGAAATATTTTAGTTTTGTACTAAACGAAATATGCTTTCATATTTACTGCTTTTAAGCATTGGAGAAGTGTAACAAAGAGAAGTCTAAAACTAAGTAAGCCCGTGGTCATTTACTGGCCACAATCCCAATTTTCGGGTTGATTTTAAACACTTCTTGATCTTCCCGTAATTCTTACTTCGTATCTCAGCTAATAACCACTACATACGTGCATACTTCGCAATTTCACTGCACCACATCTACATCTATACTATGACTGTCATTAATTTACGTAAAATCGCCACAGCCTTTATATTAAAACTCCGCAATTGGGTGAATTTATTTTTCCACACTCTGTAAAGTGGAAAGAGAGGGCTTTGCCCTGCAGTAAGACAACAAAAGTATAACTTATAAAATATAATAATAACACTATACAGGCCTACACTACAAGTGCACTTTATCTATTATACTGTGTTTTGCTGATTTTATCAGTAAATGACTCCACCTTCGCACCCATAACACACCTATCCAACTGTACATTATTAATTTGGATACATACTCGATATAAACACTCAATAATATGTATGTCTTCAAACATTATTATTATTGGAGTTACACATGCGAATTAAATAGCACAAAGAAACTTAACTCGGTCATCTGTAAATCTTAAAAGAATATTGTTGGTGGTAAAGAATAGAATTTTTCACAATACTTATATTACGAATATACAGAACGACGCATCATTACGCCTACACTGTGTAGAAGAACATAAAGTTGATGAATGAAATGAACCGTATTATTTCCCGTTTTGAACACAGTAGGCACGTACCTTCATTTCAACCTTTGAAAGATACAAAAGAACTGTGTAGAACCAGGTCGACAACCTCGAGTACGTTAAACGACACAGCTTTTGACATGAAAATAATACGAAACGCACGTCTATTTTAGAATGAAAGATAATATCTGTATCAATCGTATAATTTTTTTATTTTGAAATTTATTTTAACAGCTTTATTTTTCGTTTCCAATAGATCATTAAAACCATTTTGTAAACAGAATTGGTCTAACTTACAAAGGTATTGTCGGGTGAGATAAATACAATTCTTGACATAACTCAATGTGTCAATTAAGGCGTTGGTGACGCAGTAGTGTCGAGCGGGTGGTTAAGTGCATTTAACAGGTTAGTGATGCGGCACATGTGTGTATGGTGTGTATGCGTAATGATGCGCGTGCGACTAGCACTAGCGGCCGCGCTAGAGATTACCGCAGGTCAGCGACCGCTGCGAGGCCGATGCCCGCTGACGTAACGTTACGCGAATTCCGATGCGCCCCGCACCGCTTGCACCCGCCCGCCACTCGCATCGACCTAATTCCTTCGAAGCCACTTCATTTGTGCATCGCTAATTATATAAAACGTCGTTGCACCGCACTGCCAAACACGTTCTATTTCTAATTTAATCACTGATTTATTTCTGGACAAACATTTGACACGTAGTTAAGCAGTTTATTTATAAACTGCCACGTTAAAAAAGTGACGATGCCAACCTAATTAGGTTTTTCCATTTACACTGGCCTTTTAATTAAATCTTAGCGCGTTAAATTGCTCTTGATGATTCTATTACAAATGATTGATTTTAACAAATATCGACAATATTATTATGACTGCTGCCATAAGAGTGCTAAGTTATAATCGCAGTCTATCGTTCAGTGCTTCCAGGTTTAAATCCCGGCTCCCGTTGGAATTTGAATGGAACCCGTTACCTCATGATCAGTAGTCGCACTTAACGACCACCAGGCCAACAAGGCAGTTGGTACAATACCTAATAATAATACATCTATAGAATATCCAACAACACTAGTTCACAGTTTCAGTCAACATGATAACAGTTTATTGCTAGTATTTTCATGATACTTTTATTACTTTTTTACGTCAAATAATTATGCTCTGTTGGTTAGTGACGCAAGTATTACTTAACCACACTATTATTTATTGATGTATTGATCGCGTCATTGGTGTTAGAATAGGCGTCAGACCAGCCTGTATTTTTTTTGCGATGTTATGTAGATGATTGATGCTGTCCTGACAGACAACATTACTATTTAGGTGCTTTTGTACTACTACGTTGACAGACAAGAGAGGTAGGGCATCATACAAGCGAGCAAACCCGTCTGGGGAACTGGGTCAAATACAGGAACTACACACAGTTCCTGTATTTGAGTACAGGTCTCCAGCGCTCATTTAGAAATGCCTTTTGAAAGAAATGATTTACTATCCTAGGGATACTCGATCTTAAAGCCGTGGTGCAAAAAATAATGGGTCGGGAACACGCAAGTGATATCTCTAGAATTGCAAGCGTCCATTGGTTACGGTAACTGCTTAATATCAGGCGGGTCTTATGCTTGTTTACCACCTAAAAAGTACAACAAAATAACAAGCGTACTGCCCGCCTAACAGTACGCAGTAACCGTAGCCTATGGACGCATGTAATACAAGTAGGGGAAGCAATACTTGCGCGTTGCCTACCCTACACAACGTAACACCAGAATTTTGAGATTGTAAGAGTTTTTAGAGTATTGGTAGCTGAGCGTAAGGTAACATACTTGTGCACATAAGGTGTGAGTATATTCAATAGAGGGCAAACATCTTAAAAATGCTCTGGGTATGTGCGGGGCGCGAAGGGCGGAGTGCGCGCACAGGATTGAAGGATTCGCGTCATTGGTTAATACTGTTGAACTATGTACTTTGCACCACGACTGCATCACTGTACATGCGCGAACTACGCTCATTTTTGTTCATGATGATTGTATTGTTTATTTCCCCAGGTAGCTAGTGCGGACCAATGTGAATTCCAATTTGTGAAATTTATTGACACTAATCAAATTGGACTGGACCTTAAATTGTGGTAGACATTGGAGGAGGCCAATGGCTAGCCGTTGAGTAGTCTTTTTGGCTAGATGATGAAGGTGAAGGATAACATCTTTATCAAACTCTCATGTCTGAGAAGAAATTCGAAAGACATGTCAGATTCAAGAACCCGCTTTGCGCAAGCTTGGGACTGCTCAGCTCTCTTGAAAGAGGAGAGGAGGCCCTAGCCTAGCAGTGAGACATAATAGTAATAATAATAATAATAATATATTTTTTACATATATAAGTTGCTATTATTAAGTTATTTGTGATTACTCGCAAGCTTATTAATTCCTATACGCAATCAATCATTTTTATTTCTAGGCTAATAATATAAATACGGTAGCAATTTATCTGTTACATTTTCACAGCTAAACCAATAAAACGATCTTAATGATATTTGACAGGGATATACTTAGCTTGAGCCCTGAGAGCGACTCGAGGCTATTATAAAATAAATATCTTTACCTATCTTAAGAGACTTTAAGACATTGGAATAACGTTCACGACCTCGAAACTAAACTCAACTGATAATAAAATTCTAAATAGATCGATTTAAAACACGTAACCTTGTAATATTAGATATACTAGCATCATAAACAATAATGCTTTATCGTCGCAAGATTTGAAAATGTGAAAGCAATAAAAAAGGTTTCATATAATACATATATGGTTTATGATTTTCAAGCAGTCTGTCTCCCCCTCTTTTTTGTATATTTTTTATTATTAGAATTTATTTTTAATTTGTGTAAATATAGTTTTATTGTAAATATAGTTTTAAAGTCTAATATTTTTTTTTTTTTTTTTTTTAAAAGACACCTCCCACACTAGAGAACAAGCTCTGTGTCGCGGGGGACTTTACAAACATACCATTGACGGACACAAATTACACCCAGACTCAGAACAACTCTTTGTGGGTCACACAAAGTTTTGTCCTATGTGGAAATCGAACCCCAGCGGGCGCATACTGCAGCCACTGGACCACCAAGGCAGTCAATTATGGTTTACTCTATATAAATACACATCTATCTAATAAATTGAATGAGCTACGAAAATATGTATTGTTCGTAGCATAAGGATTTATCCTGTGTCATCTGCTACGAAGAAGATGTTAACAAACTCCTAGAGCATTTTCTTCTTGCTACAAAATTATTGGCACCCTCCCTTCCCCCGGTCCTTCTAGGTAGGTTATGTTTATACATTTTATTACCGTATCATAATTATATAACACGAAATAATCTCCAAATACACATGCGTCTAAGATTCCTCGGTTTACGTATGTAGTTTTCATAACAATTCGCATTGCACTGTGTGAAATGCGTCACTCTTTAGATTTGCGTTGCACCACACTTGCGTGCGCGCCATGATATTACGTAGGTACGTACCTATTTAATATTCTGGACACACCCAGTTAGGTATTAGTCATGAACAGACCATTCCAATCCAAAGCTGGACGTGAGCTTTTTCCCGCCAAGGTTACCGCTAGTTTAGGTAGAAGTATTATTCGAAGTACTAAGGCGGGTGCATTCTGGTACCTCTTGTATACATATACTGCTTAAGTGGCAAACAAACATGCGGCCTAGTAGCCACAGGCAATGGACGCCTGATATACTTATCTAGAACTCACGCGCTGACCCAAAAACTACAAGCTTTTGAATGCATGTAACACCAGAATTTTGTAGTAAGGCTTTTACTTAACTTTTGCCTATGCCATGGTTACTATGGCACAAGCGAAAGTTAAAAATAACGCATTCCTTAATGAGCACCTTCTCTAAGTAGCTGTAATCACTACCACTGTGTGTGCGTCCACACAGTGTGTGATCTCCCTTGTTTGATCCCTAATCTTACCTTGTACCTAAATATGTTGTAAAATTTCAGTTTAAAGCAAGACAATAAAAGTCTATTTTGACACACAGGTGTGTTACCAGTATCAACATCGCTTTTAGCGATAAGGTCGCCCATTGTACTGTATTTTAACAACTTGAGTACTTTTTTTTGCTTTTAGATATCTGGATACAATGATCGATCGGTTATTCCCCCGACTTTAAACGTGTGGTGTTCTAGATCCTTTGGTTAGCGGTTAGAGGGGCAATTATTCGGTAAAATTAAAACATTACACCCTGTAGACGTCTTTGTAGATATCGCATGTTAGCTGTTAGCGCGCAGCGGTCGTGTTTAACCTTAACCTTGCTAATTGACCATAGCTTCTTGGGAAAAAAAATCATCTAGAAATTAAGCTTTATAGATATGTTGACAAGTTGGTCCTGTATCATACGTTTATGGCTATTGTAAGGTACTTGAACTATGTAGGTAAAATATGTAGGTAATAATATTATTTTAAAAAAAATTACAGGTTAAGGTGCTCCTTACTCCGTTCTTCTATTTAGAAGAACGGAGTTAGGAGCACCTTAACCTTCTTGTGCCTGATTTCTTCCATATCCTCTCGGATTACTGATAATGGAGTCTGGGTTAAGACAAAATTCGGCCGAGAGCATATGTTTTAACCGACTTCAAAAAGAGGAGGTTATCAATTCGTGACTTCACCAAGGCCTGATCAGAATATCAGCGCTGCAGTTTTAAAGGCCACAGCACAGAGCTGAGATTACGACCCTTGCTGACATCACACAGGATAATTTTTTGTTTTGTTATTGAGTGTCTATTGTTATTGTTTATATCTGTTATCCTGTGTATGTTTGAATAAATGCTTTTCTTTCTGTCTTTCAAATGTAATGCAGCAAATGAAAACTGGTACATTTGAACTGAACAAAGTTTAAAGGTATTTGAAAATTTTACAACTTGCCGTACTGAAGTCGGTTTTTTTTGTTAAAATTATTTTGCTTTTGTTTCGCGGCCGTCAAAAATATTGAAACCTTGAAAGGCAATCAAGATGCATTTTGTGACTAGTTATGCGGAAAAGTTACAAGCAATAAAAATAACAGTTTCCTCCAATTAACCCATGAATCATATATTTAATATTAGTTTATATAATAAACATGAATAAAATCGATATTGTCACGCATGTTTTTCTCATGATAATGTAGTTCAAGATTTATGAGAATAATAGTAAGTACTTATAGTTATTGGGATTTTCTGATAGAAACTTTTAGTGGAAGCATTAAGCCTAGAATTGTGCCCGGTATACGGTATATATGACGACGTGACACGTAGTCAAAAAATGAGGGGTGTGTATAAGATTTTCGCCACTGTATGTTTGTTCGGTCTGAAATTATTATAATATAAATAAAAGTAGTGGTAGATGAACAACCGACTTGAACAAATGTACACATGAGTTGTGAGTGCGAACCATTTATGTTGTGGTAATTAGGTATGCAAATAAATACGTGATTTAATTTTTTTTTACGAATAAAAGCGACTCTTTCTTTCTTTGTATGTTTGTTCGTAGCCTTGTAGTGTATAAAATATTACATTGAACTTGTTCCTCCCAGTTCCTCCCATGGCTATTATTACCTATCCTATGGCAGTATGTAGTCACAATTACTTTAATGTTATTTTTATTTGATAAAGACCTTTCACACATTGAACCTTTTAAATCTATATGAACGCAATACATTCGCAATGCAAATACAAAATAGTGGCTAGTCGTTAGACTCCAAGCACTATTATCAAGGTTAATTTTGAAAACTACCGAAATTTCCCAAAATTATATACACAACAAAAATGAATAATGTCGCTTTTATACGTAATTTTTTAAAAAATCACGTATTTATTTGCATACCTAATTACCACAACATAAATGGTTCGCACTCACAACTCATGTGTACATTTGTTCAAGTCGGTTATTCATCTACCACTAGTTTTATTTATATTATAATAATTTCAGAGGCTTCGCTCACGCGTACAATTCCGCGGGAACAGTGTTTTTTTCGGGATAAAAAGTAGCCTATATGCTATTCCAGACTATTATCTATATCTATGCCATATTTTGTTCAGATCCGTTCGGCCGTTTTGACGTGACAAACATCCATACATCCTCACTTTCTTCCACATTTATATTAGTAGGATATTGCATATTTTGCATTAATGCAAAAAGTCGCAGTCTGTGTGCGCTCTAAGAGTAATAATGTGAATAGGGTTCGCAACCCTGTATATTTTGCGTGCACGGTGCAATGCATACAGAGGGGTCATAATCATTGCAGCTGTCCTTATTTTCGATTATTCAACATTACAATATTTATAAAGGGAGAAAAATAAATTACATGTTTTTAAAGAGCTCGTTGCTATGCAACAATTGCGGGGATTGACAGATAGGTGACCCGTTTTCAAAAAGCCTGCACTCAATGTATAAACCAGACAACTGGTGAATATACTTTTATGTATTTCTTATATCCAGACACAGAACAAAGAATCGAGGTCATCACACAAAGATTTATTCTGAGTGGGAATCGAACCTACGACCTCTAGCTTAGCAGTCAGGGACATCATTATCATCTCAACCTATAAACGTCCTACTGCTGAGCACGGGTATCTTCCATACACTTGGAGGTATAACACGCCTACTATAACACGCTGGCCAGACGGGTTGGTATAGGGTTTTGTTTCGAGTTCTTCCTCTCTTGCAGTGGATATTGTTTGTCCTGACTTACTCCATTAGTCGACTCTTACGTTACACTCGGGACGGAGCGGGGTGGTAACATATTTTGTATACTTAATCCGTCACCAGTCACCACAGGTCAGGGACACTTCTTAATCAACAGGCGAGTCAAAATATAAATTATAATAATTACGTTCCTAGAATGTAATAATGATGTACTAAGTATGTGATAATAGAGCTAACAAATAAAAATACACAATACGATTAAAGTTGACCTTGTAGTAACAGACGTTTCGCGTCACAGTATCATCAAATAGTTGTATAAAAACGTTGCGGTCACACAATGTCACCCTCCATCCGGCAGAGACGTGCCGGTCACATTCAACATAACAAAACGTCAATTGACACGTCGACCTACCTGCTCCGACGGTCGACCTTTACAAAATGATCTTAACTTAGGTTAAACTCCTTCAAAATACCTATGTTTAATCATAAATACTATTGCGCATTTAATAACAGCAGCTCACACATTCTACGATATACTTGTGATAATAATGTGTTACGTAGTGAGATTCATACATCCAATGTAAAGTGTTTTCGGTTCTGGGTTAGGTATACAATTATAGCTCTTTTGATCTTTGAATTATACTAAAATAAATAAAAATGTATGTAAGTTCAGTAAGTTTTAAAACAGAGGGTATTGTTTTTGAATATACACTGACGGACTCATAAACTGCATCAAAGTAATAGACGACTTTGAAATAAATATTTTAACCAAGTAGTCAAACTTTCTATACAGATTTAAATTGAAACCTCTAGATTGGTTCGTGAACTTTAAAACAGTGTAGGGTCATATCCTTAAGTTTAAGTTTGTGTACTGGAAAGGACCTTAAGATTTTTTTTGAAGAAAAACAGAAATTTAAGGAAAATTGGTTTAATTAAAAAATTGGTTTTAACAATAGACACAAACTTTATGCAAGGGTTTATTTATGTTTTAATAAGGTGTATTACCTCCACGTGCCCTTATTACGGATTCTAATCTGTTCCGCATAGATTTTATTAGGGTTATTAAAAGATCTTGCGGAATATTGTCCCATTCTTCTGAAAGTGCTGTTCTTAGTGCTGCCACTGTCGTGGGCAAAGGGTTTCTCGCATATACAGCTCTTTTTAAATTGTTCCAAACATGCTCAATGGGATTAAGATCCGGGCTGCGTGCTGGCCAATTCATTGTACGTATCCCAACCTCTTCGCAATATTGTCGAACTTGTGCAGCAGCGTGCGGCCGGGCATTATCCTGCATTAAAGTAAAATTTTCGCCTATGAATCCCATGTAAGGCACCACGTGATCTTCTAAGATCTCTGTTATGTAGCGATGTGCAGTCAAACCCCCTCTATTACCGTTTTGACGGACCATGTCTATGAACACAAGTTCTGTTCACCCGTTCATCGATATGCCACCCCAGACCATACACGAACCGCCTCCAAAAGGAACACGCTCCTCAATGCAACTTTGAGCATATCGCTCCCCACGTCGACGATAGACTCTTCTGCGACCATCTGCACCATATAAACATGTCCTACACTCGTCCGTGAACAATACGGAGGTCCATTGCTCTTCTGTCCAATTCAGGTGATCACGCGCAAATCTTAAGCGAGCTTGTCTGTGAGCTACAGACAACTTTGGACCATTTGCTGGTCTAAAAGGGGTGATATCCGCTTCCTTTAACCTTCTTCTTATTGTTCGTGCACTCACGTTTACTCCACGCACTTCATTAAGCTCTGTTTTGATGTTAACAGACGTGAGGAAACGATTTCGCAGGGAAGTTGTAACAATAAATCGGTCATCACGACCGGTGGTTGCTCGAGTCCTGCCTGTACCACGTCTCCTTCTGTAAGAATCTGTCTCCACAAACCTTCTGTATATTCTAGAAACCGTAGACTGGTTTAAATTTAAATTTCTACCAATCGTTCGTTGATCCAAGCCCTCCCGCACCAATGCTACAATTTGAGCCGCTTGTTCGGACGAAGTATCCATATTATGGTTCAAAAACTCTCGATGAGTTAAAAAACTAACCCAACAATTCTGCTGGTAACAATAATTCAATTGACAAAAGAATAAAAAATCAATGATAATCAATTTAAAACTTTGCTATAAATAACACGCAAATCTGATACTACGAGTAAATTTTCTTTTCCCGGCTATATTCATTTGTTTTACTGCAGTTCTATTTTTAAATTTTCCTTTTTTTTGAGATTAAGAGCCAGTCTTTCCATATTTATATAATTTAATCTAAAAAGTTATCATACTTATTAAAAAATCATTTTAAAAATAATCCTGAACTTTGATGCAGTTTATGAGTCCGTCAGTGTAGATCACTCTCTTAAAAACTGGAGTAGAATTTGGTCTACGAAGTCAAAGCTATCACGACATTTTATCACTATTTCTGAAACACAATATCACTGTTTGACGTTGTTTTTTTTTTATTTAAGACCAATAAGAAAAATGTGATTTTCACAAACAATCCTATTCAATATGTTGAACGCCATCGCCAGCAGACACAATAGAAAATCTATTATTTGTATTGTGTACACCGGTGACCCGACGGCATTTTGTTAAGTTTGATTAATTTTATAAAAACAGGATAAAGTGCTGAAACTACATCCCTAACCTACTTTAAAAGAATGCTGTTTAATTCCTAATACAGTAATAGAATATGTAATTTGTCATTATTTTTAATTCTCCTTTTGAATAGAAAATGTGCTATGTACAAACAGAACAAGTGTTGAGAATGAAAATGATGTTCATCTACAAAGAGGAAACGGTTTAACGGATCGAACTTGCACGCAAGAGGTGCGAGTTCGATCCAGGGCAGTACCAATGTGAATTTCACTTTGTGGACTTTATATATACTAATCAAATGATTCGCCATCTGCTAACGGTGAAGGAAAACATCGTGAGGAAACCCACATGTCTTAGAAGAAATTCTAAAGACATGTCTCATTCACCAACCCGCATTAGGCCATCGTGTGTGAATTAAGGCCTAAACCCTCTCTCTCTCTCTTGATAGAGGAGTGGAGACCCGTGCCCAGCAGTGAGACATTTGGGTTGCTATTATTTATTTTTATTATGAAGATACTATTGAAAACTGAAATTATTTTTCTTTAACAAAATAAATAAATAAATTTTATAAAAAATAAAATAGTAGGAGCGTTTGGTATAAAAAAATATATTTTGTAAAATTTATCACTTTTATTAACTTAACGTTTAAGTAGGTGCCTGGTTTTGATCTGTTGGTAACTGTAATCTATAAATGTTTCTTAAGATCATTTTCCTGTAGCTAAGTATAACAAACCCAGCTGGTAGCTGTCCTCACTGACTCATCGTGAATTACCATCCTGAATCAACTTTATTAGTGCCTAATTTATTTCACGTTGCAAATTAAAATTCATTCATTTTGTAAAATTATTGTATTATTTAATTTAACAATATTGTTCTGAGTATATTTAAAAATTGTACATAAACAATTATATGTTTCTAATGCGGTTTTCCTTTATACATATAATAGAACAAGTGTATGGTGACGATGATCATAAGGGGCTTTCCGACAGCTTGCCGGTTTTTACAGACATTGATTATGGTTTTAGAATTAATATAGAACGTTGTGTCATACGTATAGTACCTTACTTTACTTACCTTCGTTATAATTTTATGATGCATTGTACAATAATACATTACATCGCCATGGCTGTTGCCTAAGCATTAAATAGTATGAGTCCGTATATGTAAGGACATATTATTGCTAGCGACCATATATTATGTTTTTATTTTATTTATCACAGATTTTTAAAATTACTACTTTTTACTTTTCTATTCATGTACCTATTAATAAATATCTGACCGCAATTTTATATAAGTATCAATAATTGGGGCCGTCGTTACTCATATAAGGGCTTTAGGGGATTTAAAATATAAATATATAAAAATATATAGGCATTATTTTTTGTTCTTATTAGGCAGCTGGCCCCGGGCCTGTGTAGTATCTGATATTATGAGAAAAGAAGAAGCTTAGGTTATAGTCCAAACACGTGAGCCTATTGAGTTTGCAGCCTTAAAACTTTTTTTATGACCATAGATTTTAGTCTTGGCTAATTCACGGAAATATGAATAAAAGCAATATTTCTATGTGATATTAGCTTCGGCTACGCCCGCGTGAATATCGATAATCGCGGTAAAAAAAAACTATGGCCTTCTCTAGGTTCCATCTATCTCCTTGCCAAATTTCATTAAGATCCGTTCGGCCGTTTAGTCTTTAAAAGGTAACAAATAAACAAACAGAGTTATTTTTGCATTTATAATATTGGTTATAATTCAGTACCTACCAGGCGCCAAGCTGAAACTGAACTAATTTATTGTGGGTGGACAGCTGAGATAATGAAGATGAGGAGTATTATGTAGCTGCAGCATGTGTCATATGCCCACAGATGTTATTCGTATTTAGTTGTGTGAATAATTGGTTGCATCCGGCTACTGGCATACCGATTGTAGCAATGTCTATATATCACAGTCTGGTTAGATTTTTCGTATAAGACACAGCCATGATGATGCCTGTTAGCCGATTTCAGCCTGATCTGATCTGGTGGATTCGGATGTGGTTTGTATATCTCACTTTGAGAGGGGTGAACGTGTGAACGAAGTTTGTTCTAGGTAGCAAGGACAGAAAAAGAGATCTTCCGAGCATCTCTTTTTCTGTCCTTGCTAGCTCGAAGTCAAAACGACTGCCTCGGTGGTCCAGTGGCCGCAGTATGCTCCTGCTGTGCACGAGGTTGTGGGTTCGATTCCCACACAGGACAAAACTTTGTGTGACCCACAAATAATTGTTCTGAGTCTGGGTGTAATTTGTGTCCGTTAATTGTATGTTTGTAAAGTCCCCCGCGACACAGAGCTTTTTCTCTAGTGCGGGAGTTGTCTTTTAACAAAGAAGAAGAAAAAATAAAAAATAATAAAAAAAATATCCTAATAGTAATAGACCTCCAGACCAATGTCGGTAGACAATCTCAACAGAGATTAGCTATGCCCGGGACATATATTTTTTTAGAAGATCACAGCTAAATTACTACATACAGCGGTAATGTGTAGTGTAATTGTGTTCCTGTGTACAGGTTGCCAATGCTCATTTACGGAAGCGGTTTGAAAAAAACGTTTTCCTATTCCAGGGATACTACTGTAAACAAAAATTGGTCGGTAACACGCAAATGATACCTCTGTTATTGCAAGCGTCTATAGGGTACGGTAACATCAGGCGGTCCGTACGCTTATATACCATCTAAGCAAAATAAAATAATCACCGGTACACTCGCAGTATAGATCCCTTATTCTCATAGATCAGTTGCATGGCCCACGTTTAATTGTTATTGACAGACTGGTCTCGCTGTCTCCTATCTATGGATTGACTGCTTCAGTGCAAGGTTGCTTTTTTCCAGAATTTCTTGTTACATTCTTACCTTTTGACCTTCGTTAGAGTTACTTTGTAAGCTAAATGAATAAAATTTTAAATTAAGTTTTTATTTAAAAAGAAGTTCAATACTTAATTTAATAGTCGACATAGACAACGACTTCATTCATAAATTAAGTAGGCAATTTGTGAATGAAATTGATAAAATGCACATTTGATTGATTCCGTATTAAGGATTATAATATAATGCGTATTAATTTACTATAGAATAATATTGTATGGTGATGTGTTAAAGACACGTGTAAAGTTTATTGCAGTGCAGGGTGCACGCGCGACCTTGCAACATGCGCTGGCGCAGCGTACGGGGCGCCGACGGTGGAGGTGAGGACGCGAGGGGGGGCACGGCCGCTAGAAATGTGCGAGCGTAGCGGGTGACGTGCTACCTTCTTATCAGCGGATGCCGCTTATCGCAAGGTTGCAGCGTCCACGTGCTACTGACCATTTTCTACGTTGCACCGCTTGCACCAGTTACCTTTAATTACGTTTTAACAATACTAGAGTAGGTACTTAGAGTACACAAACTAATTATTTCTAGTTGACGTTAGCGCGTTTTAATTTTTGATACTTTCGTTTTGTTTTAATTGGTTTTACACTGTAATAAGAAGAAATTATAACGTTATACATAGATATCATAAGATAGTATAGTATCGCGACGGCTTCCTGAAGGTGTAAGTAGAGGTGTATCTATATATTCATGAGACCTTTACACCGAGGCCTTAATATAAGAGTATTAGGGAATGAGCCGAGTACAATGCAGATTTAGGGCTGATACTGAATATTTATTTTAGCTAAAAGCTGTAAAAGGCTGCTCCCATGGATTATACACGCGGGCGAAGCCGTGGGCGGGAGCTACATTTTTATATAAAATACTGCCTACTCTTCCAAGCAACTTTAATTTTTAATACTTTTTATATAAACTAATAGAATATGTGTATACCGAGGCAGTAAATCGTGTCGTAAAAATATATAGTTTTGTGTTCAATATTGCGGCCGAAACCGGCTATATTCTACGAGAATACGAATATAATCTTTTTACCCAAGATTAACATGGTATGTCATAGCATAGAAATGTATTGAGCATTTCCAGTTTTACCTGCAATCGCAAAAACAAAATTCTTCTGTGAGTTTTGAGCGATTGTGTAACAACGTAGCAAAACATGAAAATGTAGGTATTGCACATTTTCCTCCATACGGGCGAATGGAATAAGATATTAACACGTAAAGCTTTCCTATTTTCAGTAAGGTTCTGACACTTCTGACCGCACGCGGGCACAGCAGAATATTTTTCCGTGACCTTTAGACAATTGTGTAAATATACGAGACGAAAATAATATCTCACGAAAGTGTATTTTCAGTAAGGTTTATTTTCTCCCGTGCCTTCGTGTGGTTGCTATGGTGGCAATGGCATGGAAAAGCACAAAGCCCATAAGCGTACAAAGGAAACTCATTCCGTTAGAGTCTAAATATTATTTATAAATCAAAGAAAGTTTATTTTTCATTGCCCATGTTGCAAGTTCAGAAACACAATATTCATTGCACAACAATTATATCCAATGTTAATAAAAGTTGTCTAACTATAAAAATAAGAATGACTGTATGGATCGCTATTATGGTGATATCGATAGAAGGCGCTAATTTTGAGATGAATAAATATTTTTTTTAAATTTTGCTTTAAAACTTGGTATTTTAGTAAGCACTAGCTTTCAGCAGGATTTTGATAAAACTATTACCTACTTAAATACGCACATGTGACGCGCACGCTGTGCACGCGTTCTTATTTCTACCATGATATTTTTTTAATAAAAAAAATGTCATGGTAGAAATAAGAACGTGGGCTTTTCTTAAAAAAAAAAACGTACACTTGTACTTACCACTAATTAAAATCTACACATACCCATCCAATTCTTGAATAGGTATTAACCATTAAGTATAATGCTCCGACTCGTGATTATGTCTATGTCTGTGGTGGTAGGTATAAAGAGTAAAATTAGTTCAAATATTGATTCGATTGATGTCGGAAATATTATTTAGGTATCTAATACCTAAACTGAGCTTATGGATTGCGCAGTATCATTGCGTGGCGTGTCATGGGTCGATCCCCAAAAGTGACAAAAAAAAGTGATCCATAACCGGTTGTTTGAAGTCTGGGTATGCTTTGTGTCCGTGATTTAAATGTTTGTAATAAACCCAGACCATACAAGGTATATTCCCAAGTCATTTAAAAAAAACACACGACATACTAAAAGTATTAACTGAATTAATTGTTAAACCATTCCTTTTAAAAAAGGAATCTTGCGTCATGTCTGGATTAAATTCGTCAGAAGCGAGATATACATATTTACCACGTGGTCAATTAATTAGTATGTTTGGTTATAATAGTTAGCAACCAAAGCAATAGGTGTTGTTGTAGTGTCGTTAGTTCGCGGCGAGGGCGGGCGCGCTGCCGCGGTCGTCTCAAGATCAAGGTCGTGCGGCAGACGTGCGGCAAGGTCACCTGGCTCCCACCTTCCCTCCCCGCCACCCCTCGCTCGCCTCTCGTGCCTCTCACGCGCGCAAATATTTGCGACCGTCTGTCCTCCGCGACCGATACGCCGAGGTCAGCCCGCCAACAGACCTTGAAGTAATATTATCCGACCTCTCCTACTTGAAAGACAAGATTGTGTTTATTATCGGTCAGTTTAATAAATCCAGGTGTGACGACTACCAAGTACCTGGCCCTCACACTAAATCCTATACAAAACGGCAAATAAGCTCGTGAGTTACTGACATTACTACACAATTTTTTGGTCTTTAACCACCATAACCCTACGGTGTGGTGTCTTCTTATCTTCGTTAGATGAAGAAATAACTTATATATTTAATATTTGAATTTATTTTCTTTTACTACTACTTTATTTACAAATAAAACTTGTGCTTTATATTTTCTTGCAGAGTTGTAGAGACGTTGCGAGAGATTTTCTAAGTCTGAAAATTTAAATATGATCTGAAAATTATAAATACTGTGAAACCGGTGAATGACGTGATTAACTAAAAGGTATTCTTGTGAGTATTGCAACAATTGACGACGAGTGTTAATTTACACAATGAATATAATGCCCTTTAAAAAATGTCCTTCGTTACGTTCCATTTACAAGCATATGACGAGCGTTGCGGATATGCAATACCTACCCGTGCCCGTCTGTTGTCTGACTCAGTACCTATTTTCTAAGAATTATTTAACCACGGAAATAATGATAATCACATGTTAGATTGACAAAAATACAATAGTCTATAAATATTTGTGCTAAATAACCTTTTAGGTATAGATGTTTTTGCGCACAGCAAATAAATAGTCGCAAGAATGTAACGCGGGACAGTATCTGGTGAAATGCCAAAACAAAACACGTCATGTTTTCTAACTTGTTTGTGCAATTGCATATTACTTCTACGAGGAACACATGTGATATGAGATTTATAATGAATATAATATACATCGTTCTTATCCTGCCTGTTCTAGATGTCAACAGGCGTAGAAACTCCACACGTGGTGAAATCGATGTAGCCGCTAACTATCCACACAGCAATAAAGTGTCAGTAGGTTTACACACAAAGAAAGTTTCAAAATGTGTGCTACTTATTTATTTTTAATATTATCTTATAATTAAAAGGTAATATAACTTAAAAGTATACATTTCATAAATCATTATAGCTACAGAGCCTTGTAAATAAGTTTCAAATTCAGCTTTGTTTGTACAAATGTACGTTTTTAAGGACACCTTTCATTATTCACAAGGATTTTAAAGAAAAAACAATGAATGTCCATAGGCAAAGGTCACGTAAGAATATTGAATACGTTCGCTTATACTCACCTTGATCTAAGTTAAGATTTGGTTACCGACGTGTATTTTCTCATAATGTGTGTTCTTAACTAGTATTTGCATAACTACATAATTATATGCTATTTGTTGTGATTAATACAACTTCTAGAAATATATGTATAATATTTTATGATAAAATAGAATTAAGGTAGCTGTATGCATCTTCCACCTATACGCATTGAGTTTGTGTGGTCTAATTGAGTAACACAAGTAGTACTTACGTATTATATTCTGAGTTCTGAAGTATAATAGTAACTTTTGACATGTGCTTCGGGCTATGGAGAGCTCGGTAGATGAGCCACGCATACGCATGCAAACATTGGGGCCAAGGTTCCTATGAATTATGTAGTATATGGTATTATTCGGGCGGGATGTGTGTCAGTGCTCCGATTTCGCGGTCATAACGTTAATAATAGCAGCTGAAGGTTTCATTCGACAAGAGGAGGTCAGTACTTCTATGAGTATTTCCGGATTATTAATTGTAATTCTAATTTAGAGTGCAGAGTTGGAATTGGTTTAACTGCTGCTAGCTTTTTGCTCAGTGTCGCGTTCATTTATTACTATGTGAATTAATGAATTTTGCTACAAATGTTTATGTAATTCTGGATGGCCTCGTTAATGGTACAGACCATACTGAATATTTTAGTTTATTCGAATTACGTTTTGTTGTTTTTGTCAAAATGTTAAAAGTTTAGTTTAGTTTTATATCTAAGTGTATGATTAAAATATAACCTTAAAAATTACGAGTATTAATCAATCAATGGAATATTAATAAATTATGTTATACATAATTAATTATTTCTCTATTTTTTATATTATTTTACAAAATATTATTTTTTTGTATAATTGAGTTCAATGCTTTAGAATCAAAATAAGTTCATAATAATTACATACAACTAATGTACCTACTTAATAAAAATATATAAAAAAAGTATTTTTATATTAATTTAATATACATTACCTGGAGAGCAGCATTTGGAATGTTAACAAAGACAGTAATTGTAGAACAGTGGCAAACTAGGACATAATATATATATATATGAAAGGCGGCGAGCGCGGCGAACAGTGTCGGCGGTCGCTCCCAAATGAGGTCAGTAGAACACGAAGCATTACACTTGACCTCTTTCTGTCGAGTCCTTACCTCCGCCAGACCTTCACACTTTTTACAACGCTTTTACGAGCTAGGTCGGCCAATTAACTTTTGTCGAACGGTCGTATTTAACAATGACGCCCCCGTTCCGACAGCAGATGCATACGTACGGCCGCGGCCCTACGCGCTCTCGCGCACTCGCGCTCACACACTTGACATACATTTGCTTTTCAATGACTATTGGTATTTGTTTTTTTTTCGATGACCGTCACATATATATTATAATCTTTAAATCTATTACTGTGCATATGTTTTGTATTAAAAATGATTACTAACAGACATAGTTATTAGTATATACAGGTTTATAACATGACGCAAGTTTATTGCTTGTGTATTGAAGTACATAAGTAAACTTCCGCGATTTTATTATGTATTTGCTCATTGTAAAGGGTGATTTAGAACAATGACATAATATTTACAGCGGCCGTACTATGACGAAGACGTCGACTTATAAGGACACAAGGGATTTATCTTTTTTTATCAATTATAGTTTTATTATATATTTATATGAATTTAATTCCAATAGCGTCCCTGTATCCTCATGAAAAAAAAAACAAATAGGAAATATTTTAATGTAACCCTAAAATATTTCCATTGCATTTCAAACCACATTAAATTGCCAACTGCAGTTTTGAAATGCAATGGAAATATTAAAAAAAATGTTTAGATCAATGTAATAGGTTTTATATATACACATCTATACTAATATTATAAAGCTGAAGAGCTTGTTTGGTTGAACGCGCTAATCTCAGAAAGTACTGGTTCGATTAGAAAAAAACTTTTTTTGTTGAATAGTGCATTTATCCAGGAAGGCTATAGGCTATATAACATCACGCTATGATCAATAGCAGCGGAGCAGTAGTGAGATATGTTGCAAAATCGGGGAAAATATTCCAAATTATAACGCGGACGAAGTCGCGGGCGACCCCTAGTCTTATCATAATAAAGTACCTAAGTACAGCAAGTATTATTTTACGTTTTTGAAACATCCTGTATAGGTATATAGGACATTACAATTTTTTTGTATCCTTGCCAGTTTGCCAAATATGTGCAATAACAATACTGTCACTTAAACACTATTTCATTGAATAGAACAATTTATAAATAATTAAAGTTAACGCGCATGGTCTTAATTAAACAAGTGTCAAGTGTCTATACAAATAAGTCGACTCATGGTAGACAAGGTCAGGGTAACCTTGAGTTAGGTAGCCATTTTTTCATTTGTTATTTTTGCAATAATAAGAGCGTAAAGACAAACTAGGAAGTGGACAGTTGTTCTGCGCCTTGATTACTTCACGAGGTATGTAGATTGTACAATGTTTACTTATAATCTCTTGCCTTCAGGGTCAATGTTGTCAGTCTGTCTATTGTAGCTACGTCAGAATAAATATATTTTTTTTTTCTACTACTTTAGTGGCAACAAGCCTATGGACACTTGCAATATACTTGCGTGTTGCCGACCCCTACCCAAAAATTTGAATACCAGGCTTTTGTGATGAAGTATCCCTAGGATAAAAAAAAAATCGATAATAAAACGCATCCTCAAATTAGTCCTGGAAACCTGTTCTTTGTATAGATACTTAGACATAATATTATTTTTTCTACGGTACACGAGTACTTATTGAAACTAATTCTAGTAAGAACATTACAAAAAAAGGCACAATGAGTGATCTTATCGCTAAATATAGTCTCATCCAGACACCGACCACTAGACCAACGAGACACTTAAAATACCCTTACTCTAGGCTAATATAAAAGTATATAATGTATTAGATACTATGTTATCAGTATAACTGTGAACCAGGAAATTATTTCAGTTGGTACATCTTCGTTTAAATAGGAAGTGACGGTTGATCTGTACAAGGCTACATGACGTGTAACAAATTATATAATATTTAGGAGGAAACGCGGCCTGCAAGAAATTTGAAGAGCAGATCTATACCCACTCTCAAATGTTTGCCAGCCAAGTAGTAACTATTAAAAAAATAATAATGACCTTAAAACAAATAACTGCAGCTGAGACTATTATTCCTATACACATAATTGATGACATCATAATCTTTCTTAAAATTTTAATATTGATTTATGCATTGATTTTTATATTTTTTAACTATAATTTCCTTGGTCCTAAAACTTGCCCTAGGATACCTTTTTTAGCCGTTAAAAATACTTCAGAAAAATGATAGATTCTAAATAAAGATACAGTACTTATATTGTGGCCAACAATATTGTTTTTTGATAACTGTAACTGGGTATAAATAAATAAAGTTTTATTGAAAAAACACAAATTTTATCAAACAGGTGAAACTATGTGTATAATATAATGAAAGAACTAACGGATTATAATCATTAAATTTATTAATCGTTACATAAATAGCTTTTTATCTAATAGTGGTGTAATAAAAAAACTGCTTACTTCCCAAATAGATAACTAATAACTTACGTTGATTTGTGATAGGTACCCTTATAGATACGTCATTTACTTATACTACATATTTAGGTGACAAACAAGTACACGTCACACCTAGTACGCAGTTACTTAAGCTTATTCTTCTTTATAATGTTTGGTTTGTGGCCAACCTAACGATTGTTATGGGTGTTTGCATAATGGTATTTCATCTGAGTGTTCTCCTTGCTTCGGAGGATACGTTAAAAGTCGGTCCCGACTGTTAACAGTCGTTAGATCACGGCAGAGGCCTAAATATGAGCGTTTTTAAATAACTATCTCACTTTAGCCTATGGAAGCTTGCAATTGCATGGAGCGTTGCGAGCGACCCAAAACGTACAAACTTGTAATTGAATTTAAATTTCAACAAACCAACTTTCCATTTTTTTAAACATTAGGGAACTGTGTCGCGAGGGATTTAAAAAAAATTACGGACACACAATATACCCCGACTCGGAACAAACAATTATTGATCACGCATAGCTTTTTCCCGTGTAGGAATCGAACCCTCTTCACGTGTTGGTGGCGAGGTAACTCCACCCTCACCACTAGACTACACGAACAGTCAATTCCGGTTCCCATGCTTTATTTTTATTATTTTCCATCCATATTCACACGGTGTATATTGAGAGGTTTTAAGACCAATTTACGGGATAGTATGAACCATAATAATTAAATTTATATAGATACTTTTGAGTAAAAATACAGAATATTGTGTTATCGGTAACCCTGGGATAGCAAATGAATAAAATTGCTTCCTAAATGAGTACTGGTGACCTATACTCACACACAGGAACACAAGTACTGTGTGAAGTTTTTGGTTGTGGTGTTCTGTAAGGTAGAGGTTCAAACCCAGACGAGTTTGCTCGCTGATATGGTGTCTTAACTCTCTTCGTGTTAAATGTGTTTTAGGCATAAATATTTTCCAAATAATATTTGTTATAAACATGGTTTCTATCTATTTATCGGAACGTGTTGACATTGTTATACAACATGACGCCGACGCGACGCTGTAGAGTCACACACAAACAGATTAAAGAATAAACACCCAAAAAAATTTCAGCCTGTTATTTGTAGAGCAATACAGATTAGAGACTAAAAATATTCGCGACATTGTCTGGTAGGTATCAATGTATTTTTGATATACTTATCAATGTAGTACGAAGCCTATATTCATGGAATAAAAGTGGGTCAGCATTGCACTACCTGATAAATAAATGAAATATAGCTAGAGCACCGTGATGCGTGACAAAGAGCTCAAACAGTGTCTTCCGAGAATAACACTTTGTTTAGTCATGTGTACAAAAAGCTCTTTCATAGACAGTGGGCGGCTGTTAGTGGTACTATCGTTTCCGCAAACAGCTATTGTTTTTTATGCGCTAAATGTATTATTGTATTCTATATATGTACCTACATATATGATAAAGATATTTTTTCAGTATTTCGATTAAGAGTTCCTCTAAAAACTACTTTGAGAAGTGTTTATTCAAAACTAGCTGTTGCCCGTGTCTCCGCTCGTATGGATGTCCGTTATCGCATAAAAAGTAACATTTGTTCTTTCTCAAGATATCATAATATATGTCCTTATAAAAAAGGTGCAAACAAACATATGTATATACTAACAAACGAACATACATAAATATTAGTATGGATTGCGCCGTAAGTCAGTAATAAGTTCACGCCTTCACGCTTATGTTTGCACGTCGGTCGTGAGATGTGTTATTTGGTATTTATAGGGTCTATTTCATTTACCGGGCACAATTTCAGACCCTTGCTAATATTGAGTAGATATAGATATCTACGCACGCACGCTATTACCTGGATAGGAAATAGATTTCCTATCCAGGTAATAGCGTGCGTGCAGTGCGAGCACTGTGAGCCTATTAATCTCTCATTACATCGAACTCGCAGTTGGCGAAACTTGGGTGTCATACACCTATGCCTATGTCTTAGAAGAAATAGTGTGATGCTTTGTTGTTTAATAATAACAATATTTTATTTATTTTCTTCTTCTTTCTTTATTTACGTTTGCTAATACTACTTTATCTTTGTGTCGACGATTTGAAAGAATTTAAAAATTGTACAAACGTAAAGTTCTGATACTCTTATTGCGTTGTTTACTGCGCAGAGGTCGCTCAGAGTCACCTGCACTCTGAGCGTAGGGCACAAACGGTACAAAGAGCAAGACAGGAGGTGAGACATTGTGTACGGGTCAGATTCAACCTGTAGCTGTTTTGTCGGTAAACTATAATTGTATTAGATAATAAATAATAATAATTTATAATTTATTTGTTATAACCATAAATCAATTATAAATTAGTGCAATCGGAGAGAGGTATTTTTTTTTAACAGCTAGATTACAATAAACCTTTACTTATACGAAGATCGCGTAGAGGCTTACTTATTTCTCCCAGTCGTATCTTAGTGTACTAAACGAGAATGATCTGTTTGAATTTATAAAGTTTGACTAATACGACCAAATAAATAAATAAAAACTAAGACATAATTATTCAATTGATCAATAAAGTACAAAATTGGATAATAATAGTGACGTCAGTTTCTGAGTAAAGGAAACTTGCGCTAAGTAATTGTGAAGGTGTGGCCACAGGTCGATACTAGGAATTGTTTTTTATTCCACTGAACACTTTACTACTACTAGCACTTTACTAAGGTAAGCTTGCAGTAACAAAAGCATCACTTGCAAGAAGAATCTGCAAGCATTCTTTTTCAAAAATTCGAATCACCTTATGGTAGATGCATAATGAATTCACGGACACAATAAACACCTAGACAAAAACAATCATTTGTGATTCATTAATTTTTTTGTTCTATAGTAGCGACCCCAACGGACGTCTTTCCAGAACGTTGGCGTGCAAAAATAGTAGGTGTTATTGCGTTTAACAGTCGACTTAACATTTTTTTTTTCTTTGAAAAGACAACTTCCGCACTTGGGAACAAGCCTTGTGTCGCGGAGGATTTTACAAACATACAATTCACTGACACAAATTACAGCCAGACTCAGAACAAACATTTTATTATTATCACAGAAAGATTTGTCCTGTATGGGAATCGAACCTCCGGCGTAAGAGTAACTAACTACTAGACCAACAGGCCAGTCATCGTTGTGTAATCTTTAAATGTGTGTTTCAAATCTGAATGAACTTTTTGTTCGGGAATTGTATGTTTGTAAAGCGCCCAGCGACGCAGGACTTAAAAATCTTTTATTCATGTCATGTACTACTTATTTTATGAAAGTTTGAATACAATGCTGTATTATGAATAGAGTAAGAGTGACAACCCTAGCGCTGCTAGTTGCTAGTGATAACGCGGCGAAAGTCAACAAGCGTTAGATAACGCGGCCGCTGGCTAGAGTCTGCGCTCTATCGTTCAAGATTAAGGTCATCTCATCTAATGTCACAGACACGCGACGACCTACTACGAGTAGTTAATTGTATTAATAGTTTCGATATGTTATTTGAGAGTCGTACATAACACTATACGTCGTTGATATAAAAACAATGGGATACCTACGGGCGTACATACATATATGTCTGAGGAGGCTCCAAACATTTACAAAGATAAACTAGTTATATCCGCACTTAATGCAGAAAAAGGGACTTCTAAATGCCAATCTCAGTCAAATATATACTTACGAGTAGATGTTAAAAACCAAAACAATTTTTTTCCAACAGGAACCACAAATTTCTACTTTATAAACGAAAGATTATTGTAAATCCAAACCATAATCTATCTCTGTGTCAAATTTCATCTAGATCCATTTAGCCGATCTCACGTGATTGAGTAAAAAACATTTATTCATCCGTTATCGTTAATGTATCCGTCAGTATTTATTTATAATTTTAGATTACCAAAAATTTTTACTTAAGATTGTAAATATCTGGAGATAGAAAGGGCTTGAGTTTATTTCTAGTTTTCTAATTGGCTCCACCATTGGCCGTTATTGAATTGGCTGAAATCATCTTTCTGGATATCCTAACAAAATACGTGACCGTGTATTTGAATGTAAACAGACTTTTATAAATCATAAAATGGCGTTAAAACTATTTTATAACGAAGTAATCTCAAATCAAAAAGAAACATAAAATACTAGAATAAAAGAAAATTTCACCTGTACATATTCGTGTACAGGACTGCACTGACGAAATTTAATAGTGTTGTATACTGGTAATAAATTCTTAAATTATACCGATAAAAGTTCATAGAGAAACCTTCACATAGCTTTGTGTATTACAAATCCATAGTTTAAAATTCATTGGCGAACAGTCAATAAACGGTTTTTCATCCGTATCGAGTACATGAAGTCTACATTCGTTTCAGTTTGTTTATATAGTAAACGAAAACAATTGAGGGCTACCTTGCGAATGTTTAACAAACGAGGTTGCGCAACAAAAGGCGAACAATAGCTGCAAGGGTGAAATATTGCCATAATATCGGACGACAATCGAGATCGGCTTGCAGGTTGTAGCTCTTTCACATGGCTTGCACTTGCGTAAATAATTGCAACAACACGATTAGATCACTCTTCTCGTCCAGAGCAAGGCTAACCACTAAACAGGCCACGCGATATTGATAGAATAACTTCAGAAATATGTGCTAACCCATGGATTTTGTACAGTTTCTTCACACGTTACGATATACATACTTTATACTTTAGCGGCCTGTAAACCATACCATATTTGTCTTTTTCTGTTGTTTTAGCTACATCAGTTTGCATGCCATAATTGTAATTTACTAACGATTGCACTTAACGATCTCTATTTTCTTGCCAGTTCTTCTCTCTTCTTATGGCTCTACCCTTATTAGCGGCTTGTTCGCTATTAAGGGTAGAAACATGTCAATGTAGGTAATGTATGTAAATGTAAAGGTAAATTTACTGACATCATCTTTTTGCCTGACCTGTTATTTTCATAACTAATGACCTTCGTTAATGTTATTTTAATGTTTATTCTCTTCTTCATTTCTACAAGGGTGGCAAGCACAATGCTCAACTTTTGATAATGCTCAAAGTTTGATGCTTGCAATATAAGAGACATCTCAATCCTTAGACATTAGGTCTCAAATGTGTAGTAATTTATAAAATACTTTTCAGGTTTGGTGGTGAAATAAACTCAGGAGACCCTTGCGAAAAAGGTGTACCAGTATAATATTTCACCCACGTAATATTCCACCCACTACACAACGTATAGATAGCTTTATATGTACAGTCATAATTTCTTTTTTGGTAATAAACTATTCAACTAGATTTTTGTTGTTGGTAAAACATCTGGCTTTTGTGACTTACGACTGTTCTTATTATTCATAAGTACATACTTCCTGGATGTTAATCGCGAGTCAAGTGTTCCCGGTAACAGAGGCTTACTGAAATTCTACGAATTTATTCGAGTGTTGTATTGTCATGCGTTGATTAAAGTAATGAAATGAAGTATCGTCTGTACCGCCGGCGCTGGGTGACTAAGAAAACACGTGTAGCTCACACAGCCTAGGCTAAAAAGTATTGCTATATGATTAATATATTGTTCTATTTCATCACACATTTCCGTGTCTGATATTGTACTATGCAAACATTCATATATTTGTCGTAAATCAACCCGCTTTTGTAACATACCTATGTATATACTCCACAAACATAATAATATGCAAATGGCCTTCAATCTTTTCCGCGATTTGTAATCTTGTTGTTAAAATTATGTGGTAGATGTTTGCTTAATAATGTATATTTCATGGATCCTTATTGTATATAGATAATATTATGTATTTCCTGATTGCCTCTTGGTTCCGCGGCATAAGTTTGCGACCGATTGTAAGGTCGTAAGTTTGATTTCCGGGTTAGGCAAGGTGTCATTGGATTATAGCTGGCGAGGCTTGGGTGTCATTAACCTCTGCATACCCATATGGGTAAAATATGTGGCGTTACATTATATATTTTCTAAAATGTATGATGAGGTAACCTGGTAAATATATGTATGATGTACAATACTTGGAAGAGTACGCGGGTGTAAGGGGGACCGGGGTCGGTGCGAGGGGAACGAGAGAGGAGGAGGAGGTATGTGTGCGTCGTTGTCGAATAATATTTTTTCGCACACACAAGGTCGAGGTCAAATCGCTTGACTTCCTAGATCGACAGCGCGCGACCTCGCGCTGTGGCCGCCCGACAACAGTCCTCCGCCTGCGCCACCACACCATTGTTTTAGCTTTTCACACATTTTTCATGAAAGTAATCAACAAAATAATATTTAAATACCATGCAGATATATAACCTGACAAATTCGTAAATCAATGGATCTATTATACCTACATAAATGGCAAATGGATGTAATGGTAACATAAAGCTAACCTATTGATAATGATGTCACAATTATATTTAGCCTTGAACAGAGATTTTGACTGTATAAATACGTTATATAAAATTGTTTATCTTCATTTTTTTATCTGATACTGTTTAAAAATGATTTTGGCAGTTCCTCATCACGTACCTACCTTCTTGTCTACATAATACTCGCGAAATGTGTATGCGGATAAAAATATCCAGGGTCAGGCTCAAGGTCTCGCTACTTTTCTGATTAGGCGATAAGAAAGAACAATGTCAACGTAATTTGGAACTTTTGTATTAGTATATAAGTTTCAATTTACTTTATACCAGTAATATCTATAGCAAAAAACAATAACGGTAATTCTGCTGATATTTTTTTCTTGTACAAGGTTACAGTTTACATGCCTGAAGTAGGCACGTAATAATATTTATGTTATCCTTCATGATGATGATGGTGTTTATGGATAGCATATTAATTATTATATTTGCTTGGCCAACAAGGACTAAGTTGAAATCAACAAAACAATTTCTGATTGAAGTATTCTATTAATACAATCAGTCTTTTAATTCAATACAATGATCTAAGTCCCTATCTTCAATGGAGATGGATAGTAGAGTGCATTGTGCTCCACGTGACCCAAGGGTAGAGTGGCGACGAAGGCACGACGCGCGACGTGGTATCAACGCGGTAGACGCAGAACAGCAGCGACATCGGCACGACGCGACGCAGCACTGCTGAAGTACCGCAGCCTGGGTGACAGAACGGGCCAATGTCATACGACCTTGTCATATGACATTGGCGCGACACGGACGCTTCCTGTTATCTCATTTACGATACTTCTCGCCACTCGCGACCGGCATTAATCATTATTGGAACAAAGAATGACCACTCACGGTAATTGTAATTAACACGCGTTGACCTTGACGAACTCATTATCTCGGCCACCTCGGTCACCATAGTACACTACGTCACAAAGGACTTTATTCACTATGTACGTAAACAGGAATGTTTTCCTCGATCATTGTTTTTACTATTTATTATTATTGTATGTTTAAGTTGAACGTCGGACAACTAGGAAGTAATTTTTATTCATAAACAGATCTGATTATATGGAAATTAGTACAGATTTATCACATTATTTTCTTCTTCATTCATCTTTGGGAAATGTAAAAAAATAATTAGTTTTCCAAAACTAATTAAAGAAATAATAAATTTGAAATAACTTAAATTATAATTTTTTATACCTACACACACACACACACACACACATATATATATATATATATAATTTTAATAAATTCTATAGGACCGAACGATGTGGAAAACCTTGGGGGAGGCCTATGTCCAGCAGTGGACGTCTTATGTCTGAGATGATGATATAATTCTTGTGTAGTATAATCCTATAACATAAATAAATTTAACACTGAAGGACAGTGAACGCCTATAGACGTCATGACAATAAAACATCTATTGTGTCTACGTTACTGTCCGTGAAAGTGTTAAAGTCTAAAAACACATAAGGACATGGCAAAGGTAAATATGTAAAAAACATTGCCGAGACGACACAGCTGAGGGCATTACCTACCTACCTTTTTTCGAAAGGTTTCGTCATATTTTTGTACGTTTATACTGCTAGACAGTCCATATTATATATGACTAGCGGCCCGCCCCGACTTCGTCCGGGTTAAACTATTTTCAGCGCAACTTTCTTTTTTTTTACATAAGAAAAACAACAAAAAAAGAATGACTGAAATCAGTCCAGCCGTTCACGCGTGATGCTGTGACCAAGGTAAATAGGGATTAATTTTTATATATAAAAGATGTCAATTGTGTACTTATTAAACATGCCAAGTTTCAAATGTATAGCTATTATATTTTATTAATATCTAAAATACCCAGATTTCGTCACTCACATACTGATGATCAGCAATTTTTTTTCATACCACCAAGGTGGCAAACAAGCATACGGCCCGCCTGATGGTAAGCAGTTACCGTAGTCTACGGACGTTTGCAACACCAGGGGTGTCACTCACGCGTTGCCAACCCTTTAAAAACCTTATAACTCCTTGCTTGAAGAACCCCATGCTATAGTCTCTTGGGAAAACCTCGGCAGGGAGCTCATTCCACAATCACAAACCACAACAAAATTGTTAGGGTACTCCCTGAAGTCATAGAAAGCTGAATGTCCGAGTTAGGAGCTTGGCCCTCCATGAGATCTGATAACTTTTTTACAATGGTAATTAAAATCTCTAGTGTCTCATTATCCAGGGAAGAAACTAAGTAAGTAAAAAAAAGCAGTGGTGGCCAAGTGGGAAAGTAACCGACTTGCACGCAAGAGTTCGATCCCGGGTGGCAGTACCAAAGTGAATTTCACCGTGTGAAGTTTATACGTACTAATCAAATGATTCGCTATCTGCTAACGGTATAGGAAAATACCGTCAGCAAACCCACATGTCTTAAAAGAAAAATTCTAAAGACATGGTTGATTCACCAAACCGCGCGGTTTGGTGAGAGAGGGCTTTTAGAGGAGAGAGAGAGGGTTTAGGCCTTAATACATTTGTATTAAAGCCTAAACCCTCTCGCTCTTGATAGAGGAGAGGAGACTCGTGCCCAGCAGTGGGACATATAGGGGTTGCTATTTTTTTATAACATGCATGTATTATACATGTCAACCTTCGTCTTGAATCACTCTATCTATTGCTGAGAACTGCATTAAAATCCGTTGCGTAGTTTAAAAGATCTAAGCGTACATACAGCAGAAACAGCTTTGTTTTATACAATTAAAATATTTAAATTTGGAAAAGGAACATACTTAGCAACAATGCGTATACTACTATAGTATTTAAATAAGACGGCAAATGAAGATAAAATACATTCAATAGTAATAAAGTTCTAGCCTTGAATTATGGTATGTCGAGGAGCACCATAAACATTTGTCTCGCTTGGTATAACCGAAGGCCAGATAGGAATCCAATTGGAGTGCCACGTGCCTGAAGGTAACGGAATAAGCCGTGGATATAAAACAAATGAAGTATAGGGCAAGATGAGGCGTCATAGTAATAAAGAGTACGCAGTAAGCACTGCGCAAACATGTTTATCCGCGCGTTCTCAAAGTTCAAGGCTCTGCTAATGACCAATGTGAAACAATGTACTTTCCATACGAAGCTTTGTTTCTATTGGATTGCAGATTTTTTATCATAATAGCCATTGTGTCCTTTAATATCTCAATAACATTTAATAATTATACTAGAATGAGTTGTCTGTACTTTACAGACAATGAGATAACTCAGTACGCACAGTACAGATATTCTAGTGTAGAGATTTATTTTGTTTATAGTAGTAGTTTGTCGATCAAGCAGAGGGGTATCTATATAATCTTTATATATATATAATTCTTCTGAGCGTGTGTATGTCACTGAACTCCTCCTACACGGCTTGTTTGTGGTGTGTTTTACTTAAATTAAACAGAGAAACATAATATCACCCGATCCGTGATCAAACATTAAAGTCGTATGCATCGAGATCGCGAGAGATTTGTTGAGTATCTCAAAAATCATACTTATGTGTTTAATAAAATAAAAATAATAATTTAGTTTATCAAAATTATACTGCTGACTGATAATTATGAAACTGGATAAGAATGTTGTTTGAAGACTAAATTATTTTGAAGTAAGGCCAAGCAGAAGCCACGGGCATAAGCTAGTATTTAGTACTTCCGCACTTAAACATTTAATAAAAGCAGTTTAATTTAGGTCACTCCTTTTTCAACCTTGTTAAGAAAACAGTTGTGTACTGCCAGCAGGTGCAAAGCGGCTATCACCTGGAGTCAAGTTTAAAGTGAACTCGCGGTACATCATTACGAGGAACCTTTGATAAACGACTTCCAGGTGTCTTATACTTAATCTGAAACATTCGCATATTATATCATGTGGCCATCCACGTGGTTCGTGTAACTCGTGTACAAGTTTCAAGTTGCTGTTGTTTGCGAATTCAGAGCACGCGACGCAATTAATAAATGAAATAATTGCACATTTTTTGAAATAGACTATAGAAATAGCCTGGATTATAAATTTAATATTTAACACAACATTTGTAAAAATATTGTGCAGTTACAGAAAATTATAGATCACTTCACAGAACAGAGAATAAATCAGAGATTAGATTTTTTGCATATTTGTTTGTACTTAACATAAACTCAAAAACTACTTACCCGATTTTAAATAATGTTTTATTTATTGAAAGCTACATTATCAACTGTTAAGTTCGGTATTTTCGATTGTTTGGTGTATTTTTCTTATATCCAAGTAAGAGCCTTCCTTCTGTAGTGATGTATCAGTAATATCTCGGTGGGATTATCAGTACTTACATGCCGTACTAGGGTCATTAGCACCCAAGATACCGATATTTTGCTCTTTTACCGCACAATCCAGACGGTTCCTTAGTATCTGGCGAACCCCTGTTGTCATGCCTTACTGCATCTCTGCCTTCATATATCAAACCAACTCTTATGATTGAATTTATTAGTCAGGAGGAGGAGTTAGGTATTCACATTCCGTAGCACGATATGCTTCACATTACTAAGTAATCATATTATGTCGAGCCATATCCAGTCGCACGTGTTATACAAATAATCTAATAATATTTATTTACGCTTATGTTAATGCGAATAAAAAATATCCTTTTAGCCACAGAACGCTTTCCGTTGGGCCATCCTTATTGTATATTTTAAAATGATTTCGTGAAAAAAATTGAAGGTCAAATGAACATTAGTATTGGCCTTGGTTTCATTTCAAAGTCTAGAGGTGATCTTAGTGGCGACTTATTTAAATTACAATAGCTTTATGTTGTAAAATATCTACATCTGAATAAATAAAATATATTATATATATTGTACCATAATGGTACTTACCTGTCTTCTTATGCATACTGGATGAAATTATTATATTAAAAAACGATTTGTTATATCAACCATGTGCTTAACAATATTAAAAATTGCAATCAAGTAAAAAAATAAAAAACCATATGCAAGTAAATAACTTCTGAAATTAATAATTGAAATTAGTTAATATAGATATATTAGTAAATAATAGAAAGTAGTTAATAAATTCAGTAATATATTATAATAGTAATAATACAGAGCTTATATTATAGTTAGTAAGGAAAATATTCGTACATATATAAAACTTAAAATGTTAACACCTTATTGTACTATATTCAACACATAATACATTTTTATCTTTAAATAATTCTTATGAAGTTTAAAATAATAGTAGTAAGATGAATAAAATAAAATAGATTTAAAATCATATTTTTTATATATGTTTTTAATAATGTATTTTATATTATAATAAGTAGACAACAAGCTAACATTTAGCATTATAAATGTATTTTATAATTACATACTTACAATACAGGTTATTAAATTTAAAAATGTATAAAAATACCTCTGAGACACACGTTTAGTCTAAAAATCTCTCTAACGCGTTCGACAAAAACAAACATAACTTTTAAATTGATAAACCGATTTCCATAAAATATAGCTAAGAACCATCCCGATTTAATTGGCTTTCAAACGAAAATAACTGCATTAAAATCGGACTAACTGTGTGGCCGCTACAATTTTACAATGATGTACAGGTATTGTAAGCGTCCATAGGCTACGATAACTACTTACCATCAGGCGGACCGTAAATTCGTATGTCACCTGAGTAGTATAAAAAAGGAGCAAAGCCGTGATCCGAAGCTTGTCAGTCATGAAACGTAGAGTAACCATGGCATAATAATTTACATAATTTTATAATTCCCTTGAATTATACGCTTTATTCAATTTTATGCGGGACCTTAAACATCACGGTTAAAAATATTGAATCTACTTGAGCTCCTGACATTGTATGGGCTTCCTGTCTATTTACATCACTATAGATTACCTTCACACAAGCGGGTTGAGGTCAGCAGATCTCACCGCAACTACAAGAACACTGCCATCACTGTACACGTCCTTTGTCATATGATTTATGAAAAAAATATTAATTGTTAGTAATAATACGCTTTCAGTGCCATAAACTGCTTTGTACTATGACTTTAATTTGTTTTGGTAAAGTCAAATAAACATACAATTACAATCATAAAATAATATCTTATTTATTTTATTTATTTAAATATATAATCAGAACGACAAAAACATCAATTACAATTATTAATTAAATCAACTAATTAATAAGAAATAGAAAAATACCTTTCATTCTGTCATCTCACAAAAATTATACGTGTACTTTATGTTTTTATTAAATATATTTTAATGTATCGGTAGTGCTACTGCACTACTACTACTAATAATAATACTACTGTATTGCAGGCGGACTATTATGGACACAAACGCGAAGCAAACGCAATACCAACGCGATTCAGATGCAATGCCGACGAGATGCAAACGTCTTGAAACTGCAAGTGTATCGAAGTAGTAGCGGGTTCAGATACACACGTTTGAATCGATTCAGTATCATATCAGAACCATTACGACCTGATGAATGTTTAAAAAAAAATGGATTTGCATTTTACATTTTTATGTAACGATTCCTACTTGACAACGTGAAATTTTATGAGAACATCCGAACGAATATTTTCCGAAACGACAGCGGTGTCTTTCATCTAGACATCTCGGGGCCACAGCCGTGCACTTGATTATGTCAACGTCAAAAAGATCACTTCAAGTAATATGACACAATATTGCCTACATGATACATAACGGCATGTCATTAACATCGTTTTTTATCGTGTGTATCCCCTAAACACGAAAGAGAGACTGAAGACTGTGGAGACGCGTTTGCCTCGCGGGCCGATTTGAACATTGCCTGACCGACTGACTACCTGCTCATTGCGAGCACCAAGTGAGCGGCCTCAAAATGTCGATTCCTGGTATAAGAAATTCTAAGTCTTGTCTTTGTGTTAGTTTTTTTTTACATAAGTCTGCTTACTTATCTTAGATGATTTCATGAGCTTGTGCATCTTCATCATATATTCAAAATTTTAATAGGGAGCACGTGTAGCATAGTATGGTAACTGTTTGCGTGTGTATAGTTCGATCCCCATACTGACAAAATATAGTTGTAAGTTTGCAAAGTCTCTCGCGGCTTGTGTCTTTGTTTCCCTAGTGCTAAAGTTGTCTTTTAAAAAAGGGAATAAAAAAATATGATTTTACTTAACTTCCCCGAAAACCCAAAAAAGGCTACAAAAGATACAAAACTAAACGCTATAAAAAATGACCCGGCTCTAGGTACATCTTCGCAGGGTTAGACGATTAGGTGAATCATATGCCAGTTATATTTAGGTATGACGAAGTAGAGGATTAATATATATCCTTCTAGTAACATACTCTGGGGTAACATTAGGTACTAGGATTTGCTCAAAGGGTATTCAAGATTTCACACACATAATTGTACATATGTGAAATCTATATTGTATTTAATGCTTCAAATATAAATATTTGAAAATGTGAAATCTTTTCAACCAACCCAATATCAAATTCAGAGCTCTGAATTTGATATTGGGTCGGATCAAAATGTGAAAGGAACTTTATCAATCCGTAAGGATTTACCTGGTTTCCTAGTCACGGAGGGGTCTCGACGTGTTTTAGACAATGGCCTTTTTTTCCAAATCTATGTGTTGACTGTATCTTGCTTAACCTGGCAGATCCATCGATATAAATTGGGTGGGGACGTGCAAGTGATTCTTAAGGCAGTATTGGTGCCTATAACTACGGTAGCCGCCTACCAGGCGGGCCATATCCATGTTTTCTACCTAAGTGTAAAACAATGATGCAATGTCTATAAGTATATCTTTAATACTGTGTGGTCGAATTAGCCGTGAGGGTTGGTGTCTCGTCACATTACGGAAACCCGACACCGTGACGTTCCTATCACGAGGTGCGCGGGCGCGGGTGACGGGCGCCGTCGACCCTGACTCTTGAAATAGTCTTCCGCATTAACGCCGAGAGCAAAAATATCGTATGATGTTGCTTACAAGGTCACAGCACCAACACCCCCGCCTCTCCTTAAATGGATTTAAAACAACCATATTTAGAGATGTAGACGACATAATTATATGATGCCCTTATTGGATCATTATATCGTTATAATATTATTAGGTAATTGTATTCTTTAATATTATAGTATCAATTGGTACTTCGCTTACTGTCGTTAGCTTTTATTTGTACCACTGACGTGAAACAAGCATGCGATACACCCGTTGGTAAGCAGTTACCGTTGGCTTTGTATATAGCGGTGGTAGTCGAGTTGACAAGTAACCAACATGTACTGACACATGATTAAAAATAAATTTTACAGGCATATCTGGTCCCCCAATCCGTATTAGGCCAGCTTGTGTGGACGCTTGCAATATTATGGCCTATGAATTGCCTACTTTTAACATATAACACCAGGGTGTTATGTATGAGTATGAGTAACCCTGGAATAAGACAAATAACACACTCACACACACAATTAGCAATGAGGACCGATACGTTTATTTTTTTTGTTAAAAAATGCGCCTAAAAAAATACTACAGGTCGTTAGATGAGAACCATCAGTCATCAAAGAGGCGTCTGCAAATAGTGACTCAACTTGCTAATTGGTAATTTGCTAATAATAGATGGCGCTAGCAAGTTTTAGGGAACCCACATCAGTAGAGTGTAAAAGACATACAAAAATAGTAAAATAATGGGAAGAGATAGATTCACATGTATATAATAGTAATAGCAACCCATTTATGTCCCAGTTCTTATTACGAATCTTCTCTCTTCTATAAATAAGAGAGAGGATTTAGGCCTTTATCCTACACACGCTGGAACGCTACACGCATACTACATTAAATGCGCAACGCAATCGGCCCGAAAAACTTCTCCAATAAGAAAGCTCGAAAGAGCATCTGAATTGCAAATGCGCAGCTTTGTATGCTTGTCTTAAAGAAGTATGAAACTCTGGTGTTCTGTTACATTTAACATCAGTCTTTAATTGAATCAATTCCTACAGCTGGAAGACCCTGAGTCAATTCAAGAAAATAATTGACTTTATATTTTAGTGTATTAATGTTTGTTTATACTAATTTATGTAAGACAGGGAAAATAAAACACAAATTTCTTTATGTTGCAAGATCGCCGTCGCTCTAAGAAACTTTAAAAGTCCCTACTCACCGACAGGAACGTCAGGAACACGTAGTTCAGGACGTTTTAATTGGCTGTTTTATGTAAGATGGAGTTACGGCGCGCAGCTTATAAGTGAGAAAATTTCACTATGTGAATACCATCATCATCGTTTCCTTACTGCTGAGGATCATGATGACCACATACGATGCGTCGCCGAGTTTTACGGTTCCGTTCCGTAGTAGCGTGTACCATATGGTACACGCTACTACGGAACTACGTAAGCATTCTTACGTATACCGTAAGCATTCTTAATGACATCTATCCTATTACTAGCAGCGTTTCTGCCTTGAGCGCGTATACGATTTATTCGGAATCAAGAGCTTTTTCTGACGATTCTTTCTAAAAAACCTCTGTTGAAACCTTGACAAGTCAGTGACATAATATCACGCCTTTTTCACCCAAAGAGGCAGCTGTAAATAACACTAACATTACCCCAGCTATATTTAATTCCATGTACATTTCTTCACATTATTCGATTACATAAAGTTTTTTCGCAATTAAGCTTTCCGTTTCTTGTGAATCTAATCTTGTTATCGCAATACGTTAAGATTTTCTGCAAAATACGTCAAGACCTTGTGTTGTATTACATACAATGTTACTAGCTTGCGTATTTACGATAGTAAATCACTGGTAGAGCGCAGCTGTAAACAGTCTGCGCATTGCAAAAAAATCCACATGCTTCTTAAAAGTGCGCCTTGAAAAAATTAGTGACCTTGTTGTAAAGTTCCTATGTATATTTCAGTGCCAAAATTAATATAACACATTGTTATTGTCTGTCTCTTTTAAATTGCTACATAATATAAAAATTGTTGCAATATTTGTTGTCAGTGCTAGGAATAGTGTCCAAGTGTAGCTTTTGCGGTAATTATAAAAAAATCACATCCATACTAATATTATAAATGTAAAAGTAACTCTATTTTTATGTATGTTTGTTTGCTAGCTTTTCACGACTAAATGGCTGGACAGACAATTATGAAAGGGAGTGCTAGGGAAGGACATAGGGTACTTTTTTGAAGCAACAACTAGTTACTTTCTAAAAGGGGTATGGCATGATATAAGCCCGACTGGAGAAGGACGTCCAACTCAACATTTTGTAGCACCAAGAATTTGTGATGGGGTATCGCTAGAATATTAGTTATATGTTTCTTAAAAACCTCATCCCTACATGAGCATTGGAGACCCTTACTTTAGCACAGAAACACAACTTCACAACTGTGTGTAGTTTTTTGGTTGTGGTCCGTAAGGTGGAGGTCCTTCCCCAGTCGAGCTTGCTCGCCAGTATACTGCCCAATCCATATATTTTAAGAGAGGTAAGTACTTTTAAAATATATGGATTTGTAATGGTTGAAGTGATCTTACTTACCCTCTTATGTAATTACAGTTTCTTTATCATTGAGGGTCGAAAGTTGACATTGGTCCGTATCGAATATATCGAGTATATCTTTTCAGTGTTGATTTTAATTTTCATGGTCATAATAAGCTAGCCTGATAGCATATCACATCACGTTGCAATTTACTTACGATTTGGCTGGTTATCTTTTTATTTTTACAAACAAGCATACGGCTCGCCTAATGTTAGGCAGTTATCGTAGCCTATAGACGCTTGCAATACCAGAGGTATTACTTGCGTGTTGCCGACCAATTTCTTTTTACCAGTGCCTTAAGGTGGAGTATCCCTTAGATAGAAAAATGTTTCTTTCAAAACGGACACTCACACAGGAACACAATTACACCGCTGCGTGTCATTATTTGACTGTAGTCGTCTGTAAGGTCGTTCTCCACTCGGGCTTGATCGCTAGTATAGTGCCCTACTTCTCTTAAAGGGTTGCTTCAAGCAACCCTAATGGTAGAAAAATAATAGATGAGTAAGTTTGTCGTCTATGTTATTATGACTGTGACATTCCCTTTAAAAAAAAGCGGTTTAAACCGCCCGTCGAATGGTTACTAACTGGCAGTTATGAAGGTTCTTAATTATGAATCTAGCAAGTAAGCCAGAAAAATTATGTCAGCTAATTTATGGCTAGTTTGCTGACAAGTGTGTAGAGCCATGTAAAAATTAGTAAGAAACTTCGCCCACAATACTAATGTACGCATAAGCATCGTGTGTTTTATTTACATTTTTATACTTTCCGCATATAAATTTCCGGAAAATATGACTTCTACACTACTTAACCCCAGCCTTAATTTTAACATACCACAGGAGAGAAATTACAGACAGCCAAGTGCATAGTATATTACATGAATACTGCATATTGTAAACAATATGTCATGTTCAAGTGAAAGAAATTTAAAACCGATTCATAGTAGGTAATTGATAGTTGTTTACAATATGTGGTGAGAAGCTATGTTCTTAAAATAGACGACAATGAGAGTGAAAATGAGAGTAGCTGTGTGGAACACGTCATGTTCCGTGTACCCATTCGATTGTCATAATAATGTTGATCATGGAAAAACAAGGTCAGGTGGGGTTTCACTGACGGTAAATGATTAAGTTCAGAGAGGTAGGCCACCATACTAGCGAGCAAGCCCGACTGGGGAAGGACCACTTTACAGAAGACCACAGCTAAACAACTACACACAGCGTTGTAGTTGTGTTCTTGTGTGTGAGTACAGATTCCAGAGCTCATTTAGGTGTACCGTTTTTTCAAAACGTATTCCTATCCTAAGGATACTCCACCTCTAGTATTGCAAGCGTCCATAGGCTACAGTAACTGCTTACCATCAGACGGACTGTAAGCTTGTTTGCTATAGTAGTATAAACCCATAAATGCCTATGGGTCTCCATTGGGTATGGGTCTCCTCTCCTCTATCAAGATAGTTGAGAGGGTTAAGACACTCGCTGGTCTAATAAGGCTTGGTAAAACAAACATGTCTTTAGAATTTTCTTCTAATACAGATGGTTCTTCAAAAATGAAATTAAATCAGAATACATTTTCAAAAACAAACCGCTATGAGGATATTATGTTACGGCTTCAGTTAAAAAGTTATGAACATTTTTCTCGGACACAAAACATTTAATTAAGGGTTACACGAGTCGGTGTAGCCCCAAAAATGTTTTGTGTGGAAGGTTATTTGAAATAGATGGAATTTTACGTTATTCGTCCATGTATGTATATTTAAAATTACCAGAATATTCTGCGTCACGTATATTAGATAACAGATTGATAACACAAAAAAACACATATTTATAATAAGAATGTATTATTCGGAAGTATGAATAGCGTTGTTTACATTTGATTGGAATATTTTTACTACGTTTACCGAGTACCTATTCCTTGAGTGGATCTGATGATTGCAACGATCACGTTGCGGCGACATGGCGGAGGCACGCAGAACGCCACGTGTCTTACGATAACCGTTTCTGCGTCGCAATCCGCACGCTTCGTTTGTACAAACTGTCTAAGCCCTTAACAAAGTGGTCATTTAGATTCCCGTACACACCCCAATTCAAATAAATTTAATTCTGTGGGAATCCTTGGGAGAGACCTATGTCCAGCAGTAGATGTCTTTCGGCTGAGATGATGCTGATCACGATGAGACACTCCCAGTAGTAGAGACTACTATTGCTTATGTGCTGAAGGCCTTATAGCCAGATGCGTATGTATGTGGGTCTAAAAAGGAGATTCCACATTTCATCAGTTAGCAGATGGTAAAGGAAATTCATTTGATTAGTACGTTTTAAGAGAGATGGGGCACCATCAGGCGGACTATATGCTTGTTTGTCACTCATGTAGTAAAAAGGTCTTAAAATAAAATTCACATTGGTACTGTCACCTGGGATAAAACTCGCATTTCATGTGCACGAGTCGGTTACTTTCTCATCGGCTACTTCCACTATTACACATAGCTGGGAAAACATAAGTGTGATGCACCCGTGCACCTCTGCCTTCCCCTTTGCAATTAAAGGTATGTTGATATTTCCAATTGTAAGTTACTTAAAAAACCAAAAAAAAAACAGAATGTAAAAACAATTAGGTTAGTGCAATAAAATGCCGTTGTTATATCTAAAAATGTTTCGATGCAAGATTCCGTTTGGCAACGGCTCTATACTTAATTAATTATCTAGGTTAAGTTTAACCGACAGACAATGTGCATGGGTTAGTGGCTTAAGTGATCACCTCGACATTTTCCACTGCATGGCGTGTTGTGCGTTCGAACCCCGCACGAGAGGTAGGGTACCATTCAAGCGAGTATATCGGCCCTTCTCGATTTGAGAAGGACCGACCCAGCACAGTGGTGTGGTTAGTGTTCTAGTGCGTGAGTTCAGGGGCCTTATCATGACGTCCATAATGCTATTCATTTACTATCTTAATTTGAATTACGAATAGGCAAACAATTAAGATGACATCTTACAAATTTCAAATTAGGATCAAAAATAAATTCAGTCCAGAGTGGACTGGATTTGTTTTAGTTCAAGAGCCGTTTAAATAAATGGTTTACATATTAATTTAACATTTAGGAAACCAAGTCTGCATTATATTCCATTAATAAAATACTTTTATTTGCTGAGACTCGTCAACAGACATGAAAAACGACAGGACTTAACAGTTTCGGGAAAATATTCCGTTCTGTTTGTTTAGGCGGCAAATAAATTATCTGTTGAATTATGGCTTCAGTTCTTAATCGCTGTTTTTAAATGTTAGGGAGATATTTAAATAAAAGTTTCTAATTCTGTATATTATATTAAATGTAAATACGGTCGTTGCGCCCAATGTTCTTGTGTCTGTCTCCAATTTGTCATCCGTTTATAAATAAATTAAAAAAATATAAAAAAGGTGATGAGTAAAGTAAAGCAATAAATCGGTAAGATCCGAGTGTCGGTTTTAAGCGTGAAATGCAGGTCGCCGACCGCGAAAAAACACCTCACCGAGTTTCGTATTGCGCTGAAACGCAACAAACTGTATTTTTGACACACGAGCTCTTGAAATAAGGTCGGAGAACTGCGCTGGTAACTTACACACGATGCAAAAAAAATCTTTAATAAGCCTTATCCATGTTTATAGTTATGTTTATAAATCTACATTATTTTTGTTTCGTACATTAAAATCAATACATATTAATCTCAAAAATGTAGTACCTAATCAATTATATTGTAATAATAATATCCTGATTTTAAATGAATTCAAAAATATACAGAATATTACGAATTAATTAAATTTCATTCGTGGTAAACGCGCAAGCAGTGGTGCGTGGCCGCGCGGCCCACTGCCCTGATCCACATTGTCGATGATTGTATGTAGATTTTGTAAGTCATAAGTCAAGCGACGAGAGTAAGATGACAGCATTCATCCGTTTTCTCCGCCTATTGTACGACAATGTGTCTCTGAATGACGACAGCACGGCGACGGGACCCATGGTCGCGCGCCTCGCCTCGCCCTGCCACGCGCCGCGCTCACAGAGAAATTGAGGCGATATCACTTATAATACGACCACATGTACTTTCTGTCCTAGTGGCCAACTAATATGGCAACTATAAACTCGTTCCTGTCTGGATTCACTAGCACGTGTTACATTTCGTCTTGTGTACCTTTATATTTCTTTAATAATTTATAATTATATATGGAATTATACAACTTCGACAGATTACACCAATAAGTATAATAAGCCAAGGTTAAACCCATAAACGGAGAAAGTATTTGGTTTATTGCATAGTAACTTGAGTTTGGTGATATTAGCCATAAGTTAAATTGTTTATGAAATTAGGTTTTAAAGCTGTGTATATAATTATGATCATTAAGTATTTGTAAAATATACTTAAATCTTTTACGAGAATTGATGGTCATAAATATGATGTCAGAGTAAAGAAGAAGACCTTTCAATTTATTTAAGTAAAATCTTGACGGATACATAATCAGGTTACGCATATCGGAAAGGAAGAGGTCCTTTCTCTTCGCATCTGTGCCCACAGTGAGATTCGACCGATTTGCCGGCGCGCTGCCTAAGAAAGATTTCTCTCGCGTGCCCGTATTCGGATTCAGGTCATGTTCACCTCACCCAAACAATCTAGTTTACTTAGTTTCAAGATATTTATGTTTGATATAATGTAGAGAAATTGGCACATAATAAAGATATAAACGTAACTTTTAATGTTCAATTGTAACCTATTAGTTTTCTGAGCGTAGCATAGCGAGACCGAATTATTTATCGTCTTGAAGGAATTTTAATTGTTATTAATAACTGTAGTATGCTGAAATTAGAATAAATAAATTGAGAAACATTTTAAACTAAGTGCATAGTGAATATTTCATTGAACATAAGTTGAGTTTTCAGCGTGCGGCGCATATTGGCACATGTTAGAACAGGCATCTTTCACTTTTAGTACAAATGCACGTGTACGAGCATGGACTGGGCACGCTGCTTAGTTTTATTATCAAATAAACGTTACGGCCACGCCACTGTACTTTCTTTCTCACGCAATTTAAATATGTATTGATATGGCGACAAAACAGATTTATTTCGAAAACAGCTTTGTACAAAATATCATGCTTACCACACTCTAATTTTAGAATTAACTATACCGCGTTCCTCATAAATATACATAATTTTACACTATAAAAGCCTTATTTTACGCGATAAAAAGTTCGTAAAGCAAGTGACTGGCCATTTTTGTCTTACTCGAAGAGAAGAAAGGTGTAACTTTTATTTATAAAACTTGCATTATAATACTTATTCCTTAATCTGATGTCAAAAAGCCCATCTAAAACCTATTGTTTACAAAGTACATATACAGATGTAATACCGACATACATTGTATAAAATTAAAATGTTAATATACATAAAAATAGCGCTTGACCTCGGGACGTGAGGCGTGGTTAATGTTAACCGTTGCTTCCTGGTTAGCAACTCAAAGATCGGGAAATCGTTAGAATGTCAAGTTGATATTTTTGCACGACCATGAATACGCAAGGTCAATACTATATTTTGCGGACGGCAACGATAAGCGCGTAGAAAGTGATTTCGATCGACCGGCACTATTCTGGCTTTATTCCAAACTGACAAAGACTCAGAAAAAAGGAATTCCCTACGTGTTAATCATATGAACCTTATTCAGGTCATCGAGTCTGACTGTGATCACACTATTTTGTAGTGATGACATCATGTTGTACATTTTTGAAATATACTTAATAAAGACATCTGAAGCGTCGAAACATTTATCAATACAAGTTTTAGAGTTCCATATTTTCAATATTAACAACTGATTTAAATATAAATAAAATCGGCATAATCAATCTAATTAAAGTTCTGTATAAGATAAATAGATGTTTAGCGGCTCTACTTGATTTCTTTGACTTATTAAAATTTAAAAAAGCTTTGTCAATGTATAAATTTTAAAATGTTCAATGGTCTTATTCTTCTCATTGATGGTACCAAATCTGTATTTCTGCTTTGAACTACTAAATACGGGACCCCGAAGTAATATAGAGTTGAAACACTTGACAAATAATATCATGTGGTGTCACGATAAGCTGTTCACATTCCCTCATAGTTTACATCAGACACAGAAAAATAAATATGTGTAGGTGAGAATTGTCTAGAAATTTTTAGTTATACTTAAATAAATTTTCTGTCATTAAATAATCGCTATATTGGGTGTTTTTCTAATTGTTGTGGTAATAGAATATAAATAAATGGCTGGTCTATATAATGAGATGTAGGGACGTACGCGGAAGCGACGCACAGCGTACCAGTAGCCACGACGCGAGTGCGCCCGCGACTCGCTACTATCGGTCGCTACCGGTATCTCGGCGCGTTATCTCGCGGGCACCTCCGTGGAGGTCACTCGCTAACGTCACGCTGATAACGATTTGCGCGGTGACCTTGTCGCGCGCCGAATCTCAAGGTTGCTGCTATTTGTACAGTCAGATAGACCCGGACCGCCCGCGCCCGCGCCGCAGCCCGACCGCCTGCCGATCTGCGTCATCCGGACTTGCCACTTTATTGACTATTATTTGCGGATTGCGGAGGCCACCCGGTCGACTCTTCGCTCTTTAACTACGTTCGTTACTTTTGACATTTTCATAATGTGTTCCGCCTATAAGTAGATGTAAAAATAAATAAAAAATAAAATCTGCTTTACCTAATACTGACTAAACTACTGACACCTTGATACAAAACTATAGTCGACGCCCAGCCTTGACATTGAAAATAATCTCATGACTGTTAAGATTATGAATATCAATGTCTATCTGTATGTAGGTACCTACTCGTACTTTTATTAGCTAATTGTCAATGACAAAAACGGCAACATGAGACCTCCACGTGCAGACCAGTTATAATAATGTTAATACAAAACATAAAGTTGACCTCGCGACCGTCGCGGAAGTGTCCACTTGCAAATTAGTACGTGCTCAAGGACAAAACGGACATCAATGAACACCAATTAAGAACTACCTATACGTCACGATAAACAAATATTTTTGTCCTTTAAGTGGCAAATATTATAATGAATTATGACTGATCGATAGTTTAAGAATTAGAAGTATCAGATTATAGGTGTTTATTGATTATTATTATCGAAATGATTTAGTAATTTACCTACAGATTGCTACAAATCGCAACTAGTTTGTATAAATACCTTTACAAAAAAAAAAGATTTAATATATAACGAACGCGTTTATGTACCTACAGTCATTTTATATACCTACCTACCTATTATATTTTTGAATATTATGTTCTTATGAATACTTAGTCTAGTGCCTTTAAGATTGAAACTCTTTTAATTTAAAACCTAAGTAAAGGAGTATAATTAAGATATTTTCCAATCTTAATAGGTAAATACCTACACATTAATAGACTAATTACCTACTCGTGATTAGTCGTCACAAAAAATGATGTTTACAAGTTAAAACGCAGGTGATGATGACGTGAAGTTTAAATTAAAATTGTACCTACATTTTATTTTATATTTGTATATTTTTATTATAATATATTTAAATATGGTTGTCTGTATATCATGACTTTATTACATTTAATTTTAAGTCTGTCGGTCGGGCCGGCGCGCGGCGCGAACACGCCGCCGGCCACTCGGACAGAGCCCTCACAGCGGCCAATGTCAATGTCATTGTCGAAATCACGCCACGTGGTTGTTGTCAACAAAACTACTTCCATGATAAAATAGATTGTCGCTCTTCCTTATTACTTGTACTCATTATTTTAGTTTAAGGTTAACTAATTATCTTTACCACGTTGATAACATCGCTAGATATGAATTAGGTACATCACTTATTTCCCACTAAACTGAAAACGATTGTTAATCGACAAACTTAGTAGATACCTACCTACCTACAAGTCTCCAGTGCTTATGTATCCCAGTGAGATCCCATCACTAAACCCCTATTTTTACGTCGGCAACAAGCAAGTAATACCCAACAAGATATTACAAGCCTACATAGGCTATGGTAACTGCTGACCATCAAGCGGGCCGTTTCACGTTTACTTGGCACCTAATATAGCAAAATCTCTGAACTTCTTCGTGTCGTGTCCAAATTCTAGGCTTGTGCAATTTAATTATTTATCGTAATAATTAAATTGCACAAGCCCAGAATTTCGCCACCTCTACGGCGCGGCGTTATCAGTTGCTGCGCAGAGGTGCAGGTATTAGGGCACAAAGGACAGGATAGGAGATGAGCCATTGTTTGCGGGTACGTATCGCATTCGCACTCTGTAGTTATTACAGCGGTCTGAACTATCATTTATGGATCACGTAATTTTTGTTTCGTGTAGATATCGAACCCACAACACTCGGCGCGGTATAATAGCGATACCACCTTAACCACTAGGTTAAGACGGTATCACTTATTTAATTATTTATATTTTACTTGATTGAATGTGTGGTCTAGTGACCAGTGCGCAAGTTCGCACGTTCAATCCTTACTAATATTATAAATGTGAAAGTTTGTAAGTATGAATGGATGGATGTTTGTAAAAATTACTGAACGGATCTGGATGATATTTGGCACAGAGATAGATTATGTTCTGGGCACAAGACATAGGCAACTTTTTACAGCGATAACCGACATCCAAGCGGGCGGAGCCACGGGCAACAGCTAGTTGTTACATAAAAATAATTTGATCAAAGGAGACAAAGTACCCATATTGGTTTCGATTCGCGTCGGTAGATGTAAACTCGTCGCGCGAACTAGTGGTGTGGCGTCAGTTACGCAACTCGTGCGCTGCCGCGTGAAGTGTGAAGTTCAATGTCACAGACACACACACACACGCTTACACATTACTCGTGTACAATACGCGATGTACTACATTTAAATAGCTACGTAATATAATCACATGGTGGTGTGCGTGAGGTAATGTCTGAATAACAACAGCCAACCCGTTACTCGCCTCTATCAGTACTTCCCGGAATAATTCGCGAAAATTTAATTTTCCTTCGCGCTATGCAACATTGATATCGATAGATTTATTTGCGCAAGGTCATGGTAAAGTCATACTGTTATTTTCAGAACGCTGTTTCTTTTTTTTGTTCTTTGACAATCGCTACGATTCACTATCACTGTGGCGAGAAATATATTGTAATGTGTCTATTTTAATCCCAGTAATCGCATTGAACTGCTTTGATCAGAGTTACCGTTATACATATAATATTTTTCTATTATTCAGTGGTGTACGATGACAGGGCCAATCAAATCAAATCAACCATAGGTTTGATTCTTAAGTCGGGTGGTATTGAGATTTTCAGATTGTAATATAAGTTGAGTTGAATCGCCATATACCGGCTATAGGCTAGATCCATACTCCTATTACAGGAACCTAACATTACTGGTAAAATTTTGATACCATACACTTGTACTTACCCCTATCTGGGGGCACGGGAGAGCCCCGTCGAGACTTTTTTCAATCCCAGGGTTACCCATAACCTCTAACACTGATTTTAAAAGTTTTGAAAAGCCTACGGTAACTGCTTACCGTCCGGCGGGAGGTAGGCTTGTTTGCGCCTAGACAAATGTATGTAGTCTTTATACACATAAAAACTCTGAATTTATTAAAAGAAAACTACAAGAGTGAAAGCCTTTTAACGTTACTTTCATTTCGGCAAAATAAATAGTTTGCGATTTCAACTTACTTTTTTATACTATCTTCGTTTCTTTTTTTTACAAGGTGCCAATAATTTAAGAGAAAATAACTTAGCCAGACATAGTGCTAAATTTATATTGTTGAAACTGAGTGGATCTTAGTATCATCACAGTCTAAAGAACCATACTAGTTCTGCTTGCGGCTTCGGTCACAGAACCATACTAGTTCTGCTTGCGGCTTCGGTCACGGAATATGAAATAAAATAGCCTATGTTTCTAATGCATATGATGCCGATTTGTTACAATATTTCGATGATCGAAAGTTGCTCCATTTCCAAGTAAAATGGAGCAGCTTTAGATTATCGAAATAAAATGACGAATCGAGAGTTCCTAATTAATATTAGGAACTCCCGATTCGTCCATGTCTGAGCCCGAATATTCAAACTAATCAGATTTATTATAGAACTAGCTTGACGTGTTATTTTGATAAAGAGAAGCAAATCATGTGGTTGTAGTCTCAAACTTCCAAATAGATTTATAATAGTAATAATACATTTATTATTATTACTCCTATGATCCCTTTTTGTCCAAGCATGTTAATATAATAAATAGCCTATAACCTTCCCTAATTTATCGAGCTACAAAGTGCAAAAGGTATTGTTGAAATCTATTTGTTTCAGTTATTAGCGCATTCAAACAAACAAACATAATGTATCGATCAAAACTCTCTATCTAGACTACTATTATAGTCTAGATAGAGAGTTTTGATCGATATCGATACAGAGTCACAAATAAATATGTATAATAAGTAACTGAATACATCATAACATAGATATAGAGCATATTTAATTAAAGTAATACCCTTACTTCAACCGTTTTGATGTCATCAAGGACTAGTTATGTAATAGCCTATAAACAGGCTCACGTAGGGTTGTCAACTGTAGTCTAATTTAGTGTATGTGCCTTATTTCATGTATGCAATACAAGTTAGTTAACATACTTTCTTATTATTCAAAATAAGTCAATGAAAGGTGGGAAAAGTGGGCGTTAGAGTCAATCACGTAGTTAGCATCCCACAATGACCACACTAAGGGCTCACCCATCCTTCAAAAAACCTGAGTCATCGGAACGCTTGCCAGCAGTACGAAAAAATAAGTACATATACTTATGAATTTCCATGTTTTATTTACATTTCCTGAAATCAATCAGCGCGTTAACCAATTCGCGCCACAACACCCAGTCTTTCACCTTTCGTATCCCGTCTATCCCAGCAATCTTTTTGCGGTCGCCAGTCCGTCTTTTCTTTCTTCCCGCCTATGTTATATGTCCCACATGTTGGTGCGGTCAGCCTTCCATATTTCTGTCTTCTACTTCGCTCTGTCTTCGACATCGTTTTCCAAAACTGAGCACATCCTCATGTCTCACCATTTATTCTAAAATCAGATACATTTTATTTCTATAATAAAACTTGACAGCCCTAGTTGGTTGGTAACGTAGTGGATTTAACCAGTAACGTTAACCAATATTTATATAGTAACAAAAGTATTTTATACGTTCGAAACGCCCTTGTCTAACGATATTTGGCAACGAACAGAGGGCGCCCCGAAGGGCACACCGCCCTCCTAGGTCAAGGGCGATAGGTCTCACTGACCTACATTCTCGCTAATACGCCTTTACAAGGTCACAGCGCCTATCAGTCCTAAAACCTAGTCAACCGTTCTAATTATACTGTTTTCAACACTAGTACAAATTGATTTGTAAGATATTACGTGAACTTTATCTAAATTGCTGTATGCTGTAATGATACTGTAGTAGTTATATTTGTCTTGTATATAAACCAGAGGATAGTAGTAGGTACAGATTAACGTGAAATACGTTCGTACAATATTTATTACTGTAGACACAAGATATCCCTTCTCCTCTATGATCTTGTGATTTTACGAGGTTTTTCTGGCAAACAATCGTTCGGTTCGCCTGATACGACTCTCGCACTAAGGAACGAGCCCTGTGTCGCAATTTCTTACAAACGTACATTTGACGGACACAAAGTACACCGAGTCTCGATCAACTGTCTGTAGGTCACACAAATATTTATGTGTGACCCTTTGGGAATTATAATTTAAATTTCGAACAATGAAAACCTTGGCCAATGGTAATAAAGTTGACATGAATTGCAAATTAACATCGAAAATATAAGATATAAGTAGAAAGACGTCATGGTCGTCTTTCTGCTGCTAGAAGAACATCTAAAAGTACCCAGCGCCAGCCAAGTGTAGCTTCGATTTTCTGTAAAGTGGACTGAGTCTTGCTGTTTATTTTAGTATATATATGGAAGATGTCGATCGATCGATCGTAACTCGGTCGGTCGGTTCTTGATTTGACTTGCCATCCGAATACCAATGTCAATGTCGATTGTTACGGGTAATAACGGGTAAACACTGGTTTAACCTTAACCAGTATGCCTATTATTTAGCTTGCGAAGGTCAGAAGGTTCATGTCAACACTGTTATAAAAATAACAGACTGCAATTTGACCTGAGCTTAGAGGACTTTATCGCGAGCACGCTCCATTTACCTTTTGATCATATAGTGGACAAAAAAGAATAAAATTTGATGGTTTTTGTTCATAGTATAGCTGATGGCTCGACCTTTGATAGCTTTGTTGTATAAGACATGCAATAATTGTAACAATTCGTTTTAAAACTCAAATAAAACTTACCTTCTAATAATTGTCGAAATTCGACCCATTCTTATTTTTGCTAAGTTTTCATCCAATTTTGCGTACTAAACAATTCTGTTCTGTCAAGTTACTTCACCACTGAGTGCTTTGTTGTGCTTAAGCCCAGCAGTGAGCCAGCTTGGGCTAGTGAAAATAATGTCTGGGGCATTTTCTAATGTGATACTGAGAACTCAGTGCATTCAGTTGCATTTGTTGTCAGTTAAGGAAAAATATACAATGTTCTTGTAATACATAAACATTTGTGATTTATGGTTAGTTTAGCGTATGACTGGTCAAAGTCACCCAAACGCCCTAATGTTTACACCTCAACCGGGTATTTTAAAACAATTAATCATTTAAACAAACGATATACATACGTTACTATATTTAGAAACTGCTAGAGAAATACTTCGTAATATATTTAACTATCTCGTTGGTTTAGTTGATGTTAAGTGCGATTGCTAATCACGAGGTTCCGGGTTCAATTCCCGGGTTGAACCATAAAATATATTGTTTTTTTCTGTTTAGAAAAACGTAAAGCCATTTGTCCTTTTACTGATCTTTCTCCGGTAGTGTCAGATTGGCGTCCTATTGGTCTATGAGAGTGAGCGAATTAAAGAGTGCACCTGTATTTGTGCACACACTTGTGCACTATTATACCTATCTCCCGTACAAATGTTAGTCCGAGCTAAGTTCGGTAAGGATGACATATAATATGTTTTCTCTTCGTTTACTTTTTAGTGTTTTGGGATAATATGTATATAATCGTAATGTAATCAGTATTTACAAAAGGATTACTTACAAAAACATTTCTTTAATATTTATTAGAGGGATAACGAACAAGTTTAGTGTCGCACAAGAACACAATTTACGGACACTGAGTAGGTATATAATTGTATCCAGACTCGAAATCATTTTGTGGATAACAGAGTTTTTTGTCTGGTACTCCTGCGGTCGAATCGATCACATCGCACAAATGTTTAAATTATGTAAAGATCTAAAGACCCGAAAAAGAAAAGTTCTTGAATTCTTGAACTAGTAGTAGTAGGTAGGTACATACATAGTAAGTAAAAAATAAATAAGGCACATATTTACAAACTGCGAATTATAGGTACTAAAAGTAATCATTATATTATAATATTTATAATGTTGGTTAAGGTCACGGTGACTTTAGATGGGTAAATAGGTAGGTATTAGTGGTTTCGCTAATAAGTATGCAAACAAACTTTGCTATACATACTACAATTTTATCAGAGGTAAAACTTCTGGATTTTTCCAAAATGGTTGATTTTGGAACAATCCAGAACGACATTTCAACATTGAAAATTTATAATTAGCGGGTCATTTTAAAGGTCATAAGATAATTATATATGATCGCCTGATGCAGTTATCGTAGCCTATGGACACTTGCAGTACCAGAGGTATTACTTGCGTCTTGCCGACCCATTTATTACACCAGGGCTTTAAGATTGAGTATCCCTGGGATAGGAAACTGTTTCTTTAAAAACGCATCCCTAAATGAGCCCTTTATGTAAGGAAAACTGTTGGAGCAGAAGATTCCAGAGTGGCGAACATGAACTGGAAGACGCAGCGTGTGGGCAGGCATCCAAAAAGGTGATCCGACGACTTAGGAAACGTTACGGGCATCCGATGGACAATGTCTGCTCAAGACTTCGTGCTGTGGAAATAAAGGAAAGAAAAGGAGAATCCTATGTCCAGCACTGGACGTCTTTTGACTGAGATAAATAATTAAAAAGGATAGCAAGTTATTAAAATATTTCTGAATTACATAATCTTATTCAGTTTGGATGGATAATGAATGTTCTGAATCACGTCAGAACGGCTGGATGAAATTAGGCACAGAGATAGATTTTAGCCTGAAATAGCACATAGACTACTTTTTATTTCTGTAAAACCACTGTTCCCGGTATTGTACACGCAGGCAAAACCGCCGGCGGAAACTAGTATGTATATACTATTAAAGGCAAACCTGAATACTTCTAAAAACCCAATAAAAACGAAGGAGGATAATGATGAAACTTGTGCACAACATTGCCATTACTGATCTGTGTATCACGAAATTTGTGACGCAGAATTACATTTAGATGTGACGTGGAACAATTCCTAGCCAATCAACACGATCTATGTGTTGCCAAATTGATCTGTATATAGAACATGACTAGCATTCAGGATAACTCTGTGATCAAAACAAAGGGTGATCGTATGTGTGTGTAGGTGATCAGATTTATGGCGCAATATAGCCACATTGACGAAGAGTCAAATGTAAATACACAAATAAATGAAATTGTACCGTCTGTTTGTAATGTCAACATTACTAAATGTAAGTATAACAAAATGTGAACAATTATTGTCCGTCTGTCTGTTTGTTCCGGTTTATCTCCTAAACGATTAGATCGATTTTGATGGTACTTTCATTGGCCGATGGAAAAACTATTAAATTGCGAACATTAATCAGAACCAACGAAACCGTTGGCTAAATACATTATAATCAAAATTTTTAATATGTGAGATTAAAAGCACAATAACAGCCTATATTAAGTAGTAAATACTCTTTAAAGTATTTCGCAAAGCAGCACGTCATTTTATCATCTTGATTATCGCTCAGTGCGATTATTTCTCTTTTCTGTGGATTATTGTGTGAAAATAGCACCTATCATTTGCATTTCCTGCGATGTATATAAAAACTATACTTAGTGTAAATAATAATAGGTTATTATCTGTCGTCTAGGTTATTAGTATAGTGTTATTAAATCGTTATTATGGTTTTATAAAAATATAAAAAACTTTTTTTTAATTCTACTACCTTGATGAGAACGGCCCGCTTAATGGTAAGCAGTTACGGTAGCCTATGGACACTAGCAGTACCATGAGCTTAAGAGAATCTAGTTCTTCATCACCAAAGTTATTGCTAACTGCTAACCCTGTTAAGGAAATAAAAATCTATTTTCTATAAAAGGCCACTGGAAACTCATGCACATACAAAGATACATGCTGCTGTGCTATTTGAAGGTAGCTTATCTTTCTTTAAATATCATTGGTTAAATATCATATTCTTTGGAATCACGAAACGGATTAAAAAAGGTCGCGTATTTCTGCGCACTTAATCGTAATAGACACCTATAATATGTAAGTAATATAATTACATATAATACTTAGTAAACACAAAATTTGCATTAATATTCACGCTTTACTAGTTATTTACATAACGTGTCACCTTCACCCATTTTGCATTATTAAAATTCATTATTTAATTAACTATGTCACTGGCAAGGGCACCGGTGAATTTGTAATTTTTTTTTAAATAATATTTTGTGACAAAGATGCATGCGAAGAGAAATTTCTCTCTCTTACAAGCATTGCCGTGCAGCATACAGCGTTGGGGTGAAAACAAGTTTTTACTTCTTAATTATCTTATTAATATTTATTGTTTTTCACAGGCAGTAAATAAGCCCTGAGCCCAGGGTACAATAAAAATGTACAATTCACTGACACAAAGTTCACCTACATTCAGAGAAACTATATGTGGATCACAATTTTTGTCCCGTGCATCGAACCCATAACACGACACACATTTTTGGGTCGGTCACGTGTGAGTGGTGCCTCAGATATTGCAAACGTCCATATATACAAAAACTGATTACTATCAGGCGGGTCGTATTCTTGTTTGTAACTACTAACTAACTAAATAGTATAAAATAGACCGTTCCTATAAATGAAATATCCGAAAATCTTCTAAGTTACTTTGTTTTGGAGCGAATATTCTCGGGATTTGTCTTAAATCTGCGACCGGCATCATAAAATATCTAGAGTGGGACAGGATATTACGCGCCACGAGATCGAAGGGCAAAGGTCACCGGTATTTAATATAGAAACTTTAAGGTTAGAGGTCATGAATATCTACGCAGTGGTATATTCGTACCTGGAAAGAAAGTGCAGTTTAACTGTATGTGCCACACGAGCCAACCCGTGGGTAGCAGATAGTACATACTGAAGTTGAATTTATAGATTGTAGAGATAGGTTCCAAAAATGAAATCAATATGGATGGTATCAGTTAGGTATTGCGTAATGTCTAACATTTAGGTCGCGTAGGCAGTTTTTATTACAATATTATGTTTGCAGACAATGCTGGTTGGAACGACCCTGCGGTGACCTTGTCGCGACCTTACCCCCGGCTCCCCTCGAGCGCCCGTGCACCGCCCCCCGCGCTCTCCCCGCGCAGCCCTCCCAGGACTCCGCGTTAGCTACGTAACCTTGGAACAATCAGGGAAGCGTCTTCAATAGATTTAATTTCAAATGCCAGGCTCAGTCTACATTACACTTTAAAATTCACGCATATCTTAAAGATTTTCCCCTTGTTTCATCATCTGTGGTAAAAAGTACGAACTAAATCGCAATTTGTTTAGCTTTAGACGACAACTAAATTCGTATTTAAAGGTTATATATATATATATATATAATAAATGTACCTACTAGCTAGTACGATGCAAAGTCACTGAATTTATTTACTAGTGATCGCCTAGTAACCGTAATTTATTACAGTTTTTATTGATAACACTAAAATCTATCTAAAGCTCATCAACACCAGAAAAGAGAATAGTACCTTATAGTGATTTATTTTTATTCATAATTTGAATTTAAAAATACATGACATCTTGTGAAATTTAAGGAGTGATATCATACTACATAGCAAGCCCGACTGGAAAAGGACCTCTACCTTACCACAGCCAATAACTACGCACCGATCTTCATCGCTCTCATTTTGGAATGCGTTCTAGAAAAGAAACGTTTCCCTCTCCCAGGGATATTCAATCTTAAAGCCCAGGCAGGCCGTAAATTTGGTTGCCAGCCAAGAAGTATAAAAAGGACAATTGAAAACAAATAAATATATATTGAAATCTCTCTCGACAAAAGCCCAATATAAGTACAATACGTTGGAATCTGGATTTGAACTCGATAGATGGCAGTAGGCTAGCCCCTTATTACACTGAACTTCACATATCATGAAATGTAACGATGTCGTATCATACTTAGATATGTACGTCAGTCCCTTGTCGCTTTTCTTGGTAAAGCGGACTAATAATCTTACGGAAAAACATGTCAATGCCATATAGTCAAGAACTGGAATAAACACCCCACATCAGTGTCATAAATATCACCCCACTTTGCTTTCAGCTCGTCCCCAATCTATCGACTTGATATGACCTCATTCCCGCCAGAAATGTAGGTAATTGAGGTCGCATAGGCTTTTAAGGACTCAGACAAAGACTTATTCTTATTTGAGGTCACCCCAATATCTGGATTCAATTTGGAATATATCAATATTCGTATAGATTACTACCACTGTATAATTTGTACGGGGTGTGATAAGTAGTATTTCTTTTGAGAGGCTACATATCACCTCACAGTTATAGATTTTTTTGTATGAGTGAGAGAGACAATACTATTTTTGGTAGTTTAAATTAAAAATAACTAAAATGTGATCAAATTTTAAAGTGATGTAAATAGTACTAGAAATGCGTACCGATATTATAAAGCAAAAAAAAAGGTTATTTAACACGATAATCTCTAAAACTACTAGTTTGTTTAATTATTTATTGTTTTGAAATAAAATAAAACAACGCGATTTTATTTTATAAGCTTATAAACATTCTATCATCAAGCTTTGTCCCAACGAGAGCATGACATGGACGCAGACCAATTTATCGTGAGTTAAAATACGTGCTATTTTTTTATAAAACTATCGCAATATAAAACTCAGTATAATGAAAAAAGAAACAGGTATATGTATAATATCTAGAATATAATAGAATCCATGAGATAATTATTTCTTCGTATTATTTTTCTATGTTTATAGAAAACAGGAAATACAAGTACTTGTTTTATTGTAAGAATAATATTTATTAAAACCTACGTGATTATTAATGTGTCATTAGAAAAAAAGTGGATAGGTGTAACCTGCTCCGGTCGGTTAAAAATGTAACCAAACGGTTACATTTTTAACCGACCGGAGCAGTTTAACAATTCGTCACAATTGTTACTCGATTATTCAAAGACTGGCTGGACCAATTTGGAAATTTTCGTGGTCGGTTTAACTTATTGTCAAATAATCGTAAATAATATTAAAATTTAATATACATTTCTATTAAATATATTACTTAGCAGGCAAATAAACAATAAGCATAGGCCCGCCTGTCTTGCTAGAAAGTTATTACTGTAGTAGGTACATGAACATTCAATAATACTATAAAGTATTTAAAAAAAAACTAAATAAAATGATATCGCATTTAAATAACCAATTCAATTTATTTAATAGATTATGATTTTGTTGACTTATATAATATAGTAATGATTAAGTTATCTTATATATTGATGTAACATAATAAAGATAAAGTTATATAACCTGTTCTTGAACTCGTCACGTCATTCACCGAATGTGGCCTAGCTACTTTATGGAATTTCTGAAACTCAAGTTTTAGTTTCAAGTGATCTTATAGATGCGTGCGTGTTAAAAAAACGAAATCCTGTCCCAGTTTAACCATAACAAAAAACCCTGTTGTTAAAATGATTGGAATCGTACATAGGCTACGGTAACTGGCTACCATCAAGCGTTCCGAATGCTTGTTTGCCATCTAGGTAGTACAAAACCCCAAAAACGATCTCCGGAAATTTAACTATCTTCAGAAAATTCACAGCTTGTCATCGGTTTAAGTGACGACAAGGTCTACGGCTCTACGCGTCTACGCCTCTACAAGTCTACGAGTAGACCAAACCAGCTACGAAGATTTAAAACGGATAAAACACGAAAAGACACTTTTCTGTCAATTTAGAAAATAAAAAATGTAGTTACTTTATAATTTTCGTGTTTTATGGTATATTATTATAAACAAATAACTATTAGTAATTGTAGTCCTCCAGAGCGATCAGATATTTGTGTATTTAACTTTATTTTAAGGGTGTCTTATTATTTCCCAAAGGCAAAATGAAATACGAATTGCATTTTTTTCATATTATTTCAAATGATACATGTGGAATATATTTATATATTAGCATTTATACATAACATTATTCTTTTATATTAGAATACAATAGGGTTTTCATTTACAAGGACCTTGGAGTATTACAATTATCATTGGTGTGTGTAAACTACAGAATGTATTCGAGGTCGAGGGTAAAACTTATGCGTATCATTACGTATTATATTTTTGGAAGGTGACCTTCCAGTGAATGGAAAAAGTTACTACGTCATAGCAATAAGTACCTATGTTGTTTTTGTTATGTACTCGTATATAGAAATAAAGACGCAGATATAACACTGGCGTGCGGAAATTGTTACCGTCAACAGTAGCTAAGTAGCTTCATTTCATCTATCACTATCTCTTTCTGCATCATTACGGCCATTGGATTATTAAAGTTGGAAATATGTATGATGGTAAGCAGTTACCGTAGCCTATGAACGCTTGCAATTGCAAAAGTATTACTTTTGTGTAACCTACCGAAAAATAAATTACACCAGGGTGTTATGATAAAGTACTTATTCCTGGTATAGGAAAAAAATATTATTTAGCTGGTGGTCTTCTGTAAGGAAGTTCTTCCCCAGTCGCACTCGACCGTTTGTAAGGAGCCTTACCTTTCCTTAAAAATCTAATCAAAACGAGTAATTTATCTTATAAATTAAAAATGTAACATAAATAACCTTATGAACTGTTAAGGACTTTAGGTATGTTTGTTATTCTCTAAAGAATACTAGTTAACAATGCCTTTTGGTTACCAATGTTGGCAAACATAAGTATTGTATACAAAGAAGAGCTTGTTGGACCAAAACATTGGGGCCAACTTCTTAAGATAGACTCTGTACACGTGAATTGGATTAATATTTTTTTTTATAAATGTGGGTGTTACTTTTGCCATTTCACCATACGCCCACTTGTAAACTTATTTTTGTTTAGAGCTGTGACTTCAGACCTTTTGGATAAGTAAAGAAAATGAACGACACGTGGATAAGTTAATAAACAATAACAGTATGTTATTTCATATCGTCGAAAAAATCAGGAAAAATGTCTCTATACTTCACATCACAATTACGTTTTTTACGCGCTAGTCATATAATTTAATAGGTATATAATATTATTTTCGATGGTAAGTGAACGTTCTGAACGAGCCTGGGTATAACCATCGTTGAACTTTTAGTCGCAACTATTTAAAAAATAGCGTGCAGAGATATTTTTTATAGCTTATAATAATAATAAAAATAATTATTTTTTAGTATAAGGTACACTAACTAACTAACTAGTTACTTCATTCTTCCTTGACAGGAAAGTAAAACTGTATGTTTTCCACCCCTGTGCTGAAACTTTATACTACATATAAAAATATTATAAGATTATCTTGTGAATATTGTTTCCTATTAAGCGAATCATGACGAATACTAATGAAGAGCTTAAAAGTTGAGCCCGGAGCAGGATTCCAACCTCCGGGCTCGACTTTTACCACATTGCTTCAAATATTTAATACATTTGAGCAATTGCATAGCATTGCAAATGCGAATATTATTTAATACTACATAAAAAGTTTAAAACAGATGGAGAACAAAATCATTAATTCTATAACTATGTATACCAAGTTTGTCGTCACAGGTTTCAAACGCGTGTATGCGGGGGTGGTTGTATATGTGTGCGTTAGCGTTATCTTTCCTGGAAAAGCCACAATATTCACACATTGTAAAACTATGTTACGTTTACGTGAGAATCCAAAACCACATTTGACTACACAGTAGGTAAATGTAAATACCCTTAGTGTAGTGCGTAGAGAAGGTTAATGTAAGTACGTATATAATCAATCTGTTACTTTTCGTTATTAAGCAATTTTTTTTCTCGTCTTCACGAACTTTTGTTTAAGTAGTGAAACATGGCAAAAAATTTGAAATATCTTGTTATATTTTGACGAATGATAATATTGAAAAACATTTAAAATTGTACTTTGATATAATCATTAAAATAATTAAGTATTATGTAATGTAAGGTTAACATTGTCATATCTACAAGTGACACCAGAAACGTACAAATGAACTCAGATTGTGTAACTATTTATCATTCAACCGCTGAAATTTCAGTAACCACATACGACGTATTACGTACATACCCGAAAAAAAGCATTAAGTATTTATACAATTATTTCTCCGGAACGTGGATAAAGGTCACGTCCCACGCAAATCTAGGGTGTTATCGGGTGTGAGGGATGTAGGCGCGGGGAGGCGGTAGGGCACGCGCGGGCACGCCGACCTTGCCCGGCTGTGACTCTGCGACCTTGGAGCCGAGCGTCCGCGCTGCGCGCCCCGCGCACCCACCCCGCGCCTCCCCACGACCCTCGGTGCCACCGCACGCCTACGCTCACCCCTCGTCCCCTATCTCCTGCCCGCCCACGCTCTATACCTCGTGCAAAATTTAATACCTACCTACATATCACTGCAAGTGCTCGTGGAACCAATATAATGCGTATAAAGCCTAGAATTGTTTACCCACGTGTCATAATCAGTTGACAAAGTTGCGATTGAATTATATTTTGCTAAATATTATTTATTATTATTCTTTTTGACATTAACGAAAACGATTTATATGACATAAAGTCTAGGCAATATTAATATTTAGAATGATAAATATAAAGTGTCCTGTTTCCGCGTGAGTCGAGGCCCGGGTTTGACCTTGCTCCGTCAAGGTCGCGGGCAGCCTCATTCGGGGTTTTCCGTATAACGCCTGAAGGTCTCTGACATTGACTATTTACAGCACAATAAATATACTCAGTGTAACAATGTTAGAAGGAACAAGGCGCGCACTTATTTGTATTGCTCGATATAACAATGACATAATTGACAACATTTTCAAGGATTATAGGCAATATAAGATAACCAGAAACGTTTCAAGGTTAAACATGTATTGAGACTGAGAATGTATTGTTTCTAAGGACATTGTTTAACAACCGCAAACTCATAAAAGTAGTTAATGATGGAAGCGTGACTCCGAATGAAAATAATCCTTGGTACTTATTACTTATTAACTACTAAATTGTGAAGAAATGTTTTCGAAACATTTCTTCACAATTTAGTATGTAACAAACAAAGATCACACCATTTTCTCTGAAGGGAGCTACCCTACCTACTATTGTCCAGCTAATTTCTATTCTATGTAATAGAGGGCGAGCTTATTGCCGTCAGGCACAATTCCAGATTTAATGCTGCTTCTTTTTGCTATTCTTTTAACAGGACTAACCTAGTTTAAAATCCAGGCAAACAAAAGTGCAATATTATGCTAATCATTTAAGTTGAAATTTATACAAATATTTAAAAGATTAAAAGTTTGTAAATTTGGATATAGGGTAATAGGCAATTATTAGTAATTTTTAAAACTAGTCAACCGATTCTGATCTTTCTTTAACAAATTGAAAGCTATACTTTTTATTAATTTTGATTACCAATCACATTAAACATTACATCATACTCGTACTTAAAAGTACCACTTATGCTTCCTGAGCTTGTGTGTGGCACAATTTCTGATGTTATTATAATAATTGTTAGCAAAAGGTAGCATAGAAAGTCTTCCTTATATAAATAAATAACATAACTAGTTATTCCTGACTATTTTATCGACATACTACTTGAGCGAATCCGCGGTCGGACACTAGTAATACATAAAATAATAAAAGCAAAGTTCACGTCACATTCTATCCTACATTCTACTCATTTTTCATCACCAAGTTCCTCTGTTTGATATATAACAGGTACCTACTATAAAATCTGTTGCAATAATTTTCCAGGAACAAGATGGCGCATGCCGGTAACAGGATTATATAGATAGTTGGGTGGTATGAGGCTGTGATACAGTGGGTGGTTGGGTAGTTAGTGGTGTGAGAGTAGGGCCGGGGTTACGCGTGGCATAACACGAGCGGACGTTGCATTGGGATCGCGCGAGTCAAGTGCATGGCCGTACTGCGCCGCCGCCGCCGCCGCCCGGTGCACCCGAGCTAAATGTCATGCGCCCACTACCACCCAACCGGTCAATAACATCAAACAACCCTGTTATCATCAAATATTTCATCTCATGAGACGTAGTAGTTTTACCTACATAGGAATATTGTATTATTTTCTAATTGTATATGTAATTGTATACCGAATACGTATAATAATATATACGTTATTGTACATTGTGTTCGGACTAAGAACAAATATTTGTGGATCACATACACAGTAGAAAACGGCGAGGTAATCATTTAAACAACTAAGCCATCCATGCAGTCTAATTACTATTCTTCGGCAGAAAACCCCATAACCAGCTTTATATACGAGTATATTGTATCAAACTTGGAATTTCAACATGAGAGCCGTCTACCATGGACTACTACGAAGCGCAACAAAAACATTCTGTTTTTAGATATTCTAAGGCCTATTCTTACAGATGTATAGAAGATACAGATTAGATATATATAAAGCTAATAGATTTCAATAAGTAATGGAAATTTACGTTACCATACTGTCTATCTATAAACATAGATCTCTGATACACAAACATGTATCAGAGATACAGCGTAGTAAAAATAATATTTTCTAGTTAGCTAGGTTAAGTATAAGTATTGCTTAAATATCGTGAATATCTTGTGCTATACTAATTTATATGAAATACTATCTATGTATATATTACTAGTATCATGAATGATATAAAAGAAGCAATAATTTCTTTATTTTTCTAACTATTTTCTGTTCCCGATAACTTCAATCTATTAGTCTGTTCAATACACTACTGTTTTTTTTGTGACTTCATACTGTGAAAATCATATTTTTAAATTTTCTTTATCAACAATCTTTTAAAACATGCCGCCGTGGCGCAAAGGGTTTTACTTACAATTCTCGGAAACAAAGTACACCCAGATTCGGAAGTATGTGCGGGTCACGCCAATATTTGGACCTAACTTTTTGGGACTACATTTAGTGTAGAAATATAGTGGTTTAGTACCACAACATTTTTACACTAAATGTTGTGGTTTCAGTTCCCACAGGGTTAGTTAGTTAGTTGTTAGTAGCAAAGTAAACACGTGCAGCCATTGGACTTTCATTTAACCTTTCAACCTACATTTCACCTTCTGAACTATCGTAAAATCCGTCTCAGCTTTGATATTTTGCAGCTAAATTCACACTTGGACGCTACCTGCTAAAAGCTAAAGCGTTTTAAGCATTATAGGCTAGAAGATTTTGTGATTAGTGTGAAATATGGGGATATAAATAAGTCTTTTAAATGAATAGATCAGCAGTTAACATATCAAAGATTTTAATGGTATTTAATAGAATCATAGTTCCTGAACAAGGTATTTATCGTTCAGTAACTGTAAAGATATTTATAGCTATTTAATTGAGTATTGATGCGGGTTATGACGCAGTGTTTGTGAAGCTATTTTCAGTACGATTTATTTATAACAGTTTTGTCAATATGACATTCTAATTAAAGGCTTATGGAAATGGTACTGGCACTTAATAAGTTTTGATCAAAATAAGATCAAATAATATTACCTATTTCTAGATCTAGATTTTTAATGACTCAAAACGCAAAATATAATATAGTGGTATCGGTGAAACATTTATTATTTCTAACATTATTTTGGCGAACCGAGCTGTCGGTAAAAAAGGTAGCGACTGAACATTTTCTCCTTGTACCGATGAACGGCAAACAGTGATTTCTATGTACAATTATATCGTTTAAGGGAATTTTATATACAGTTCGGAGCTCGGTCTATATACCTGTATTATATTATTAGCCAATTTTGTTCCACTTTGGGGCAAAGTCCTCCCTTCTTTTATTCTAACTTTCTATATCAAGAGCCAAATAAGCAATATATACCTAAGTAAAAATATATCGAAATATGAAATACACCAGTAAACGGTCGACACATCCTCATGTCGTTTTGCTATCAAAAATCCAGGTCCTAAGAAATATTATATATCACCCATGCGGAGCCACGTCGAGTCACTAGTATGACTCAACCTGGCTCCGCATGGGTGGACATAGGCATCCCAAGCTATTTCTTTTGGTAAAAATAAAATATAACCTATGCGATAAGTGACATACATTCATTCTCCTAGCAAAATGTTTTTTTAGAATCGGTTTAGTTTCAGAGTTTATTATTTTCTCTTTTTGTATATAATAAAGTTTAAATAAATAATTGGCTGTCTGTGAGTGTTGTTGTAGAATAAAGAGTTAACTTATTTTTTCTTCTCTTTAAAAAGGCAACCAAGAGCTGTGTCGCAAAATACTTCTGCTTCTTGATCACACTTGATAATTACACTCATTTTTATCTAGCGTGGATTTTGTGGACGTGGCATTTTGCGCCGAATCCTTCGCAGCATTATGAAAAATGCCACTGACGTCATAACTACATTACATAAAAAATATGTTGATTAAGGAAACTGCATGTGATCTTGAGCAGTTCAGAGAAAAAGGAACTTATCATCTAGGCCAATATTAGTTCCGTATGTAAAAAGGAAATCATAGACTGGTCTTATCAAGCTCATCAGATTAAACTTGAACCAGAACCGGATATCTCATTATATTGAACTGAATATTTTTCCATCTATTAATTTGTATAAGAATTTATGTCATTTAAGTAGATTTATATGTTGCTATTATTGCTTAGTTAACAAGTAAAATATTGTTTATTTTGACGTTGATATATACTTACGCACAATGCGAGTGTGCTTAATAATATGCTCACTAGTGGCTTTGTTGCTACGGTCGTATTTTGTTATACTTTTGTAGCTGTTTGTTGACGACGCAAAAAGGTTATTTAGGTACTGACCTTATTGTTATTCTTTAATAGTTACTTGAATTTGGACCTCATATTTTAAGTTAATTACTGTTCAAGTTCATTTGTTTTTTTACCCACTATTTTACCAATAATATTATTTGTAAAATATGTATATCTATCTCTACGTGCGTTTGTACAGGCCAACATTATTTTTCGTATTCCATTAATATCTCCTGCACTGTTGGTTTTCTGAATAAATATAAATAATTAAAAAATATTATGGTAGTGCCTTGAAGAACGCGGAATTCGTGTCGTGTTGGGTCAGCTCTCAGCGTCAGCAGATGTGGAAGCGGAAGTTTGTTTCGACGCGAGCGTACGTTGGCCGTGGTGTGATAGGTCGTCGACCGCTCCATGCCCTTCCGTTGTTGTGGTTGGCCTTTGCCAATGTGTAATCTAACCTTCTTAATTGGCTACGTTCTAATAGCTCTATTAGTGAGACTGTCAATAATACTCTTCATAGAAAAAAAACCTGCTATTTTTATTCAGTACACGCGTCTTTTATTTTGACAAAATTGCATGTCATTGGAAAGCATAATCTAATAGGTATTATATAACATTTTTTTGTTGTCAGTAGAACTCTGTCAGAATGCGACAGTAGGATAATTTTTTTTCTATGAGTAGTTCGTTTTGCAGTGACAGTTATGTTTATGATACGGCTTTATCGACGTCAGACGTCAATGTTCTCTTCTCAGTATATTCAACTGTTTCTACTGAGTTACTAATGTGTTATGGTATTCGTATTGTACTTTTATTTTGTTCAGTTGTTAGAACGTTATTGATATAATAGTAAATGTTATGATATATGTTCATCTAGATATTGAATTTCATTTCTATCAACATTCTTTAATTTGCAAGAAGATACATTTTGCAAGTTAAAGAATTTATCTGAATCTTTCGTGTACAAATTAAGTCAATATAATATAAGAAAACTCATATTCCTTGTGAGAAATGTGTAAGATGTATGTGTTAATTTTGGTGATATAATGGTGTTTCTTTCACCCGTCATCAGTAGTGTTGGGGATAGAGGAATAAAATACAGAAGTACTTAATTTTTACAAGATTCTTTTATTTTTAGTTCGACAACCTGTCATTATATTAACAAACAAATGACTGAGCACGCTCACATACGCACATACAATACACACACAAACACACCGCGACCGGCGCTGCATTGCATTTATAAATTACACTTATATAGTCTTAAATTATTTTTCAGTCTATTGCGCTCTCCTCGTCCGGCGCCGGCCACGCACTCACGCGTCCTAATCAAATTATCACATATAATATATTAAAACGATCTGCGAACGATTACTATTAACTAGTTCATTTAATTTAAAGTAGGTCGGGGTGGGGTGGCGGAGACAAACGGCTCCGCGGGCCGGTCTCACGCCTCCAACATCTGCGGCATGAAGGAGCGCGGCGGCGACGGAGACTTCTTGGACAAGTTAAGCGGCGCGTCAGCGTCCGATACGTCCACCTGCAGGGCCATGACAGGCGCGGGCGCCGGCGACACGCCCCGGTAGCACGTGAGCAGCGCGCCTGAGCGCATGGGGCACGCGTCCACCGCCTCGCCACGCCGCATGTACTGCTGGATGATGTCCGTGCGCTTCAGCTGCTCGGGGGTCATGCGCGGGCCCTCCATCAGGCTCTTGGCCAGCACCGAGTGCGTGGACGACAGCGACGCGCGCTGCGGCCGCGGCGAGTGCGCCGGGTGCGCGGGGTGCGCGGGGCTGGCGGGGTGCGGGTGTTGCGGCACCGGCGCGGGCGTCGGCCGGACGGGTCGCGCCTCCGCCTCGCCCGTGTCACGGCGCATCGCGCGGAACTTCTTGTGCGGTTTGTACGCCTCGTCCATCAGCGACGTGGTGTGGTACAACGGCGGCGCTTCCAGCACGCGTTTGAGTACGGGCATATCGTCGGCAGATGCGGGGGGCCGCCTGTCGTCCGAGTGCTCCTCGAGCGAGGATCGTGGGCTAGAGCAGCCGGAACCTGGGCCGACTATCCTCTCGTGCTTCTCGTTCCCTGACTCGATACCGGAGTCGGTGGGCGAGTCCAGTTTTCGGTAGCGTGGCGGTGGGCGGACTGGCGTGACGGTGAGTCCGTTGTGTGCCAGGTGCGCTACACCGAGGGCTTCTTCGTCGACTGAGCCTCGTGAGTCGAGTCGCCGGCGGCCAGCCAGGGTGGCAGCCAGCAGGGGCGTGCCGCAGTCACCAAGGGCTTCGCCGGACTCGCTGCTGGACACTGATCCAATAGGGCTACGCGCTGATTCATCTGCACCGGAGTCTGCCCATGAAATACCCTCCTCATCATTCCACATCTGCTGCCTTAGTAATTCTTTGTGTTCTGTACGGAATACTACTAGCTTTTCAGTGTGGAGTGTGCTAAGAGTGCGTAAGTCAGGAAGGGTATCCATTAATTCCCTCAAAAATCCTGGTCGGTCTGGTCTATTCTGTGCGACGACCGTCTGTAAACACGCCTTGAGTCGCGCGTGCATTCTTTCCACCAGTTCTACGTTGCGTAGTCCGGGCCTGTCTGGAGTGATGAGTACTATAGCGCAGAAGAGGCCGATTTCTGCATCTGTTAGGTTCATAGAGTTCATCCTTTCGGCGAATTTGAATGTTGAATCGACGAGGAACCTCGCATTGGCGCCACTTTGGATAGAGTCCCGTTTCATGACTTGGCCATTTAAACAAATTATACTATTGAGTGGCGCATCAAACATACAGATTAGCCGCACAAATAATGCATCAAATAGTCCACTTTTGAGCAGCGTGAATTTGTCATCTTGTGTGAGCAGCTGGAATCCAGGGATGAGTCCAGCGAAGTCTATTACGCCACGAATGACGTGTGCAAATCGCTGAGAAAATTCTTTCTCAGACTGTAGCTCTGGTGCCGGGTTTAGGGGGCATGCCTATAACAAAAGAAAAAAAACGTTATTTTCAATGTCCTATTTTAATAACTTTACGGTATTTAATTTATTTTTGGAAAAATTATTAAATTCAAATTCAATTACTGAAATCAGTAAAATTTACTCACCAGAGTAGGTTGTGAATAGGTGGGACAGTCGCGAGCGCGCGCGCGCATAGACGCAACGCGATCCCTCGTGAACTCGCAGGTGTCGAGGTGAGCGCGGACTACTCGCGCTAGGAGCCGAGGAGCATCATCTAGCTCTGCGGCGGCAGCCTGTTCGTTCGCTCGCGACGTCGACGATTGTTGCATCGCTGCAAGGATGCGCGCTTTCTCGCGCTTTGGAACTCGTCCGAATCGCACAGCTGCAACAAAAAGAGACAAAAGTTTAATACATGCTCAAACGGCCACAATGACCTCTGGGGTTCGAATTAAAAAGCGGGCACAATGCACAGGCAACTAACAACGGGAATGTTGCGCAAGGTCGTGACTAAACATACGGCGGCGGGCTGCAGCTGTCGGCGAGAGCGCGCGTGTGCGCGTGCACCCGCATGGCGAGCCATGTGCACGCGCAGCTGACGGCGAGAGGGTAGAGTTCATCGGCCGACCCACCCTTGTCTGGCGCGACGAGTCTTTACAAAACACGCCGAGTCCACTGAATGCGTCTCGGTTAAGTGAACTAGTTCGAATGACGAGTGACAAAGCGCGAACTGCGAGGTCACGCTAAAAAGTGTTACGACTTTCTCGCGCTAAGCACGCCGTGGACCAAAATGTAGTATGCGCCGGGGGCGTGCTCAGCGCTTGCGGCGTTGGTACGCGGGCCTCGGTGAAAGTGTTTGCGTGCACGCCGCACGGTTGAAAACGAAAGCGGAGAGCGCCCTCTCGCCATTTCTCCTGACTTTCGCTGCGCGATGTGGGCCGCACCAGATGCACGATCCCATTGTTCACAACCGGCAAATCTATTTCGTTTTTTTTTGTTATATTGCCTTTGTGTTGTATACGGTTGAACAAGTCCATGTTTTATACGTTTACTATATACTAGCTAAAGTTTAGCGAGTTAATGCATATCTTTGTTTTGATTTAGCTTCTTGATTTAGAATTTTTTAAATGATATTACAATTTATTTTTAAGCTTTTTTAAAATATTTGTTTAAATGTAGAAAACAAATCTGTATTTTGATTTGAAATCATTTCTCAAAGAAAGTATTATCTGTTTTATTATTACTTAAAACCTGCTAAGCTTTAAACACGAGGTTGATAACACGAACGAACCTTAACGGATATTGTCGATTTTTTTTTAAAGATTTAGTATAATAATGACAAATAACTCATGTAAGGTAACTTAAGTATTAAGAAATAACTATAAATTAACTATATCAATATTCAATATCAATATATAAAAGCAGAAATATTAACTTTTACCAAATAATTCAAGTGCTACGATATCGTAGCAACTTGCTACGATGTTCTGACTATTGTAAGCTTAAATTTATTTATTTATGTTGTCATATTTCAAATAAGAATTAAGTTTTAAAACATATTATATTGAAAAATAAATGTTATGTAATAAAAATAATACATACGTGCATTGTGATATTTCACAACACCGTTGAGGATCCCTTTGAGGATCGGTAAATCTTCTCCCATGTCTGATACCATTACAGTTTATCACTAGTAACTAGTTCACAGCCTATGGCCACAGATAACTTAGATGAATTGGTAACTTTATGTTAAGTTTATGACTAATTTAAATTTTATACACTAAGTAGTGTCACATATCACACGTAGAATAAATAAATAATTTTCACATTCACTGTAATCCAATGTGTAGTAGTAGTAATAATCCAATGTAAGCTCAGTACACCGCGATGTAGTCAGCGGCAAACAGTGGAGCAGTAACGTGAGCAAGCGTCGCGTTCTCGTACCGAACTGGCGAGCGACTAAATAACATAGCGATAGCAATGAGGGCTGACGACCGGTGCGCGGGCCGGACTCCCTCGCACTGCGCCGCGGCGCGCGCCGCGCCAACCTTGAACTTGACGCGGGGAGTGCGCGGCGCGCGGGCGGGGGGCGCCGTCAATAAACTCCGCGCAGGCCCCTGCTCCCCACCGCCGAACCCGCGACGACACTTGCGCCACCTATCGAGCCTTGCCGATTTGACGTGACATGGGAATATTACGGTCGCTTTCCAAAATTAAACTTGCCTAATAAAAGTCGTAAACAGAACATATTTCACAGTTTTTATATACTACGACTTCACATTGGTTTATAATGTCTTGTGATATTTGATACTCCTTCGCTTTGAGTTATTCTAACTTTATTATTTATGCTACGAATATTCCATCGACTACGCGAAATCGTTCGTGCTACGAATTTATAGAGTAGTAAACTTTAGAATTTTAAAAGTATTTTTAAACATACATGTACTAATTACAATTGGTATGGAATATTGTATCTAAAGTTTAAAAAAAATGAACTTAAATAATTATTTAAGTAATTCATTGTTAAAATATGTGAAACAGCAACTTAACAAAGTACATTATGTAAGCAATATTTTCTGCATTTTATATTTTGTAGGACTGTATTTTATATTTGATAAAATTTTACCACAAAATTTATTCTAATTATATGAATGTCAGATTAATGTTTTAAATTATTACGATTTAATAATATAATTAATCTGACATTCATATCAACGTTTTAGTTCGGAGAAACTGCCGCTAGCGCTAGTGTCGGCGCTCTCTAAAGTTCTGAACTCTTAAATGCGCGCCATCTGTCATCGAGTGGCAGAACTAAAAACAAAATGTGTATGACTATATTTTTTGTTTTTATTATAATTTGCGTTACATACGTTTTAATCTTTTGGATACTTTTATATTAGCCTAATACTGAATTTAAAATAAATATGATAAAAGTAAAATTATGTAAGTAATTATACTTTTATGGCATTTATAAATCATCAATTTTACTTGAATTTCATACCAATACTATTTTCATTCACAAACATGTCTATTAATAAAAAAAAAAAAAATTATGTTTATAGCCTATATTTTGTTATATTATGTGTATTCCTAAGGGAAATCCTATGTTTAATGAGCTCTGATCTTATTCGTTGTTTTGTCTTTACCTAAGTATTAAAAGTGAATCTTTCTAAGGGTTCTGATTAAATGCAAATCATATCCTATAACCATTATCCGGATCCAAGTGTAGGTGCATCATATTGATTATAATATATTATCAATTCGTCATACACCTGGGGAAACTACTTGAGGTCGTCGAACTTTACTACGAAAGTGAAAATGTAAATTTCACTCTCGCGCTTACGAAATGCGCCTTTCTCTGCTTTCACCACGCGGCTTAGCGCTCAGCGGGCGGCGAGACGCGCGGCGGGCAGCGCCGGTGCTGCGAGCGAGTGTCGCAACGAGCGGAGCGGGGCGGTGCTGTATAGCGCGGGCGTCGACCCGCTTAGCGTGCGCTCACCCGCGCTTGCATAACCGACCTCCCACACCGCAGGCCATGCTCCCCTCCGCGACTAAAATCCCCGCGCGCCCCACTACCCGTACCCCGAGTGGCCTGCGCGGTCGCTGCGCGAAATAGGATCTGTGATGCGTACAGCACGCGCGCGTCGCACGCCCAAGAGCTCGTGCTCGCGCCTGGCCCACTTGGCGTGCCGACGTGCGCGCGCCCGACCTTCCCGTGCTAATTGCGTATGCATATTGCAATGTAGCCGAGCGTATGTGTACCAATATTTCGCTACGTAATACATTCATATCGTATAACCTTATTACGACATTTTTGGATCAGTTTCTGCACAAAATTATATAGAAAAAATACCTATATCATTTTTATAATTTCACCTAATAAAGTTATACACTATATAAATATTATATACCTATCTTTTAAGATATATAATATTTATCATCACATTAATATAATATAACTAACATTATGAGAAAACATAATAAATGACAAAATTAATATTATAATGATATTCATAAAATTGTTTATTTCTTTACGCGAATGTTGATGTTTCCAAAGAAAGATATTTGGTAAACGATAATAGAATCTATAGAAAAATTATGTCATTTGTTTATATTTTCATTATTTACTATAAATATAAACAAAAATAGTAAACTTACCATCTCTGCTCATGCCCACGGCGATGCATTTTTTCAATCGGCAGTATTGGCACCGATTTCTGTTGATCCTAAGGATGGAGCACTGCTGGTTTTTCGTGCAGGGTCTGTACTGTATCTTCTGTTGTATGGAGCGGCGGAAGAAACCCTGAGGATCACAGCGGCAGTTAGTGTCGCGCTCGGTGTCGGAGCCGTCGTCACTGGAGCAGCCCGAGTCGCTGGACTCGCGCCGCGCCTCCAGCATGCTCACCAGCACCGAGTGCCTCTCACGCAGCTCGGCGCCCGCGCCCGAGCTCGCGCTCGCGCTCGCGCCGCAAGACATCTCGCACACCATTCACTAACACAGCCTTCCCACTAACACCACCACTCTCCTCGTTAACAGTGACGCGACACGTACGTGTAATAAGGCTTTCGCGCACTGCACCGACTCGGATGGCGGCCGACAGAGGACTGTGCGGGCGCTGCGTCGCGCGGCACACAGTTACCCGCGCGACCTACTTGCCGGCCGCCGACCCACCCGAGAAAGTGAGAGTGCCCCCGGCCCCCTCGCGCGCTCCTAACGGTCCACGCCGCTCTAGAATGCGTCGCCGCCGCTGCACCGGTGCGCCGGATATAGGCCGGGCGCATCCCGGTGGCGTCGCGGCGCGCGGCCGTTCACCCCGGGTCGTCGACCGCTCGATTGCACAACCGCGGAGGCTCCCCCGCACGCCTCCCGCGCCCGGGAGAACAGCTACAGCCCGACCAGGTCGTCGACCGGCTTTACGCCCGGTGACGTCAAGCATGCGTCACGGCCTACCTCAATGCGCGCGCGCTCCCCTAGGGGCTGCACTGATCCAATTTAATTAATGGTTCATTACACCACAATGCGTCTCGTACATTTATCGTATGTGTTTACACCGCAATCATATTACAGCATTACTAGAACGAGGTACTATTTTATTTATACTTATACGTAGGCATTTTGAATTTATTTACGTGTGTCAACAAATACATCGAAATTACGTGAACATTGGATATATAATTAATTGTAAACAACGATAAGTTTCTTATTTTTCAATGTATAAATTCACGTTCGATTATTTAGCATTTAAAAAAGATTTAGTTATTTGTACGAAACAGTGTCAGTAATGGTTTTTTTTACTTAAAAAGATCGGCGAATTTACGGAGGAATTAGTTATTAGTTAGAACCACTATTTTTGCAGTTTTATTAAAGTGTTGGTTGCAAACAAATGTTGAGGCTGCGGTGGGCCGCGCGGCGAGCGATGGACAGGCGCGAGCAGTTTGGGTCGGTGGCCTAATTTCGCGCTGCCATCGATCCATTGTACGCTGTGCGAGTGGCCCATAATTGGTCGCAGCGCGGGCAGTGACCGGCCGCGCGGTCGTTGACACGCTGCCGCGAAAACAAAACCTTCCTCGTCCGTCTCACCACTCTACACTTAGCGAATACAACTCAACAAATGTGTACGAAAAATACCTCCTTGATAGTAACGTAATGGACCGTGTAATGACTTTAACAAATTCAATCACATCGTAAACAATTCTATCGACACGGTTATAGAATCATAATTGTTGTAACTAAACTTCGTTACCGATTCATCGTATGCATAGATATCTTAAGTAGGACGTATTTCTTTTGAATTGAATAATCTTTATAAGTCAACGACCGGGCCGACTAATTAACACGGTGACTCCCTTTTGAGTTATAAAAAATAATACTCATTCTATTTGTGTTCTGTACTTATTAAAATGCCACAATATTGTAAGTAGTTCAGTTATTTTAGGTCATTTTGATAATATATGATGACTCAATTGTTATGTATATTAATATTTTATTGGCACACGTTTCGATTTAGTCATATAGTTTTAAATAAATACATTATTTTGTGAAGATAAGCATTTTATGCGTAATGGAGTAATTAAGGCTTAATTTAAGCTAGCAAAATTATAACGAGAATATCATGTAAATGTTTGAACAAATACATAATATGATGCGACGCGTTGGTTGGACCTAGTCAACATTTGTGTAAATAATGACGCAGAGAATTTTCCGTGAAGATTGACAAGTTGTACACACAGGTAAAGGTATATTGGTGAGTCATAAGAACCAGTATATAAACGATACACATATGTTTACATCAGTGTATAGTGTATACATATACTGCTTAGAGTCGCAGGGTTTTGCCGACACTATGTAATACTGTATCTTGTATGTACCTAGGTAGGTTGGGCTCGGCGATAGTCATCAGTATTACATTTTATCTTTACGATAATCGTTGACTCGCACTTATTTTGAACTATTTACGTTTTGTTTATAGACGCAGAATCAAATCATATTTTTATTCATAATACTTTGTTAGTACATAATTTGACATTGAATTTCAAGATAAGTAATTTTTATAATAACAAATTGACTCTTTATTAATTCTAGCCTATTTTGTTTTATTTATTATTATAATGTATAAAAAAACTTTATTTAGTCTGAATTGTTAGGCACAAGTCTATAAAATGTATGGATTGAAATAGAGCACTACACTACTATAGTGTTGTTTATAGTGTGGTAGTGACAAAGGCAGCGGCGAGGGCGGGCTTACGCTCTGTAGCCGCTTGCCGCTCACCGGTGACGACGACGGCTAACGGTGTCGCGGACAACGACTCTGCTAACACCGGCTCAACTTAAGAACATGCTGAGATGCTGACGTATTGTTTCGTTAAATTTCTATTCGACCTCCCTCGGGTAACAGTTTACCTGCCGCTTTACGTCCTCGTCAGGTCTCAGATGTCTGAATGATAACACTACGACGCTGACTCACGTCATTGTGATTCATATCCCGTTCGCGTATCGCGCGTTTATTCTTAGTAACTAACGTAACTCTGATAGGTAATTCGTTGGCCCCATTAGGCAACATGCCCATATGAAATGTTCGTGTTGAGGCAATACGGTGCACAGGTGACTCAGCCTAGCCGTAAAAATGTACTTTATATTAATGTATCTCGTTTGAGGAAAATACGATGATAACGGAATAAATAACAAAAATCCAATTATTATTTTTTATATATGGCCTTTGCCCTGCGGTGGGGCAATACAGGCTGTTTACAAAGTGCATAATCTAAATGAACAAATGAAATATAGTCGTATCGTACCATATTTCGGAACAAAAACCGCGAAAACGATATTTAATTATTGACTTTACTAAAAAAGTATTATTTTATTATATAATTAAAATGTTTCAAATAATACGCTTGTAATAATATTATGTAGGTGTTGTTATATACATATATTTGTAATCATAATAAGTAAATAGATGAATTACTATAAAATACCGTTTGTTATTCTTTTGCAGTAACTAAATCCGAAATCATGTAGTCAGTAAGTTTGCGTTGATGATTAATATCAGTTAATTCCATATGAATTTTAATTTAAAGCTTTAGAAAAATGTAACAATGTGTGATTTTTTGTTAACTTCAATAGATTGTAGCCAAGTTCGAAATATGCATAATGTGACCAACAGGAAATCATAAACGCAAACGCAACAGTCAGCGCGCGATGTTCTCAATAAATAATATGACCGCTAGGGGATCAACGAACTTTGGAGCTGACAGTTCAAAAATAATGTGGGTTACGTTCACGTAGCGCGTACATTCGATGCCCGTAAAAGTTGTTTACGGCGAGGAGAGGCGGTGCAAATGCGCGCGGCAAGCGGCACCGGGCGCGCGAATATAGCGAGCGAGGTCGACGGCCGCTCGCCCTACACCGCAGAATTGGTGCCGAAAAAATAAGCGACCCACAACGCACGGAAATTATGTCGGCCAACGTCGAGAACAAAGAAGCCCGTGAGCTCTTCTTAACGTAGCAACCGCAACCTCCGAATTTATGTATGCTACTATTACTGAATTTATTTCGAAAGACCATTGAAAATTTGGTAATTATATAAATGTATGCTAACCTAAATAACTTGATCTATTTTTAATTTAATGACAATTAAGACTGACTAGTTTTATTTAAAAAAAATAATTAAAGTTAAATGAATTATCAAGTTTTTCTCATTAATAAATGTTTTTTTAATTCAAAATTAAGTAATAATATTGGGTTCGCTGTCATTGATGCATACGATTGAACATCCCACACCTCGTATCGTTATAAAAAAATACACGCTCGCTCGTCATTCATTCATGTCAGTTTTCGTTCGTAGCCGCATCACGTAGCAGTGGCAGCACCGGCGCGACAAACTGGCGCGACATCTAGTGGCGAGTAGCTGAACAATTTAAGAGTTTCTATTTTGCGCCGCTAGTTAGCGTTTTATCGGAATCTATACAATACATCATATTTTTGTTCTATGTTATAGTCATTTTCATAATAACTTTTAAAAATATATTTGCCAAATATGGCACGAATTGTATGGAAGAAAATTATTATTAAGCACATGCATCAGACGAGGGGTTGTCTTCGTTTTATAGCAGTCAATTATGTTAAGGTGTGAGAATGGTCTTGTTGAACGTTGCACAATGCAACAGACATCCGCAGCTCCGAAGGACACGCTTTGTCCCGCACTCCCACCGACCGACTGGCTGGGCTGAACTCGTAGCGAACAAACCAGTTCACAGTACACTTGCACTTCTACTGTCAGCTTACTTTCAGACTCACGAATAGAAAATAATGCATTGACTAGATTCTTATTATCTTTGAAATTTAAATTTAGAAAACGAATGTGAAAGATTTAAAAAGCTATTCACATTGTTAATAAAATATTGTTTATGTTTTACAATGAGGAAGTGATGAATGTGGACTTCGATGCTCTTGAACATTCTCCGGTCACGTAATTGTCTGCTTTCACTAACCTTTAGAGTTAGTACGTGATAATAACTTTTCTCTTAAACCATCAACTTTTTATTATTTTATAAACACAATGCTAAGCCAAATAGTTATTTGGCTTAGCATTGTGTTTATAAAATAATTGTAGGTAGGAAGTTTCCTACCTACAATTATTTTTATTACTTTACACTGCGAACAGATTTAATAAAATATATTTTTAGAGATGAAGACACTATTGAGTTATAACTTTAGACTGCATTTAGAAAAAAATGTTTTAAGTTTTGACTTGTATAGAATACATAAGGAGTCACTAGTTGCATACGTGAACGAAAGAATAGGGTCAACGGATATTATGTTATAGTTACAGTTAGTTAACCTTAGTAACCAAAGCGACTGCACTTTTGTATGCACTACACACGCACGTTTGACTTAATCAAAAGTTTAAAAGGCGACAGCCGGTTCCCGTGTGATTGTTCCGGTAGTCCGGGACAGGTATTAAAAATAAAAATGTTTAGAATTAGGGCGAAGGGTCTGGCCGCGCGCCCGAGGACAGCAGGTACCTACCCGTTGACCCAAAAACCATTCATAACAGAACAAGTTCACACGATGTTTTTATCTATTAGTTTATTATAATTTACTAAATGTAGCGATGGTGGCGTCGCGGCGTCCGAATCAAATTAACATTTTGTAAATAAATAATAAGGTCATCTGGTTGTGCTTTGTGCGACGAATGCACAGAGATTGTGTTCCGCGTGTCGCGGCCTTGGTGCTCGCTGTACTGGCTCGCACCTGCCGCTACTGCCGCGACTGCCGCGAGACAACAGTTTGCCTCGACGTGCGGCGGGCAGAGGGAATGCTGGCCCGCATAAACTTCCTGCTTCAGATGCCGAGACTACCCGCATGCGTGACTCAATTAAGCGCATTTACTCATAAAGAACAAGACGTAATCCAGATGGACGTTTCCTACTATGCGTTCGCTCTATCGACTCTGTTTATAGTGGTGGTGGTAGTGGGTTACCCATAACATTAAACGGTGCTGGTGAGCATTCTGATAACGGCAATTCATATAGTACAACAGTAATAAAAAAAATATATATTTACCTTGCAACCTTCACAGGAATGCACCCCATAATGAAATCCGCTAGCTTTATCGCCGCATACACGGCACAGCACCGTAGTACCGTCAAACTCTGCAACAAAACAATAAACGGTTATAGAAACCTGTATACGTAATTCGCGATAAATTTTATGGACGTTTCACAGATTACGGCGTTGGTTAGCTTGTGCCAAACATCCTGAGTTGTGTTACAAGTCGGGTATGTGTAACAAACATTGGTGGACGTACCACGTGACCTTGCCGACGACTATACACACACGTTATTGTTCTATACTGATTGGTATTATCATTGTAACATTTTGGCATTTTTGCATATTCTTTGTTTACGTGTATGTATATAGGTAGGTACATATTATACAAAAATAATGTAAGAGTATTTAATTGTAACATGGGACTCCCGGAGTAATTAAATACATTTAATGATATTCAATATTTGAAAATAGCCTAGTAAATTAATTACTAATTAGAACAGTATCACGCAAGGTAAATCAACAGATGTTATGTTGTGAGAGAGCACGTGACGCGTGGTCGCGTGATTATTAGCTTGGCTTTCGTACCAACTCATAACATTGGCTCACGATAAGAGATTTTACAAGCATTTTACTTAGTCCTGATTACTTTTACACATGTGGTATACCTAGTTCCATTTTAAAGTTGTTTCAATGTCCGACATACTGTATTAACTTTGCAAACAATTTTACAATTTGATTTAGTTTTTTCTAAACTAAGATGCACATTCATTAGCAATATAACGTATTGCATGCAATGTTGATGTTACGTGTTCAAGGTGACACTCAATAGATATTTTAGAAAGTTTCTCCACTTATGAAGTGAAGTCAACGACCCTGTCTTCGTAACAAACAAGTACAACACCGAAGTAGAAAATCAAAGAGCACCTTAAACAATCACAATTTCTTAAAAAATAAAGAATAAATGACGGCTTCTAGTATTAACTTAAATAGGTCAAACGTTACGTGGGTACATTATGATTCAATAAGTTAATTGTAGAGATAATTAATACGGAAGTGTTATCGCAGAGTAAATATAGTTTGAGATTTCGTAATGACTAGAGTAATAATAGTTAATAGGTCAGTGTTGGGCGTCGCGGGGCGGCAACAACAGGTGCCGTGCGCGGGTGCGGGTGCCGACCGACCAGGAACTGGTTCAGCCGGCGCCCCGGACTGCTCTCACTTTCCTCTTCCAGCCGTTTGTTTATTTGTTAAGGGAGCGGGCTCGCCGGGCCTTTTGGAAGAAACTTTCTATTTCTGGCGTGCACCACTCGCCTCGGGTCGACGTTCGGCGCCGTCGCTTTCTATAGTTGTTACTTTCTTTTTTCTAGAGGCGGCGTATGGTCGCCCTCGACGTAATGATTTCGGTGTCATCTCGAGCAACAACGAGATGCGCGCTGTGTCGGTGTGAGGCACGCGCAGTGGGGCACACAATAGAACAGGGAAAGCATCGCGAGACGTAACTGGTGCAGTTGCAACAGAGTCAGTGGCGTGCAGCCATTTCTCCTCGTATGATGCAACGCGCGCGTTTTTCTGGGTGGCGTGTGTGAGAGTCGCTCGTTCGTTACGTCAATTAAAAGGCGAGGAAAGTGCGCGAGAAAGTCTCGAGACCACGTAACGCAAATACCGGCCGACCGTGCAAAACACTGACGCGGCCATTCCGACCGCTGGCGATCTGTGTCAGGGCGATGTTTGTTTGTAAATAATTACTTCTTGACAGCGATCAAAATCACGTCTCTTACTTTATTTCCTCGTCACTAAACACGTTTGTACAACATTGTCATGTTCCTGTATAGCTATTTAGTTAAATTATTATTTGTATTGTCACAATTCGGTATCTAACATATAACAAATAATATGCAATGATCAATTAACTGTGAAGGCCGGTGTGGTACGTGTCTTAGCGAGTTGTTTAGCATAAATTATGTGCTAGCGAATAATCTTGTGTTACACGCATTCAGAGAAAAGTAAAAGTGGCGCGGTGAGAAGGTTGTTGCCATCGCGACGTGAAACCAGCTTACTTAGAGCCGATATTATTTATTTTCTTACATCATTAGTTATAAAAGTTTTGGTGCTTAGTAAAACATTGTTCTCAGTATGTTAAAAAAAGAGTTGACGGTTAACTCTTTGTTAGTTTCGGCTGAGAATTTCACGGGAACTATTTACAATGGCGATCGATAAAGTTCGATAAGATCATTAGCAATCGATTGCGAATATTCAAGGGCTCCCCGCAGTTGTATTTCGAATTGGACCCCATCGATTTGCGCTGCAAAACTATTGAAATTATACGCTACATGTACTTTGATCAATTGAATTATAATTGTTTTTCGGTGGGCTCTACCGTGTGGAAATGTTCAACAATTCATAAATCAAACATTCGTTCTGCAGTTAGATCGAACATAAAACTATATTTTGTTAGCATTGTACCCTTTCATCATTAAAAAATATACCATTAATCAGAATTTAGCAGTTGTTGTCACTAATTTAGCATGAAATATAGGTAAGGTATGTAGATATAATACCAAATGTACATATATTTTGTATGATACCGAACTCATACATTGAACAGTTTCATTAATAATGTAGGCATTTGACAACAACTGAATTGCCTATATTACAAATTATGTAGAAGTTCCTTAATGGGTAGGCACCTATTGTCGTTTTGTATATTTGGCAGTCTAGAAGAATGATTATAAATTATACGCAATCTACCTCTCTAAAACGAATTTCAGTTTTGTTCATAAATGTCTTTAGTAGTATACAGATACTATATTTTAGAACTCGTAAAATATAATAATGTCATCATATCTAGCGCTATGAAATTGAAAGTAGTATAAGTATAACTGAAAGGAGTGTGTTCTTATCAGTGATCTATTTATTTACCTAAGTAGGGATATTATATTTTTAAAATCTTATAAGTAATATACTATCATATTGTGCAACCCAATTGGGATTCCAAGCTAAAATTTCATCATTTATTCTTTAATTTTCAGGACTTTTTATTTATTTGATTTTAGTTTATCTCTAATCCAACAATCTATGTAGGTAGTATACTTTTATTATTTCATCAAATGTGAACATATCGGGCAAGACCACCTAAGTTATTATATCTATGTTACTTTCAGAACTATGTGCTGTACCTATGTGGGTTGCCCTATCTAAATATTTTGCAACATACAACAACAATATACAAGTAAAGTTAATGATTATGTCATTATATATAATTATATGCTGCTGTCGCTAAAAATACTACCTATGTTATATGAGTAATTTGTACTTGAACTTGGTAAACGCATTTTCAAAGCATAACAAAACATTTTCCTCTAAAATATTCAACGTATAAATTAGTCACTAGTGTTATAAGCCACGAAGTTACTGCAATAACATAACTACAAGTAATATCATAAAAAATATTGATAGTAAATACATAACATCAACAAGTAACATAAAGTAAATAAACAAAAGGTAAGTGCTGAAAGTTCTACCTATATGTAACTCTGGCTCCCGTTCCTTGTGTACCGGGCTCATCATGTTATGATCAGCCGGCGTAGGCGCATCGTAGCGCCCGTAGCTGCTATCAGGCGACATCACAAAAGTCATATGTATTGATATTGTGTACTTATAAACTAATTATCTGGTCCTCCCCCACACTGCACTACACGTAAACCACATGGAGCCCGTTGGCTCTTCGATATGAACTGTCGTGCGCGCTCTAACACTGAATATAGGACAGGAGTGCATGGGCCGAGCGCGCGGCCGGCACGTCGAGGGATGAAGGTCGCTCGTCTCGCGGTATTGACGCTGCACACGCCGCGTGCGACTCACTCGAGCTCGATCGACGAACTGAGCGAGTGCCGCGCGCGCTCCTGCTCGAAGCCGCGCGAGTCTCCCCTTAAGAGTGAAAGTCTGCAAAAAGATCAGCGCTCCGTGCGATACAATCGGTTCGACGACTAAGCGTAGCTGGCTGAGCGAAATTCGCCTCTATCGGTAGACTAAGCCTGTAGGTCTGCGCTTCGAAGCGAGGATCGGCGCGCTTCGAACTCCGGTCTCCGAGGTCATTGCCGCGCCAACGGCGGACCAATCGCAGGCACGCGCAGACGTGCGCGGCGAGCGATTGGAGCGCTGAGTCCGCTCCGCTCCCCGCGGCCCGCTCTCAGCGCGAGTTCGAAGACCCGAACCTTGCGGCTCACCGCGGCCAAGGTCGCGCGAGAGCGGCACCGACAGAGAGACTAGCCGAGCGTTCGAGTGGGACGTAGCCGTTGCCGGTTGCGTCACACTACGAAAATATTTTTGGTGATGGAACGCGAGTGAACTTGAACACGAATTCGAGCTAATGGATGGCGAGCGCGGTGTAGGTCGCCGCGTGACGGACTGACCCGCTGCCGGAGCGCCCTGCTTGCCCGCTTCCCTCATAGCACACACTTCCGGCCTCTTGTAACTTATTTCCCTAGTGTCCCTTAAAGCATCACTCTCTCGGAACCTTCATAATAGGATTTACAAAAGGCTGTACTTGTAATTATATTATTATCCTACTTATATCAGCAGTAGTAATTCATAGTTATGTAAGTACATACATTTCAGAACGTGCCCATAATGAGTGCTTGTACTTGTAGTTATGTGCCAACTTTCAAATTTTTTAGATGTAGAATAAATAAATGCTTATTTTCATATTATTGAGATCTGCTTTATAACGTACCTATATAGCACGTTTGTTCCATTTTGGTAGTAGGTAGACAACCGCAACGCTTCATGGTTAATGTAGAGCATGCCTAAATTATATTATGACGTACGATTTCCCATTACCTACATGATTGCGATTAATACCTACTACGTAATAATGTACTTCGTGTAACTCAGCATAATACATATTACCTACTTGTAATTGATAAACAAGTTTCTTTTAACAATAGGTACATAAACACAACTTTATATAACACTGACGTTACATTTATTGTACTATACGAGAAGTAGTTTTTATTTTCAGCACAGTTAGGTCGAATTTGGCTTGCGCGAGAAGTTATTTACGCGAGATAAAACGAGTGGCGGTGGGCGTCGCGGTAGGTGAACGACCTGGAAATTTTGGCGCAGGCCGGTCAAGGCCACCAGCACGCGGGCGCGCAAGCGCCTCGTCACTGACAGCCTACTGACAGTGGACCGAACGAGACCAAACAATTCTTCAATTATTTCCTCATCACAATAACTTATTTTATTGTGCTATAAATATGATGCTACTGCAGACATGCAGACATGACGCATTTTAGGAGATAACAAAATTGTGAAATATATTCTATTGGCACAGATTTATTGCAAAAAAATGTATATAAATAAATTATAAATAACATTTATACGTTTTATATTATGTTATTTGCTGTGCGCGCTGTTGGTGTAACACCCATAAAGTTGTCGCTCTCCTAAATACACTACAGAAAACTATGTAGACCGTATTCAACACTAACACATACCTACCTACCTATTTTCTATTTCTGTCGATGATAAGTAAATGATAGTAAACATTTCTTGTCCCTCTTTTATTTATTTTATTTGACTTGTTTTTGTACAGATAAATAACTTGTCGTTTAAAAACATTACTTACTTAATTTATCAGGGAAATGTCAAAAAAACTCTTGTTTTACTAATAATGTAGATTGATTAACTTCGTCCTTTTCTAGTCGGAATATATTTATTTCAATTTTATTAGTATGTATGATGTACTTACTTATAGTTATAAAAGTAGCTATGAAGCACGTGAGTATCAACCGATAACAAACTACCAGCTGTTACCTACTAATAATATAGATATATACGTTTATATTTTTCTGCAATCTTAATCTACGCTACAACAATCAAAGGGTTTGTTTTGACGTCAATGTGCGACCGAAAGGTGTTCGTATAATATTTTTTATCGCGATTATTTCGCTCCAATACTTTCCCCTTTTGCACAAAAGGAAACTTTTTAAAGGGTTTCGCAAATATCCTCCCACGTGCATGTGTTTTTGTGGATTAAAAAAATACGTTTGTCTACTGTAGCTAGAGATGTTACATGTTTTTAATTCGAAATTAAAGTAGGTAGAGACCTAAGAGGTATTGTATAGAAGCACGGTGGCCTTTTCGAGCCAAGATAGTTTTTTTATGAGAAATACCTACCTAGGTCTAGCTAGGTAGTGTTTGAATTTTTAAAGTAATAATACATTTCTTCTTGACATTTAAAATAATAAGTAATACATATATTTGTTTCTGACGAAGCGTTGTGTAGTTTTTACATAGATGTGTATTTATTGAATAATTATTTTTTTGGCAATATTGTTGCTAATTTTATACTTTTACAAAACTACAGAAGTTTACAATGCACATACTACTACTGGTACTTTACGTAAAAAAATTACGTAACTATTATTTTTGTCCCATAATATCTTGACACTAATGTAAATATAAAAAAATTGCTTCGCAACATGTGTGCCGATTAAAACGTGAAAGTGAATAGGAACCCACTTTTTTACTTCCTTCCGCTGCCCTCACTTTTAATATCGGGGTGCGAATATCAAATTTCAACTCTGTTTTTACTTCAACACGGCACTATACGATATAGAACACTATTTCTATAGAATTACGGTTCATGGTTAAATTTAGTTTTTAGTCCAAAAAATTAAGCCGCCAGTTCGTCAGTCGGTAGCCACATGTAGTTTGTATTGTTCATTGTGACCGCAGAGAGACTTGATGATCTCGATTGATTGGCCATTTTTTTACAAAATAATAAAAAGTAGACCGTATGCCATATTGTTTACTACTTATGGTTTCTATTTTTTGTTTTCCCGGATTAGGTTTTTTTTAACTTATATTATAAAACTTTTATCGGTAGGTACGTAGTTAGGTTTAGTTAATACGTTTTCTAATGAATATTTCTCAATGTGTTGTTTGAAAAGAGTTGAATATTTCATTAATAATACATTCAGATGAGGCCTTGACGTTTATTTCAAAAGTTCTTGAACAAAATAAAAGGTAACAAAAGAGGGGCCAGGCGGCCTTTCCGCGCTTGGCCGAAGGACGCGGGGACAAAGGCGAGCGTGCCCGCTGCCCAGCTTCCAACAAACGGGACTTCGCACTTTATTTGCTTCGCATCCATTATCCTTAATCATAAATTAACTAAACAACTTTACAAAGAATGTGATTAGGACAAACATATTCTTTTTGACAACTGCTTACCACAAGCGTAACCCTTTGCTACATGCATTCGTCTCTTGTCAACAGGTATGGACATGCAGGTTATTCAATGTAAGAATTTACCTTACTTAGGGACCATTATATTATTTTATATTATAATGCATGCAATAAAATTATATAATGCAGAAATTTGTGACTAATTTTACGGTTTACCTATACTTATAATAGTCTCATCAGACTCAGTTAACCTTCAAATATTATTATCGCAATGTTTGTCACACGAGCGAGTTCTCAACTCGTGCTCATTACATGTGACTCGAAAGTCAGTGGGTAGATAACATAAGAGTCGCAGTATCACAACGCGATTTTAGCAATTTCGTTAGTAGCTAGTTCTACATTATGTTTACTTACGTAATTGTGAAGAAACTGCCAATTATAAACAAGTAGGTATTTAAATCAACTTTAAACATTGTTTGCATGGGTTACTTTTATGTTATTTTCCTTTTCCTTATCAAACTTATACTTCGTGACCTAAATGCTCGCCTAATTGCTTTAAGTACGATACCAATTAACTCACAAAATATAATACAATCAGAGTAATGGTAGAATGGACAGAAGAAATATATCAACCTAATTGGTTTGATGATAATTGGTTATTCAAAGACAGCAGTGACATCATAGTTTAACTAGCAGAGATAGAAAGAAATATAATAAAAATATGGAATAATTAAGAGATGTTATGTATGGGAGTACCTACTCAATGTTAATTTTGATTATGAAATAGGTACGTAATCAGGTATCATACCGATATAAGCGATCTTGATTACAAAAATATATATAGGTAGCGCGAGACACACGTGACAGAAAAAAGTCGCAATAGTGTTGTAATCGGATGCTGTCGGCCTGGATACGGTGGGCAATTCTGCGAAGTCACGAGGAGCCTCGTTGGCAATTCGGTCGGGTCGGAGCGCCCGAATGTTTGTAGCCGACAGCAGCGCGGTCAAGGCCTCGCTGAGACGGCGAATACACTCGATGCGCATCAGAAATACGAGCTTCCCGCCATATTGATTGTTATTGTGACCGTATTTGATCAACGACCAACCACTATAAAACTGTCTGCACCTACGACTTATGTTTAAAAAAAAGATTTTGTTTTTCGTTCTTCTTCTTGTTTAGATAAGTACCTACTTAGTTTCTTTAATTACCTTAGTAGAAACAAAGACGTTTCTATTTAATTAATCGGTATCATTAGACGTCTTGGCACCATCATGGATTACTTGATTCAATAGTTGCAAGAATTTAACTGACGCTAAAATATATTATTACCTACCAATTTAAATTATGCGAAACCGTTGACCTTAATGTTTGTTGATTCTATTTTCAATTTTTGAACCTATAAAACGTTTTATTAAATCTGAAAGTACGTAAGCAATGGGGAGTGGCGAAGAGTGCCGAGTTGTAGCGAGTTTTTCCGAAGCAGTGCGAGGTCAGCATGAGTCAATTACCCCGGGCGGGCTCTTGCGGCGCCGTTGTCGTCGACGACACCGCGCTGCGCCGCAACGACACACCACCGCCAACTTTAACTAATACTAATTTTATTGTGTGATTCTTTGTTTAAATTGTGAACTTATTACTGCCTAAGCTATCTTCTCTTTTTATACTATTAATCCTAAATAAAACTACTTAAAATAGCGGCTCTAGATCTCTATCTAGAGCTAAAATAAGAAAAGGTATGTCTGCGGCCTGCATTGGGACAAAGCAGACTTATAAAAATATGTTTTAGTTATATATATATTATAGGAAATGACATACTTCTATAGTTATGATTCTAATGACCTAGGAAGTTATTTTTCGATGGTAACACGACATTATTTCTAAATAAATTAATTATTGGTTGGCCAAATTGTATCATTTAGGTGCCATGAATAAGCAAGACATACAGGCCGTGTGATCCGGACGCTCTCAATCGTGGTCGACCTCGGCTGATTCGGCAACCCGTGCCAAGGCCAAGGTCAATTTGTCGGGTGTGTTCAATTAATAGTTGAATGCGGTGACGAGGAGCCCCACGCAGCCAACAGCATGGCCGACTGCCCATCAAACATGTTTCGTTGGTATGCATCACACCAAAATCAGACTTAGGTACTATGTTGTAATATCTACAGAATTATTATTATATACATACATAGTATATGGAAATAAGTTTAAGTACATTTTTAAGCAACTTATTATTAACTATTTGTAGACTTGATACTCTTTCATATTATTATTAAAATTTGAATGATATTAAACTTTTGTTTGCGGAGGATTCCTAATTTTATATCATTCAATGTTTTCTTATTTTAAAGTGGAATTTTAAATCGTATATGGCAAACTAATGACGCAATCCGACCTTGAAGAGTTAGCAAAAAATAATATTAAAACACGCAAATAAGAAGCTACAATGACCCCGACGTGATTCAATAGTTAGAGCACATAAAAATAATACATACATATATGTATGTAGTCATCAACGTTTCTACTACAATTGTATGTTGATATATGATAGTTTAGTATTCTGATGGTGCAATAATTAAAAATAGTAACCCATAACTTTCCTCTTTTTTTAAGAGAGCTGAGAAGGTTGAGGCTCTGGCTTCATGCGGCTTGGGGGATCAGATATATCTTATAAGACATGCAGGTTTTGTTACGTATTTAATTACTACGTATTAATATCTCAAAGTGAAATTCACATTGATACTGCCTGGGATCGCACTCACACCTTATGAGTACAAGGCGGTTATTTACCCACTTGGCTGCTAAAGCTGTATTTAAATAAAAATAAAGTGTTATTACAATAACTGGTGTAAGTACATATAATAAGTATTTATTATGTACAGTTGACTGATTTTGCAAACCACTAAACAAGTAGACGGCCCCGTCATAAACTAGAACTACTTCCTTGTTCAAATATCGGAACATGTCAATGTCAAAGTGTGCTGATTTAGCCGCAATGTCAACCTCAAGGCAATGCACCTACCTACATGTACGAGGAAATTCGACTGTAAAACAAATCTAATTGTACTAAATATTTGTATGTGTTACTGACTCATTTTATGGTATATTTTTGGTTATAACATTTTTAGTTGTTTTTTCAATATATTTAATCTGTTTTTTTTATATTATTACCACGTGATAGTTACCGTAGTCTTTACCTACTTGCGCGTTGTCGACTCTACCTCTCTACATCTTATTCCATCGAAAAATATTTTCCTTAAATGAGCAGTGGGGATCTATATACCCGCCACGTACATAAACACAACCTAGTGAAGTTATTTAACTATTGTCTTCTGTAAGGTGGTAATCCTTTTCAAATCGGGTTTGCTCGTACGTATGCCATCTTTTAGAGGCCTTTTGCCAAGGATAGGTTAAAAAGTACCAAGTAAAAACCATTGTATTAAATTATCGTTTCATAAAAAAAAAAATTAAATATGAATAATACCTTTTAGGATCTTGGACAATTTTACGATTAAATATAATCAATGTATATACCTAGTAGGTATATATATACCTATATATAATGGTATTGTTAAGTTATGCGAGGTGGTGAAGGAGCCTTTCTACTTTCGGTTATCTCACCTTGATATTTACATCAAAGCGAGACTTCCTGCTCCTGTCAGAGGACGCCTGCGTGCTATTTACACATCTACTAATATATAATATACGTATTCATTACCGCCTCAGCACTTTAGTAGAAGAGATAAAGAAAAGAATATTAAATGAGAGAGATAGGGCACCATATAAGCGGGCAGGCTGTAAAGGGGTAAATCTCTCCATCTGACAGAAGACCATAGCTAAATTACTACATACAGCAGTATAGTTGTGTGCGTGTGGATAGGCCTAGGATAATAGTTACTTAAAACAAAAAATATATATTATAGGGTTACCATAACACTTAACCCTGATGTTACAGTATGTAGTAGAGTCGGCAAAGCGCGAGTGATAACAATGATATTGCAACTGTTTAGGCTATAGTAACTGCTTAACATCAGGCGGGCCATATGCTTGTTTGTCACCGTAGTAGTATAAAAAATACATAGAAAAATGGAACAAACCATACACGCTATCGTAGCATACCGAGCGAAATGCGAACGCGTTAAGTAGAGCATTGAAATCGGCTAATGGTCCAAGACTGTAAAGCTTTGAGCTTGTTTAATTACACGTTACAAATACAATAACGTAATGTATTGAAGTTAAGAGGTGTTGCGCACTGGGTCTTTGCGTAATCAGAGCATCGCGGGCTGCATGCGGCGTGCGGGACACCATCCCGCGTGATGATGCGCCCCACATATGCCGAGCCGCCGAACACTTCGGTGCAGTTCAGCGTTGCGTTGCGTTGCACTACTCACCTACACCCAAGCACCGTGCATCATGCGCAAGCGCAACAATGAGGAACTATTTCAAACATTTCCTAGTGTTACATTTATACGCCCTCATTTATCTCTATAGATATCACATCGTCATCGTTTCGAATTTTAATACTAAGAAAACAAAAATTGTTATTTCTTTGAGATATATTTAGTTGTATTTAGGTTAGGTTAACAATGAGGATGTTTAAATTTTGTGTTCTAGGTAAGAACGCTATGGGAAGCTCTATACATAATTCTGGTCCCAAATGTTCAACATATGCGTCGAACACTTGAACTCGAACCGAATACGTAAAATTAACATTTTGATGAGTACCTATCGACTACCAAAACGAAAACAGATTTTATAAAAACAACCGGCTCTATTTCCATAAATTTGTAGCTTGGTTCACAAACTCTACAATACTGCGTAATTAAGTAGCAATAAACCAAGAAGGCCAACTACTTACGTTTTGTTTAAAACCAACAATGTTTAATTGTATTAAGAAAGTTATAAAACATAAAAATATAAAATAAAGAAAAGCGTGCGGGAAAGTTATAAACAAGATTTGGCGGGGATTCTGAGAGAATAGCCGCGTGGTAAATTGAGCTGCTTATTGCGCAGTAGGTATTAACTCCTGAAAACGTGTCCGAAGAAAGTTCACGGCCGCGCGTTGACGTTACCACCTGCCATGCCGCGGCCCGCGCCCGCGCCCATCGCGCTTCCAACGCTTCCGCCACGACCGCCGCCATCCACCCGCCCAGCCTCCCACCGCGCTACCTTACTGCCTTTGCCGTGGTATTTACGCTCACCATAAGACTTAAGGCACTAAATAAATTACCTCCTTGAATAAGCCATATATTTGTCTTTAATTAGTCGTAAGGGATCGGACTCGTAAGAAGGGAAGGGACTCGTAGGGATGAAATAATTTTAATTTTGACTAGTACTGGAAATGGTAGAGATCTATAAGGGTTATGCTACTATTGATAGTTATGGAAGGTGATTGATTTGTCAAAGCATTATCTAGGCTGTCAGTAGGAGGTGAGAGATTAGAGTGTGAGGCGGGTGTGGGGCCGGGGAGGCATCGTGGCCTTGGTTCGTTCGTTGGCCGCGGCGGCGGGCGCTCGGCGCGTGTACCGGCCGCGATAATTTCGGCAGTTGCGCGCACGAGTCTACTGACCCCGTCGTCGTCGTTGTTTGCGACGCAAATGATCCCCTTGACTTTATTTAAATCACCCATTCCGTCAACCGTCCAAATAGATAGTAAATACATATTTAAATGCTCCTATGTTCGAAATACATTGACATTCTAAAGTAGCATCGCTATATCTACATCAAGTTTTTGAATAGACCTGTACGTTTTATATAATCGAATGACAACTTTAAGTCACCTGAATAACTACTATTATATTATTGTTCCAATGTTCTGATACCTTTCTCTCAACCAAATTAAACATGGAATATTATGACGAAGAATCGCTAGGAAGCTTTCGATATTTTTTTGTACAGTTGTTGAAAATAATATAGTCTACCAATCCGCACTTGAATCACGGTCTTACGTTTCTTTATTCTGATACATTGACCTTATGTAAAGAAGATACTTATAAATTATTTCAGCAACATAGGTACTTGTACGTTAAAGAATAAAATGTGTTTATACTGTAACCGTCACGTGGGTCTACATGTTTTTAGTACGCGCGTTCCCAAATCTGCTATTGGCACAGAATAGATAATAGGACAAGCTATAGTTTGATATATAATCTATCATTTGTACTAGTATCGTTGTACTATGGGTAGTTATTCTGTGCAGTTGTAGGGAGTCCATTGAAGTACGAGCGCAGTTCGCAGAGAAAGTGCTGCGCAATACCTATAACCAACTTTCATTTTATCAAAGACCGGTTTTATTATTATTATTTTTCCTTTACGTATTCAGTGTTTGTTGTTTTTATGTTGTTATAACAACAATGCACGCTTGACATTTAACAAAACATAATTATATGTATAATTAAACTGTCTATCATGCATGAAATTTTTAACACCTGACGCAAAAGGAGAGGTGTTGTTTATCATAAAGCTTTTGTATGCCTTAGCATCGTAGCTCTGAAATAGATGCACTGATTTATTTAAGTTTTAGTTTGTATAAGCCATTACAAATAGTGAGTTTTGTAGGAGGTTTTAGATCTTTATTGAGTCAATAATGAGTGTTTTATTTTTTGAAAGTAACGCTAACATAGTTATTATCTCATGTACCTATTACTAAAAATAAATAAAATATAACTTATGTAACATTTATTTAATACTTGTATGTGTTAATTATTAATTGTGTTAATTTGTGCAGTAAATACAATTATTTACGTACTGTACAGCATGAGTACGCTGTTAAACTAGTCTATTAAACTGATTAACATCATTTACTATGATCATTTTGCGTAGGATGCTATAACCATTATTTGAATTGCTATAATTATAATACCTGGGAATAATCTGTAGCCTATACATAATGCCTTCTAATTTAGTCTTTGGTAGCGGGACCCAAAAAGTAATATCACGCGCAGTGACCTCTTTGTCAACAAAAAATAACAATAACCCAGTCGTTCAACTTCAGATAGGTATCATTATGAGTTATTACAGGCGATACGAAGTTTTCTTTATTTACCGAAGCAACGTCATAGGTAGTTATTATCAGAGCGGTTTCATTTTTCGGCAATCATATGCGTTTTGGTTTGTATTGTGCGCACACTTCCTCGTGTGACAGCTGACGGAGAAACGTGGCACCGAACCGCACCTTGTTATTAGTAAAAAGTGCATCGATAAAAGATCGTTATTTACATATTTTGGGTCTTTTGTGGTATGTTTTTTTATAAGGAAGAGTCGAATTTGGTAAGTATAAGTTGCAATGCCATACGTATGATCGCCGCGTGCCACTGTACACATGCTCGCAGCATGTGTCTTAAAATAATAGTGACGTAACCGCGCGTCTTGTTTTCCACGTTAGGTAACAAGTTTTATGTAATAATTAGGGATTATGTGGCAGTGTGTTGGAGACGGGAGGGGTACTGGGGACGTGGGTTAGCTGGTGGAGTCGCCGACCGCGCGCGCGTGCACTCAACTCCGCGAGTGCGTGTAACGGGGCACTAGACTTGCTGCGCTATTCTACTATAACATTGATATATAAGAATAATATTTAAGAAATTCTCAAAAACCAAACCAATTTATCACATATATTTTAAAACAGGTTTTCAGTTGTATTTGTTAACAACATAGGTGTTATATCCCTAATATTGTATTGCATTTGTATGCCAAATTATTCGAAAACGTGTCAATTTAAAAAAGAAAAAATCTACTGTTTAAAATTTTATGACGAAATTATTTCTAATTACGACTTCGTAGAAAGGTCTTTGAGGAACCTTTGAAAGATTTTGTTCCTTTCTTTTTTTCAAGCAAGAGAGACTTATTGTTTTTGAATGGTCGTAAATAAGATTTGGGTGACAGGGATATTATTATTGGTTGGACGTAAGTATCGTGACCCATATTGTCATTGGATCAAGGAGCAACGAGCAAATTTAAAACCATCTGCAAAGCAAACAATACATCAATAGAAATCAACTAACCCTTACTGCCAACTTCCTTTCAACTTCGATTTCAAAGGTTGAAAATTTTTACAATCCGCGTAAAAAATGAATACAAAATGGTGTTCTCCTATTGTCAAAAAATCACGATGCGATTCGACCTACCCTTTCTTTTCATCTCGGATTTCACGAACAGGTAACGTCCACGTTTTTGCCGAATATTTTATTATTGTGCCAGTTTCGCGATATCTAACTCTTCTGAGATTTTGGAAAAAATAAATTATTGTTTAATCGAACCTTTTTAAGAGCAAAAAATGTGGGGATTGGTTTTTTTTACTTAAGTTTTTTAACTTCCTTTTGTTAGATTGGATCGTAACCGACATTCCCAGATAGTTGATGTATTGTATCGTCGCTAAATGATATCGCGACCGAGGGATGCCCTTTCAAATATTCATCTTAATGATAAAATACCAGCGGGATATCATGCAATATTTTCACAATATTGTACTCACATAATTTAGGTATTATTTTGAATTCCCTTAAAAAGTGATAATGTATTTGATGTATTACTAACATATTATTTATTGTGTAGGAATTTGTATTTTGAGTGTGTTCTTTCTATCACAAGCGATTTGTGATAAGTTCACAAGATTGTTTTATTCTGATTCTAAAAACTGGTATAAAATTATATGCAAAAATGTAACAAAACAAGTGGTTAAAATAAGAATCCTGAATTAAATTGGAACAATTAATCTTAATAGAATCAGAAATGTTATTTGTTGATAACAAATTTTATATTGCAGAATATATCAGAATATATCACGCACCACGAAGTTATGCGCCCGTTTGTTATGCATTTCACTGATTTATTTTAGCGTAGTCGTCAGAGTGACGTAACTAAAACAATCTAAAAAGAAATATGGCCCTAGGGATCAATACAATAGTTCTGTCGTAGGGAAGTCCGGTACACATATTCAATGCGGTGACTTTTTTTTGGTTAGCAGTAATCAGCACCCATAATATTTCTGTGGCTTTTTGTTTGTGTGGTGTCAAAAGCTCGACGGGTCTCCTGGGCATTACAAATAGTAATTGTTCAATAATGAACAGTGTGGTAGGGGCGATGCGAATGGACATTCGTAGTAGTATTAGGTATGCGTATGGAGTCCAGTTGGCATTAGTAAGCACGATTGCACGACAATCGCGGCTTGATGACGGCAGCTCGCGAGCCGCGAGCGGGCATAGGGCGAGCCCCGTTAGGACGGGGTGACTGACTTTACCACTGCAACCTGGTGCATTGTGCTCTAACGAGAACACTGCATTATGTGCAATCATATCAAGCGAGCCAGCTAACTTTACCTCCTTACCGCGGGACAGGCGACGCCGGCGAAGGCGCAAACAGTGTCACTTACCTGCAACAAGGAAAATCGTATTAGTAACAAGTTATACATATATATGCTAAATATTATCGACATTTAAAATATAAACTTATTTACTAAAGAATAGAGTTCAAATTCAAAATAAAAATACAATTGAGAGCGGATTAGCCGCTCTCAATTGTATTTTTATCAAGTCAATCAAAGGACCTCCAATTTACAGACGACTAAAAGACAGCCAAATAACTACACACAGTGGCGTAGTTGTGTACCTGTACGTAAGTATAAGTCTCCAGTGTCAATTTTTTCTTATCACAGACCCATAACATTGTATTTCTCTGCATCACCCTTACAGGTAGACTGGTAGAGAATGCCTTTGGCATTAAGTCCGCCTATGTACTTTATGTATATGAAGTTTAAAATAAATAAATAACATAAACTATGTCACATACAGGTAAGGAACAGGTTGTAGGTAATTTTAGGGCCAGCACTCGCTAGTGATGCCCTCGTACTACAAGCTACATAAGCTACGGTAATTATTTACCATCAGGCAGGCACAAATGCATACATGCTTGTCACCTTAATTTTTTTAAAACATTTTTATGGTCTGTGTCATGGCAAACGTGAAGGCAAAGTGAGGTCAGTCACACCTCACATAATCGATTTATATGCTAATATAGGTATTGTTTCTAAGTCAAAGTCGATTAAATGGCTCGCATATATTACTACTAAATAGAAATTTTAACTGATATATATTTTGTGTTTTTCAGTTGGCACAGGAAACGGTGAGGGTCAACGCACGAAATGGTGTCATTCACTGTCGAAGGTGGCTACTGAACCTGAGCCGGGCGTCCTTGAGCCGGCTCGAAAATCGCCAATAACCAACACAGACGTGGTTACTTCACGTCTCACGGTGCTGTAACGAGCACACACTCGCGATATATAGCACAAGAATGTTAACGCACACCACTACAATAATACACCGACGAACAAATTCGGTTACAAACACATGCCAGCTTCGAGTCAACGTACGGTAATGTTAAAAATTGAATAGTATGTGAAAATAATACGTCATATTTTGTTTGAGAAACACGCCTTTCTACCCTAATAGTTAGGCAGAGGGGTATGACACACACGTTTTGCCAGCTATGTTAGGCTTATTGCCAAATACCGGGCACAATTCCAAACACAGTGTTGCTACTAAGAATATTGCTACAGAAAAACCCAATAACAATTTGCTCGAACCGAAGATCGAACTCTGGACCAGGGAATCAACGAGATAGTCTTATTAAAAAGATTAACAAAATGCAACTAGGTTTATGCATTTTGATAACTTTTAACCAAACTATTAACGATGTGTAATAAACATCACATAAAATATTAGAATGTAATATAAATAAAAACAAATTAAATAATTATGTTGTACATAATAAATGTATGGTATTGACCACAAAGAAATAAAAGAAAGGTTAGACACTCACGAATTAGGTTTACAATGCTTGTCATCAATGCCATACTTAAAAATATATTATCATAATAATATTTAGTAAAACAAGGCATATTATTATGTTGTGATTGCGATGACGTATACGTCATCGCAATCACAACATAATAATATGCCTTGTTTACTGGTGCTAACAGTAATTAAAGACGTAATAATTTTATTATTTAAAAAAATATAGGCAAAGGAAAATTCAGCTCACGTTGCAGAATGAGTAATTTCCGTATAAATTTTTGCGATTAGTAATAGAACAAGCTCACCGGTGAGGCACCGAGGTCGGCTGGTAATAATAATACTTATATTACGTGTGAGGCCTCGCCACCTCGGGCCAGTGACCGCCGCCGAATCTCAAGGTCTGCGAACATCGCGCAGTAAACAAGTGCCGAACGTATATACCTCGCCACCTATCTATACACGTACCATTATTTTATCTATACTACCCAAAAACGTGCGCCGTGCATGTGATCGACACTACTCACCCGATTCACAATTAGGTATTTAATTGCCATTAATGACGTCACGTCTTAGTATTCCAATTTTGTATTTAAAATTTGTTTATAAATTTCAGAGTTACCACAGTAAAGACGCAATAAATGGAAACAAAAAATATCCTTGAATTGTAAATAGACCGCCAAAAGTTCAATATCACATGTTAATTCTAGCTCTATGCTTTATACATAAGGGTCAAGTTTTAACAAATGTTCAGTGTACAGCGTACATTTTGTATTATGGGATGGTGATGTTTTGTTCAAAAAATTGAAATAAACAGCACTACATAAATATGTCAAATATCTAATGTAATCAAATTCAAAACCGAAAATTCGAGATGTTTCAACTATATAAAAACGGTTCTATACAATGCTACGATATCTGGTGCTACAGGTAGCTACGAGAGTGCTACGCTTCAGTGAAGCTTTGGAATTAAGTAGAACGGTTGGAGGAGAGTGGTCACTGAGCCAGTAGTATGGATGATGCACCGATGGACTATAACTTTCGAGAAATATGTGGAAGAAGTAACCGCTACGATTTTGGGGAAATGGCACAACGGCTACGCCTCACGTGACTGGCCCGGCAATACATATATTTTTTATAAGCTGTGGTGAGTAAGATAAAGATAGCATATTCTTGCTTTTAAAAACTTGCATCTTGAATGACGTAATCGAGCCGTATTATACTATACATATATATAAGTGCGACGTGTTTGTACATATGGATTGTCAGTAAAGGAAAATTACGTTTTTACCTGGTTTATCGTTCATTGTTCGAAAATTTAACAATACATACTATCTTATATACAAAGAATTCATCATATACCAACCCGAAATTAATGTTATCAAGTTCAACGACATTTTATCATTTACCTTGAATTTATCACTATTGTCTGCGAAATAATTGACATTTCGAGTATTTTTTGATAGTCGATAATAAATCAGTTTTGTTTTCATATCATTAAATATTCATCACTTTTTTATTAGGTTGTTTTAATGGTTATTGTAACCCTGACTGAGCTGGAGGAAGTGGGTTCGATTCCTTATTTTTGGTTCTGTGTATGGATGGTGTAATAAATCTATAATATTCTATGTATTTAGAAACATATACCTAAGTATATTTACCAGTTGTCTGGTTACCATATACTATATAAGGTCTGCGTATATTGGTATCAGATCAGATGGTCGTGTGTGAAATTTGCGAATATCGTGTTTTTTTTAGTTCTGTTATACGTTAAATTGGAAACATTTTTGACGGCGAGTTAGACAAATGCGGTCTGTGTTTGTCTTACTTGTTACTAATACTTGCGTTAAAAACTTATATCTTGCATGACGTAACCGAGCTGTAATTTTTCTAGTAGAACATTAGACGAGTGCAGCGCAGTGTCGCAACGCACATGACGCTGTCAATGGCCGTGAAACACAATCTTAGACTATACCTTCCTGGTTCAACTCTCCGTCACCTGTTCTATGCTATCACGCGATCAAATATCGTACAAATTAGCGCTATTTTCAGGTGATTGCATGACAAAAGTGCCGACACTGTCGCATGATGTCGTTGCCCTCTATGAACTTTCCACTCGTTAAACTCGATTATCGACGCATGATCGGCATAAGCTCGGCTTATTCTTATGTAACACATGAAACAAGTTTCTAATAACACTTATTATCAAATAATATTTAAGTACTCATAACTCTTATGTTTTATGAATATTTACATTATTTTTTTAAATAGTTTGACAGACTTTCTGACTAATGTATTGTTGGTTTTCTCTTTGCTAGTTAGCCTGACCGTGGATAGACTTCCACAGCACAGAAGGTGACAGCCAAATAACTACGTCCAGTTGGCGTAGATGTGTCTCCAGTACTCACTTAGGGATTCGTTTTTGAAGAAACGTTTTCCTATCATAGGGATATCACACCATCCTGGTGTTACATTTTTTTAGGTGGGTAAACTAGATTTTGCAAGTGTGCATAGGCTACTGCTTATCATCATGCGGGCCGTATGCTTGTTTACTACCTAAGTAGTATAAAACTCTTTTCTATTCCCAACTGATACAGGTACTCTACTTTTTACCTACCTATGTAGCACGCTAGCGAAGCCGCGTAATCTAATATTTTGATAAAGATTGATGTACTTAATTATTAGTCTGCACATTACTTATACACAAACCTATCAATATTTCATTCTATGTATAAACTGTTAGGTATATCTAAAGAATCCTAATCATTCCACAAGTCTTTGCCCTCAATAAATTCAAAATTTTCCTGTCCAATGTCCGACTAATCTAATCAAAGATCACAGTCACGAATATGCACTAAAATTGCAATGGAATAAGTTGACTATATATCAGTGCTCCTTATATGGTCATAGGTAGTTATGGTAGGTAGGTAACGTGCATAATACCGGTTTACGTGTACCATAGATACTCGTAGATAATGCGATACGCATGCGTGTCGCGTAATCAGACAGGATTCGCACGGTGAGTGCAAGCGATGCACCACGGAGTCACAGGGTGCAGTGTGAGAGCGGGACGGAGCGAGTTCAATGGTATTTGATATAGTGCAATGGAGTTCTTTAACCCCTTAGCCTACCTGCGTTTCTTGCGAATGAGGCAGTCCGGCCGTTGTCCCTGACTGCACTACTATCAAGCACGTATCTTTATAGGTCGCTGCTAGGCGCTGTACGGACAGCATATTACTACTATACCAACTTTTCTGATTAAATTTTTGTTTTGACTTCGGATGGTTTAGTAGATTTAGTAATTACACTAAGTAATTACTACTAAGTGGCGTGTTGTGGGCTGGAATAGTTTCAAATTGTTTTGTGATCCACATGTGGTACCGATGTTCCGAGTTAGGGTGCACTTTGTGTCCGTGAGTCGTATGTGCCCGTCGTAACCGAAAAAAAGGAACAACAATATATAGTAGTTTGCACATACCATCAATAAAATAATAAATAGGTAATAGTTTATTTTTATACACTGGTTTAAGAAGGCAAAAGACCGAGTGATGTGCTGCGAATTAAGTAAGGCATATACCCATCAGTGGACAGAAACAGACTGATAAGGTTGATAAGTTCGTTTATTTTTTTAAAGAGCTTTACAACTACATTCAACGCAGACGAAAAGTATCAATATTCAATAATTGTTTAGAAATCTTACTGACTATCTCCGAATAACTATTAATATTATGTAAACATTAGATTTCTAAATTAAAAAAAAAAGCTGTGATTGCATTGAGTTTATAATACTTTGCTGTGATTTGGTAGCAAAATATTTAAATTAATAAATAAGATTTTAAATATTGCTAGTGCTGTATTTGCAAACTGCAGCGGATAGTGATGTAACTAAATAAGTATGCCAATCACGTTTGTTGGAAGCTAGTCGTCGCATGTCAACTATAATCTAGGATTTTAAAAATTCGCAGCAGGTGTGTAGGAGGGGATCGAGACGTGAGAAGCAGAGGGGGGCACTGGACTGGTTTCCGTTGTTTCGCAATAACGCGGGTTCAATGACGCCTTCGTACTTATAATTGCTGTCGTGTCATGAACGTGCTCTCGACCCCTTCACTTCTATACTATATATACTGGCCCTGAAATAACCAAAATCATATACGATCACGTAAACTGTTACGCCCTACATACGTTTCGGGACAAAAAGGAACAAAATGAACCAGTTTTGTCGGTCAAAACGAATCGATTCGTGTTACTTGATACCAATAGAGTTTATGTATGATAATTTATTGACTACATTTAACAACGAACCGGGTTAAACAAGGGTCACAGATACTTCTGTCTGGTTTATTTTACAGAGTAATCTTGTGTACTTAATTGAAAGCTCTTTCATGTTGTGTTTATTGTAAAAAGTAACTTTTGCTTTTCTTTAGTAATTCTGTAATGAAACGAACTGATACAGGACTCTACCTTGACGTAATTATAGCGGTTTATGTCCCATCTTAATTTGAATTTTACTACGTGTCAACTTCATTATCTAGTTAACCATTGCTCGAAATTTAAATAAAAAATAAATCACTATAAGGACGTCAAGATACGATCAACAGTTATAAATATTACCCATGGATAAATCGTTTGAGTTCTCAATAAAACCAATTGTTGTGACAAGATAAAAGGGCGAAACGTCGAAATAACTAAACAATGACACGTCTTAACTGACCTATAATACAGATAACGAAGAAAGTAAACAGAATCAATAAATAATTCATAGACAAAATAAATAACTACTAATATTGTTTTGATATTGACCTCTATACATCAACTATTTACTTCAAAGTTCAAACGTATACGATAAATAATTGAGTTTCTAATACGAAGTTCGGAAGTTTAAGGAAGTTTTAAACTAGATGTAGAATATGTTCAAGTTGTATGCCGTGAAAGCTGTAAGTAATAGCCGCGTGGTAATGCTTGTGGCGCCGCGGCGTTGACCTCGTGCGGCGAACGACGACCCACCGCTCTTCGATGCTGACTATACACACATATATTCAATTTACACTCCAAATAGACCCGGCTAATAGTCATCGTACCTGGTATTAGACGAACTAATATACTACTGTGTACAGTCTTTATTATTGTTTATTTGTCTGTAGTTTACAGAGGGAAGTGGATACATTTTTATTCCTAACTTCATCTTACTTTTGATTTAAATTGTTGCGTGGTCCAAGACAGTAATTTTAGCTTTCCTCGTGATTCCAATGTGTTATAACACTTAGGAATTTAAGTATGCTATTAATCTTGAGTTACAGATAGTATAGAGAGTGTGAGTGGAATTGTTCCGATCGATAAATTCGGTTCAATCTTTCTTAGTTCTCTAAGAAAGATTGAGCCTAAGTTTAGCAGTTGATGTCTTTTGATTAATGATTCTGTTCAGTAGTCTATTCGTAGAAACTATCAGACGCACAGAAATAGGGAGAGATTTTCATATTTTAAAATAACTATCTATGCAATCTTCTATAAATATAATAAAATACAATGACACTTGAAATATGAATGTTATGTATTATTCACCGTAAACATTTCTTGCTCTATCAATTTTACACATAAAACGTTAATATATTAGTTGCAGTAAGGTTGTTATGTGCACTGCGGTGTAGTGTGTTTCGTAACTGGCGGCCGTGGTCGATGACTCCGAACGTTCTAGTGCTCACATCTCTCCATAGCATTACGTAACCGCGAGAAAGTTGACATCCGCCCGACGCCCGTGCAACGCACCGCCCAATATTTTCAGCTGGTGCGGCGAGTCGATGCACCACGATACACCCCAGTTAGCAACAACCCTTGTATAGCTCATACAGGAAACAGGGCACTGACTTATTTTCTTCTTTGTTACACAAATGTATTGTATTATAAAAATATATTTAATGTGATGATTGTCTATAGAAGACATTCTCTACACTTACACTTACGTCTGTACTTATAAGGTTACTGACACAGTAAAAAAATAAATGAAAGAGGCAATGTATGCCAGGTGCCATTGCATTAAGTGCCATAAATTCAATAGGTATCCGATCGTGCAATGTGATTCAGACGAGCAATACCTTTATCTGAATTTGAATTATATTAATTACATAAATAGGAAGACAGAATCTATCGAATTGTTTTTATCGGTCAATTCACGAACTATGCATTATCATTAGTTATATAAACGGCAGTAACATTGAACGCACATGGTGTGGAACGTGACTCGCCGCGTCGGTTCCTGTGTTCAATCACGTGAAATCTATTTTCAACATTAATGTGAATATGAAGTGTTGCTTTTGGATCGTTCGTTCAAATATCCTATACTACCCTGTTGCTATAACTGATACGACCATGATGCAAATCCGATACAGTCGCTAATTATCAACCTTTACATACTACGTCATTTCGCATCGAAACAAAGCAATGCAAACGTGATACAGTCGCTAGCTGTCAATCTTTAAATACTACAAGTTATTGAATCGATACAAATACATACAATCCAAGGGGTTTATAACGATGCAAAAATGCGTACTATGTAAAAAAATACTCTATATCATGTTTGCATCGTATGTATCGATGCAAAACATCATAGTGTGTAAAGGGGCCTACCCCAATGGGAGGCGGGCGTGATAATATATATGTATGTAAGTTGTAGTGTGTATAGGTTGCGACTGTATAGCGTTTGAATTGATGCTAAAAGTCGCAGCGTGTAAAGGGAGTCACATATCAACAGTAACGTGGGCCGGCATAAAATGTCATTGTCACAGCGTTATCAAAATCGAGGACATTTTTATATAATTCTGGGTCATTGTACCGAGGCGATGTTTTGTTCGGCTTATCGCTGCTACGTTATCGAGCTAGCAATGTATGTCACTGATAGTGTGTAGACTATTCCTTTGTTTGTTTGAACATATCAACTTTAATTCTAACGAAAAATTCTCTGTACTTTGTTTTATGTAAGGTGAAGGTTACAATTTGCTTTCAAAAAATCATTTAGGGGTTACAACTACGCGCCACACTGTACATAAACCTAATTTGTTTCAATTCGTAATGGAACATCAGCGCAAAGCAAAAAATTGACTCTAAAAAATACTGGGCATTCAATTATTTCGCTACAACGATTTAGTTTAAGTGTAGCCAAAGCATACGGGATTTATTTAGTCAACGTGTCTAAGACATATGTTTCAAAAGTTCCGTGTCAATGGACTTCTTAGTGAAGTGTCATGACTCAGTGCTTGACGTACCATCACCGTGTAGCGGAATCTTCTGTGACAATCGAACTAAACCGTCGTCAAACAACCGAACTGAAAATAATTTATTATGTTTCTGTACGGTATTGTAATGAGCGTATGTTAAGAATGCATAAATATGTTAATGTGAACGTAAGAGTGATGACAAGCCGATGAACTATGTGTACCTATTTACTGTGTATCGCGGCTTTGAGTACAATGAAAAATTATCTTCCACATTAGGAAGACTAGTAAGCGTCGTAGTGTACACCGGTGTAAGCAGTCTGAATAATGTAATAATGATAACTATTTATTTATTTTAAGAATAAATTGTAATACAAAAGTTTAATAAAAGTTCACATACCAAGAATATTTGTAGGTCTAAGTGGGTGAAGTTACCCTTGATACTTAGGTTTATATATGTAGCAACATGATTTAAATAAAAAAATATAATATTAACCCGTAGTGAGGTATAACAGTCATTTCTGAATACTCCATGAATCAGAAATATAAAAAAAAAAATATAAAAAATCCAGGTAAAAAATATTTCATTTCCATACGTTTTTATATAAAATGTTCTATTGTTGCTAAATTACCAACACCGTTAATAAGAGATTGTGTACAGCTTATTTTTTATGAGTTATTTATATCATTAATTTTGTTGTCACCTACACGTGACTGTAGCTCGCTCTAGGCTCACGAAATAAGAATCACAGTCAGTTCAACGTCGCTAGGATACATATAATATCTGGTTATAGCGAGGTATTGAGATGGAGCCGGCCGCGACGGCAGGCGGCGTCGAGGGTGACTGACCCACTCATGGCAGATATTTGTACAATTGTGTTTGTAGATTCGCTTCAAGGACGCCGTTTACGTCAGCCGGGGTAATCGACTGTCATGGTATGATCGAGATCATATCAAATGAATTCTATCTTTATTTCGTGGTAGCAAAGTTAAATATGCAAATCATCTCTTTATAACGAACGTTGCAGATAGAAAATGGTTTTGTTAATTTGAAGAGACTATAATTTAGGGGTCAATAATACCGGATGAAATCAATAACCACGTTTGTTCTATAAATACGTGGTAGCTTTATAAAGTTAACGATCTATTTGTATGATGATAAACGCGTTATAGATGTTTGTTGATTAGATCGTGTGTGTGTGTGAAGTAGGCAGTATGTGAGCGCGCTGTGTGCGGCGCGCGGCGCGACACCCGCGCGACATTACTACGCCTAGCCGGTCATTAACCCTTAGCACCCGCCCGCGACTACGCGCACCCTACACACAACCCACCCCAACTTAATTGCTATCCATACCATATTTCTGTAAACAATATGTTTTAATTCCTAAAATAGATAGCACTAATAAGAAAATAAAAATAGACATAGATAGAGAGTTCCACATTTACTTTTTTTTTTTTAAAAGACATCTCCCGCTTTACAAAACTAACCCTGAGTCGCAGGGGATTCTACAGACATACAATTAACGGTCACAAAGCGCACCTAGAATTGAAACGAACATAAGTTTTGTGTCTTGTGGGAATCGAACTCCCAACATAGCAGTCGGCGCGGTGTAGTCAGGTGTAGACCACTCGGACAGAATTTGCTGATCCGCCAGGAAGATCAGAAAGTAAAGTACAATCACTAGAAGTCACATTTTACCAACACCACTTTTATTTCTTTAATGCCTATAAGCACGTGGGTGTAAATGTACCCATCAGAGAAAAATAAGGCATTACGTCGTGATTTAATAACCAATACGATGACAAAAAATGTTGCGCAACATGTGCGATGTTTCATCTAAGTATTTATAATCTTACGTAAACGAGAAATGTGACATCAATATTGTGTAGGGTGCACTGTAGTTTCCTATGGCATTATTGTAATTAATAACCAATTATTTATTGGTTATAGCTTTAAATAATATGAAAGTAGACTTATCTGAAAATACAGTAAGCTCTTTTTACCCAAACTGCAAAGGTTATAAGAGAAGATGAAATAGAGAAAGTATTTTCGAAAAATCTTTCGATATCCTTTCGATATTTACGGATAAGTACGATTCTTTGATCTGTGTCTAAGTGTAATCTTAATATATATATTTCTTGTGTGCGTGTGTATGTGACTGAACTCCTCCTAGACGGGTGGACCGATTTTGATGAAATTTTGTGTGTGTGTTCGGGTAGGGCCCTGGATGGTTTAGATTCACAATTGGACCCGGTAGGTGGCGCTGCTGTCGGTATTTCAGCTTTTTCCGGCAGGACGACGTCTGCCAGGTCCACTAGTGTGTCTATAATAATGTAGATATGTATGTAAATATATAGGTATCTAATTATGTTTACCATTGTCTGGTTGCCTAATTACACTTTCTGCCTAGTTTGGGATCAGATGGCCATGTGTGTGTGTACTGTCAGAAAATGTTATTATTAAATTATTAGATATTATTGCGATGCCTGGTATAAGCCGAGTTATTAACGGTTTTGCTATATTTGCCAATTGGCACACTTATTCAACGTAAATATACACTAACGTGGCAACGCGCCTGAAAGTAAATCAGTAACCATAATTCCATAATTCATCTGTCATTTTCCCTAACACCGACATTACCCGGTAAAGGATAATAATTAAGAATGCAACGTACATCCAATACCAAATAAGCAATATTATATAAATACAGTTATACCTTTCGACTATTATGAGTAAAGGCTGTTCATAATTCAGGACATGTCACCTGATCCTATCGACGAGTTAGCCTAGGATTGTTCTAGACTAAACTCATACAGTTATCTAGCTAACGGCACCCAACCGTTTCCGCATTCACGCAATCCCATCTACATTGTATATTATATATTATTTTTTGAGGACTTTGCACTATACAAATATTTTTGATTTATCAAAACTAGTTAAAGTAACCTTCCTTCTTTCTTTGGCTTCGTCGTGGGAAGGCGAATATATTTAAATAAAGGATGAACTAATGACAAATATTTGAAATTGCAAAAGCATACGTGCAACTTTGCACCGACCATATACCTACATATTATTGTATACATAGACGCATGCAGCAGGCATGTGTGTCGCAGAACATGCTTTTAGTTTTCGCGCCACAGTTAGCCGATATAGGGGAGTCGTGCACGCATCGGGCGGGCAACGACCGCGGGAACTTGTAACTACATCCGGAAGCTTAGAACTGAACAGACGTAACTCCACCTTCGAATGAATGCCGATACGACTTTCTTTACCCGCGAACATGTTCACTGAGCGCTTTGAACCCACACTCGACGGGGTTAGGCTGGCATTGCAATATCGATAGAGCTTCCGCATTATATTATCTAATACATAATTTGTTACATTAATATTTAGATTTTAATAAATCATTGAAAAATAAACATTGCCACGTAATTGTTAAATATTATTAGAGTGAAATCATTTGTTATAATGCTATTATTCGATATTTTTTTATTAATTAAGATCATTTTGTGTTAACCCGGTATTTGGTATTAAAATTTCCATGAAATATTCGTTAGTGCTTTATAAATTATGACGTCATTTCTATATATAAACATAATTATGTAAGTTATGTTATATCTATTTTGTGCATTTTACGTAAAAAATCCCAAATTAACTAATACTTACTCTCAATATCCTAATACAAATTCATAAATGTACTTTGAAAACCGCGCACGAATTAATAAGCGCGCGTTCCAAATACTAAATTGTTACATAACAAAAGGTAGTGCACAAGTTTATTTATGACAAACTTGTGAGCAGTGAATGCCCTTTACCGGAAGACATCATTGCACCAGAGTCATGCTCGGAGAAAGGCCTGAGAAATTTCTCCACGTTACGACATCGGGCGAGTCAACCGCTGGAATTAGCGAACGGGCTACAGTCTACACGATGGAAATGGAAAATCGCGAAGTGCAATGCGGGGAGGTAGCGGGGAGGTGCTTGGGGACGACAGGAGGAGGGGGGTGTCCGGGCATTCGCGTGCACTGGCCTATATGCAGTGCGACGACACCGGCGCCCGGGAGCGATGCACTCTCTAAGTACATACTCGTAGTGCCGCGTACTCAACGCACACTAAAGCACACACCTATTTTTTTCTATGTGCAGTTGTATAGGGCGCCGACGAGTCTCTCTTTACATAAAAAGTTTACTTGAAAGGAAGACTTTCAAAGGGCTGAAGGAGATTGAAATCCTGATGTACACACACTAGATAAACCTACCTACTTACGTATACTGTAAACAAAACATGCGACTTCCATTCCGACTGAATAGTTTCACTGTAGATACGAGCAGGACCTTATTATGACATTCTTTTTTATACTTACAAGAAAATATTTTCATTGGAAATGCAATCTAATACGTTGCAATGCTGTCTAAAACGATTTTACTATAAGGATATGTTAGGCCCCCAAATGATAACAGTTTTATTTTGGTTTTTTAAAACTGAACGTGGAATATAAGATTATAGCTTGATGGTACGTAGTCATGGACGCTTGAAGATCCAAATACTTGGATCACCAGGCTTTACTATTATGAGCAATCCGTGGATAGGAAAATGCATCTCCCAATGAGTACTGGAGATCAGTAAGTTGTCATGTCCTGACCTGTGTCGGTGCGTTCGTTACTATTACCAATTTTAAATGAATACTGCAAAACAGAGGTAGTAGGATAATGACTGACGATATTAGAAATTCGATCATGCATCAATGGCTTAAATATACTAATACATCGTAAGGTTGCGGTTACCATTCCCATTTTATAATAGAATGAGTGAACAATTAAACCGCAACCTTAACGTAATTCAAGAAGTTTGTAACACTAAGAGGCGGTTAACAACGCTATTAGTAATACGGTAACAAACTCGTATTTATTTTGGTAATTCTATTTGTTAAAAAAGGAATTAAGTATATAATATTAATCAAAAATAATTAATAAAAGATATAGAGTTTTATGGAAATATTAGGAGTGTGGATGGATACCATACGGATGTTTTTTTAATACACTACTTAATTTTGATTAAAACTTAAAATGGTTAAAAAATATATCTGTGTGGGTGAAATTTAATATATTTTTATATACATATTAAATTCAATTAAAATAATATTTTTTACGTATTAATATAATAAATATTATTTTATTTATATATCCATCATTTGGTATACAGAATCTATCTGACATAGTTCATAAGTCAGTGCTTTTTGTAACATTCATAAAAGTGAATTAAAACAATATAGGTTACAAAAACACCAAATTCGCTCTCAATGGATATCGACGCCTTGCACTTATACAAGTGACAGTGCACTTTACGTAGAATGCAAGTGGCGGCATATAACCGTAAAAGTGGAACGGATATCGACCAATTACAATGGAATATGCATAAGTGCAGTACGCAACGTACTATGTTCAATGAAGCGGGGTGACCGTGCGTCGCAGGGTTCTGTTCCGGTGTGGATGCGACTCAGTACTGACTCACCATCCACTTGCACGAACCAATACCACGTCATACTCTGACGAAGCAGAGCAATGCTACTTTTAATATATTATTATTATTCAATGAAATCATATTTTTTCACATTGCTTTTACTTGTGAAAATTTACAGGCAATACTTTTATTTTAAGCTTTATTTCAAGCTACGGATAATGGTGATACAAATTTGATCAATGACAAACATGTGCTACATGGGAATTAATTCGAACCCACAACCTCGTGCACAGGAAGCGCATACTGCGGCCACTGGACCATCAAGGCAGTCGAAATTATTTCCGTGTCACGTTTATTATTATATTAGTTATTGCCATGGTAGTTAGATCATCACAGTACTACTCAGCCTACTCATATCTTCCTCATGAATTATTGGGCTATCGAAAGCAATAATATTGTTTAAATCCGACTTGTAGTTCCAAAAATTATAGCATTGAAACAAAAAACAATCTTCAGTTTTCTTATATTAATATAGATTGACATTTATTACCATCGTGACGTGTTATCGCTCTAGGCCAGCTATGTTTAACTAATTCTAACGCTTCCTCAAACCTTGTAATTTAATCCTCCAATGTTTTTAACATCTGTTAATTCAAAGCAGACCGTTCAATTTGTTCCTTCATCGTTCAAAATAGAATTATGTTTTACGTTCAAAATATTCTATTTGACTTCAAGTTTATGACTGCCGCCGTGGCTCAGTGGTCGATGTGTGAGACTGCTGATCACGAGGTCCCGGGTTCGATTCCCGGGTCGGGCCAAAAATCGATATTGGGTTCTTCTGTTAAGAAATTCACAATAGATGGATTCGATTCCTAAATGAATCTGGGTGCACTTTGTGTCTGCTAAGTGTAATTTGTAAATGCCATCACGGCACACGGTTTGTTACCTAGTAGGCACGGGTGTTTTCTTTTAAAAATAAAAGTATTAGTTTATATGATGACTAACTTTTATGAATACCATATTATTATCACTAAGGTCATAATAAGTAACAGGAAATTCATAAAACCTATGTCAACCAATTTCCCAACTTATAAATTAATTGTATTACGTAGGTATGTATTAAAAACTCAACCAAAATGAGTCAATTAAATAATGAATAAATTAATTAACCTAGTATACCAATAAACTAGAATATCTATACGAATAATTAAGCCTAAATACTGCCAGACTATGACATACCTGGTCTACACATTAAGCTTTTCAATATACAAGAGAGTAGAGTTCAACGACCGCTTACGCCATTTCAAGTTCAAAAGGTCAAAAAAATATTTAATTAAGTAATAAACATGCTTACCTGCTATTTGCTGTTGTAGCAGTGAATTATCACTATTAACTTCCATGACGGGTACACATCAGAACTACTTGTTTTAAAAATATCAGCTAAGTTAGTGTTAGGTTATAACTGGCGAGAGCCTGACAACGGTTTGGCGCGAAAGCGAGGCTGTCGACCGCGGAACATACGCGTGGGTGAGTAGCGCGCATGCGCCCCTGTGACGTCAATGGACAACCCCCAGCTACACTACACCCACCCGCTTTCAATTTAAACCCACGATATTAATGATAGGTAAAATAAATTGTGTTTATTTTGTTCATATTTTTATGTTCTTGGAATTATGAACACCTGTTTGATTCTGAAGGTAAATATTAAATAATCTGTTCACAGATAAGTTTATCAGACTGAAGCTTTTCTTTCTTTGTTTGTGCAAATTTGACTCCCGTCCTTTAAATCAAATCAAATTCTTTTTTTTGCACCGATATGTTGAGGAGTTGGATCATACTTTTTTGTCATTTTTACTTATAAGTAAAATAGTAACCTAAATAAATAAATAATATAGACGAAACAACAATTTCATAATTAAGTGAACTCGCTATTCAGCAAAGTTTTTGTTTTAAAACAATTTTAGATAGAATTGAATAATAATTCAAGAATGTTTAAAGGTAATCGAGCTAAATTTAAACGGACAGTTCCGAAATAATCTAAATGTCAAAAGATATTTATTTGTTAGAGAACGACTACTTGGAGGGGTCGACGGAGTTCACGGCCAAGCAACCCGCCACCCCACAGTGCCACCCCAACCTCAGTGTACCTACTTACTGCTGCCCACTCGGCTAGCACCAGCTACTACTATTTTTAGTTCCCAGCTTAATAGTCAGAAACCCCGCTCAAATAAAACCGCGGGTTAATTAAAACCGTTAAAGGGAACAAGATAGACTTAAACTAATTTAAAAACACGCAAGAATTGTTCGTATATATCATAATAATTTTAAATTTAGGTTTAAAGTGGTATTAGGTATTAAATTACTATTATTGTAAATAAACCTAGTAAAAACTTTCAATAATAGATCGATTTAATTAAATAGAGCGCAACTGATAAAATCATTGATCTGAAACTGATAATTTATTTTTAAAATTAGTGTCTTAAAATTTGCATAACTTCTTAATTTATAAATAAAAACAATAAATATTATGCGTCATCAAACACTATGATAGTGATAACACGTTACGTTAATACAAGTTGTTCGTGCAGGAAGCTAGCGACATCTATCTAAATTGCTTCAAACAATCTACTCGGCGCTAGATGGCGGTGTAGAGAGTTAGCTCTTTCTTATTTATTTTTCTTTGAATTTGTTTTTTGAAGTTTCAATTTATTTTGTACAATTTAAAAATAAATATAATATAATATGTCAACAAATTATGGCAATTAAGTGATAATTATTTTAAAAATTGCCTGAATGTCAAAATTATCTTTTGAAGACAAAGAGTATTATTTAACTGCATATCCTTTTTTTAAATAAAAAAAGTACATTTTAAAATATTATAGATCAATCCATAAAAATAAATAAATGTCAATACTGTAAATGAAGTGTGCTACAACAAAAGCGAGCAGTGGTCATTGGCATTGGACTGGCATTGTGTGGCTGTCTAACGGTTCTTTTTACATTTAATAGATTATTTTCTTACACAATTGAAACAGCTGAATATACATACGTGTATATTGTACTGTATAGCTTTTCACGCACTTTACAGAGTAGTTAAGTAGGTAGGCAGGTAACAAAGTGAAAAACAATACAGTTACGGTTCTGACGCATGATGTGATCTTAATCTACCATAATAAGAAGCATTGTTAAATACCGAGAAAACAACTTAAAAATCTTCTAAAACTTCTTACAAATATGTACTAATCCTAAGTAGAACAGTAATCTGAGATCTGGCTTTCAGAAAATCACATTTACGAATAAATTGTAATTGGTTTGAGTAAACAATAGGTTACCGAGAACCGATTCCGCTACAGTAGGGCACACAAATCGGATGGCCCGGAAAGTTCGGCGGGGTAGGCTGGGCTGAGTTCGTCGACCTCGCTCCCTAACCTACTCTGAGAGTATTTAGAGCACGTAGGCCGCGGCTCCCGCTTACCGTCGATACAGCCTGCCACATCTAGGTCACCACTGACTCATGGTATGACCCACTACACTTAATCATCAGCGAGTAAGCGTAACGATTGCTAACGCGCTCACAAATGTCCGAACATGCAAATTTATTTTAATATTAACATTGTTTCTTAGTTTTGGCAATGGTATATTTTGAGATAAAATATTTGCATTTCTGTTGCAGCTGCGTACGGTTTAGCCAGAAACGTCTGAGATTGTTGTTTTTGTTTCCCTTTGAATCACTCTATGTATTGCTGAAAACTGCATTAAAAAAATCTATTTCTATAAACAAAAATCCAGACGAAATATGTCAAACTAACTTTGTAACTCTCTCTCTGTCTCTACGTACCACATTTTGTATAAAAATTATTTCTATTCTGTTATTTCGTAATCCATAACAATAAATCTAAAGTTTTATAATGAAGTTCTCGGTCAGATCGCTAAATGATAGAATTAAAACCAAAAATTAAGATGACGTAATAACATTGATATAAATTGAGTGGGAGATTCAAGGTGCGATGTAGTCTTTTCAAGGTAAAATAATTCATTTGATAGACAGTATACATTCAAAAACAGTTCTCTATTTAATTATATTAACTAGCGGCCCACCCCGACTTCATCCGACTTAGCAATTTTATTAACCACTGGCCGCCTGCCCCGGCTTCACACGGATGGTATTTCCCGGAGACCCGAAATGTTTTTGTCAAAAAATATAGCTTATGGCACTCACTAATAACGTGGCTTTCTATTGGTAAAAGAATTTCCAAAATCGGTTCAGTAGATCCAGATTACACCTTACAACGTCAGAAACTCACAAACTTTACCTCTTTATAGGTTTAGGCTCAGCGGTTTAGGCTCTGCGTGGTTGTACCAGTCAGTCAGTCAGGACCAGTACCTAATTAAATCTTATGGTAGTATATTAAACATTATAATTTTACGAGCAACGTTTATTAGATCTAATAGATGCTTTAAAGCGTAAATTGTTACGTAAGTACTACTAACCGTTTATGCCATTCGGTATACACGGATAACGAGTTAAATAAATACTCGTAGAGCTTCAAATATGTGAAAATATGAGACAGCGCCTTTGCGTCTATATAGAAACATTATACAAACATTAACTTACAACATCGCTGCGCGTAAAAACGCGAAACGACGTCCATTTGTAAAACTCTTCCCTAACAAAACCAATACATACCTTTTTTATAGGTATACACCTTTTTTATGGAAAACAAGCATATGGCCCCAGTTAAAACCAGGGTTTTATGATCGAAAATCCCCAAGATAGAAAAGCGTTTAATTAATAACGCTTCCCTAAATGAGTACAAAACTGCCGCTGTGTGTAGTTATTTGGCTGAGGTGTTCTGTAAGGTGGAGCTCCTTCTCAGGCAGGCTGGCACGCTTGTACCTATAATGCCCTACCTCGGTTATCTTATATACCTTGCGAAAGAACGGTCATCATCTAACTAAGTCATGGCCTAGTTCATTTATAAAAAAAATAATCTGTTAGATAAAATTACGGGCAGTGGATAAGTACATGAGCGGGTTACGAATAAAAAAAATGAGGTTTTGAACACAATGTTCGACGTTATACACAATGATTAAGTTCGGAACTCCGGACAGAGCCATTCGCTAGGTTAGCGGGTTATGAGAGACACATAACGCAAATCCATACTTTATCTATCTATACTATATTTTTTTTAAATATTGGCCAAAAACTTTTATTATCATTATTTACAATATAGATACCTAATATATTTACACTTATTATTAATTATTTAGTCTTGCAATTCAGCGTGGAAATGTGGCCAGTCTTTTGGGCACCTTTCCTCAGAACTACGACCTCAATCAGATATTTAATTTATAGGTTAAAAATACAATATCTGATTGCTTGTAGGTTAGTTTAGGTTACTTTAATTTTAACAACTATTCATGTAAATGTCTTATGAAATAAATGTAATAACTTTACACTTATTAAAAAAAAGTCAGTTTGTGAGGTTGTATTTCTGGATCTATTAAACCGATTTTAAAAATTATTTTACTAATAGAAACCCACTTTATTCGTGAGTGTCACAGGCATATCTTTTATTGACAAAACATTACGGGTCCTCGGAAAATATCACCCGCGCGAAACCGGGGCGGGTGGCTAGTCATAAATAATTATAGGTATTTATATACTTCGTTTAGTTTTACGGTGATACTATATATAACTAGTATAATAATTTTTTTAATAAGGTTTTTCTGTCAAGAAATCCACAATTTATAGATGTCCGAAATTTGAAAGTTTGCGATGTTTATACCCCCGTCCTCGTCTTGAAAAGTATGTAAAGCCGTTGGTCCTACACCTGACCTCATCCCATTAGTCTGTACACACTCGTGCACTATAATATCTCCCGCGCAGTTGCCTGGTCTTAGTCTAGATTAGCCGTCGTGACCGAAATTCATTTAAAAATATATTATATCATTACTGATATATTATACTATGATATTTTATATTGATACTATGATATTTTTAATTGACATGCTACTTTTTTCTATTTAACTTTATTTAGAACAAAACAACAGTCAGACATACATAAAGTAATATAAACATGTCTGTAATTCGACCGATAAGTGAGATAAATATATATCATTCAGAACTACCTACGTCATTGACAATATATTTTTATATTTATTTATTTACACGCACTTTACTATCACTGTAAATTAACCACTAAGGTGATAGCCCGATAGCGCAGTAGGTACTCAATTGAAACTTTGAAGCAAAAACGAATGAACAGCTTTTGATGAAACTTTACAATGTTTTTCTATATCAGAATAGCGCATAGGCTATATATTATCAATAAGAAAAATAAACAGGCGAAAGAAGAAGCAGCAAGCTTCTTAATGTCTCTATGTATATCTAGCTAGCAGGTTATATGTATATTTAGCTTTTGTTGGATATGTCGTATTGGCAACAAAGCTTGTACCTACTATATAAATGCATCTTTGATCTGTTAATCGTTGTTTAAATCGAAAGCACCGTTTTAGTTAGTCATTTTATAAAGCTGTTATGTTGAAACGATGGGTATTTTCCGTTGAGTATGCCTGGACGAGAGGTCCGCGCGATATGACGCGAGCGCAGATCAAATTGGGGTCAGGGCGGCGCGGCCGTCGACCTGCAGCCTCTCGCAGCTGCCTATATGTATGCTAGGGTTTCCACCCGTAACATAATGTTTAGTATCTTATATTTTAGCTAACTGTAAGTACTACTTATATATGTTATAGAAAAATAATTTAGGCTGAAATATAAATTACTAATTCAATTGTCGCGCATTTTTATATTAACTGTGACTATTTGTATGCCGATGTTCCCACGGAAAACGGGAAATTACCAGTATTTTTTGAGCCACACCAAAGGGTGGATAGGTTTAGGTATTAATACCTAGGTATATTAATAGTATATAATTCCTAAAAATAAATACCTAATAAAATATAATTTGAACCATTTATTTAAATTTAAGGAAATACAAACTAAGTACTTTTAGTGTGTAGGTGCCCACTATTTATTTTCCTCAATTTCCCAAAAGTACTAAAGGTATTTTCATAAATTTAAAAAGATTTTTTTTAATTCTAAAAAGGTGGCAACCCTACTGTATGACCCCCTTCGTCCCCCTTACTTACCCCACCGCAACCTTCAAACACCCTGATACCCTTACACGTATTATTTCACTATTTTCCATGAAACTTTCGCTGAAGTTGATGACCGTTTTATGATCATAGACATAAAATATTCTTGCATTGTTATTTTTGTACTCATACACAACTATTAAAAAATTCTAATGGCATTTAAAAAACGTATGTTTAAATTTAGAATTACGTGTTACTAAGTAAAAATAATTCAGGTTAATTTATTCAGTACCTAGCATATAATCCAGTCAATAAAACGTCTGGTTAGTAACCCGTTGATTACTAGATTGTAAAATTGAATGACCATGGCGTATTAATTATAGATGTAGGTATTAATAGTTATGTATTCGATATGCTAAAGTTATGTGTACTTGCATAACGACTTTCTTTATGACGTCACCGCGTGTAGAGTTAAACGAACTCACTCTCTTTTCTATAATAAACTTTCAAAAACAACTCATTTGTATTCAATACACGTGATACAAATACTTTTTACATAATAAACAATTTAATTGTTTATATTCTAATCACGTGATTGGTAATCAGTTAATTGATTTATTCCTCATACAAACAAGAGCATGGTGTCATTGATGGCAATGATCAAGTGATTGTAATACAATAAGATTTGTGTTTAACATTTAAAATTATACAATTAAGGTTACCTACATTAGTGTGACGTTACAGGTACGGATTTTGTGTGATTTAAACAGTTATTTGTGTGTGGGGAGCGCGGCGCGAGGCGCGGGGCGTCGAGCGTGACCCAATTGCGAGCGGGTGAACGAACTCGAGGCCTTGATCGCAATACCGAGTCCGCGGCGCCCGCGCCCGCCGCCCCGCGCCCCGCACCGCGTGCTCTGTGTACGTCACACCGCACGCCACACGCAACACATTGTTACAATAAATATTATTTGTTTAAAAATTCATGCCTCATAAAAGTAACAAATTTTTACGGTCATACTATGTTTGTATCGTGTTACAAACAATGTAGACATTAATTGTTTTTACACTCGCGTAATTAGGTTTTAGTTAGGATTTTTATAACATTATTTACCTTATTTTACCTATTATTTTATACGATATTTGGCAAATTTGCAATATTATTAGAAATATCTATAACAATTTTGAGTCATTATTTGGCATAATTTCAAAAATATTTCAGTACAAATGGCAAAGTTACAATCAGAACAAAAGTCAGGTGTTATGTAAACCTATAAATGCCTATTCAGATGAGACGGAATCTAGAAACTGATGTTTCACTAGCTTATTCTGTTTAGGCCTACAGTCAAGAGAGAAAGAGATAGTTGAATCTAGTCAGCAGCTGCGCACACGGAATAGAGCATGTCTTACGAAATACGGATTGTCGCTATTCGCGGCTACAGTAATGTCGTGAGTGAGAGTGGGACAACAGTATTTCAAGGCTTCATGTAGATTATTATTAGAGTATCGGCGCTAGGTTATTCTGAGGCGACCTAGATATCGCGCGGGGCCGTTGACCGCGGGCCCTCCGACTGTGCGCGCGGCCTCCAAAATAAAATGGCATTCAGCGATGGGCTCCACTTGCGAAACTCGACTCGACCATGATGTCGAACGTACGATACTCACTCGCTCGTCTTTGCGAATAATGCAACCAATAATGATTGACTAACATATTAAGTATTATTTGAATGTGCATGATATTTTCCAAATAATTATGTAAAAAATACTAATTTGGGAAAACGTCGTTTCTGAAATTAGCAAGTAGGTACAAACTTATGAAAAACAAGCCTAATTAAAAAATAAGTCTTGTAATCCATTCAAAAATATAAAGTCATTATTTAATTACGAATATTTTATATAATATTATGCTAATGAATAAAAATAAATATTAATTTAATATAATTAAGTATGTGTAATTAATTATATTTATATTAAAATAATTTCAAGTCCGTATCTGTGATCATAACGCTAGTAGAAGCGAGGATAGCGCGCGGGGGTGGTGGGGCGCGGGGCGAGGGTCGACGGTGATTAGCGACGTCGAATATAGCCGGGAAGGCCGAGGGCAACGAACTCCGCTTGACCTAGATCCGCGAGTCTCGCCGCGCGCCCCGCACTATCACCCGCGCACTGTACGACCATCGCTCCTCGCACCAAAAGTGAAAAGGACATGCTATTATCCTTTACTACACTTTTATTTAATAATATCATTTAACCAATTCAAATATAAACATTACGTCACAACAAACTACAGGTGACTTTGATAATAGAAACGTATACGTCACTAATGTGATGATAACATAAACTTGAACAAAACATAAAAACAACACAAAATCTTGAATACATTCGTAAACATTCACATCACTGTAAACATCAGCTTGAGTGCTTGAGTGCCAGCTATGTATGACAGGTGTCACGATCAGCTGATCGGGATGCTCAGTGCTCACCTGCGAGGACTCTGCCGAGGAGCACGTCGGACTCGTTGGGAGGGGTGTCCCGTGGTGGGTGAGCCGTGTCACTGGGGTCCAGGTGGTGTCGATGGCACTCTGTCACAGTCATGTCGAGCGGGTGCTGGTACACAGTCGGCGGGAGACGCATGAGCCGCGCGATAGGGGCGCGTGCGGCCGTCGGCGGCGTCAGCGCGAATGGCGCGCGGCACGGCTGAGCTACGCCGCCCGCGAGCCGCTCGTAGCCGTCGCTACGCGCCGCCCGCCCCTAACATATCACCCTTACCTCCTACATCACCATCATCACCCCATTACACTATCATGTACAACACCTGGTATTCTTTTACGAAGAACAAGCGCCACGAAATTACGTCACGTCTTATCTCATATATGCCTGTTTTATCAGAAATATTTTACTTCAAAAATTTGAACCGAATTTGAGTTATTCTTGAACAAAGAATAACTATATTTGACACTTTATTATGACGTAACCAAGTTTTACTTTTCTTAGAGAAGACGAGACGACGACGTTTTTATTGGAGCATGCATGACTATCTCTACCTTATAGTGTTAAACTATAATATGGTGTCTTTACAAACGAGTTTTGTTTTATCATAAATCAACATAATATAACATTTAAAGTACACATAATCTATATTGCATGTACTGTTTTCTATATTTGTTTTCGATATTTTTATTTAGACGTGTCTAAGTACATCATAATTACCACCCCACACCACACACACACACACACGCACATCTTACACATCCATACTCCCACTCACCATACATACATAAGTGCTGTTTGATTTAAATAATTTGTTACAATAATGTCTTCGTATTAGTTTAACACCGTATACTCCCTAATCTTGGAAGGCGCTGACACCTGTGATACTGTAATTCCACTAGTACAGGTGCCAACGTTGCAATACTTTGTGCTCCTCTGGACTATTGTTTAAATTTGTTATTATTGTACGCACATGTAATGTTGTAAATCTTTATGAATAAAGTTTATTATTATTATTATAAAGCAACGAGTCCCGTGACATGTTATAATTTAAATATTATTTATTTGCATTGCAAATCCTTTCGTATAAGATAAACATTGTTGTTTGTGTGTTTAATATACACGGTAACAATACGTCTCTGCCTACCTCATCTCGGCAATAGACTGATATTAAAAAACCATTAAAACAATTCAAAAATTACTAAATATTTTAGTGTTATAGATAGGAAACGGCCACACAACCCATTGAACTGAAAACCTAAATCTAGAATTGGCGAATCAGTCGTGAACAGAGTGGCGAGTTTATAGGCCAAGGCAACCAATTATAGTGTAGGAGTCAGTAGTGACCGTGCATTATTACCGACCGCCTGTAAATATTACGGTTTTTACTACATCCAATAATGAACGGACGTGTAACATTTACGACTAAAACCACCTTCAATCGTTAATCTATTTCAGGACTAGAAGGACCTGACAAAGACTATGAAGTAATTGTGTTCGTATGCGTGAATATAGGTCTCCAGGGCTCGTTTTGAAGATTTATACTACTTACCATCGTAGTATCATACGTATGTTTATTTGCAACCCACGTGGTATAAAAAAATGGATACATTGGTCTGATGATCTCGTATAAAACACGGGAAAAAATGTGCCGGCCATATTTGGAATGAAAACAGTTGAAGGATTAATATTCTACTAGTATATTCTAGAAGTTTAATTACTTGACAGCTTCACGCTTCGCTATGTTTTCTGTCGATCGTGAGGTTGAATTTGATTCCCGGGAACCACATATTACTCTTTTAAAAATTCTCAATAGCAGCACGATGTCTGAAATCGGACTTCAGTTTCACATTGTGCCCAATATATGGCAAAATGGCATTAGCCCATGTAACCCATAGCGATTGAAACGTGACCCACATTTGAATCGCTATTTTTTGGGTACTATACATATATCTATATACTTACCCCTGTGATATATCTACTTATTTATATAGTCGCAAACTGAATATGTTTGCCATCCTATAATCTATATTTGCTTCCATACTATATACCTAGATATTTTACAAGGTCTACGCATAATAGCACGAGTCTAAGCACACAAGTACGTATAAGATTAAGACTAAAGCAACCTTCAATCATTTATCTAATACAGTTATGTTCCCGTACAAAACGCGGGACAAAAGCCACTTAGTATTTTTAACCTTATTCTATACGGCACAAGGTACAAATTGCCGAATAGATTTATCTTATCCTATGACGGTTTCTATAGAAGGTTATTAAGTACATTCTAGAAGTTAAAATCCTTGTACAGTCACGGATTCTAGCCGTTGAATGTCCTAATATCTAGGTTATTTGTTCGATATGTCATAATGGCAACAATTAGATAAATATCACACACAATAATTTGAAATTATAAATAAAATATTTTGATATTTTCAAAAAATACCTTCGTTTTTCATGAAGATGGTCGACATTTTCATTTTAATATATTTATGATTTTTTAAATGATTCATGATTTACTAGAAGAATATTTACTAAGTACTTGACATTGGCAAAATTTAAGACATACTTCTGCTGGTTACCATAAAACATAGAAAAAAAGGTTATTTCGTGTGTTTATGGACGATGGTGAGATCCTAGGCTAGATTTTTGGTTTGGACAAAGTGTTATTGAGTTGTTCTGTTAGAAATTTTTCAATAGCAGTACAGTCTGAAATTGTGCCAGGTATATGACTCGTCCCTAACACAGCTAGCGAAACCTAGCCTGTCATACACCTTTACCTCCCATTCAGAAAAAAATAATGCTAAATTATGAAAGGTTATTGTAAAGTTAAAGTTCTGACTAGAGTAAAACTCAGCACTTATGAAAAGAATTAATCACTGCAACTTGCTCCTTTGCAATTTGAAGCTTATGTCTATAGAATAAGGTTGACAATTGTAGAACAACACCGAGAACAAACCACAGCAGTCATTTGCAATATACAAGTTTATATAAAATATGCATCAGTACACGAGGTCAGAGTTCGGGTTATGCTGAAGCCGGGCAGCATCAGGTCATGCTGACGTCAGCAGCGGTCGTCAACCCCTCTCCCGACCCCCTTCTTCTCTTATGACATATACCCCTGCCTGACCTGCAACCCTCGCTCTACATTCATATTGCAACGGTATCAGCAATGATGTATGCATTTAAATACTATAGAGTATTCTAACGTCGAGAAATGTTCTCAGCATGTTAATAAAATCTTTTTTTCTAAAAATGAGGTTGTGTTTAAATATAAATTTCATATATAATAAGAATATTAATTGACTGCCTAGGTGGTCCAGTGGCTGCAGTATGCGCCTGCTGTGCACGAGGTTGTGGGTTCGATTCCCACACAGGACAAAACTTTGTGTGACCCACAAAGTGTTGTTCTGAGTCTGGGTGTCATTTGTGTCCGTTAATTGTATGTTTGTAAAGTACCCCGCGACACAGAGCCTGTTCTCTAGTGCGGGAGTTGTCTTTTTTTTGAATAGAATAGACGTGTAAACAAAGGGGTAGGCAAAGCTGTACGACACTTGTTTACTAAAGAATGACTCCCGCAGCCGTAAGCTCCAATCACTTGTCTCATCTGTTAATATGCACTTGCTTCCACTTAATGCTACTCATAGGGCTCCGCACTGCTCTCCTTCTCTCTTGGATCTTATTCTTGTGTCTGACCCTAATAAAGTAGCTACGCATGGACAGCATGCAGCGTCTTTTTCTTATCACGATCTAATATTTCTATCTTATAAAATTCGTCCTCCGAAGCGCAAGAGTAAATTTTTCATACTTCGTTGTTTTAAGAACATTGATTTGCAGCGTTTGAGGACAGATGCAAGCTGTATCGACTGGTCTCCTGTTTACAACTGCAATGACTTGGATGCTAAAGTGTCGACCTTCACAAAATCTATATTACGTTTATATGATACGCATGCACCACTCAAAAAAGTGAGGGTGAAACATCTTCCTGCTCCATGGATTACCAAAGCCATCAAAATGAATATGTCCAAACGAGACAAAGCCAAAAGACGATATAAAGCTTGCCCTACTGAGGATAACTGGGATACATATAAAAAACTGCGCAATCGTTGCAGTCGTATGTGTAGAGATGCCAAACGCCGCCATATTCACAACTCAATTCAGAATCTTAACACTGCACAAGTATGGCAATTTCTAAAATCGTTAGGTATTGGAAAAGCCTCAAATAGCATCAATAATAATATTGACATAAATAAGCTTAATGCTCATTTTTCCGAGGCGCCAATTACCGTAGACAGCGATACAAAATCTTCAACTCTAAGTTATCTTTCTTCTCTTCCTTTGCCATTAAATACTTCTTTCTCTTTCCACGCCGTTGCGGTATCAGACATTAAAAAATCGATCCAGTCCATCTCTACTAAAGCAGTAGGTGATGACGGGCTACAACTTCGTATGATCCAACTTATTTTGGATGAAATTGTACCTGTCATTACCCATCTTGTTAATTTCTCTCTGTGCATGAGTACTTTTCCATCTTCTTGGAAGAAAGCTCATGTTTTACCTCTACCCAAAACTATAAATCCCTCTTCTCTGTCCCAATTTCGTCCTATATCCATCCTACCAATCCTATCCAAAGTCTTAGAAAGTGTTGCTCATAAGCAACTTGCCCACTATCTATCCTCTAACATCCTACTTAGCCCCTTCCAATCTGGTTTTCGCCCTGGTCACAGCACTGTAACGGCACTGGTAAAAATAACTGATGACATTCGCTTGGCCATGGAGAAGAAATTAGTGACAGTCTTAGTTCTACTGGATTTTAGCAGTGCTTTTAATTCAGTAGATTTTGACATTCTCCTAGGGATCCTGTCCTCTTTTAATGTCTCATCTACTGCAATTGCGTGGATCAAGTCTTATCTTCAAGGTCGCACGCAGTCTGTTCGCACCGAGGAGGGCTCCTCTGAATGGTGTGAACTGACAGCGGGCGTCCCTTAGGGTGGCGTTCTTTCTCCTCTTCTTTTCTCCGTTTTTATTAATGCCATCACAAAAGTTATCACTTCTAATTATCATCTCTATGCAGACGACCTGCAATTATATCGTCACATTGCAGTTGAAGATTTGGCTGACGCTGTAAATGCTATAAACAAGGACCTAGAAAACATTAACAGTTGGGCTCAATCTTTTGGGTTATTGGTCAATCCAGCAAAGTCACAGGCACTTATTATTGGTGGCAGATATATGGTCAATAATATCCAATTCCAGTCTCTTCCACCCATTGTCTACGACTCGGTTGCCCTGATTTTAACAAAGAGTGTTAAAAACTTGGGTGTTATAATGGACACTTATCTATCTTGGGATAACCACATTGCAGAGGTAAGCAGGAGGGTGTTCTGCTCGTTTCAGTCTCTCAAGCGCCTCCAGAAATTCCTGCCACTTCAAACCAAAATAACTCTTGCACAATGCCTTCTACTCCCTCTTTTAGACTATGCAGATGTCAGTTTTCTAGATGCTAAGGAGGAACATCTCAACAAACTGGAACGACTGCAGAATTTAGGTATCCGTTTTATTTTTGGACTGCGGAAATATGACCATGTGTCCGAGTTTCGCAGGCAACTGAAATGGCTACCTATTCGGCAGCGTCGGCACACACATATTCTCTCTCTCCTATACTCTGTCCTTAACAATCCTAACTCTCCTTCTTACTTACGTGAACGCTTTGAGTATCTCGTTCCTAGGGGTAAACCCTGTCGCTCTTCTTCCTCACTCTTACTTAGAACTCCTCTTCACAGTTCTAGTCGTTACGATGGGTCCTTTACTATTGAAGCAGTTAGGCTATGGAATTCACTACCGCACAATATACGTGCCAGTCCTTCTGTGGATGTCTTCAGAGGAAGAACGAGAGAGCATTTTCTTTCTGTCGTATATCAGTAATTTATGTATTGTATGTATGTTTATGTATTATATATTTTTATGTATAATATTATATGATATATATGTACTCATTATATGTATGTATATGTTAGTAAGTATACATTAAGGTATACATTACTAAGTAAGTTAGTTCATATTCTGTTCTTTCACTTTTCCTCTTCGGTTGTACACTTCGCTTACTCTCACATTTGTATCTTTCTCCTCTGCCACACTGGTTTGCTGGTAGAAAACTCAATCTTGAGTTAAGCTCGCCTTTGTACATGTTATATTTATATGTATTTGTTCTCTTTGTTACTGTGTACAATAAAGAATTTAAGAATTTAAGACACCTAAGATTCGCCAGCTATGTTAAACCATTTGACTGCACGGTTGGTTCACTTTTTAAGATTTGATTGTTATTAAGATTCTACCGATTTGGTGTTATATCCCACTAATATTATAAACGTGAAAGTTTGTAAGTATGGATGGATGGATGTTTGTCACTCTTTCACGTAAAAACTACTGAACGGATCTGGATGAAATTTGGCACAGAGATAGATTATGGTCTGGAATAACACATAGGCTACTTTTTACAGCGATTACCGACATCCACGCAAGCGGAGCCGCGAGCAACAGCTAGTTTGTTATACTACTAGGATAACAAACAACGCGCAACGTACCGTCTGCCGTGGTAAGCAGTTACCGTAGTCTAGAAACGGTAGTGTGTTGTCGACCCCTAATACCCGAAGAAGTAAAACGTTATTTTCAAAAACAGTTCTAATTAAATGAGCAATGGAGACTACAAGTCTCGCGTACTCGGTGGAGACCTGTAGTCTCCAGTGCTCTTTTTTTTTATACGACTTGGGTGGTAAACAAGCATACGGCCCGCCTGATGTTAAGCAGCTACCGTAGTCTATTGACGCTCACAGTACCAAACGTATCACTTGCGTGTTGCTAACCCATTTTTTTACACCAAGGCTTTAAGATGGGAGTATCCCTGGGATAGGAATATGTTTATTTCAAAACGTAACCCTAAATGATCATTTAAAGAAAACTCACGCATAGAGACACAAAAACACCACTGTGTGTGGCTATTTGACACTGGTTTTCTAAAAGTAGTAGTAGGTATTTTTCCAGTCGCAGTTTGCATCATGAATGGTGCCCTATCTCTCTTAAAGTTCTCAACTGATAGACCAAAGAGTTTACAGCAGCATTGCACATTTGCTTGTTAATATAGATGTTGCAAACAAAACAAAATGCTACCTACCTATTGTTAGTTAATTAGTGCCCACATAAGATTGCACAGCCTGAATTAATGTTACAAAACACATCGTGTTTATATCATCTGGACAATTAAACAAGCAAGCAAAACTTACTTTCCTCTGCACTTTCCATCACTCAAAGGTTTGCTGTAAGAGACTCAACTTTGAGTTAAGCTCGCCTTTGAACATAATAATGTTATATGTTTGTTATTTATCCTTTATTTTATTTTATGTACATTAAAGAATGGAGAAGGATCTAACTGGATGCCACAGCCCTAGTAGTGTTCTTTTGTCCAGTGAGTGCCAACTAAAGTGATATTCCTAGCAATACTGTTAGACGGAGTTACTTAGTCTGACTGGAGAAGGACCTCATCTTTATAGAAAACCAGGGTCCAATGGTGTGGTTGTGATCCTTTGAGTGAGTTCAGTTCAAATACTACTCCAGATACTCGTATTACGAGAGTGCATATGTAGGCATTCCGTGTGGTGACGGATTAAGAATACAAATGTCACCACCCCATTTCATCCCGTGGGTGTCGTACGAGTCGACTAAAGGAGTAAGTCAGGCAGACAATATCCACTGCAAGAGAGGGAAAACTCGAAACAAAACCCTATAGCAACCCGTCTGGCCAGCGTGGTATAGTAGGCTAATATCCCTCCAAATTAATGAAGGAGACCCGTGCCCAGCAGTGGGTCGTTTATGGGTTGAGATGTATATGTAGGCTACGGTAAATGCATGCCATGAGGCAAACCATATGTGTTAAGGCCTCCTCGCTAGTAAAAAAAAAACATATATAGGTTTTTGTTTGCCACCTTAATGATTTATATAATTTTAACAAAAAAAAACCGACTTCAATACAGCAAGATGTAGAATTTTCAAAAATTTTAAAATCCCAAGTCAGACGTATTCTAGTCTATTCAAGTAGTATTTAAACAGGATGAGCTTTCAAATAAATTCTTATCTTAGTTTTCCTTCGTTAAAAACTTTTTTTTTTTAATTTGATCATTTACAGCTAAAGTGCATCTCATGACCATTCAAGTAAGCCCAAACACGGCTAGATTACATTATTTAATTATGGAGTTCCGTTGTCCGTGTCACTTCAGTTCAATTTTACCATTTTAATTTGCATTACATTAATCGAAACTTATCTAATCGTCATTCGTGATATACTTATTGTTGAAAAGTTCAGATGGCCATCTCTGGTCTTCTTCATCAGTTTCACTTCACCAAATTACACTTTCTGAATGCAAGTGCTTGATTTGTCGTACTGCCTATAATTTTGGAGGAGTTCCCTCAATTTCTCATTATTCCCATCATCAGAACTTTCTTTTGAAAACAATGGGACCAAACTGGAAGTATGTCCTCTGACAAAAAATAATTATTCAAATCGGTTCATAAATGACAGAGTTCTGCGGTAACAAACATAAAAAACACACGAATTGATAACCTCCTCGTTTTTGAAGTCGTTAAAAAGGAAAAGAAATTTGTACAATTAAAAATAAACACAAGTAAAATGTTTAATTAATGTTTTCTATTTCCCACGTACAAATTACTAGTGACAAAAGACAGATAAAATAAAGCATACATTAATTGAAAACAAGGGTAACATTACATTATAAATTAGCTAATTATACGCAATATATTACGAAAAGCTTGTATTCATACTATTTATACATAAGTACGCACTTAGTACGTATGTAAGACTTACAACATTATTACAAGGAAATGTGCAGTAAAAGGGAACGCGTAAATATGTTGTTGTGAAGTCCTCCTACAATTAACTTGAAACGTGCTTAGAACTGGATTCACGAGGTTCTTGACCTCATCGTGGAAAGTAGACCGTAATGACAACACCACTTTCATTTTCGCACAACTCTCACCGACGCGAGTTGAGATCGAAAGTGTACTACTTTAGTGGCTGCGTACGCGCATCTAAACCCCCCCGCTTCCCCCCTCCAGGCTGGTTCGATTCAACTTTCCTATGTTGGACGCGCTTTCTTGTGATAGCGCCGCTGTGGCACTTGTGCAATTCGCTTTCTAATTGCATTGTGATTGCAATGTGACTGATGAGAGCTAAACATCATCTCACTGCCCCACTTTCCTCACCAACAATATTGTCTATTATAGTATGAGCTTCAGTGTTATTACTCCATTCCATTTTGTTTAAGAAATTGTTTAGAAACTAGATGAGAATTGTTCGTGTACAATTAGTTATTACAGTTTATATGAACACGATAACCATCGTTTTTGCATCCACAATGATCATTTAAAAGTATTTGCAACCATAGTATTACAGTATCTATACATGTATACTTGTTCTCAGTGACTGCCTGATTTAGAGCCTAAACCGCCAGGGCTTACACAAATTTAAACAAATGTTCCTTAAATGACTGCAGTGAGCTCCTTCAATAAGAAAGAATTAGTACAGTTCTTGAAATAAGAACGGATTTTAGATTTCATCTCTAAACGAGAGAAAAAATTGAATCTGGACTAAGTCGGGACAAGCCGCTTGTTTTTTTTAATATTATAGATGCTTGCATTCGTATTACTTAGACTAAGTTTTCAGGGACTGATGAGTACTGACCTACTAAATAATAACGTGGTTGAAGTAAAACAAAAGTTACTTCGACACTTTGCAGTGTATTCTAAAGATGTTTCCTGGTTTATTTTTGTTTGATTCAGCAATTATTTTTTATAAATGGAGGTTTGGTCAAAGGTTACTGACATGTAACCGCAGTTATAAAACAATTAAGGCAAGTGGGACAAGCACACGGATTTTCATTATTTCAATTAAAACACGTGACGTAAAACGGATGTAAATCTACATATATTCATTTACAATAACACTCTTAGAGTCAAGTTTATGCCAACTTATTAGTGTATAGCCTTTTTTATTATACTAGTTTCAGCCCGCGGTGTCGCCCGGGCGTGGTATCCCACGGGAACAGTGTTCTTTCCGGAATAAAAGGTAGCCTATATGTTATTACAGACTATAATCTATCTTGTGGAAATTTTATTCAAATCCATAAAAGCCATCCATCCATCCAAACTTTCGCATTTATAATATTATACTTTGTGAACTCCTTCTCCATTATAAACTAAATCGTTAATTCCGTCGTGCGCGCAATAAACATAAAAAAGGATCTGGAGTTTTTGTTTAGCATAATAATTATATGAAAGTTTTTTTTATACGACGTAAGTACATTTAATCATCATCATCCTATCAACCAAAAGACGTACAAGATATTTAAATATCTAAACTTTATTTAGGATTATTTGGTTGCATCGCTTTCTATGATATATCAAAAATTTAATACAATATTTTTGCAATTGGCTACTATCAGGTAAGAACTAAATGAATAATCAAGATTGTAATCGTTTTTGTTGATGTTAGGTTATTATTTGTATCTATGATACAATTACTTAATTATTAGTAAGTGTTATTTGTGTTTCAACCTACTTAAAACGAGGCCCCTTAATAAGCATTATTTTTTTTAAACATTTCATTCATACTCTTTTTAAACACAGTACCTACTTTTTTTATTAATGAAAAATGTTTTCTGTAATTGCAATACTCATTTTTTTTTCATACTACTCGGGTGGCATACAAGCATACGGCCCACCTGAAGTTAAGCAGTTACCGTAGCTTATGGACGCATGCAAGACCAGAGGTATCACATGCGTGTTGCGAACCCGTTTTATACCAGGGCTTTAAGATACCTGGGTTGGAAACGTTTCTTTTAAAACGCATCCCTAAATGAGCGCTGGAGACCGCGGTGTAGTTGTGTGTATTTGGCTGTGGTCTTCTGTAACGTAGAGGTCCTTTCCCAGTCAGGCTTCCTGGCTAGCATGGTGCCCTATCTCTCTTGACAAATTCAATTTGTGATATATACCTATTTGAATGCATAATTATTGAGACGGCAAAGTGGAATGTGGCTCGATCAGACACGCTTACTGACTAATGAATATTGAAACGGCTTATTCCCGTGCGCCCCAAATCTATTGTTCTCTAAAATTCATATTTTCATACATTGATTACCAGGAGCTCCAAGGATGTTTGTATTAAAATAATAAACAAAGCCATATTTACCACTTTCATTCCCTAGAGCTCCAAAACATTGTCTAGGTACTTTGAGATTTTATTCCCAGCAGCTCCAAGAAAATAGTCAATTCTTTAATATAAAAACCGTTCCCACGAGCTCCAAAGTTTTTAAAGTAACGTAGGCAAAACAATCCCGAACGTAATAGTAAAGTACGAAATCTATAAGTGCGTCCACTTATAGATTTCGTACTTTACCATTCTTAATCTATTCTTAATCTATGCTCGAGTGTTGCCCACACTTGAGCATAGATTAAGAATAATGATTGTAAGAGATATACTTCTGGGACTAAACATGTATTGTTTTTAGATCATTCATGCCTTTAGTCTTCTTTTTGGGTTATTATGCCATTCAAATAATTTGACAACCTTGATAAGTTGCATTACGAATATACGACTTGCTTTATTTCGAATTATTCTAACCCGTACCTCAATTTTAACTGTGTATGATTTATAATAATTATAATATATATAGTATCTACAAGTTATCTACTTCCATTTTATTTAGGTATCTTGAAAATAGTCACTTCTTTAATATAAAAACCGTTCCCACGAGCTCCAAAGTTTTTAAAGTAACGTAGGCAAAACAATCCCGAACGTAATAGTAAAGTACGAAATCTATAAGTGCGTCCACTTATAGATTTCGTACTTTACCATTCTTAATCTATTCTTAATCTATGCTCGAGTGTGGGCACACTTGAGCATAGATTAAGAAAAATAAAATGGAAGTAGATAACTTGTAGATACTATATATATTATAATTATTCTAAATCATACACAGTTAAAATTGAGGTACGGGTTAGAATAATTCGAAATAAAGCAAGTCGTATATTCGTAATGCAACTTATCAAGGTTGTCAACTTATCAAGGTTGTCAAATTATTTTATGTTAGTTAGTTTGTTAGTTAGTTTGTATGTTAGCAAATCTTGTGAGCTAGATTTGAAGTACTTCCCGGTGTTTGATGGAGCTGAAATTTGGTACACCGACGTAACTTCGGTGGCAATGCAATAATATGGTACCATGGAGCTGGTCTGATGATGCTGTCGGAGGATGGCCATAGGAACTCTTCAACGAAACAAGATAGCCGCGTCGGGTTTGAGTGTTTTGGAATTTTCTTGACGAGAACTATATTATTAGATGGGTATTCAGAACGTGATGATGAAGCCGGAAGGTAGCCATGGCAACTCTTCAAGGAAACAAGATAGCCATGTCGTGTTTGGGTGTTTTGGATTAATCCTGACGAGAACTATATTCTAAGATGGGTGTCCAGGACAAGATGGTGAAGCCGGAAGGTGGCCATGGCAACTCTTCAACGAAATAAGATAGCCGTGTCGTGTTTGGGTGTTTTGAATTTATATTGACGAGTACTATTTTCTTAGATGGGTGTTTAGGACGTGATGACGTGATGATGAAGTCGAAAGGTGGTCATGGCAACTCTTTAACGAAACAAGATATCCGTGTCGTGTTTAGGTATTTTGAATGTATCTTGACGAGTACTATATTCCTAGGTGAGTGTTGAGGACGTGATAATGAAGTCGGAAGGTGGCCATGGCAAATCTTTAATGAAACAAGATAGCCGTGTCGTGTTTGAGTGTTTTTTTTATTTATCTTGACAAGTACTATTTTCTTAGATGGGTGTTCAAGAAGTGATGATGAAGTCGAAAGGTGTTCATGGAAACTCTTTAACGAAACAAGATAGCCGTGTCGTGTTTGGGTCTTTTGGATTTATCTTGACGAGTACTATATTCGTAGGTGGGTGTTCAGAATGTGATGATGAAGTCGAAAGGTGGTCATGGTAACTCTCTTCAACGAATCAAGATAGCCGTGTCGTGTTTGGGTCTTTTGGATTTATCTTGATGAGTATTATACCTAGATGTATGTTTAGGACGTGATGATGAAGTCGGACGATGGCTCTGATGAACTCTTTAATGAAACAAGATAGCCGCGTCGTTTTTGGATTTGATGATATGGAATTCAGTGTGTGATGATGATGTTCAAAGGTACATAGAAACTTTTCAACAAAACAATACAGCCGTGTCGTGTTTGGGCTCTTTTAAGAATATGTAATGCATAAAAACCCATGTATTACATAAATACACTATAAAAGCTTGTATTTAAAAATATTTTTTAAAATATAAACTTGCAATAGATACCTAAATAAAATAATGAAAAATAACTTTTGTTTTCAACTCGGTATTTTACATATTTTAAATCTTCTTGCGCATAAGAATTCGTTTTGTAAATAAGATTTTGAAACATGGCCTGCTCGGCTCCGCAAGATTTTATAAAGAACTATATGTTTTTGAGTTAAGCTTCATTTTTACTCAAAGAAGATGAACTGTTGTTAATATAATATATTATCCAAATGAGCCTATGGACCAACGAAACAGAAAACTAGCATACGGTAGGTACTTCACCTACCGTATGCTAGTTTGCGATATGGTATATTTTTGCACAAAATACTATGGACTCGGTATGTATTGTTTGCGGGCCGGCTAGTAAACAATAGCCACCGGCGCAGTTTTTATTTGTTATATGGGAAGAAGCTCAATATTTTATTAAATATTATTGCACTAAAAACAATCGGAGCCGTCAATCGATTAATAAAGACTTACAATTAAAAATTATTTTACTTATTTATTTAAACTTTATGCACATAATGTACAATGGAGGGCTTAATGCCAAAGGCATTCTCTACCAGCCAACCTTAGGATGATGCAGAGATAAATGAAGCAGGTGCAAGATTTCAATAGGGAAAATAAAATTGAACCGAAACACAATGTAATAAAATGTATTACTTACTTTTTAAAACTTTAATTGAAAACTTTGATACATTTTTTAAAACACTGAGATGTTTTAATATTTGTGAATTTAGATTTTTTATTTGTGAATAGCTTAAAACTGATTGTAATAACCCCAAACAGTTTTTTTTAAAATTAATACTATTCAAATTACGTTAAACATAATGGTAGTTGTGATGACAACAGGTATAGTTACAAAAATATAAGTAATTGACCAAATGATTTTATAAATTTTTTTATACTACCAAGGAGGCAAACAAGCATACGGCCCGCCTGATGGTAAGAAGTTTCCGTAGCCTATGGACGCTTGCAACACCAGGGGTATCACTCGCGCATTGTCGACCCTTTAGAAACCTTATAACTCATTTCTTGAAGATCCCCATGCTATAGTCTTTCGGGAAAACCTAAGCAGGCACCTCATTCCACAACTTAATAGTACGTGGGAGGAAATTCCTCATTTTTAAAGACAAAATACATAATTTAAAGCAAATAATATGCTAGTATTATTTATAAAAGAAAACAAAATCTCTTTATTTACTACTTTCTATATAAAACCATGTTTACCGTTAAAGTTACCAAAAAGGTAATATTATAGTATTAAATGTTTTAATTCTGCTAACCGTACACTTTGTTTTGGAGCTGTTGGGAACACAGTATTATGTGGGTCTTTTTAATTGATGTAGTATATTTTGGAGCTCCTGGGAATTGATGTATTGAGATAAGAAGTTTTGAAGAAAATACCTTTCATAAGTTTTTGGAGCCCTTGAGAACGATTTTATAAAATAATAATAATATTTAATTTTAGTCTTGGAGCGCTTGGGAACAAAATCGTGGAGCGGGCGGGAATAAGCCATTGAAACATTAAAATATCGTCTGCATTTAGTTCATGTCCCGGACTAAGCCCTTTATGTAGGACAATCTACGATTGATACCTGTACCTAAGTACTACGTATTATAATATAGGTAGGTACTTTAAATTTTTGTTTTATACCTACTACTTTTGTAGTACTAGTGGCAAAAGCGTATTCAGCCTCCCTGATTGTAAGCAGCTACCGTAGACTATAGACCCTTGCAATGCCAGAGGTATCACTTATTTTTTCACGCAAAAACTACTGATAGGATTTAAATGAAAATTGGCACAGATATAAATTAAGTATAGTCAAATTCAAATTCATTTATTTAATAGTCAATGAAAAATGCCAGATCAGACGTCAACTATATTTGCCTACTGCCGAGTTCGCTGACTGAACAGATAGGAGAAGTGCCTCAGGAAAGAACCGGTAAGAAACTCAGTCTGGAATAACACATAATCCCGCAGGAATATATAGTTTCTGTTATTTGTCTTTTGTTTTTGCAGGTAGAGCCGCAGGCGACAGCTAGTAGCTCATAAGTCATAGTTAAATCAAAATTATTGACATAATTTTCCCGTTTATGATATACACTGACGGACTCATAAACTGCATCAAAGTAATAGACGACTTTGAAATAAATATTTTAACCAAGTAGTCAAACTTTCTATACAGATTTAAATTGAAACCTCTAGATTGGTTCGTGAACTTTAAAACAGTGTAGGGTCATATCCTTAAGTTTAAGTTTGTGTACTGGAAAGGACCTTAAGACTTTTTTGAAGAAAAACAGAAATTTAAGGAAAATTGGTTTAATTAAAAAATTGGTTTTAACAATAGACACAAACTTTATGCAAGGGTTTATTTATGTTTTAATAAGGTGTATTACCTCCACGTGCCCTTATTACGGATTCTAATCTGTTCCGCATAGATTTTATTAGGGTTATTAAAAGATCTTGCGGAATATTGTCCCATTCTTCTGAAAGTGCTGTTCTTAGTGCTGCCACTGTCGTGGGCAAAGGGTTTCTCGCATATACAGCTCTTTTTAAATTGTTCCAAACATGCTCAATGGGATTAAGATCCGGGCTGCGTGCTGGCCAATTCATTGTACGTATCCCAACCTCTTCGCAATATTGTCGAACTTGTGCAGCAGCGTGCGGCCGGGCATTATCCTGCATTAAAGTAAAATTTTCGCCTATGAATCCCATGTAAGGCACCACGTGATCTTCTAAGATCTCTGTTACGTAGCGATGTGCAGTCAAACCCCCTCTATTACCGTTGACGGACCATGTCTATGAACACAAGTTCTGTTCGCCCGTTCATCGATATGCCACCCCAGACCATACACGAACCGCCTCCAAAAGGAACACGCTCCTCAATGCAACTTTGAGCATATCGCTCCCCACGTCGACGATAGACTCTTCTGCGACCATCTGCACCATATAAACATGTCCTACACTCGTCCGTGAACAATACGGAGGTCCATTGCTCTTCTGTCCAATTCAGGTGATCACGCGCAAATCTTAAGCGAGCTTGTCTGTGAGCTACAGACAACTTTGGACCATTTGCTGGTCTAAAAGGGGTGATATCCGCTTCCTTTAACCTTCTTCTTATTGTTCGTGCACTCACGTTTACTCCACGCACTTCATTAAGCTCTGTTTTGATGTTAACAGACGTGAGGAAACGATTTCGCAGGGAAGTTGTAACAATAAATCGGTCATCACGACCGGTGGTTGCTCGAGTCCTGCCTGTACCACGTCTCCTTCTGTAAGAATCTGTCTCCACAAACCTTCTGTATATTCTAGAAACCGTAGACTGGTTTAAATTTAAATTTCTACCAATCGTTCGTTGATCCAAGCCCTCCCGCACCAATGCTACAATTTGAGCCGCTTGTTCGGACGAAGTATCCATATTATGGTTCAAAAACTCTCGATGAGTTAAAAAACTAACCCAACAATTCTGCTGGTAACAATAATTCAATTGACAAAAGAATAAAAAATCAATGATAATCAATTTAAAACTTTGCTATAAAATAACACGCAAATCTGATACTACGAGTAAATTTTCTTTTCCCGGCTATATTCATTTGTTTTACTGCAGTTCTATTTTTAAATTTTCCTTTTTTTTGAGATTAAGAGCCAGTCTTTCCATATTTATATAATTTAATCTAAAAAGTTATCATACTTATTAAAAAATCATTTTAAAAATAATCCTGAACTTTGATGCAGTTTATGAGTCCGTCAGTGTAGTTACTACGGTTCACAGTTAGCTTTGATAGGTTCCATATAATAGGGACAGTTTAAGAACTTTTGCTTTTTTTTAACCCGTTATGTCCCACTGTTGTACAACGGTTTTCCCCCTAGCTGCTACTCAATATATTTTATACCAAACCTGGCATGTCAATCGTATGTACTAATTATCCAGGCAGCAATTAGCGACTATGATGATTTGATAAAAAAAACGATTATAAATAACTAATAAATATATTAAAAAGTACTTAATGATTTCTAAGAAAAGGGCTTCATACTTAGTCTTGAGGTAAAAAGATATAAGTACAAATTAATACGATTTTATGATATTTATGGAATAATTATTTTTAATCGATATTTCTGAACAGTATAAAATGAGAGCGCATCGTAGGTCTATACACATTTAAATAAGGTGTTTGGTTTTTAATGCGATTTTTATCATCATATGATAACTCAAAAAAGGTTTAGAATATATGTAGAAAATAAAGCAGACAAAATTGCAACGAGTAATAGACTGTTCTAGTGCGGGCGCGGGCCTATTTTAACTAGCACCATTCTAGACTCCGGTGTATACCTAAACTAAACAGAAACTAATACAGTCATGTTAAATATACCTATTCAAATAAAAGGTTTATGTAAATGTAAGTATTCAAATATACATTTACATGTTTAAGAGTGAAAATTCTTGTGTAACAATAATGAATAAATTCCTGTTTATTTATTATAGCGACAAATATAGACCTAAGTTTATTTACATTAATAATATGGCTATTTATCAGTTACCTGTAGTGTGTTAGCGTACCCTAATAATAATAATGTGCTGCTAACCGAATCTCGGTTACGGCGGCTAATCTCGACGTAGACTAGCCCTTTGCGAGGGATATTATAGAGCACAAGTGTGTGGGCAAACACAGTTACACTTTTTATTTATTTACCCTCATAGTCTGATAGGACGGCAATCCGACAAGACTGGAGAGGGATCAGCCGTGGGACCTACAGTCTAAGTGTTTTCCGATGCACGGGGGTGTAAGCACAATTTTAAAACTATGGGCAGCAATTGGGAATTGCATAGTCTGACGCCATTAATAGGGCTTTCGGAGGCTGCATGTACCGTGCGGTCCACACTTCGAAAAACCGCATAGCTTGGGAACTCGTCATATGTGGTCCCGATCCTCAGCAGAGAGGACACCACGATGATGATGCTGACAGAAAACCTAATATAATTTAATTTTAATAGTCTACAATTAAGAGTTTTGTATTCTATAATATCTATTTTAGGGAATTGAACCCGGGTGACCACCGTTGTCATGATCAGCGCAGCAACTTTCGCGTTTACGAACGAGTCAGTTTGCCGTGCCCTAATACGGACTTATTCAATGTAAATGAACTATTTTTCCTGTGGGCTTCACCCTTTCCACAATGCATTGTCTACCCATGTGTCACAGGAAGTGAGTTGACAACTGTACTACATATGTGCACTACATAGCGCGAGTCGCTTTTGTCTCGGCTAACGGGACTCGGTATTTACCATTCAGGGTCACACCACTCATTTACTTGGTCATAAAATATTGTAATCGAAGGCTTACTACCCACTAGTCACTACTTGGGTTAATTTAACTTGCTTACTTGCTTTGTTTGCCTATAAAGTTAATTAAATATGAGTTTCAGTTTTGTAGACTTAGTAATTTTTGGTAGCAACCTGAGGGCCCTTCACCTTATAGAAGACCAAAGGCACCAGGGTTACACCACACACAGTGGTGTAATTGTGTTTCTGTGTGTGAGTATATATATTGGTATATTGGTTTCCGTTCCTTTTTGTTACCACTATTGTCAACTCATACCAAATTGTAAATGTTATACCCTGGCGATTAAAAAGAGTGGCCCGAGTTTCTTGCCAATTCTTCTCGAGACCCTACCCTAGTCAGCGAATTGGCCTTAGGAAAAAAGTATGCTGGCATTTGTTTTAATGACGTTCATAAGTATCATAAATTTGATCTAAATGAGTACATGAATTTGACTTTAAGTACGGTTCTCCAATATTCATTTAGGGTTGCGTTTTTAATAAAACTTTTCCTACTGCAGGGATATTCCATCTCAAAAACCCGGTGTTAAAAGTTTTTACGTCAGTAACACGCTAATGATAGGTACCTCTAATATAGTATTGCAAGTGTCCATAGGCTACTAAGGTGGTGGTAAGGCGGGCCGTATGCTTATTTATCACCTAAGTAGTATAATAAAAACATTGTATGTACACATTAACGTATAGACAACCCTATTTAAAAAGGTCAGAGTCTCTTAACCGATTTCAACAAAAGCTTTCATACATCCATAATAACTTTTGGTTTCTTCTTTACCCATATTTTGTCCGATACTATATACATATAAGTATAATATCCATATAAACATGTTACGTAGCAACAATACGCCCCTAGGCAATGAATTCGATTGTGTCAGATAAAGCTAACCGTGTCGCTGTGAGGATCTAGGTTTTGAGAACATAACTTTGTTCATCTGTATGAATGTTGGCAGTAATGTATGTATGTCAAAACGTAAAGAGGGCGACAGTGTGACCCACTATTACTGTTTTTTTGTTATTGGATCCTTAATAACTTTCAGTACACTACATTTACAGACGGTAGCCGATTGGGAAAGTTAACGACTTGTTGACACAAGGATTTTGATCCCGCCGGCAGTAGTAGTAGCAATGACAATTTTACATTGATAAAAAATACAATATTTTAAACCACCTGTAAGTTCTCACGATGATATAGAAATTCTATAATTATATGCTGAAGGCATGTGCCTCACAAGTAAACAGGACTCAAAGCCGGCCCCTTTTTTTATTACACCAGGGCTCTAAGATAGAATATCCCTGGGATAGGGAAACATTTCAAAACGCATCTCTAAATGAGTCCTAGAGAACTTACAGGAACACAACTACACCACTGTGTGTAGGCTTTATTCATAAATGTAATAAAAATAAATACAAAAACCATTACACAACAAAAGCTAAATATAATTGTTAGTTAAACTTTTTTTTAATATTATTATTTTAAAAAGGAAACTGTTTATATTATTTTAAAAAGACAACTCCCGCACTAGAGAACAAGCTCCGTTTCGCGGGGGACTTTACAAACATACAATTAACGGACACAAATTACAGCCAGACTCAGAACCATTCTTTGTAGGTCACACAAAGTTTTGTCCTGTGTGGGAATCGAACCCACAACCTCGTGCATAGCAGGCGCATACTGCGGCCACTGGACCACCGAGGCAGTCAAACTATATTTAAAGTGTCCTTATTCAAAGGACGTTGTAGGCTTTAACTACAACCGCATGAAAATCTGAAAGAAAATTTACGAGGTAGTAAACACAAGACATTTATTTTATATGTATAGTCGTAACAATATTCCTTGGTACGTTATAGTAAAGCTATATATAACTAGACGATCGTGAAGGTTAGTTACCCACGTAGGTACTAACAGTTTGAAGTAACAAGATAAGATTTACCACTAACTATAAACTATCATGGCCATTCGATCACATAACGTAGCCTTGTGTAAATAAATAATAAATCTAAAACGTCATTGATAAAAAGAGTTTATAGTTGTGTCTTTACAAGCGAGCAAGCCCGACTGGGGAAGTACCTATATCCTATACAACATCAGATCACACACAGTGGTGTAATTATATTTCTTTCTTCTTTCTTTGTTTTGACAACTCCCGCACTAAGCCTTGTGTCGTGGGAGACTTCACAAACATACTTTAATGGACACATATAATAACATCCAGACTCGGGTCAACCATGCAATTATGGAACACACAATTTTTTTGTCCCGTGTTGGAATTGAACCCTTAAAAAATCGCGCAGAGTTAAATGGCGAGGTTATTGCAGACAGTATCTGTACGTGAGTACAGGTCTTCAGTGCTTGAGTAAGGGAAACAGATATTAAAATAATGTTTTCCTTATCCCAGGGTTACCCATAACCTAAAAACTCAAAATCTTGTAACATCATATACAAGGTGAAGAGTCGACAAAGCTTGAATATTAATGCCCAATTATTGCAAGAGCTAATGGACTACGGTAAATGTTTACCATCAGGCGGGACTTATACTGGCTTGCCACTTTGTAAGCATAAAAAAGTAAAAAAAAACATCAAAAAAGGCTAAACGCCAAAATAATTTTCATCATCACTATTAGAAAAGAAAAAAAATGGAATGTTATACATGAATATCCACAATAATTAACCTCATGAACTGAAAGTAACACCAGATGTATTGACCAAGTAGTATCAGGGCAGTGGCTGGCCTCGAAACCAATAGACTTAAATTGTGAATGTATGTTTTTATTCATTTTAAAGGGAATGCGATATAATTGAGACATACCTTAACGTTTTATTAAAAGATATAAACTTTATGTCTTGCACTATAAAATTGTTTATTTGAATAATAGATTTTAGGTGCGGGTTTATTGGGTTACGGGTCACAGCACTCCATGAAGTATGTCACCTAAAGAACACAGTTCTGTTTTATATTGACATAAATTGTTTTAATAGTCAACCGAATATGAATGTATTTATTCTAACTAGCGGCCAATCCCGGAGCTCCTTGAGGCACTGCTGGATATATATTTTTTAATTGTAAATACTCTTATAAATATATCTGTCTAAGAATTTTTAAAATCGATCCAGTAGTTTTGAGTATATTCATTGCAAACTAAAATAAGTTTGTTAATAAATATTTTATTTTCATAATAATTGTATAGATGATATTAATCTATACTAAATAACAATTATTATTTTATTTTTAGACAAAAGACTTGGCGAATATTCTAGACTAATTTTGGTTTCACTATAGAAGTAGCGTCTGTTGCATAAAAAGAGAGCTACAGTGCCCGGTAGAAAGCGAGAGTTCTTCGAGTGAAAAGTTATGACTAAGAATAACAACTATAGTTCACGTATTTTTAACTACACTTTATATATGTATATTGCCTTATACATATAACAGAAAAATGATTTTAATTGTAATAAAGTGTTTATATTATTACATAATATACTTATATCAATACAGCACACGTTATTGATTTTCTCGCCAACATAATAACACAATACCGACAAAATCAGACCAAAATTACCGTAAGTATTTAGTAATTGTCAAGTTAGATGTGCAATGTAATATGTGGACGTTTTTCTTTGAAACGAAAAGTAAGAGGTTTGGCCAGGCCAGGCGTCAGTGCACAGCCTTGATCGCACTGAATTGGCAATATCCTGGAGCTACGAGAAGCCCGATTGGCGAAACCTTGCGACCTGCAAAAGTCGGTCGATGAACTCAGCAAGGCCGGCTCGCTGCCGCTTTCTTTGTTCGTGCTGTCGCAACTCGGGGCTCCGGCCGCAGCCTCGGATCACTTTAATAAGCCTTCACTCATCTAAATTATAATCTCTCATAAATATTATCTACCAGAGTATTCCCGATGACCTCATTTATAAGTACTCCGTTGTTTCTACAAACGGACGATAAAATTCCATGTTTTATAATTAAACCAAGGGAAAACCGTTTCGTATTTCTCAACAGAAGTCGACATGGTAAACAACAAGTATTGTTTTAATATTGGTAAACATTATATTAATGTTTGCATATCATTATTTTTATATGTTTGAAAATTTTCGTTACAGTACTGGTTAGTTTCACTTTCATTTGAAATAACTAAGCAGATCGAGATTAAATTTTATTACAAGTGGTTAAAATGTGTCGATATTTATATACTACTTTGGTGCCAAAGAAGCTTATGGCCCACCTGATGCTAAGCAGTACCGTCGACCATGGACATAAAATTCAAAAGTAGGTATTTCATATAAATTACACTGACCCAATTCAGTCTTAATTACAGAATATGGGACGTTGGGTTTTAATGAGATTAGCTTGTATTTATATAATTATCGTCATCTTATGTACACAAAGGCAGTTTTTTCAATGTTTTAAATTACACAATAAATTGTAGTTTTGTAGATAAATGAAATACAATGGTAATAAGGTACCAAGTTTTAACATACCCTTAGAGTTGTTTTGCGGAAAAGCAACAACAATATCAACTCACAAACTTTAAAAGCTTATTTATTTCTTAAATAATTACCCGTTTTATTCAGTTATTTCTGATATAGATATTTCTATTTAAATTCTTCTTTCATTTTAATTTAACAACACGCGAAATAAACACATGTTTCCTTGATTGTCAAATAACCTATAACAAATCCTTATCTGCAATAAATAACATCGCAAAAATATGATAGAATTACGCAAGTACCGCTTGATATGTAGGCAAGTACGTTACATTTACGTAAGATGGGGCCTATTCAATCACTACTTACTACCGTCTGTTGGTTACATAAACTACTACGTGTATAGCTCACAATTCTTCGCTAACAATAAACACATTCATTGTTTTAATTCTAACTGAACTACATTGCAAGATGATGTCATTAAGGAAAAACTATTGCCGGTTTCCAGATGGTGGTTGAAGCATCAATAAACTTAATATAAGTACTTGTAAATAAAGCTTTACTGTACTTAGTGCATATGTATGAGTTGCTTATGTGGGAATGCATTTTCCTTAAGATTTTTTATTTTAATAACGAGGTCTTTGTAACTGTGTACTTGTTATATTTTTTATAAGTACCTCGCCTGCCTTGTTGCGTCGGTGTTTACTATAACCTTGCGTTTATGTTTGTTGTCGATTGTGTATTCGATTCCTGGGTTAGGTTAAGTATTACTGGACTTTTCTAAAAAAGCCGAAAGTAGCAGCTCTGTAGCTTGTGCATGGCAAAAACTCGTCTCCTATTATTTTTATAATTGACACTAAACATACCTAGTGGACGAGTCGTGGATGTTATAGGTACACTTCTGCCTACCCCTTCGGGGCTAAAGACGTGATGCAATATCATATTTAGTAAGCTTGTTTATTTATTTTGGTTTTTTTTTTAAATTGTATGTATATAAAAGAGAAATACCAGTTATTAAGTCATTTCCGATAATAATCCGAATTGAGCAGCTCGACTGGGGAAGGACCTCCACCTTACAGAAGACCGCAGTTAGAGCAACGTTGTGTTGTGTTTCTGCGAGTGAGTAAGGTCTCCAGAGCTCATTAAGAGGGTTGCTGTAGTGACAGTGAGGGGACCAGCTTGTGTCGAATCGCCGTCGGATGGTGAAGGCGCGGAGTGTGGGCGCGGCGGTCAGGGAGACCCAGTGAAACGGTTGCCCGCTGACCGCCCGCGGGTTGTTGGATTCCCGAACCCGGGGATCACTTAATCTCCGCCCCGGGAGGCTGAATCGCCGCCCGTGTAAAGTCCCTGACGTAGTGGTCGTGCCGGAGTAGGAGACCGGAGTGGACCCGGCTGCTGCGTCGGGGGGGGACTGGGGGCCCTTCCGTGCGCCGTGTCCACAAACTGCACAACCTGCGCTGTCAGATGGTGATAGGCACTGCACATTGTTCCTTGCACTGTCCATACATCAACCCTCTAAAAACTACCTTAAACCCCTTTTCTCATGGTCAAAAGTAATAGCAAGAAATGTTTATCAGCGGCACCCATATCCACGTTGAAAGTGGACTTTTGCAACATCAGGGGTCTTCACTCAAACCTTAATGCAGTCCACCACCACCTCGAAACTGCACAGCCGACCTTGTTGTTCCTGACGGAGACGCAAATATCTTGCCCGGCCGATACATCCTATTTGCTCTACCCCGGGTACAAGCTCGAGCACGTTTTTGTGCGTCGTGCCGGGGTATGCATGTATGTTCGGGAGGATGTTTGCTGTCGACGTCTACTTGGCCTTAAAGACAGGGACCTGTCCATTATTTGGGTACGCGTGGACTACGGCGGCCACACCTACATCTACGCGTGCCTTTACAGGTCCCATAGCGGTGAACAGGACATAACCAGGCTTTTTGAGCACCTGCAACTGACAACCGACAAAGTTATCGAGCAGTACCCCTCTGCGGAGTTAGTGGTTTTAGGGGACTTTAACGCTCACCACGTTGAGTGGCTCAGTTCCCGGTCCACTGACTCTGCGGGGAGGTCTGCCTACGAATTTGCCCTGGCTTATGGATTCTCGCAACTCGTCGACTCTCCGACGAGGATACCTGACATCGAGAACCATACTAGCTCCATACTGGACCTTCTGCTGACTACACGTCCGGAGAAATATACCATCACGGTGGATGCGCCCTTAGGCACATCGGACCACTGCCTCATCCGGACCTCTGTGCCTTGTGCGCTGCCCGACCCGCCCCGGGCAACGGAGTGGCGTCGCGTGTGGCGTTATAAGTCAGCAGATTGGGATGGACTGCGTGAATTTTACGCGTCGTACCCGTGGAGACAGCTTTGCTTCGCATCAGAAGATGTTGAGTCCTGCACAACCGCTGTAACTGACACGATTCTTCTGGGCATGGAATGCTACATTCCAAATCTGGTCGTGCCAGTTACAGGGGCTGGGAAACGACCGTGGTTTAATCGGCCTTGTAGAGAAGCTAGTCTTCTTAAGCAAGCTGCTTACAAGGCTTGGACCGCGGCTCGAGTTCATAAGGACCCCAACATCTCTGATGTGAAACGCAAGTTAAATGCTGCCTCGAGGTCCAGTAAAAGAGCAATAGCCAGGGCTAAATTTGAATTCATCGGCAGAATTGGCAAACGGCTAGCGAGCCACCCCTCTGGGAGTCGTGCATTCTGGTCGCTTGCAAAAGCTGCCGAGGGAAACTTTTGTCGGTCGTCCTTGCCACCATTACGGAAGCCGGACAGTAATTTGGCCCATAGTGCTAAAGAAAAAGCCGATCTTTTAGGTTCTCTTTTTGCCTCCAACTCGACTTTGAACGATAGAGAGGCTGTACCTCCCACAATCCCGTGGTGTGGTATCACCATGCCGGAAATCTCCATATCCCAGCGAGAGGTCCGGCGGGAATTGCTCTCTCTAGACGTTCATAAGTCGAGTGGGCCAGACGGCATACCGGCAATGGTGCTTAAGCAGTGTGCCCCTGAATTATGTCCCGTGTTAACGCGTCTATTCGCACTTTCGTTTACCAGTAGACGAGTTCCGTCTTCGTGGAAGACCGCCAATGTGCATCCGGTGCCCAAAAAGGGCGATAGATCAGATCCATCGAACTACAGGCCTATCGCTATAACCTCCCTTCTCTCAAAGGTGATGGAGCGAGTTATAAACAGACGGCTCCTGGGATACCTAGAAGATCATGATTTAATCAGTGACCGCCAATATGGCTTTCGCCATAGTCGCTCTACTGGTGATCTTCTAGTGTATCTCACACACCGCTGGGCTCTAGCCATTGAGAGTCAAGGTGAGGCATTGGCTATTAGCCTAGATATAGCGAAGGCATTCGATCGGGTCTGGCACCGGAGTCTTCTTTCGAAGTTACCATCTTACGGGCTCTCCGAGGGATTATGCAAGTGGATTGCCAGCTTTTTGTCCAGCAGGAGCATAAGAACCGTCGTTGATGGTTGTTGCTCGGATCGCCTGGACATCAATGCTGGCGTTCCACAAGGCTCTGTGCTGTCCCCGACACTGTTTCTGCTGCATATTAATGATATGTTATCCATTGATAGCATTCATTGTTATGCGGACGACAGCACCGGGGACACTTTTTACATGGGCCGCGCAAACATCCCTCGTTCCGTTGTAGACGAAAGTCGCGAAAAACTTGTGTCTGAAATCAGCAGCACTCTGTCCAGAGTCTCTGATTGGGGTCGACTAAATTTAGTCCATTTCAACCCCACTAAGACACAAGTTTGCGCGTTCACCGCTAAAAAAGCCCCATTTGTTATGGCTCCACAGTTCCTGGACACAGCCCTTAAGATATCCGAGAGCATTGGGATTCTTGGCGTTGACATATCCTGCGAGGTCCAGTTTCGTCACCACTTGGAGGACAAGGCCAAGCTGGCATCTAGGAAGCTCGGTGTGCTCAACAGAGCAAAGCGGTACTTCACTGCGGGCCAAAGATCGCTGCTTTACAAAGCGCAAATTCGGCCCCACATGGAGTACTGCTGCCACCTTTGGGCGGGAGCACCTGGATACCAGCTTGGACCTTTTGACTCGATCCAAAGGCGCGCTGTGAGGATTGTTGACGATCCCAAGTTCACAGGCGGTATTGATCCACTTAGTTTAAGGAGAGACTTTGCCTCCTTGTGTGTGTTCTACCGCCTGTACAACGGGCTGTGTTCCGAGGAATTGTTTGATATGATGCCCACGGCCACATTTTATCAACGCACCTCCCGCCACCGACAGGGAGTTCATCCACACATTTTAGAACCTTTATCGTGCCGCACTGTGCGGTTTCAGAGGAATTTCCTCCCACGTACGATTAAGTTGTGGAATGAGCTTCCTGCCGAGGTTTTCCCGAAAGACTATAGCATGGGGTTCTTCAAGAAAGGAGTTATAAGGTTTCTAAAGGGTCGGCAACGCGCGAGTAATACCCCTGGTATTGCAAGCGTCCATAGGCTACGGTAACTGCTTACCATCAGGCGGGCCGTATGCTTGTTTGCCTACTTGGTAGTATAAAAAAAAAAAAAAAAAAAAAATATAAATCTTAATATCTTTCATGTGGACGGTTGATGGGAAACAAACCAAACTTGATATTACTGGTTTAGAGTTTCACGTTTTGATTTCAACATAACTATTCAAAAATTAAGGATGAATAAATAGGAGGGAATTAAGTCAGACTTAATTCCCTCAGTCCTCTTATTTATTCATCCTTAGACTTTCTAAGGGAATTAAGTCTGACTTAATTCGCTAAACCGATAACAGTTAGCTAGCTTGCATTAATTTGTTTCGTTTGATGTATTGAACCTATGTTTAGGGTATAACGTATAAAGGTATAATACAAGTATCCTTAATGGTTCGGATAGCGAGTTAACAATTGTCTGTCGTGTCAGCAGTAAGGTATGTCGTGTGATCAAGCTCAAATAAAGGCCAAGCATTTACATTTGCTGCTTGAGCGTTATTTCGCAGTTATCGTAATAGGTTCCATGGCCAAGTTGCAAAAAGCAGGCGCGTGCGCAGGTAAGTCGTCGACGGGCCTTACAACCATTGGAGGAGCGGGAGGGCGCGGGGACGAGGAGGGCCACTTTCACCCGGCGAGGCTGCGCGGGCGTCGACCCCCGTTGCCCTACTCCGCTGACCCACTATGAACTAACCGAAACACTATTCACTTTCATTTCTGCCGAGACTATCATTAGGCCCGAGGATGCGTCTGTGCTGTCTCGTCATACTCTTGCACCATTATTGCGAGAATTTATGTTCTTTTTTTGCTCTCGCTAATAGTATTGATGGTTTGGTGGGAGCTCAAATTGTAGTGGAGCACAACAGGTCGGAGATAGTTCCGAGAGCGGGTAGAGAGCCGAGCGGTGACGGCGTCTTGCGTAACACTTGTTATTGGCGAGAGTGAAAGTGGTGAGCCGCTGTCTCCATACTAATGAGCGCGAAACGGGTGCGTCCGACTAGCTCGTTGAGGCATATGCAGCACTGGGTTAAAGTGTCACACCGACACTTTCCGACCACTTACGTAAGCGCTTAACTTTTGCTTTTGAATAGGGAAATTACAAACAAACCGCATGGCGACTCGCATTGTTTCAATTGAAACGATTCGTATTTAGGCCTAATAGTGTTGGTAACAAGTAGAACTGTTACATTAGAATAGACAAAACAGTTTAATTCTCTACGATGTCGTTTCTACCAGAAAAAAGAAACCTTTATAGTTTTTTATTTTTTAAATCTGAGAGCTAGCGCACAAACTATCATAAACATAAACAATTCTTATCATTCGTTACAGATTTAAATTCCGCGCCAATTGATCGTTCGGTAATTTCCGTGGGTGTTCGGGCGCATTCGGTCTCGCGTCTCTCATAGCGCTCTGCAGCAGCGACCTCGAGCGGCGCAGGGCAACGAACGCTGACTAGGCCGAATGTGTTACAAAGTCCGAGTTGGTCGCGGCCGCTCCCTGCCACTCTGCCTTTGAGATCCAGCCTAGGCTCGCCACTTACCGCACGATACCTACAACCTATGTCTGTAACTCATTACATCAAGGTGAAACACAGCCAGTACCTTGTGCTTTAATAACTAATCACCTAGTACTATTGTTAAAGGCGCCAATCTATTCGTTTAATTAGGCCATGCAGCATAGGTACCTGTCGCAATTTATAAGCTTTCAATTTCAATATAAGAATATAAATTCAAAAAATCATTATACCTAGAATGATGTATTCTAGAAACTTCTGGATATGTTATTTGCAAGTATTTAGACGCAAGAGGAATAGTTTTAAATTAAACGTGTATTTTATACTGTAAGAGTATGAGAAATATGCTAAACCCGACGAATAACACGACAGGAAGTTAAAAATAAACAAAGATCGTACGAGTACCTAGTAAAATAAGATGAGTCCACGTTTTATACACAATTTGTTGTCATATATGGCAATGTTGATGTTTTGTAAGGGTGGGTGTAACGTAGTTGTAAAACAGGTCATAATATAAATTGTAATAGGCTGCAGCAGTTCAACGACTTGAGTAGTTTTACTTTCAACGAGTCGACGCGACGGGACATTATTATGTGCGATAGGAAACAAGAACCAAACAGCTTGTACATATTTGAGTTTTTTTTTTACGAAAAAAAAATACGGCCCGCTTTGTGAAAAGAAGTTCTACCTTAGTCTATAGACGCTTAAAATATCAGGAGAACCCTAAACCATGTGTAAGGTTTTGTGGTAACCTTGGAATAAAAAAAGTTTCCCTTAAATGAGCAATAGAGACTCGCTCACAGCAACACAACTAAACCATTGAATGTTGTTTGTTTGTATTTGGCTGTGGTCTTCTATAATGTGAAGGTTCGTCCCCAGGCGAGCTTCTCGCTCGGTGATGCCCTAATTTTTTTATGTACATTTTCCTCTGTTATTTTCAGAAATGTTATGCAAACAGATCAACAGTTAATTAACCGAGATGCGAACGTGGCTCGATGACATTGGATTGTGATTGTATTGCAAGATTGACTTAAGAACTATGAATAAAGGGTCATGATGTTCATTTTAATATTACTAATAGCATTGAACAGATTGTGCAAGCTAAAATATTTTCAACAAAGGTCCGGCACCATCTATAAGTACCGTCAGTATGACGGGCAAAGAAATAATGTGCAACAATAATCCACGGGTTGTTAAATTTGCCAGTGTTAGAATTTGCGCGCGGCGCACGTTCGCAAGATAAGTCAGTCAGGGTCGAAGCGGTGCCGACGGCCGGCCATGCACCCGCGGCTTGCGACACCCGCCCCGCCGCGCCGCCTCGCGCCGCACACCCCCGCACCTCCGCCGCCCCGCAACCGACTCCAACCGAGCACAGCCAACATAAACCATGGGGAAAACAACAACACCCACGCTTACTGACGTGTCCTTACAAATTTATTATGAATGTATATTGCTGTGCGCTAGTTCCAAAACGCTTTTGCAATTTATTGCGAGCGTTACGTATCTTCGTGTACACACTATTAGCAAATTAGTCGCATTGACATGCATTTTTGGATTACACTATTCATGTATACTCATCACTCTTCATATTCCTCGAACGAGTAAATAAAGCTTGTTTGCAAACACTGAGCTCTTTGTAGTAGTTACTGAGTGCTATTATTATATTGAATCCAAGCATGAACCCTCGTCTAGACAAGGGTTGTAAGTTGTAACCCGTCAGACGGGGTGCATACCTAGACATAATCGATATACAATGCCCGGTCAGCCGCCAGTTGAAGGGTCCTTTTCCCTTTGATCCTTTACTTTCTTTGTATACCTGACAAGACATCACCTTTTCACTACAAATAAGGGGAATATTGAATACAAAGTTTACAGTTACGATTTGGAAACAAAATACACATGTCATTAACCCCTGAAAAATAGTCGGCCATTTTATTCTGTAACTACAGCTGCTTATATTTTGTTTACGTTCCACCGTGTTACTTAAACTCTGACGTATCTCTAAGCTTGTTGCGTTCTTGGGTTTTCTAAAACATTACTGAAACTTCTAGAATCGAACGGTACTCATGCCAAATTACCTCTTCGTTCCGAATTCAAATGTTGACAGTAATATTTTCATTCAAATGCGTTTTACTGCGTCACTACTTAATACAAATAAAGAATATTCTAGTGCTTTCTTATTTAATAATAAACCAGGTTATACTCGTACATATTAACAAAAGATTAAGCCAACGTATACAAACAACGATTAACACAATAACAAGCAAACTTTATAGTCATCAAAATTTGTGTCTCATTCATAATGGAGAAAGTGGTTATAGTAAATAAATGTTATATAAACAAATGAATTCACAGAGATATCTTGCATTTATATAATTAAAAGTTAGGTTTAATGACCTCGTATGTATATATATAATTAGCAACCCGCTCCAACTTCACTTGGATCAAAGAAATACTAGTTTAGGGATTCGGTTTTCAAAGATCCCTTCTTAGTAGTCAAGCGGTTTTTGCTCCAAGTTAATGAATTAGTCAGTCAGTATAATTTGTAGTATGCAACGGATACTACTGCTATGATTGAAGGGGGTGTTTATAGTGGCAGAGTGGAGGTAGCTAGGTGGTAGTGGCTGTGGCAGGGAGTGACCCACTTGCAGGTCAACAGCCGAGCTATATTTAGCTCTGGCTCCCAGCCCCGGCGGTGCATCCTGCATTATTTACCATTGCAATCGTTATCGACTTGAATAAACGACGCGTTTTTAGAATAATTTTATAACCATTCCTTTACAGACCGCTTGGTCTATTGGTTAGTGAGTGACTAAGCCACTCAAGACAAATCTTTGTTTGTTCTGTGTCTAGATTTAACTTTTTAGAATGGATTGCAGTAAACTACTGTGTGCTATTCAATCCACTGATCCACCATTTGGATCCACCGGATGGATCCAAATGGTGGATCAGTGGATTGAATAGCACTGCACAGGCAAGTATCACAGGATCCACTCAGACTAAAGGGTGGATCACAGTGAACTTCAGCCTGCTATTCAATCCACTGGTGGATCCAAATGGTGGATCCTACTGCACATGCAAGTATCACAGGATCCACTCAGACTAATGGTGGATCACAGTGAACTTCAGCGTGTTATTCAATCCACTGGTGGATCCTAATGGTGGATCCTACTGCACATGCAAGTATCACAGGATCAACTCAGACTAATGGTGGATCACAGTGAACTTCAGCGTGCTATTAAATCCACTGGTGGATCCAAATGGTTGATCCTACCGCACAGTCAAGTTTCACAGGATCCACTCAGACTAATTGTGGATCACAGAGCACTTCAGCCTGCTATTGAATCTACTGGTGGATCCAAATGGTGCATCATTCAGGACAGATATAGTTTTCTGGTAGCCATAAAACAGTCTCTGTGTAATTTAGGATAAGATAGCGTTGTGAGAGTTGTCCTAAAATATTATAGGTAATTATTACCTTCACATGTTTACATTGAAACGTCGACCGTCATGTAAACATTAGTTTAAGCCGACTATTAACTGTAATAGATAATACCCTGCAAGGATTGTAAATATAAACAATGTAAGTATATGTTTATCATGTGTTAAGAAACCGAGGTTCTAATCGAGATTAGGTTACACATTTTAAGAGAGGTAGTGTACCATATAATGATACAAGCAAGCAACCACGATTGGTAAAAAAGCTCTACCTTACAGAAGACCACACTATAAGTCAGAAGTCTTCTGTGCTGATTTGAGGGAATCGATTTGAAAATAACATTTTCTCTAAGGTTCTCTTCCTAAGGTTACCTATAAAACAAAACAACAGTATTCATAGGCTACGGTAACTGGATACCATCAAGTGGTCAGTATGCTTGCTTGCTACCAAAATAGATAACTAGATATTACCCGTGGCTCCGACCGAGTGGACCTTGATTATCATAATAAAAAGTTGCCCAAATCGTTCTTTTGATTACTGTCTATCTCTATGCCAAATTTCATTAAAATCCGTATAGCCATTTAGGAGTTAAAAAGCAACAGTTAGGCAGAGTTACTTTTGCATTTTATAGAACGTTCTAGACTGTTGCAGTTTAGAAAAAGGTCGTTTTGCAGTAAGTATTATACACTAGTGGCTTGAGCAAACTGTGAACTCGCGACCCACCCTTGACCGATTTCGCTCATAATCGTTCTGAATTATTTTTTTTGGTCTTATTAGTTCGCCTACAAAATTTCTCGACGTTCCAATCAACTTACTTGAGTTATTGTTGAACAGATATTTATACATACATACAAACGCCAAATAGTTCCAATACACTCGGAAAACTTCACTCCTTCAATTACGATGAGATAGGCACTTACCTGAAACAAAAAGGAAAAGTTTCATTAGTAATTAACAAAATATGTTTTGATTGACAGACTCAATGTGACAGACAGCTATCAATTTGGGTCAAGCTCTAAATACACACAAAATTAAACAAGCTCGCATTATCCGTGCGTCACAATTTCCTGAAAAAAATTATGTAACTATAGCACATATTACCATACACACAAAAGTCATTTTAGATAAAATTATTTTAATAAATATCTACATATTAAATGTTTTTCCTTGACAAATATATCAACCACAGGTTTACTATAAATATTGTTTACCTATATTTGAATTCCTAGAATAAACCTGAACCTATTATTATCGTACAGTGAAACACTTCGAGCTAGCTCGATGCTGTTGAAGTCAGCGTATTTGCCTAATTGATCAAATACATGTAGTTCAAAAAGTTAATTTAAACTATTTTGTTTCTTATGTCTTTAAGCTTTAAGTCGAAAGTCATATGTAGCAAGCGGGCGCTCGAGTCATTACGTTGTCATCGTCCTAATTTTGCAGTGTCCTCGTTTTTGAGGTCAGTCTCTATCGGGGCAACGAACTCGTGCCCTTATCGCGGGGGGAGCAGAGAGGCGCGCGGGGTAAACGGCTTTATGATTCTCGTTATACAGTACTAGTTCTTCTATTCTACGATAGATGGCGCTATAAAATTATTAAATTTATTTAGTTATAATATTATGATTTTATTCAAAACTTATTCTAAATTTAAGAAAATGTCCTTAATAAATTTATATAGAATTGTGATTTTTTTGGACGTAATAGTAAATAGTATCAAAAGTATAAATAAAACGTATGTTTGCATTGCGAACGTAATCAATTTGACTACGTAACGCAGATTAGGTCGGTGCATCCCTATCGGGGTAGTACGTCGGTGTCGGCCATCGGCACGTCAGCCGGCGCATACGGTTCGTAGTATATTCGTAGCGAGTAGCTACACGGTCTACGCACACACAGACGCGCTACGTTCTCGTAGGTACGGAGTTACGGACGGGTCGACGGCCGGCAACGGGGGCAGCCTTGCTCTGTCCTCCGCGCCCTATTTCTGTCGCCACGGTACTCTTTTCCCCGGTACTCCGCACTCATACCCCTCTCCAGGCCCTCTACGTTGAAAATTATTCCAATTTACCCAACAATTAATGTAATTTTAAGGGTCTAACGCAAATTAATTCGCACCTAACGACAGTTATTAATATTATTATATTGCTTCAAATAATAATAAATGTTAGTAATTAAATTTGCAACACATAAAAAGTTAATTTAAATTGAATATATAACTATAACTAGAAGTAAACATAAATGTATTTTCAGAGCATATTGAGGTAGTTCTGTAACATGACACATTTTCCTTCTGTTTCGATTAACATATCTTAGAAATGCATTATCTTAACGCATCTAGGCGCATCAATGAAAACACGTGAGCCAAACTTATAAATAATAATTACTTACATACTTACTCTGATTTGTATACATTGCTGCATTATTAATTACTTTGTTATTTCTTAATACTAACCAGGAACCAGTGTATACTGTGCAATACTTATTGTCATATATGTCAATAAGTGTTATGAAAACGTACCTTTAATGTACATCTGACGTGTAGCAACGTCTTCGTAACAAACTTTATTATTAAAGGCATTGTATAACACATTCGATTGTAATCAAGTGTCGTCAGTGCATGACACTTATGTACGTATACATAACACTAAACACACACACACACGTATATGTATATCGTTTGTAAATGAACTATGTGTATGTGTGACGTGGCGATGCGCCGACTGGCGTGTGACGTCGGTTGCGTCAACTTTTACTCGCACTTTCTCGTCGTGTGCTTGCGCAACTCTACATAGTACAGCACAATACTGGTTCACTCGCCTCTGCGCGGTGACAGCATTTCTCCTCATCTTCCTCAACCATACGTCGATTACTCGATACCAACAATAACAAATCGATTAATATTTAATCGTTTAAAAAAGCTTGCAGTCACATATAACGAGTATTTTATTACTCGAGCATATGACCTTAAACTTATAATTAACATGGGTTCTAGAGCAAAACGTAACCGAGTTAAACACTGCGTGCCTTATGTACAAGAACAATATTAGCAAAGTGTTTTTGCATTTTTAATATTATAATATTTCTGAAGCAGTAGAAACAATTCAATGAAAAGTTAGTGGTAGGTAACGGGACGACGGAGGGAGGCGGGAGGTATTGGAGGGGGGAGCACGCGGTACGTGCCCCAGTTTCGCGCGGGTGCATGAACTCTAACGAGGTAAGGCCACCGACCGAACTGAGCGTTAATGTGAATTGTACTTTTGCGTTATGTTTTTACGTTTGATTTTTGCATAAACAGTTGATTTCTCGATATATCGTAACGAAGCACCTATCTAGTGATACCACATGGAGTAGCTGGGCGAGTGATGCTAGATCCAGCTGCGACACGACCTTCTCAATTATCGCCCTCGCGTGATCCCACATGTTACTAACATCACAACTCCTTCTAGGCTATGCAGAAAATTATAATCATACTACTAAAAAAAGAGAAAAATAGAACAATCTAGTAGTTTCTTTTAGAACAAACTTTTTAAACATAGAAGTCACCAAAAAGTTTTTATTTATAATATTACAAGTATTGTGTTGCCGATAAGTAATCCTTCTAAAACTGGTTTAATAAAATTTAATATATAATAATAGATGTATAGTTATATAAATTTGAATAGCATTGACCGAATTTGCACTGCATTGCTGACGTACTAGCATTAGCCTTTGAATGCCTTATTCCAATCGCTATTGTAATTGATTTATAATTGCAATACACCTTAATTAAATATGTATCTACTTATCTATATATTTAGTCGTTAAGTATGACGTATTTAGTATATTTTAATGTATAAAGTATCGGGGATTTTTATAGCAAAACGATGAGGGAGTGACGTAAGAGCAGATATGAAGTAAGCGCGCCTCAATGTCAATTTATCTTGTACTACATTTATGTATATTATTATGTATTTAATATAATATATGGTCATGTGTCCAAATTTATCAAGACCAAACGTAATTAAGGTTTTAGTCAATCAGTTCGTTTGGTCAAGGTGATAAACAAGCATACGGTCTGCCTGTTGGTAAGCAGTTACCGTAGCTTACTGCTATTGCAATACTAGGGGCATAACTTCACGTATCCTGCTCGGGAATAATATAAGCTTTGGATAAGTGAGAGAATTAAAAAAATCGGTCGACTAGTTACTGATATTAGCGCATTTAAATATAAAAAAAAAATAGTTTAATTATATCCGTGTATAATAATACAGATAAAACATATAACTTTACTTTTTACATTAATAGAATAATTCTACCTTGGCAATACTAGTCTATAACTGTCAACTGACTGGCCATTTAAAATAAAAAGAAAGATATGCACAGACGAAACATAATAAAAACGTCAAATGTAATGATTCAATAACAGATCAGTTGGCTGTAGCGTAGGTACGTGGTACATGTAGGTCACCGGGAGACTCTGCATACGACGGTATTTGCGCATCACAAACTCTCAACATCCCAAAATAGATTGGAACAAAATATTTGCACCTCCTTACAATTTGTTACTGGATTATCCCGCAGCATCTCTCACGTGGTATGTTGATAAAAATACCTAACTTATATCCGGAATAGTGTGACTTTTATTTTATTCGAATTGTTCTAATAGTTACTGAGATACGCGCGGAAACTTAAAAACTTAACTACATCATATAATTAGAATAGTTGGTGTACACTCATTTCGTACATGGCAACACTGCTCCGTATTTAAACCCAATATTTATAATATCCCAATGTAAAAACTTTAAACTTATTTTTTAAATCAATCATATTGTTTGCTGCTTTTACTAATTGAATTCTTATTTTATTTTATTAAACAACATGCGGAATAGCTTCAGGTACCTACATACCATTAACCATAATAGTAACTCTTAAACAAATTAGTTTGACCAATATATCATAAGGAAGGTCTTTCTTTATTGGCCCCAAATTCCATATCAAAAGAGGAAAACAACAATATTTACCTAAACAACTGTTGAACAACGATTAAGTACCAACCGCGTTCGTTTTTATAGGTCACAATATTGTTATGGTTCTATAAAACAAGAATATGATGTATATAACTTAGTGACTATGTGCGACAAAGGCAATCGACTGACAGTCTCATGAATAATACATTTGTATTGGTAAATAGGTCAACCCGTTGTTGTCGGATAAGTAAACAGCTGTAGACGCAGCTTGAGGGGACAGTACAGTAATCTTAGCTAAAGTTCTTTGCTTTAAAAACTAGGCCAGGCCACCAATGGAGACGCAACCGTGGCGGCCGTGGGTGGACAAACAACTATGAAGAAAGACCTTTGTTACGTGATGGAGCTCACTAAAGATAGTGCACACGGTTTAGACCTAAAAAACGTTTTACGTCTACAAATGTTAAGACCTTGATATAAAGTGTTTTCTTTTATTGAAAATCTCTGAACAAATGATACGGCTCACCTGATGGTAAAATGCTTGCTTTAGTTAAACAGTCACGTTACCGACGACTGGCGACGACGCTAACACTTTGGTGCCTAAGTCTCTCATGCATATGAATTTTAAAATAATGATTTTCTAATCTCAGGGTTACCCATTAAGTATCGGCAACGAGAGAGTAATACTTGTAGTATTGCAAGCATCCACAGGCTAGGGTAATTACCTATATACAGGTGGCCTGTATTTAAATAAAAAAGAAAATGATATAATGTTTACGCACTACTGCTAAGCAGACAAAAAAAATACTTATGGTGCCCACCTAAACGTTCTATGCAAGAAAAGCCTATTAAAATCAATTATTCTAAAGAATAACACATTATCTAGGACTTATTAAACCTAACTTCTATTACCCGTGTCATAGACCACGCTTCACTTAAGTGGCAAAACTCTATTTAAAAACAGTTGCATATTTTAAACATAAATATGGAAAACAATAAGAGATAAGCCGAGTTAGCAACAGTTTTCAGTATTCATCGTACGGGCACAACATTCCTTTCTAATAAACAATGTGCATATATTGTAAAGGATAATTCATCAATACAATGCATGTAAACAACCTGTATTTAGGACAATAAACTTCATCAAAAACAAGCGATAATTCTGGTGGATACTTAAGTTATTATCTCATTATGTTTTCGAACAGATAGGCATTTATCTTGTATATATCATAATAGTACACGTATTTGTTTAAACAACAAATGACTGTTACTCACGCCTCGGAGATATGACAAACAAGTTTATCTGTCAATTGATGAATATATTAAGAAAATGTATCTAAGATTTTTTGTCATAAACGATCAACGGTGTAGGCTGCCTATGGCGCACTTTACCCTATGTTATAAAGTATATTATTTCATCACCGTGATTTGAAAGACACGAATAAAGTCAATCCCGAGTGTTAACAGTCTTTAAATCAAAACAGAGGATTATATGAACGATCTGAATAACTCAGTTGGCCATCCACCATTCAATAAAAAAACTATGACTTTTGTGCCAAATCAATACTTCTAATATTTGTAAAATGCAAAAGTGAGTACACTTAAATAAAATAAATAGTACACTTAAGTGGTGTATTAACATAATTATAAAGACTTAGAGACTAGAATAGCCTATTTTAAGACGGTTTATTGAAATCACAGTTTAATGAAATCAGAAGACCAATAAAAGTTATTGTGTACTGTAGAATCTTACAAAAATCCTCGCTACTACAATCGTCACAAATAAGAAGCCTGTTTTCACATTTCTCGTTATGCTGTTAAAGCATCCTTACCAGGAAATTAAAAACTTAAATAGGTACTTTAAACACTTAAAATTAGTAATTTACCAATGCATATAATAAATAAATCGAAAATAACATCTCTCTGGTTATATCGCGATAACAAAATAAATAAATGTCAAAACAGACTTCATATTTTGTGACGACTATAGTATTGCGAATTAAATTGTGATACTGTATTTTATTTGTCTGTGGTGTAGTTAGCCGTGTCACTGGAGGTTAGATGGTCACCCCGCCTCCGCTGCCCGCTCCCCGCTCCGCCTTCGTCGCCTTGCAGGAGCAACAAACTCTGCAAGGTTGCGCTACGACCGACTCCGCTATCGCTGGCTACAGTTACGATATCACCCGCCCTTCTCCGACAAACTGCTTTATTACATTGCTGTCATATCGATATAAAGCCTGAAGGTCTTTAAGGATTGTTAACACCTTTGTGTGGACCGTTAATGAACTAACTTGGGTATTAAATGTTAAGCGGGTAATCCTTTTTGCTTTATTTATGTCATACATTCTTTGTAGGCTATTATGTTGGCTTTTTGTTTATCTATCACAATTAAATATATTAGTTTAGCTGAAATAATTAATAAAGTAAATAGGCTTACTAGCAATAGCTAATTTGATTGAAAAAAAGGAAAAATTGAAAAAAATATCGTTTTTTTTTTCAATATTTCCTCGCAATGTACTTGTACTTGGAACACTATACAAAAATATTGAAATTAGAGAAATTAAGTTTTAAAAGATTTCATTTCAAAGTTAATTGTTTTTAAAATAACCATAAAAGTATTTCACTAGTATAGTATAACTAAATTAGCAAATAATTATTGTAGCTTGACTTGTGGCGCCATCTATGGACGAGTAGCGGTACTAAAATTTCATTTCAAATATTATTTTTGTTTCAATTTTTTATTTGCTCAGTAATTTATCAGCAGCAAAACCACTGATTAATTATAACTTTTATATATTTTAAAATGTAAATATAATTAATGCTTTTACCTCCTCTGTTTGTAAAAAATAATACAGCTAAAAGTGTAAGAGAATAAAACGCGTATAATATCAAAATCTACTTTTAACTATTTTTGTAATCATTAATTAAACATTTCGTTTATCTTATAGATTCAAGAATGACTCCAAATTCCAAGAACGTAAGATAAACTATTACGTAGATAGGACTTTCATTGACCGATAAAAAACACTATCGGGCATTACAATGTCAAAAATGTCGTAAAATAGTCACATTACAAAGCGATAGGGCTTTTTCTTCTATTCATACATTTTATTCCCAATGCAAACGTATCTAGTAAAATATAATTCTTCTGCATTAAATAACCTTAATCATTGTGAAAACAACATCAAATGCGTATACTAAAAGGACAGACAGGGAGACGCTACGAACGATTTTTAAAAAGAACGTCGGATCTTCCACAGAATAGCTAGGTGCATTATTTTCACATTTTTTATGAAAAAAATGCAGCACTTAAACATTTTAATTTTGAATGCTTTCCCCACTTTTTTTCTTCCAATAACATAAAAACGGTTTGTTTACGCAGCCTAGATATTATAGTTTCACAGACTTTATTTCGCTAAAACAGTTCTGAAATGGTCAGGGCTAGTATCAATATTAAGTTATTGTACCATAAGTAGAAACAAAAACCTAAGGCTAAGAACTAATACTATTTAATACTAAATATTTTACTTAATTACAATATTTTAGTTGCAAATTCTTAAATAGCCAAAAGGCCTTCCGTATGCCATTTTATTAACATATGTAGGATTACGGACATTATAATATTAGATTAAATTAACATTGGCCATCAACGGCATACAGTGGAACGTTAACCTGAAATACTCGTGAAGATATAACCATAACACTCCAGGTAAGCGCTTTGATGTCCTCACTATGTTGTTAATTACACTGGTGTATTTTAAGAGTGCCTTTCAGAAGATCTACTCTTAATTATTTCACTTACAGATGGTATGAATTAATCATTTCGACAAATTAATACATTTTATATGCTTATTAAATTGTTAATTCTACGACATAGTTTATAATATTTTTAAACTTAGTATAGGCAAAGCTGAACATTATAAAAAATTCCAACATCTTCGCTCGCGTGGTACATAATTTTACTATTAGTTCAAGATTTTTTTAAATCGGACCAGTAGTGTTAGAGATTATGCCCTACATTCAAACTTACACACTTTACCTCTATATAAATTGTTAAGTGGTATAGATTATTCAGAAAATTCGATCGACCGAAATCATAATAATTTTGTAGAGCAGATATCTGTCGAAATGCCTGAATTGACTGGCGGTGTGTATTTGAAATAAGTGCTATGTATATAATATAGTGTTTTAAAGTATATTATTATATCAATTCAAAGTTAAGTAAGAACTTTGTAGCTCGACAAGATTCTCCTTAAGTGTACCTATGTATAGACCTAAAGGCATCTAGAATTTTCGACGCTTGTGACAGATCGACCTCGCAACTCGCAAGCGATAGCAAGGCTACAGATTGTATGAACGTTTGTGCGACAACACTGTCCTGTATTCATCACGGATACAAGAGGTACTTAGGTATTATATCTATCGGTACATATATCCTAGATATTAATAGTATTAAGTTATTTATTGTATACTCATAACTGCTAAATAATTTAGCACGTTTTGACAAGGCATTTAAAACGTCACTAAACATAGCATGTTATAATTTAATGTAATAATTACAGTACGTCAGACTTTTTGTTAAAAATGTATTATATAAGAAGCCCATAAATTATACCGTCGATATTTTTGAAAATCCCGAGTAGTTTCTTGCAAGATAATAGAGAAACGCTAGTAGTTGTTTAACACTTAAAAACATTTCTGCTATACTATTTGGTGGTTAACGGATCTTATACGTCTCAATAGCGTAATCTCTTAAGACTAAAAATAAAAAGGCCGTATATAATTATTCAAAAATACCCGTAGAATATGAGTCAGAGAGTCATTTGTTTCGATGTAAGGGGAGCGACGACCGCGAGAGTGACGCATGACGCAGAGAGCGCGCGTTGACTGCGTTGAGCCACTCGAACTCACGCAACATGCTGACGTCGAAACTACTTTATTTGTTTATAGGTACTGATCCGGATTTATAACCTACATAATTTAATAACAATTGCGTTTTGATGTCGTCGTCCGATATACGACTGTAGTATCGTGTATTACTTGTTGAGCGTTTAGCTGTAGTAGCTGATATTTAATAGGTATACCTATTGATAAAGTGCGTTGAATCGTTATATTATATTTATTTTGTATGATTTATTGAATAATATACCTAGCTTGCAGAAATATTATTTTAAATACAGGCGTACCTATACCTAACTTAAAAATACATAGTAGGTATTTCTATCTACTAATTCATACTTTCAGTTAAATAGTTAAATTGACTAGTTAGGTAAGAAAGCTAGATTATTCAGACATGTAGATAAATATATTGGATTGCAAATTGCCTTTTTAACCGAAACTTCACTTTTTTATTAAATTTGTACACCTACTTATTTATTAATTATTTAGTTTAAAATGTGAAAAAAGTAAATAAATTACAATACATAATAATTGTAAATATATTTGCAGCTAAATGTAGAATGTCATTTGTGTGTTTATCTATGTCATAATTAATTGAATTCAATTTCAGTTTGTAGAAGATTTTCCATGCAATGTGAAAAGTAGCGCCATCTCTTAATATTAGCTTGAAACGTTAAGTTAACTGGAAGCCTCAACGTAACGCCATCTAGTGGAATTTTCCGAAACAACGCAGGCTGTATACGGCTATCGTTTGAAAGAAAGTCGTGGAAACGCTACCAGATATCGCTTTTCACAAAATCTAAACCCTGTGTTTTGGAACAAACTTGTTCAGATGTATATAGCCGTTGCCTAAATTACCGTTTCGTGAAATTTAATAGCTTTTCCAGTAAGATCTTTAAAGCATATATCAATCTATATATGTATATAAAACTGTAATATATTAAATATGAGTGTTAAAACAGCAACAAAAATAAAAACGTGATAGTTGTCTCTATCAGGATTCAGGCGTGTTTACATAATTTTTATCAGCTCTATTTTTGTCTGTTATAGTAGTGCTGAGTCTAACATTTATTACGTGTAAAAATTATGTAGGTATGTTATTGTAAACATATTAAAGTACACCGCGGTCAAAGAGGACTTTAATGATGACATGAAGTAAATGGCTTCCGTCACGAGAATACTTGTTTAATAGTGTGATTCAGCAAATATAGCTGTGTTAACAATTTGCGTATGTGCAAAATGATGTGTTGAGAACTAACTTAAATAACTATGTACGTAATATAACCTCCAGCCGACTTTCGGACTATCGTCCGGAACAAATACACGACTGACCTACAAACAGTCGCGAACACAGAAGATAATGTCATCCATCCTTTTTTAACTTTACCAATTCAATATGGTGCGGAAGAGATGGAGCATCTTGTTACGATGACGAGCCTCCGTTCTCAATGTCAAGTTCACCGATTATTATTAGTGTTCAATGCCACAAAACACACGCAAGCATTATGGCGGCTCGCCGGACGAACAAATATACTCGGAAGGTGATTTTTCACAAAATTACGCTATAATTATAGATGTGACGTAATTATGGTGCAAAAATATGTTTGAGATCTTGTCATAATAACCAAATCAGAGGGTAAAAGACATAGGTAGTATGTACATATGATTTAATAATAATATACATATATGATCCTTATTTAGTCACATGTGGATACACGTGAGCGCATCGTTCTTGAAATCGTGTTCTGGAATTCGTTTTAGAACAGTTTTTTCTGTTTGTTTTTTACCTAGACACAAGAGAAGTGTTTTATTATATTAAAAAATAGCTACAGCTAAATGCCCTTAGCTTGTTATATGCGAGATAATGCCGAAAGGAAGCAATTTCAATTTCCAGAGATTTAGAATCAGTTCAGCGGTTTTAACGTTAGCCGCTGAAACTCGTCAATCGATTTCCTATCTTTACAACAAAAAATGGTACTTAATAATAAATATGTAGTACGTGTAACTCTCTTAAATAAATAAAGATATCATGGAAAGCTTGCGTCGTTTAAATGGCGCCTTATGGTCGAATTTTGACCACCGTGCGATCTCTATATTTTCATACGGCCCCGTGGCCACTAGGAGCTTTATCCGCGTTTACGCATACTCACGCACAGAAACACAACTACACCACTGTATGTAGTTATTTGGCTGTGGTATTTTGTGAGGTCCTTTCTCAGTCGGGTTTGCTAATAGTATCCTACCTATTTATATATTTAGTAATAATAATTAGATTAAGGGAGTCTCGTAAGTTTACCGACGTTTAATGAATCCTGAGCAATACATTTGTGTGTTGGAATTCAATTATTTATTGTGTATGATTTACTAGGAAGTCGTCTTATAATAGGTCTTTAAAGATGACGACACCTTAGAATTATCTCGGTATAATTACTAACAAAGTAACTACATACCTAGATACTGCTAACACAGTTGTACCGGTAATATAATCTTCTTTTTTAATATTAAATAAATAAATGTTAAATAAAATTAGATGGCGGCATGATATAATACTCCACACCTATGGAAGAAATATTTTTTTGCCTTTGCCCTGCAGTGGGATGATGAAGATTAATAATATTAATAAATAAATGTAACCAGCTTGGTGAGAAGACGGAAAGTGAACCAAAACAGTTACAATGGTGTATGTGCATCTTATCCCCTATACCTTATTAGTAAATATTTTCTGTGCGAGGTACATTTTTAATGGTAATGCGCCTGAAGTCACCTTTTTGCAGCTAGATATTATTATGATAATAATAATATATTAATAAATAATATATATTTTATTATTATTATTATATGTTGCGTTTATCTTAAATGTTTAAATAAGAAGACTTTAAAACATACAATATTGGCTGTAAGCGTATTTCTAATATTTCAATACTCATGAAACTACATGTACCTCTATAATCCACTGAAGGCCATTCGGGCCTTGAACTTATAATTTATTCTTATAGTCAAAGTCACACGGGTCAAATCGTTTCAGCCGTTTAGATTCTACATTATTTTTATACCTTCATTTTCATTTATATATCGACTGACAGCTCAGTATACTTTAAAAGTTAAACGACGAAAGGGTGCAACATAATTCTTTGTTTTTAAGTAATAGTTATTAGAAGACAAGTATTGATTTGTCATTGACGTCATAGTTTGTTTATTAAATGGTTAGTGGCCAAAAGCCTCTGGTGACAAATTACAGTCGAGGCGAACTTTTCACATGCCATTCGGATGGCTTGTGAAAAGTTCGTTTTGACTGTAATTAGACATGGAGATACTCAGGTGAAATACCATTATGCATACACCCGTCCATAATGTAATATTCCATAACTTGACCCATAGATCGCAAACAGATAAGCTAATTAACCACACATAAAGCTATGAGCGCCTCCAAAATCCCTAGTATTCATTGTGCGAAATAATAAACTTTTTAAAGAAAAAATACATAATATGTAGTCATACATTCCACAGATAATATCAAGTTTTTATAAATTAAAATGACTTTGTCGTACATAATTTAAAACGTAGTTTGTATGATGTAATTTAATGACAAAAAAATGACCTCTTTAACACTGCTATTTACGTAAGCACAAAATTGGTTTGGCAAATATAACATCGCCTCCTTCTAGACTAGTGCATGCAACTAGATTCTAGGATTCGTAACTATAGGTACTATCAATAGCTATATTCTCAATAGTATAAACTGATCAAATAAATAATAATAATTAATTTTATTGTAAAATCCGAAAACCTAAAAAAAGTCTGTCAGTAGTAACTTATTTTCTATGACATCATAGTTGAATTTTGAAAACTATAGGATTCGTTAAAAAAATTTAAATGTGCAGTATTCGATACTAGGGTCTAGATTCTAAGGTCACAATTTTGCTCCAAATATGTTAGGTAACAGGAAAACATAAATATTCCGGTATCACTTTCCTTCGTTCAACGATCCCTTTCAAGACATAAAATATGAAGGTATTAGTACAGTACACAGTACAGTACAGTACCTACTGTCCTCCGAAAGAAAGAAAACCCTATGACAGGCATTCTAATAACAGAGTGATTCTATTTTATTGGAAAACAAACTACGTACTACACAAAAAAAGAAAATCGGTGTACAAACAGAGAAGAAAACGGTACGGAACTGTCTTTATCTATTCATATAGATGCTGGCTGCACATTACCAAGATATAAATTGTGACAGTGAACTAGCGGGAATTGGGTAAGTATGGATTTAGTTTCTGATGCAATTTCGTCTTGGGGTAGATAGGGGTGGGTGCGTGGTAACGACGCGACGCCGCACCGCGCCACGTCGCCGACTAGCCACGCATTCCCTTGCAGTATTGATCGGCCGTGAAGTGACTCATGCCGCCCTTGCCCGACATTCAACCCACCCGTACCCCCCTGCACATACACGGTATTGGCACCCGATATCTATAGACGTAAATATTTCAATACTTACATTATATTTTTAAACCAGTTGGGATTTTCCTTAGGGTTTCCCGGTAGACATTTTGTCTCTAACATTAGTAAGCGTAGGCGTTTTCCCTTTATCAATCGTTTCATTGTTATTTTTATGTTATTGTTTTGCTTTTGGAGAGGATAATGCGTGTAAAAATCCATTAGAAAAAATTAGAGTCATGATTTTTATAGGACTATAGGCATGGCCATGCAAGTTGACGACGAGACGACGACGGATCTCCTCTCCTCTAGTATGAGAGTTGAAAATAGACTAGATTTTAAATCTACACACATAATACAGATTTGAATGAATAATGTGTGCTATTGTTGATGATTGATGACATGATTAATGAGCCCTATTCTAGCCACAGCACATGTCCATAGGGTAACAGCGCGCAAGGTATACCTACTTCTGGCATTATTAACGTCCATAGACTACAGTTACGGCTTACCATCAAGCGGATTGTATGCTTGTTTACCATTTAAAACTAAATTTACGTCTCTAATATCAACAACAATAATTAGTTTAACAGTGACATTCAAAGCGGAATTAACTTTTATTATTCATGAATATTAATCGAGATTATCTTTGTGCTTTCTAAGACACGCACAATATGTAGGTGCGTAGGGTTTTCCATACAAAGCCTTCTTGTTTTGTACACCTCAGCCCCCTTTCAGTACATATCTTCGTGTATCACAGCTATAAGCAACCCTCATGACCAGGGCACGGGGTACGAAGCACCCTACTAACTTTTATTTCGTTATTAGATTGAAGGGATAGAAGCAAGGAGGGCTCAAGTTTATGCTACGTCTGCACGCCAAAATTGCGTCGTAATAGATGGAAAAGAAAATATTTATATTTCTATGTTATGTACGGTTAGTTTATTATTACCTTACATGTAGCTTTTAATCATTAAGGTTTATATCAAGGAAATGCCGATTTTAATTCAACTAATTTGTTTTGATACTAGACCATGGGTGACTGCTGTGGGATAGATTGCCTCACTAGACAAATATTTGTATGGCTCACAGAAAGTTGTTCCGAGTTGGTGTCTGTGAGTTGTATGTTTGTAATGCCCTCGTGACGAGGGCTTGTTACCTACAGCGAGAGTTATCTTTAAAAAAGTAGGTAAAGGCTTTTAAAGAAAAATCTATTTAATTAATATCCTCTAGACCAATTTAAGGTCATGGCGGCCAGTATTATTGGAAACTAGCCAACTGCGCAGGACATAATAGAACACAAGTCGGAGCACAAACACAGATGCACTCTCTATTCCCTCATTCTGAAAGTCACTTTCCAATATTCGGAATGAATTGTCGTTGTATTTTTAATAAACGGTCACTCATCTATACATTGAAGCCAGTACTAAGCTAGCAAGCCCTTCACATAAATATTAATTCTCATTTAAATGTTCTGGATCGTAGTTATATTACGTCATCGGCCACGCGAGCTTCCGTAATAGGGTGGGATTATAACACCCGCGCCGCCGTCGCGCGCCACTGACGACGCAGTTTTATGGAAACAGAATACATGCACGTGTTTTATACATTTAGAATGCACAATTTTAGAATGCTAAATTAGGAATTGTATATATGGTAGATATTAAGTTTGTTATGTTTTATGTCTCGCCATTTGGATGCGTTTCAGGATATGTAATCTATATAATTATAATAATAACCCATATATGTCACGCTCTATGAGTCTCCTTTACCAAGAGAGTTGAGAAGGTTTAGGCCTTTATCGACATACGCTGGCCTAATGTAGTTTGGCATAGTCATGACTGTCCCCCGCTACACAGTTGCATCCTAGTGCGCAAGCAGTCTTTAAATCACTCATAGCTTCTGTATGTCTGTCTATCAAAATCTATCTAGTACACAAAAAATCTTACGACTAAATTAGGACTAATAATTTCAAAAAGACTGCTAGCTAGAGACATGGAATGTTTAATTTAATAGACCTTTTTATTATTTAAAAATATGTTTTTGATTATCTATCTTAGTGTATAATCTATAAATTGCAAGTGGCATCGGTATCGTGCGACGTTGGCATCCACTTTCCCGTTGCGCGAGGGTATGGCCGCTTGGATCGATGCCGCCCCACGTTCACGGTCAACGCCCTCCGCCCGCCCTACGCTTCCGCGTCACCGGCGTCTCCACCCGCACCCCCCTACTCCCCTGCCCACCCCTCGCTAAATATAGGTACCTCGGTCCTTCACGACCCTTCAGTCCGCAGTTACGAAACACAATTAGCCTCACTATTTTGAGAGAGACAGGCATTTCGTCTCCACTTGCGGGAAGACAACTGGTTCAGTTTGGAATTTAATCTATAATTAGGTTACTGTGCTTATATGATTATTCTTTGTCTTCTAATTATTTATATTGTTTCCTCTATCAATATTGTTAAACAATACTAGCTGTTCCCATTAGTTTTACCCGCGTTAAATTTAGATTTAATCCCGTGTCACGATTATTGTTGCTGCCATACTCTCCTTGGGTTTTAGCGTAATGTTAAAAAGCCAATAACCTTTATCAATGATAAGGCTATCAAATGCACAATACGTTTTTAGTAGTAGGTGGATAGTTACAGAGATTAGTGCATTCAAACAGACAAACTTTTCAGCGTTATTTTTTTTTAAATATTATCTATACTCCTGGCATAGCAAGCGTACCTATTATTTATATTTATTACATCGAGAAGGTTATTGAACTTGAAGAGTTCCGAAGTTCAATAACCTTTTTATTGGATAGGGATTACATAACGTTTATGCCAGTATTGCTGAAAAGCTTAGCACGCCCAGGGTTAACTAATGGTTTCATACTTTGAATTAGATTAAATTTTAATACTTCAAAAGGAGTATAATCGAAGTATTACTTAATTAAATTACATTATACATATGTCATTCAATTATAAAAATATTGAACATAACATAATAAAATACATAAATACTTTCATATTTTTACCCGAATTCGAAAAGAAGGAAGTTTACAATTCGATTAGTCGAAAACGGCATTATCGATTTGAATTTGAATATGTAACTCTTTTTTCGTCAGAATATGTATACTTTTATGTGTATGGAAGAGAACCGTGCCCAGCAATGGGACGTTTATGGGTTAAGATGATTTTGATGATAATGTATACTTTCCAGTAGGTCCTATTTTCATGTCTTCAAGTCTAGACATCCTTTATCTCGATATGTAGTCATAAAAACTAACACTACATAAAATAAAAAATAACATAACAAAACTTAAAACACATTTTAAAATAGCATATTTCAATATGAAACGAATCGCGACATAATTCAGAAACCACAAAACATGTTGCAAAACTTTATCGATACATTTAAAGTTACGCATATGCGTTTACACTCATGTTACAGGCTCGATCTAAGTTATGTTTATTTATACTTATTTACACGCATGTAGTTCAATATCACAAAGGCCTGTTACAAGGAAACTGCCTATTGTTAAATCATAGACTCGCCTATGAACCTTCAATGTATTGTTTAACCTGAACTGGAGACTGCAACTCCCAAGAAATGGAGCGGACGCTATGTTACTGTACCGATAAGAATATAACAATATTGTGTGTGTGTTCAATATAGATAATGTACTCATACATTGTTGTTCGGTTCATATTGCTGAGCTATCCTTTCAATATTGTCTAGGTCTTCTTCTATGTTCTTTTATGAAGTCCTTTTTATCTTAATTTGATTTAGAGCATCTTATGAATTTTAAATTGTGATTGGAAATAAATGGCTATGAGAATGTCATGGTACGGCCAAATCTGAAACTATAGTTTCAAATTTAGTAGGTCTCTTTCTTCTGTGTCTACAGGACAGCAACTTCACTATTAAACATAACAGGCGGACATACACTTTTGCAGTTATAATTATAATATATTTTCGATTGATTTATAAATTTTAATGATGCGAAAAGTCATGAAGTGACTTTGCGATATCATTGTTTAATAAAATATAAAAAAATAACTATTATTTAAAACGATAAATATCCATATATCGTGTTAAATACAAAAGTCTTGCACAAAAGAATTATTAATTTTATTTACCGACATTCCCTAACGGACGCAAGTTAATTAAACTCTTGTTTAATCATAATATTACAAGGTGTTGTTGATACCTATAGATTCTAAGAGTAGATACTAAATATTGATTTAAAAACTGAAAACATCCCTCACAAACGCAAGCTGGCATTATTCCACCCTTAGTGTTATACAGCGTTATAGACAAATAATACAAAAACTGCTGTTGACGCGACGAGGGTCCTCAGACTTACTCCATATATCTATAGCTATGTAGATATATTGCAGTGAGTGGGTGAGCAGACTGCAGGCAAAGCCAACTGAATCCCGGAAAACTACCGACCCAGTCTAGACATGGGGGCACTTCCCCTCGACATCGCAATCCTCCCCTCACTACCCCGCACCCCTTCGACCGGTTACCCCTCCCCGTTACCCTGACGCTTTCACCACCGACTTGCAGACGATATAAAAAGAGAACACACTGAAGCTTTTGAGTGACGCGGTGTGTAACATGCGAACAAAAAACTGGGGGAAATGGAGATGAAAAATTATGGAAGGTGTTTTTGTCGTAGCATTTCAAATGATCCTTCTAAAAGATGCAGTTATAGCTACTGGCGCAAGTTTTTAACGAATAATTTAAATACTGTCAAACGTAACTTATTATTAGAATTTGTATGAAAGTAATGCATTCACGTAGAAATTGTATCTAAAACCCTCACGTGACACATCCTTACATTTTATCTGAATAAGTAAATAATTCTTAAAAATACTTTTAAATAGGTTTTAATTGCTATAAACATAATAAGTATATTATTATTCTGGAATGATGTTTTGTGTTTTGTGGATGTAAATGCATACATGATACATGGCTGTTAGCAATACAAATAACCACAACATGTATTATAATTAATGTTGCATAAGATACTATAGCTAAACAACTATAATAATCAATGTACCTAAGCGTCTCATGGGACCTTTTATATACTTTTCGACAAAATGTTTGCATGCCCGACTCAGGCATATATGGACTAACATATATCCCTAGAACTATTCCAACCCTTGCCTTTATTTTACTAAAGCGGTGGGGGCTGAGTGGGAAAGTAACCGACTTCGATCCTAGGTGGCTGTACCAATGTTAATTTCACTTTGTAGAGTTTATATGTCTTGATCAAATCATTCGCCATCTGCTAACGGTGAAGGAAAACATCGTGAGGAAACCCACTTGTTTTAAAAGAAATTCTAAATACACGTCCGATTCACGATCTCGAATTAGTCCAGCGTGTGTGAATTAAGGCCGAAAACCCTCTTTCTCTTTTGATAGAGATGAGGACACCCGTGCCCAGCAGTGAAACATATGGGTTACTATTCTACTAATAATCTAACAAGTTCTTTTTATAGTTGTTGTAGATGTCAATTATATTATTATTAATGATTAACTTACAAATGTCCAGGTTTAGTTAAAACGATATTATTGATGACGATATATAGATTTGATTAAAAAAGCTAAATAAAATAGGTAAGTATACAATTTGCATACCCCGTAGCTATCACCTTGAATAAGGTAGACAGTACAATATGCATGATTGACTATGCTGCAGTGGGTTAGTGAGAGTGAATTACATCGGAGAGGGGGCAGCAGGCACGTTGCAGGCAGGGGGGCTTGCAGACAGGGCGGGTCGGTGGTATGGGGCCAGACGGGAGAAACCCGACGCACCTCTTTTCCGCACCGAAGTGTAGTGTAACGGAACATACACAAATATAAGCTTCCTCGCACCGAGGGTAATCGCAGCCCACAATACAGTCTGCTAGATTGCAACCTAACGGAATACGCTTTTATATACTTTGAAAAGCTCTTCAGAATCTCAAGCCATGGAGGTATAAGTAGAGATGCGTTATATACAAAAACTGCTGGTTAAGTAATTGTTTTGTAATTATTTTACCTAAGTATATACTTTGATGTAGTTTAGGTTACGTTACGTTGTTAGATATCTTATTTTTAGCAAAATTAACAGTTAATGCTTCATGAAGTTTGATTTGGATCTTGCAATCGTCTTTTTTTTTGATAGATGGTCGTTATTTAATTTATCCACGTTATTTTCAAAGCATTTTAGTTAGTAAGTACAAGAAATGAAATATACATAGTATTAATCTTAACTTTCACGAACAATATATGGTCCTTGACATATTTTCAGAATAGTTAAGTAGACATTCGGTCGCCATATCGAAAATAGAAGGTTTTTAAATGTTTTAAATTTAAATTTGGAACCGACAGTACACACAAACTATATAGAAGATACTATGAAAGAAAGAAATCGGTAATTCCTTTATACAATAATAATAATAGCAACCCATAAATGACTCACTGCTGGGCACGAGTCTCCTCTCTTCTATCAAGAGAGAGAGAGAGGGTTTAGGTCTTAATTCACACACGCTGGCCTAATGCGAGTTGGTGAATCAGACATGTCTTTAGAATTTCTTCTAACACATTTGGGTTTTCTCACGATGTTTTCCTTCACTGTTAGCAGATGGCGAATTATTTAATAAGTACATATAAACTCCACAAAGTGAAATTCACATTGGTACTGCCCGGGATCGAACTCGCACCTCTTCCGTGCAAGTAGTTTATTTTCCCCCTAGGCCACCACCGCTTACCGTTATTATGCACGCTTTTATACATAAATTGTATAAAAGCGTGCATAATAACAGGCTTATTGGGTTCTACCCACCCCCGCAGTAATACGAGGGGAGTTAACTTTGAAGTCTTTTTCTGTCTGCGTTTATAAAAATGCCGTGACGTAGCTGAGAGATAATGAATGAGAATAAAACTCTTTTTTTAAATAAAGAAAAAGTACAAATGGATAGGTACTTTTTTCAAAATGCGAATGGTTAGGTACGTTTTCAAAATAAGAATAGTTGGGTACCATTTTCAAAATACGAATGGTACTTATTATGTTTGAAGCTAATCGATTTAGCCTAATCAAAATAATGAGTCTTTTGTAGAAGGAGTTTAATTAAGAAGTGAAAGTTACAGTTCACGCACACCCAGTCTCAGAACTATCTTATAGCAATTTCTTCATAGCTATCTGATCCCAAACTACGGATAAATTACCCCCAGACAACAAAGTCCCGTGCTCACCACACAAACTAGTACAAGTATTTGACCTGGGTGGGAATCTAACCTACGACCTTTGACTTAGCAGTCAGCGTCAGCGACCACTAGACTATTAACCTAGTCAACATATAAAATGTTTGCAACAACTGGGGTTCGAGCCCAAAACCCTTGACTTGTGTTATTCTTAGTGGCCAGGTGACCTTAACCATTATTCTACACTTGCAGTCAATTGAAAGCAATATAATAAACAGTATTTCTTTTTAATACAAATGCTATAAACAAGTATGGTATAATTATCTTAACAAGACTTAAGTATAACTACTTCAACCGGGAGTCCGGGGAATTCATTACCTAATATTATAAAGGGTAAATATAAATGTCGCAGGTTTATCATAGAATCAGGGTTTTGATCAAAGCCTAGGACTTTCGGCAAGAACCAGATTTTTTTCTGGTTCTTGGCGACAAAATCATTAGGTATACCTACTTAGTGTTTTCGAAAATCCATAGTAAATGTACTTAAATATGTAAACTTAGATAAGATTTAAGTTTCTTAAAATTGAATGCATCTACAGTTTTAGTGGAGAACCAGTACCTATTGATTATAATATGTATCTAAAATTATTACAAATTAATCTTTATTTATTAAAATTTCATGTACATAAAGTACATAGGCGGACTTAATGCCGAAGGCATTCTCTACCAGTCTACCTGTAAGGGTGATGCAGATAAATACAAAGTAGGTGCAATTGAAGTAAAAAAAATTAAGAGATTTAAAAAAAACTGAGTTCTTATAACACAATAGGTACATTAATAATTATATTAAAAAATAATAAATAATAAATCCTACCTAAATAAACATACATCCAATAAATATCTAAATATATATACACTATAATATATAACTTATATCAATTATTGAGACGATTCTGCTAATTTATTTAAATAAAGTTGCCGCACCTTCAATTTGAATGCGTAACGGTTTGTGGACATCCTGATTTCGAGAGGAAGAGCGTTCCAAAAAAGAACAGATTGAACAGGAAAAGAGTAGTTAATAAAATTAGAACTGTGAGAAGGACAACTAAGAAGGAGATTATGGGAAGAGTGGAGGTGTCTGTTGTGGTTACTACATAGATACTGAAAATAGTGAGGGAGAGGTAGGTAGGTGACCCAAGGAAGGAAAAGAGAGTAGTGAGAGTACGCAAACTACGGCGTTGGCGAATAGGTGACCAATTCAACTGTGAGCGGTAAGTAGACACATGTTCATACTTGCGAAGATTAAAAACGAATCGAATGCAGTTATTAAGAAGACGATCGAATTTATTGCGAAGATCTGCATTCAGGTCAAGATAGCACACGTCACCATAGTAAATTATGGTAAGGACAAAAGTTTGCATAAGCATTACCTTTGTCTTGGATAGGAGGAAGTTCTTCAGGCGATAGAGAGCACTAAAAGTAAGATTATTTAATGTACTTATTGTTTTATTTTGTTAACGAAATAGCAACTGACATTGATTTCCTCATAAACCAAACATATTCAGGTTTTTGCTCAAATACTTGATTTCATAATAAACCTGTAACATATACAATAATATCATCAAGCTCAAACGATATTGTAATATGTAGGTATAATCGAGTTAGATAGCGAGTATCGTGTCCCTGACCGAGCGGGCCTTGGCCGCGGCCGTCGACTCGTATACCCGTGCCAGGGCCCTACTATTCCTCACTTCTCATTTTAACATCGCAAAATCGATCACATCGAACTGAATATAAGAGGGTTCAGAGCAAAAATGTGTTTATACGTGATTTAGATTCGATAACGACACGTAGTAGCGTCAGGGTTGTGAGCGGTTGATCATTGATCGTTTTGCCGTCAAGGATGTTTAGAAGACTCTACCGGTCGTATCTCAGATTGAAACTAATTGAACACGGTCTGTGTCTATTTATTACTGTATTTAGACAATATCGTTGATTAATAACGGTTACATGAATAAAAATGAATGTATGTTTGTCCTTTATGCGATTCTAAACCTTTAATTCGATTGCGATGAAAGTTTAATTATTAAATTAGTAATTGGCCTAAAAAACTATATAAATCTATATGAAGACTTTTATAAATCAAAACGCAAATTAAAAACTTTTAAATTATATAAATTTAATATTTGGAAGATAACTTCATAAATTCAGTAAAGGCTAATTAAAACATTCTCATTTAGGTACCTAAATGAGAATGTTTTGTTGGTTACGTCAGGTAGGGTAAAGTGAGTTTTTCCTAGAGAAAATCGCAGTAACAGCGCGAAGTCTGGAATAGTGGCCATATATGGCTATAGGCTTGCCCCCATTAGATGAGACACAGCCGGCGAAACGAGTGTGGAATCGATGAATGTATTTACCCTACCCCTTTGGGGAAAAATGCGTGATGATATATGATATTGTTATCAATGAAAACTTTTATATAACTTAATTATTTATTTGAAACATACTACTTTTAGCTACTTTTCTTCAGAGAGGCTCTGTAAATACAAATTTGTCTCGTACAACACGTCTACCTACTAATATTCTAAATGGAAAAATAACTATGTGTGTTGCATTTTCAAGTCTAAACGGCTCAACGTATCTTAATGAAATTTAACAAGGAGATACCTAGACGGTGTTTTGGAGAAGGACACAGGTACTTTTTATAGCGATAAACAACATCAACTTGTATCTATATAGTTCTTAATGATTCGTAATGAATTATATATAGAAACAAAAGTTTCTTTAACGCAACTTATAAACGCAGTTGGTCTGTTTATTTTTTATACCAGATCAATACAATCGATTTTCATTGAATCAAAAGAAAACTTGTTGTTACAAACAAACAATAACTTCTTTTTCTTTTATATAGTTTTCCCAGGGTGGCGAGAGATCCGTGGAGGTCAAGCGCCGGGCGCGCAGGGGCGGGTCGTCGGCCGCTCGGCGCGGGCGCACGGGCGCAGACGCGCGCAGATCGCACATCAGTATGCGCACCCGCAACCATACTACATATAAATAAGTTAGTAGTAAAGAACATACTCAATATGTCAAATTATATACCTACCGCACAGCGCTGATTTAAACAGTGACAATGACGGGCTAAAAACAAACTAAACTAACCAACTAAACATCGTTGCGGGCGCATCGCATCGGCTTATCGCAACTAGTATTGTTATATTTATTTTGATATAATGACATTACTATTACCTATCTTATATTAACAATTAAATCATCTTTATTACAATAATTACAAGGGGGCTTGAGAAGTAAGACGCGCTAGGTATTTATTTGACGGCTTTTGCGCAACTTCAAAGGATTTTTTGTGTTTCCCTTCTACCCTTCTTTGTTATATGCCGCAACATTCTGCAAAAACTGAACGTCATCCAACTGCATTGATATCGCGACGTAGCTCCATTATCATCTTTATTGTCGCCGTATACGTGCTCTAAATATTATATGAATCACACAAATAACGATCACAATGGGTCCACCATTCAGAATAAGATTGAATGCTCCTAGGAATTGAACGCCAACAATAATAACTATAAATTAAAATTTATATTGCGACAAAAACAGCCAAAAATATACCTTTAAAATGGCTAATAATTAAAATAAGCTTTCAAACAAAAAAACATATTGCAATCAAGCCATCGGTTTTGGAGTTACCTTACAATAGCTAGATTCACGGAGCTTTCAAATAAAAAACATCTATTTTTTTAACTGTATTTGAAATATGATATTATAATACCTCTAAATACGCTGCAACATTATCCTCAAAAAAATTGTACCTAATATGATAATAATATTGGGGCATAGAATCTTTCGTTATACATATTTGTCTATGTCCAGCAGTGGACTGAAACAGGCTAATTGATTGATATTTGACTAGTACTCATTTATCAAGATGAAAGTCAAAAAGAGCCAGCCAATTTATCTACAGCCAGTTCACTGACAAGCTATAAGTAAAGCGGACACGAAACTCCAAGCCACCATTATCAATCGCCAGGCACTCCATTACAACATAAGTATACAGTACGAATCAATTTCATTCAATACATTATGAATGAGTGACACTGGTACCAAGAAATCGACGTTAAATAAAAGTAAAAATGTAAGTAAACACATACAGAGACACGTCAGTGCTGTAGGGTAAGAATTACGTTGACCACTTAGGACAGGTTTTCCGGATAACTAATTAGACACCTGTTAGTTGTAATAGTACGCTGTTGGATTGCTACTCGGGGCAGCTTCGGTTTGCTACACATTTTCACTCACACTTTCCACTTACGAGTCGATGTACCCCTAACATACTCAACTAGGTACTAGTTTATTATACAATCTTCCGTCCGCGGTTTCTCTGCCTATGCCACTTGAATTTGGTATAGCTTTCTACTAGAGAATCACTTCAGTAGATCCATAGATTACCCCCTAAATCCAAACTTATAAATTTAATAAATTTTACGTATTTAAAATAATAGTACTTACAAATTTTCATGAAATTGTTAACAATAAAACCACCACAAGTTTCACCTCGCCACCAACATTACGATAATGTTGTGGATTCGATTCGATAAGTACTGTGTCCGTGAAGTGTATGTTTGTAAAGTCCACCGCGACACAGAGCTTGAAGAACGATGGCTTAAAAAAAATCTTACAAATCTCACAACAAAATATTTTAAGGCATATATCTGATTTTATTTGGCCCATATTACTCTGTAATGAGTCATCGCAATTAGATTCAGTGGGCTTTCCAGTATTGATCAAGACACGTCATGTTCACTCCCTAGAGAGAAATGGGGTGAACAATTCTACTTCTACGAAAAATATTATTTCGTACAATGGAAGCAAATCTTACCCCACGTAATTTTACACAGATTTTATTTTGTTTGCGCGTTAAGCATTTTTTGGGTGAACAAAAATCATGGAACGTTATTTGAAATTAATGGCAACACAAACACGCAAAGAATTTATAACACTATAATTTTTGCTTCGGGGTCAATGAAGAAAACATTTAAGTATCATTAGGTCTCCTTGTAATGAAATACAAAAAAATGTAAATTGTTAAGGATCTACGTACGTAGCATTCACGTAGCAGTATATGCTACGAGTTTTCTAGCATATTCTTCTACAAGTTCGCGTTCACTTGCAGGTCACTGGCACTGCTCGGCCACTGCACCCGACTTGCTTAGATACTTCTAACATTGCAACTTTTTTTTTCTATTGCTAACATTCCCAACCCGGTGTGCGTTCAAACCACTTTTATAATGTATATGTACAGAGAGCGAGTAAGCGAAGTACCTGCATTAAGGTGCTTGACTCCAAGTGTTATTTAAATTGAAGCTTTATCTTGTTTATTATTAATCTGATGTATAAATATATATACAATTCGCTTTTTATTGTAAATATAGGTACGTATATTAAATTAATTTTAAGCTTTACCGGAAGGCGTTTTAATTACTCAAATAATTGAAAGAAAAATAGTGAGTGTGATTAGTTTCATTCAAACGCTAGTTATATCCTACATCAGTCGGCTGTAGTATCTAGGAAAGTAAATATATTTGAATGAAAACTAAATTAACATTTTTTATAAATTTATGTAGAGTACCATGGTCTCATTCAACACCTTGTAGATAATATTCCGCTAATTTAACCGACTTCAAAAAGTTGTTAATTTATGTTTTTACCACAGAGCTTCATCATTTATGAACCGATTTGATTCTAGAAAAACAAACGTTAATTGTAAATTCTGTACAAATAATATAGCAAAATTTGTTTGTCAAAAAATACAAATTTAGTATGTACACTATTATCTTATATTGTATTTTAAATAGGATAATTATTCATTATGTTTATATAAAGAGTAGTTGGTCCTGGTTGCGAGCAGCAGATGGACATGGTCAAACATAATCCTTGGATTTCTATAATTCTTCTAAAAGTCGGTCCCGACTGTTAACAGTCGTTAGATCACGATAGAGGCGATCTGAGCGATCTATATAACTCTGTCACCAGGTTGGCCACTAACCAAATGAAAAGAAAAAGAAGATATATTTCTTTTATAACCGAGAAAAGCGTTAGGGTTTGAAGTCTGTTTTCTTATTAAAAGGATTATTGTGAATATAAATCAGCGTAAAATTATCAAGCCCTCTGCCGTGGTTTAATAATATTAACAAATATATTGTAGTTTCAATATGAGTGTCTATTGGACCATACAATAAAGTTTTATCTATTATGAATGAGCTTTTATTTTTCTATTTTGTGGTCTAAGATGGATACTCAGTATCAAATATCAACCCAGTCCTTGAGTCTATAATGTGCCCGGTATGTGGTAATACACGCGTGCCCTATCAGATAGGACCTTGTGCACTTCTGCTTTTCTCTAAAGGGAAAACACTTAATGCTATAATAAGCTTACATAATTGTGACGTATAAATGCATGATGTTATTAAGAAAAAACTCCTTCAACTAGAGAATTTATATGAATGGCAAATACAAACAATAGAAGTGCACGCTGCACCGCTCAGATCACATAATGAATCACTTTCGCGGGCGGGAGTGCGCCCGCGCCGCGCCGCCGCATTTGAATCGCACAGAAAGTGCAACGCCCCGATGAACTTCGCGCTACTAACTGGGGCATGCATACACTAATGTATATATACAACTTTACTTCATCAGATTCCATCATATTAAATGTGTTATTTCAACATTATATGTAAATAAATTAATGTTACTCTATAATTAAATAAATCTTATTTTGAATTAGTTATTAGCGCGTCTGAAAAATATTAACAGAATCTAGTATTGTTCATTTTATTTGCAACCACATTATTGTTGTTATTTACTACATTATGTAGGTACCTACGTAAGTGATTTGACCGCTACATGTATAAACAGATCAGCAGGGTAAATCCCTATTCTAGTTATTCATTCAAGCTCGGCCATGTTTTTACATCGAGTTCTCACATTACAGGTAGATCGTTAGCTAAGGCGATGCACGGGAGCGGTCGCAGCTATCTAACTAAGCAAGCATGCTCTGAAATAGTCGGGACGGGATCTATTTCCCGGGCAGCTGCGTGCGTTCGTTGCCCCTGCGCAGGGCGTTAGAAGTGCAACGATCTCTGCAATTATCCGTGCAACTCTAAACTTGAACTGCGAGCAATGCGCCGAGCGCAGCGCGTGCACCTCACCTTCGCTGCTTAGAAAGCAACGCCTATTACGTCTAACGATCACTACTACTCGCGTAATAACCGACTTGGCAACCAGTAAAAGCGAGAGCACTGCTCAACAAATATTTAGTCATATCCAATAAACAATATCGCTTAGATTTTATAAATAAACACCAAACGTTTGCAGATCAACGTCCGCGCTTTGTTTATAATAAATCAACAAAGTAAGATCGGTTCCCACACTTTCCCATATTCAAACCCAATAACAATAATTAAACGTCTCAATGACAATAAAGAAAAATATTTGCTCAACAGACAGTGTTATGATTTCACAATCAAATTGGATAGTGCACCGGTGAGTGTTATTCAAAACATCTCTGCCGGACATAAAACCTTAATTTGTCTCGAGACCTACCTTGACATTTATTAAAAGATACATTTTACATAAAACAAAATAATAATTATATTTCAGGTATCTAGTTAAATAAAGCAGTTAAATCTTTTGAACCTTTTATTGTTTCCAGAAATAAGGCAATTAATTATCGTATATTATGTTAAATAATATACGATAAGTACCAAATCGACATTTATGTAATAAGTCATGTCATATATAAAATAAGTTCGTTTAACATATCACGTATAATGTAGATAATATAAAATATGCATGTATTATTCATATAAGAAGAATAGTGCATTCGAAGCTCCTATAGCGTCGTGCTGCCCTGGTACTCAGTTGCACTGAACTGCATTCTCGTTCGAGCGCCGCGCGCCCATTGCAACTACATTTTTTATGCAAGTTTGCCAATCCTTTTTGATTTCGTAATACTGATGATTTAATCTAGACGGTTTTTTTTTGTCTAGACTTTAAGCTTGACTTTGAGAATAATTAAATAACATCGTAGTATTTTTATTAGGTCAGTATTATAGTTTTTATGTCAATAAACAAATTTTATAAGGACCTTGAATTTTAAAGTATATTTTAACTTTTTTCTACAAGTCTAATATAATAATAATAATTTAGTATTTAAACATAATTCTTCATTTTAAGCAAATTGAATACCTATATCATATTCTATATATTTATCATTTCGTCTTTAATGCGTCTATTCCATGTAAGTTCACTAACATTATCGTGAACTGTTAAGTTTCGCTACTATCTACCAGGGTAACTGAAGAGGCGAAGAGTTTGCACGTGCCAAGGAAATGGCGCAACGCATTCGCATGCAGTTCGAGAGAGGTATAACTGGCAACGAGTGCAATAAGGATAGCCTGATTGTGTGCATGTGTGCAGCTATTCTCAATGTGATAATGAAGTGTAAATTGCAGTGTATATTTGTATGTGTTCAATACGTTCACAAATACGATTGGCTGTAAACTTTGTTGTAGTAGTGCATATGTTTTCTTGATTTTGTATGTCAGGTAGAAACATGCGGCGTTCATATGGATTATATTTTCTTATACCGAAATGTACGAAATATATATCTATAGACTATAGTTATTACATTATTAAAATTGTATGTCAGGTTTTGAATATCATACAGTATACAATCATCAATCATTATAGTAATTTAAAAAAAATGATAAATATAAAATGTAGATAAATACTATATAATGCATGTGTTTTACTGGCTTTCATCGCCTCAATTATATATTCGACAAAAAAAAATATACTGTTCTTTTCATAGGTAACTACTTACACTAATATTTTAAATTAAACAATAAACACACGTCACTGCACTGCGCTCTGAGGTGGACGTGTACGTGCTATAATTAATTTTATTGTTTAGCGCGGCGTAAGCCGACGCTCGATATTATTTTGCCATGAGTGACAAACTTGTGGCGAACGAGTTGCTGGCGTTCTTGCAGCAGAAGCTGGATGTCATGGACGAGGTGTCCGCCATCCAAATCTGCTCAACGAACTTCAGCGAGGAAGATATAGCTGCTGCCAAGCTGCTAGTGTTTACGTCGCTTAATAAAAGTGACCAGATGGTGTCTCGCAGGCGTGACGGGACAAAAAAGAGTCTACAGGACATCATCACGCTACTTAAGGTGACCGATCCTGACGACGTGCCGACGTTTGTGGCTAAGGACTTAAATAAGTTACCGCCCGTCACTTTTGACCACGTCGACGTTACTAGCCTTCTCAAGGACATCATCAATCTGAAGGCAAGTCTAGCGGATGTGCAGAGGAAGTTGGAATCATCCCAAAACAACGTCACAGATTTGCGCAAGGAACTCAACGAGTTGCGCAATACTGTGACCTTAACTGGGTCATCGGCGTCGTGTAGTAACAACGTAAACATGCGCCGAGGAGCCTGCCGACTCGACACATCGAACGATAGTGTTGCAAGTTTCGCATCAGCGGTTTTGACGCCGCGGAATGCAGCGTCGGCTGTATGCGCTGCACCTGAGCGTCGCTGCCCTGCCCCCGTCCCCGCGGCTTGCCTTCGCCCCGCTGCGCGGTCAGCTGACTTCCCGGTCACGCAGACTAATCAAATTGCTCCACCCGCCAAGCCTATTCCTGAAAAGGCGATGAATCGGGCTGAAAACGACGGTTTCGTGACGGTGCAAAGGAGGAAGCGCCGACAGCGTGCTGTAAAGAACTGTTGCGGCACGGCTCCAGTGGAACCCGGCGTAAGCCTACGCGCCGCAGCACCGAACACTCCCGTGTATATCTCTCGCCTGCATTACACCACTAAGGCGGAGGACATCGTGGAGTACGTCCGCCAGAAGACTAAATACACGGTGAGAGTGCAGTTACTCGAGTCGCACCGCAACGTCAACTTTAAGGCGTTCGTGGTGCGAGTACCGACGTGTTTTCTGCACCTCGTTATGAAAGAAGACTTCTGGCCGAAAGGTGTGGTGTACCGTCGCTTCCGCGGACAAGTGCCACCTGGACGCACTGAGACAATGAAGTGCTAGTGAAGTGTTACTAACATAGTTTTAAGTAATATAAACTAACAAAAGTTATAATTATGTATGTTAGTCTGTAAGGTATGTATCTATGGAATGTATTTTCTGAAAATAAATGATTATTATTATTATTATTATTATTATTAATAAAAAATAATGTCTGAATTAAATGTCCAGTTATCCTAGACGGGCCGCGAGTAATAAATAAATATACAATACATACATCAAATAATATTATTTCACTTGTATTTTCAAAATATTAGAAGTACCAGTGTGAAATTCACTCAAGTATAAAATATATTCGAATACTTATATGTATAACAACTTGCGCGAATGGCTGGACGTAATTGACGTCGTTCTGTAGCGCCGATAGGGCGACGCGGTCAAGCAAACTCCTTGCGTATTCTGCTCTCCTGGTGACAAAGGTTCGCTTACTATACAACCCTTTTCTGGTCCTAAAAGCATCTGAAAAGGACTAGTACGACCTGAATTGTTTGTAAATCATTTTGTGAATAACTTGAGACTTAAAGCCCTGTATTCGCTATCTGTATAGTCGAATACAACCGCGCACTTCATTTGATACCAACAGTTTGTTGTTAATTATTACTAAGTCGATAATTTATTTAGCTTTCTAAACGTGGTTCAAAAAATATACGCTGAAGGTTTCAAAAAAAATCCAGAGGTTTCCTGTCGAGCTTTTCCATCGAAACTTTAGCATCGAATTATTCAAGAAACTGGGTCGGCAACGCGCAAGTGATACCTTCCCCTGGTGCCGCAAGCGTCGTTTATTAAAAAAGACTTATGTTTAGAGTTAGGACAATGAAGCACGTAGTAATTACAAAACAAACATGCAGTTTACTGGCAGCTCGCCCCGACTTCTACAATTTTTTACCCTTTTAGGGTCTGAATTTCAAAAAGCCTTTATTACGTTATAAAATAAATCTATGTTTAAAATACTAGCTTTCTAGTCTAAAGAAGTTTAAGTAGGCTTTGCGTAGATTTTCAGTCAAGACAAACGATTATATATCTATAACATACTTATATACACTTTGTACATATTATATTTATATCAAACGACTACTATGACCTACACAAATTTGCACCTCTAGAACAGAAGTAAACTTATCTGTCAATAAAAGGTCACATAGTACCCAATTTGGTAGCAGAATAATAAATTACCTACTTAGCCAACCTCTAGTAAAAAGAAGACCTGCTTTAGCTTTGATCAGGTTTCTAATTCCATCGTACTACAACCAAACAATTTGTATATTAGCGATAGATTGTAGACGAAGTAAAACCCATCCCTATATGAAAATATTCGTATATTGTTATCTGATATTCGTACCTACTAATCGGACTATTAGCTCTAAAATAACTAACCAAAATGATCAATTGATGGACCTATTGCTCTAATGGTTAGTTAACCTAACTGCTAAGCTACTTGTGGTTAGTGAACCTAACCGCTAAGCTTACAAGAGAGGTAGGGCACCATACTACTGAGCAGGCCCGACTTGGGCAGAACCTCCACCTTACAGAAGACCACAGCCAAATAACTACACACAGCGATGTAGTTATGTGCCTGTGTGTGAGTACAGGTTTAGTGTGAAAAAAAAAGCTCCTTCTTAGCAGTTAGGTTACCTGATGTGGAGCACATCAGGTAACCAAACTGCTAATCCGGAGTTTTTTTTTTATACTACTTGGGTGGCAAATAAGCATACGGTCCACCTGATGTTAAGCAGTAACCGTAGCCTATAGAGGCTTGCCAGACGCTTGGGTCAGAGGTATCACTTGCATGTTGCCACACTAGACCTGTACTCACACACAGGAACATTTTGAGTTGAGAGTTTGATTCCCACACGGAACAAAACTTTGTGTAATTCACAAATGTTTGTTTTGGTTCTGGGTGTAATTTAAATTGTATAGTTGTAAAGTACTCTGCAACGTTGGGCTTGTTCCCTAGTGCGGGAGTTGTATTTTAAAGAAAATAAACGTAAGCGAAAATAATAGATTTCTGTTTTTTTTTTTGTCATAGCAAATGTGCAATGAAATAAATTGCCATGATATTCATGCTAATAAAAATAGATATATGCTAAAGACGGCAACAACGTAAGTAAGGCACATACCTACATTTTATAATATTAAATCTAGTTTTGCATCATACATTGTAATTCCGTGTTTCATAATTACAATGTTTTAGGGCAGCATGCGTGCTTAGACAACTGAATTAGGGTAAGGTATACCATTGAACTTTTGTCCGTGTGGTGACGGATTAAGAATACAAATGTCACCACCCCCTTTCATCCTGAGGGAGTCGTAACAGTCGACTAAGGGAGTAAGTCTAGCAGACAATATCCACCGCAAAAGAGGGAAAACTCGAAATAAAACCCTATACCAACCCGTCTGGCCAGCGTGGTATAGTAGGCTTATATCCTTCCAAATTTTTGGAGGAGACCCGTGCCCAGCAGTGGGACGTTTATGGGTTGAGATGATGAAACCATTGAAGTATTTCATTATAACTTTTTACACCTGCAGCCAAAATATGCGCGTGTATATGATGGTTTACCCGAAAGCCAAAAGGAGGGTTATGATTTTAGCCTCTATGTATGTTTATGCTGATAGAGCTGTCCCGTAATAACTAAAGACAGTAGATACAGAAAGCTTTCAGGCAATAGTAAGAAAACATGCAGCAAACTAACAAACTATTAATAATTATTATTATGAAATGCAAAACGTTACTTCTTTGAGAAAGTAGCTATAGATAGCTATTTTCTCAAAGAAACGACGCCTATTATAAACAACAATAATACCTAAAGGTTACGTAATATATTATTATATAATAATAACAAAATTACTTCAATGAAAACGGTTTTACGAACTTTTATCCTATAATATGATATCTATCCAAGTTTATACGCAGTACGTGGTATGTTTAGGGAGCTATTTATTTTTACCCGAGAGAGCGTTGACCCAGTGTACAAACAGACGTGTAATATCTTTACAGAAACAGCTCGTCTCCTACGTAATTGTTGGAAGTTGCCAACTAAAAATATTTATGTAAAATTTAAATATCGAAATACCTAAATAATGTATGAGGAGGTTAAAAATAATTCTACTAATATTATAATTGCGAAAGTTTGGATGGATGGATGTTTGTTACTCACTCATGCTCGAACGGAGGAACGGTTCTGGATGAAAATGAGCACAGAGTTAGATTATTGACTAGAATAGCATTTATGCTTTTTATAATCGGCAAAAGTCTGCTTCGTAAAATTGTCGACCGGCTATTGCTAGAAGAAAAAGCGAAATAAGTAAATCTAGATCGAAGCAATTAGCATACCATGGTCTCTATCTACCCCAACAGACGACAAGCGTGATTAAATGTAGATATACGTAATACCTAAATAGAATTAAAACGATATTTGTATTTTTTTTCACCAATGTCACGTACTTATGAATGATTAGACTAGAACGTTCGAAATAAATCTTAATGAAATATATTTTTACCTCCCATGCAAAAAGAGGCAAAAGTAGGAATGATATGACTATGATTTGAAACCTCTTTCTGTGCAAATTTGTGGAATCGTAATAGGATTCGATACAATTAAAACTATAAGCCTTTTTTATTGGATTGTTTTATTTTTAGTTTACCACGTTGTCGGTTACCCCAAGCCTTAGATTATAGCAGCTGGCAGCTTAATAGTGCTCAATGTAACGGGCGGTGTTATTAATGACGGTAAGTAAGTATATACTTGTAATATCGAATTTCACGCACACTCAGCGAGATTGTAAATCTTTATTATATCTAACTCCGCATTCATAGGCGGCCTTGAAATGTCTGGATAAAATATAGCCCATATTACTCAAGGGTAATTTCTCTTTCTATTAGAGATAGAATTTTTGTAATCGGTTTAGTATTTTGTGAAAAGACGGCCTACATACAGAGAACTTCAACTTTATTCCTTTTGAGGTTAAAAAAAATACATCTATGGACTAGATAAGTAGTCTTGTATCACGAGGGACTTTTCAAACCTAATTCACGAACACAAATTAAACTCAAACTGAAAACAACCATTTTTGGATCAAACTTGTTTTTTTGTGTAAGATCGAACCCAACAAGTTGCACCGTGGACCGTGGAGTAAAAAGCGAGGTAACCACCAACCGTCCAGTAATATTAATATAGATAAACAAACACATTAGTCTGAAATGACGCAGTAATAAACGTTGCACTTGTTAGCAGATACAGGAAACCTTGAACGTGGATATTAAATGTAATTCCGGGTGCATCCCCGCTCACATCGATCGGCCGTGACCATGGCAACGGCGGAGCGGAGTGCGTGGGTCAGGGGCGAGCTCACACCCGCTCGCTCGCTGCCGGCTGCCGACCATACTCACTCCACATCCAAGTTTATAGCGACGGTCTCTTCCGTTTAGAATTGATATACAGCTTCACAAGGTCTTATTAGTTATCTTCGCATTTTTATTATTTAATGATTCAATATTTAACACAGAGATCAAGGTATTAATAATAATGTTATAATAAACAACTACGACTTTTTTTTTAAACCAGTCAACCGAACTACCAATCCTATAGCCCGAAATTATACAAAAATACAAAATACAAAAAAGTTTATTTCCTCAACAAGTACATTTGTTCTTTAATTTGTGATTGGAGCCTCCATTTAGACTAGATTAAGTATTTTTGAGTATGAGACTTCAATATCTGTATTAGAATAGATTTATACCTACCTAGTCATATTGATTGTACTACTAGCTATGTAATGGCTACGGTAAGTGTCTCATCCCATTTAATAATAAAATTCTACTGCAGAGAATACCCGTGATATAGAAACAACAATAATAACCCTATCTTGGGATTACTATGGCAACCAGACTTGTACACATAGGCACTTACATATTTCTAAAGACATACATATTATCGACAATATAAAAATGAATCGCTGAATGTGTTGCTAAGCGCAAATCTCGAGAACAACTGAACCGATTTCGCTAATTCATTTTTTAGAATATTCCTTGAAGTACGAGGATGGTTCTTACGCAGAGAAAATATCCCTAAAGGAGCAAAAAAATACTTTACCCCGGGTGAAGTCGGGGCGGGCCGCTAGTTATAAATATTCATAGACACAACAAAAATCGTGCTTATTTAAAAAAAGATTAGACCTAGGTGGGAATCGATCCTACGACCTCGAACAGGCCAATCGATATTAGGTACATGGAAATCGATTTAGCCGTTTATAAGATATAGAACCAATTCAGTTAAAAATAGCACTTAATTGGTTTTATATCTATACACATATGCTCGTAGATATAGGCCACATATAAATAACACCTCTTTTTAGGGTCGATAAAATGTCAGCCGTCAAAACCTCAATATTTTTCACAAAGAATGAAATAAATAAGCGAATGATTCCGAATAGTAGTAACATTTCTTCGACAAGGCCACCTCACCTTTGGTCGCTAGCCAAATTTGGGACCTACTCCCCAAGTCTCCAATCACCTTGACATACCTACCAGTAGCGGCATTGGCATTGGTATTGTATTTCTTTTTCAGGGATACCAGTATGTCATTGAAAATATATTATTATAAGGGTAAGAATTCCGAGGCTTTATGAATCTAAACTAATATTATAAAAATATTAGATTTTTTGTTAAAAACTACTCGACCGACATTGAAAATTCTTTCACCTTTGGAAAGCTACACTATCAGCGGGTAACATAGGCTATATTTTATTGGGACGAGAACACAAATGCTTAGCGGCGAGACATTATATTATTCTATGTTTATATTGTCTATACAAAGCCCGGAGACCAGGTAAGCTGTGTTCTGTCAGCACTTAGGGTTTGCAACCACGGTCGTATGTAAATATGATTTTGTTGTTTTTGACCCATTTTATACTGCCATAAATTGTTACTCAATATATGAAATATTATGAAACATCTGGAAACTCTTCTCGTGGCTGAATCTTTGTTAGCGAACTGGCTATAGGGAAATTAGCTGACATCATATTCTTATTTTTCCGTTTTATTGTTTACATTTCAAAAGTCTGACTTCAAAGTAGTACGCAACATTTATTCACTGGGGAAAACGTGATCGTTTACGAAATATTGGATGTAATTTGTCAACTATCGTCACAAGCATTCCATAGTAGATTCAAATTCTTTTAAAGATAATCTTTTGAATAGGGTCATTAAAATTTTTGACAGTTAAATAGTCTATATTTTGTTTTCCATCCGCGTTAGCCCAGTTATATTAAGGTCTCGTTTATTTAATATATACACAATAAAGAATGAAAGCCAAAAGTGTTTAAAAAAATCATAGACAGAGACAGACCAAACAAGTACCTCTAACAATTGTTAAACATGCTTGATTGCCGGAACAGGAACCGCATATTATTATAAGTACCACAAACTTTGAAATAATCTATTTTATTTAGTCAACAACGACTTTTTTTTAAAAGTTTCCTGTTTTATTTTATTTTTACACAAATCATGATATATTAATAAATTATATTTCCATTGATATCAATTAAGTGTCTTCGTACATAAAACTGCTTAAATGCTTACTTAAAGTCATGTAAACACATGAAAATAAGCCAATGTTTTTTCTCCAATAGTAATTTACCTTGAAAACAAAAAAATGTAAGTTATTTCAACAAAAACGTATTAATTAATCAAATCAACAATGTGTACCTATTACGATTACGTTATGTTTTTATTACGTTAAGGCATAAGGCACCTCAAACAACGGTTGTAACATTGCTGATTTCTTATCAATGACCTTCATACTCTCTCGGACTTGCACAATCGAACAAATACAAAAGTATAAGTAATATTTTCTTTCTGTAATATTGTCTAGTACGGGTGAAACATTTCTAGGGCCATACGCGTGAAATGAATTTAATAGAGGTGGGATACGTGTGGCATCGTAACGCCTAAACGTGGGCGAGATTGTTTTAAACTGGAGCAGTTGGACTATGCCTGGGCAAGTATCAGCAGACAAACAACACTACCTAGATGTTGTTGAGTGAGGTCTCCATTTTTTTTCTTTGGCTACACACCACTGTTAATACAATACTATGCTAATAGTAATACGAAACATTGCTTATTTAATTTTGTTTGCGGAAAATCTCATTACGGATTACGATAATTTATTGCATAACTATGGTATAATGTCTATGGAAACGCCACCTCATTAACGAGTTTTTGTTTACAGGCGAAACCTATTGAGGTTTTGTTTTAAATTAAATATTCTCACCTTGAAGACTTGATTAAGTTCCATTAGGTAAATTTAATTGCCATATTGAAAATTCAAAAGTGATTATATACGTAATCTAACAATACAATACTAAATGTTAATCACAGTAGGCAACACTGATACGAGTTATTATTGATTCTAAATCAAATCTTGTTTGTAGGCCGTAAAGCCTTTGTTATCAAACCTACTTTTTTACTTTAACAAGTGTAACCGATATGCAGAAACCGACACGGCAACTTTAACTAAGTTGTAATTGAAAATTGATGGGACACGTGCTTCGAAAATATGTGTGGCCATGACCTCTGCTCGGTCACAAAAGCGAGGGTGGGGGGCTCGCGGGACGGGTTCAAAGCGAAGGACACAAGCGAGGGCTGTGTGCGGGCGGGAGCCGGAGTACCGCGTCCGACTATTCAACGATTAATAAACCTTTCACAATTTCAGCAACAAAGACTAAAAACTTTTCATACTACATCACTAAGCAATTAGTTGGATTTACGAATGAGTTGTTATGAAACAATTTATAAGTGTTGCGAGTGACGCTTCGCGACCTCGACCAAGGTTGCGAGCCAACACTTCCCTGTGTACTCAGTTGTTTATAGCGTTGATACTTATGTAAATCTATACATGGTACATATTATGGCGCACAGTAATCAAATCACATGCCCGTTTATTGTTTTCCGGGATATTTATAATTATAATAAATAGACGCTCGGGTTGGTTTTTTATCTGTTAGTTAAATATTTTACATTATCAATTTAAGAAATCTAATTTATATTATTTAGGTAGGTAGGTACTTATTTTAAATATTAAAAATGTAGACAACAGATAAAAATAACTTCGTCTGTCTGATACAGCTTCTCAGATAAAATTCAATATGTAAAATATTATTATATATTCCTAGATGTCTGTCTGGGTATATGCATATAACCAAAGGCGAAGAAAGTTTCTTGAGTGGTGGCCACTTACGGGTAAACGCGTTGAACATTGCACTGGGTGGTCACCAAATCAGAGTTGCAGGTAAGCACTAGTTGCATGTAGCATAAGATTGGCCTTTGTGGAAACATATGACGTCATCAGGCTGAGATAATGATACTCAGAGACAGTCATAAGCAGAAATCAATTAAACTAAAATACAATAATATTTTTATTTGTTCACGCAAAACGTTTCATGCCACGTGTTTCCACATAAACAGATACAAAAATATCGACCCTATAATAGAACAGGTAAAAATAAACTTATTCTGCAATACAAATATTGTAATAAGGTGTGATAAACAAATTAGATATATATCTGCAACGAGTATCAGTAGGAAGTAATTTGCTCACAGAAGGTTATGGTGATAACACATCATGCGCTATAGTTGACTCTCAGCACATACATATTCACGTGTACGTACGTATGTATGTAGATTACGCGCAAGTCATGTGTGAAGCAATCCTGATGGTACCTGATCGATATTGGTGAAACTAATTGTAATACTCATACCACACATTCAAATTTGTATGTATGATGTAATATCCAGTAGACTATTATAATGATACTCCACGATCTGAAAATCAGCGCTGCAACGTAAAAATTCCGCAGCGCCAATGCTGAGTTTGAAACCCATTCTTACATCGCACAGGATAACTACGTCGACTCTCCGACGAGGATACCTGACATCGAGAACCATACTAGCTCCATACTGGACCTTCTGCTGACTACACGTCCGGAGGAATATACCATCACGGTGGATGCGCCCTTAGGCACATCGGACCACTGCCTCATCCGGACCTCTGTGCCTTGTGCGCTGCCCGACCCGCCCCGGGCAACGGAGTGGCGTCGCGTGTGGCGTTATAAGTCAGCAGATTGGGATGGACTGCGTGAATTTTACGCGTCGTACCCGTGGAGACAGCTTTGCTTCGCATCAGAAGATGTTGAGTCCTGCACAACCGCTGTAACTGACACGATTCTTCTGGGCATGGAATGCTACATTCCAAATCTGGTCGTGCCAGTTACAGGGGCTGGGAAACGACCGTGGTTTAATCGGCCTTGTAGAGAAGCTAGTCTTCTTAAGCAAGCTGCTTACAAGGCTTGGACCGCGGCTCGAGTTCATAAGGACCCCAACATCTCTGATGTGAAACGCAAGTTAAATGCTGCCTCGAGGTCCAGTAAAAGAGCAATAGCCAGGGCTAAATTTGAATTCATCGGCAGAATTGGCAAACGGCTAGCGAGCCACCCCTCTGGGAGTCGTGCATTCTGGTCGCTTGCAAAAGCTGCCGAGGGAAACTTTTGTCGGTCGTCCTTGCCACCATTACGGAAGCCGGACAGTAATTTGGCCCATAGTGCTAAAGAAAAAGCCGATCTTTTAGGTTCTCTTTTTGCCTCCAACTCGACTTTGAACGATAGAGAGGCTGTACCTCCCACAATCCCGTGGTGTGGTATCACCATGCCGGAAATCTCCATATCCCAGCGAGAGGTCCGGCGGGAATTGCTTTCTCTAGACGTTCATAAGTCGAGTGGGCCAGACGGCATTCCGGCAATGGTGCTTAAGCAGTGTGCCCCTGAATTATGTCCCGTGTTAACGCGTCTATTCGCACTTTCGTTTACCAGTAGACGAGTTCCGTCTTCGTGGAAGACCGCCAATGTGCATCCGGTGCCCAAAAAGGGCGATAGATCAGATCCATCGAACTACAGGCCTATCGCTATAACCTCCCTTCTCTCAAAGGTGATGGAGCGAGTTATAAACAGACGGCTCCTGGGATACCTAGAAGATCATGATTTAATCAGTGACCGCCAATATGGCTTTCGCCATAGTCGCTCTACTGGTGATCTTCTAGTGTATCTCACACACCGCTGGGCTCTAGCCATTGAGAGTCAAGGTGAGGCATTGGCTATTAGCCTAGATATAGCGAAGGCATTCGATCGGGTCTGGCACCGGAGTCTTCTATCGAAGTTACCATCTTACGGGCTCTCCGAGGGATTATGCAAGTGGATTGCCAGCTTTTTGTCCAGCAGGAGCATAAGAACCGTCGTTGATGGTTGTTGCTCGGATCGCCTGGACATCAATGCTGGCGTTCCACAAGGCTCTGTGCTGTCCCCGACACTGTTTCTGCTGCATATTAATGATATGTTATCCATTGATAGCATTCATTGTTATGCGGACGACAACACCGGGGACACTTTTTACATGGGCCGCGCAAACATCCCTCGTTCCGTTGTAGACGAAAGTCGCGAAAAACTTGTGTCTGAAATCAGCAGCACTCTGTCCAGAGTCTCTGATTGGGGTCGACTAAATTTAGTCCATTTCAACCCCACTAAGACACAAGTTTGCGCGTTCACCGCTAAAAAAGCCCCATTTGTTATGGCTCCACAGTTCCTGGACACAGCCCTTAAGATATCCGAGAGCATTGGGATTCTTGGCGTTGACATATCCTGCGAGGTCCAGTTTCGTCACCACTTGGAGGACAAGGCCAAGCTGGCATCTAGGAAGCTCGGTGTGCTCAACAGAGCAAAGCGGTACTTCACTGCGGGCCAAAGATCGCTGCTTTACAAAGCGCAAATTCGGCCCCACATGGAGTACTGCTGCCACCTTTGGGCGGGAGCACCTGGATACCAGCTTGGACCTTTTGACTCGATCCAAAGGCGCGCTGTGAGGATTGTTGACGATCCCAAGTTCACAGGCGGTATTGATCCACTTAGTTTAAGGAGAGACTTTGCCTCCTTGTGTGTGTTCTACCGCCTGTACAACGGGCTGTGTTCCGAGGAATTGTTTGATATGATGCCCACGGCCACATTTTATCAACGCACCTCCCGCCACCGACAGGGAGTTCATCCACACATTTTAGAACCTTTATCGTGCCGCACTGTGCGGTTTCAGAGGAATTTCCTCCCACGTACGATTAAATTGTGGAATGAGCTTCCTGCCGAGGTTTTCCCGAAAGACTATAGCATGGGGTTCTTCAAGAAAGGAGTTATAAGGTTTCTAAAGGGTCGGCAACGCGCGAGTAATACCCCTGGTGTTGCAAGCGTCCATAGGCTACGGTAACTGCTTACCATCAGGCGGGCCGTATGCTTGTTTGCCTACTTGGTAGTATAAAAAAAAAAAAAAAAAAAAAACTAACCAAACGATAAAAAGAAGACAGGATATCTTTGTGCCTCTTGTCCTATTGTCTTGTGTATGTTTAAATAGTTTTTTTTTCTTTCTATATTTTTGAATAGTTAGGATTAGGCAAACAACGTATTAGCTTATGACGCTTGCAATGCTAGGACCCCTTGGCCACAAATCCAAAGGTAGGGCGTCGTATTCAAACGTAACATTTATTTTGGTTACAATGATAGAAATACATGAAAAAGACAGATCTTAGGAAAGGAAAGAAGAAAAAGGGCAAGCGTTGAAGCTGATATACCTAATTTATTTATATATTATTATGTTAAAAAAGGATCCCTATAATGAATCCGATGATCACTAAACCTTGGTAACAACTTTAGCGATTTCATTCATCTTTTTTTAAGTTTTCATATTTTATTGAAAATTCTTACGGGGTGAAAAGAAAATGGCGCAGAAAAATAGTTTAACCCGGTCGAAGTCGGGGTACCATGTCCAACTTAAGGTAGACGCCGAAAGTGGGATACGGAAAGAAGAAAGTTTAGGAGCGCTCGCGACACGAGTATATATTGCTATTTCGGTACCAGCAAAACTGTTGATGATTGACAAATAAATAAACACGAAGTATACCAGATGAGTCAGCTGACGGATTGCTATCAAACAGTTTAGTACGCCCGAGAGGGTTCACAAACAAGTAGGGTGCAGGGGTCGCGAGCACCTGCTGCGCCCGCGACGCTGACATTGCCAGATAAGATACGGCTATTATTTTGTCACTGCTATCGGTCCAATGTCACAGTGACCTTAATGACACCAAATGACGCGGTGGTACACGTTCGTCGCGTGACCTTGCGATATTTATCTAATCTTATTCGCGAAAATATTGTTAGCAGGATTATTTTTCATATATGTGTTAGTGTTGTACAAAGATTGGCAAGACAAAGGATTTGATTGAATACATAATACTGTATCTAGGTGGATGGTAAGCAGTAACCGTAGCTTATGGACGCTTATGTAGATCCAAGACCTTCGACCTGCTGCCACTATAAAACGTTCCTAAGGTGTTTTATAAACTTTAAATTCTTTATCTATAAACAATAGTAGTTATGTATGTTATGTTATTTATATTGCTTATGTAGTAAAGGTTGAGAAATATGAAAGTGATCTAAGATTACATAAAATTGTACAATAAAGTGTAAAAGGGCAATGCAGTTATAGAAGTTTTTCTAAAGGTAGGGCACCACGAAACACGCGAACAAGCCCTTCTGAGGAAAGGGCTCTGCCTTATTAAAGACCATAAACACAGTTGTGTTACAAAACAAACAAAGTTAAAGGGATTAGTCTGAGTGCTCATATATGCCCAATGCCTTCACATTTATTTCTTTTCCCAGGTCTACCCGTAACACAGAATTCTTTTTTTTTTCTTCTTAACCCTGATTTTACAAGCATTGTAAAGCTTGTACCAACTTTTCCAAAGGCTACGATAACTTCTTACCATTAAGCAAGCCGTTTGCCACCCAAATTATATAAAACAGAAGTAAGTAGTTATCTGTTTTAAAAATTGACCTAGCAAGGACTGTAAGGTCGCTGTTCATGATAAATATCAATCTACAATGATAACCTTTAGATAACTTTCCTTATTTCCGACACAATCTTGTACGTAATCCTTTGTTGGATCGTAAAATTATAAATCTACAATGTTTACCTACAAATTACTATCTATTTAGAATAGAGTTTTACTTATTAAGAATAGAATGTTATAGTACAGTATACTGAACGTACACAGATCTGTATTTAGAAAATTTCGTGAGGAGTGAAATAGTAAAATGTCACCATAGTAGGTGGTTTAAAATTGAATGGTGAATGAAAATATCGCTATGGAACCCTTAGATTTCATATTTGAAAAATACTCAATGTCTTTTCTTTTTTGAAGATTGACTGCCCATAATCACGTCACCATTTTCAGCATTTTAAATGTAAAATCATTGTGAAACAGGAATTATTATTCCTTGGAGTCGTTATTACAAAACAATAAAAATAATATCATAATCGTCATCATCAATCAATCACAAAAAGACGTCCACTGCTGGACATAGGCCCCCCCCAATGATTTCCTCAGCATTCGGTCCTGAGCCGACCTTATCCATCGACTACCCGCGACCCTTACCAGGTCGTCGGTCCACCTTGTAGGAGGCCTGCCCACACTGCGTCTTCCAGTTTGTCGTCGCCACGAAAAAGGAATATCTACATATATGAAGTCAATTCGCACTGGACAAGCGTGGAAAGCCATGACCATGCCCTGTTGTGAGATTGTTTTCAAAACGAGCTAAAAATAGTAATATTATCTAGTTTTGACATTGATAGTTGAATTTAATGTTTTTTTTTCAGAGTCATAGAACGATAGAGTATAACATACCTACGCATATTTTTAGATGACGGATCACCACGGAAGGGGCACGTGCGCCTGCACATAAAACGTGAGCACAATTTTAACCTCCAGCTGATCTACAAAAGTTTTTTAACAACAAACAAAAGGTTTTATTTACTTACAAGTTATATATGTTATGTGTTCGTATTATAGCGTATGTATGTTTGTTGCGTTTTTACTTGAAAACCCTCGAACCGATTCTAATAAAATTCGCACTTTTGGAGAAAAACTTGAAATCTAACTGAGGCTAAATAATTTACAGAGTATTTTTTAAATCTAGTTTACATGCGCATGTAAATGTAGATGTAGCACACTGTGGGCATGCGCATTTCCATTTGCAACCACAAGTGTACCCAAGCGCGCAACCCAAACGCGCAAAAATCACTTTATGAATACTGAGCTTTATACTTTTAAAAAGAGTGGCCTGAGTTTCTTGCTAGTTGTTTTTAAATCTTGTAGAACGATTTGTTGAAATTCAGTTTGGGAGTCGCTGACATCGTTTTCCTAGCTTACCTGGTACATTTATATCTATTTTATGATCTTCATAAGAATTACTTTGTACGATAGACGTTTAAAGGAATTTTAAGTTTGATATATAACGTACTACATGTTGCCCGCGGCTCTACCCGCGTGAATCTTAGTCGTCGCGATAAAAAGAACCATAAGTACTCGCTCCGGATACCATCTATCTAATTGCCGTATATCATTAAAATTCATGCAGCGGGTAAATCGGGAAAGGCAACGTACAGACGGACAGAAAAATTTAATTAAAAATATTAGTAAGTATTTTGCAAATACGTCGAATTGACACCATTAAAAGTAGGTATAGGACAAACATGTCCGACTTTCAGATCAAGCAAAACGCACGTCCTACTCATTGTTTTCTTACAATTATGCGTTATAATAAAGTAATCAATGCAATATTATATGTCATTTATTAAATAAGTACGACCTTCGTCATTACTCGTCATCACCCGGAAATTATTGTGTAGTTGTAATACGCGCTGTTACAATTTTCCGAAGCAGGAAGTGTGAATTCACTGAGGCCAAGGCGATGTAAAATTATTATACGCAATCATTTTGTTATAGGTATTACTTGATGTTATGAAGGTAACGTGCGTGTTCTATCGTCTGTCCAGTATTTTGACACATTTCTATCAACGCACCTCTCAACTCCGCACCAGAATTCTTCCGTGGTACTTGTATACGATGTTCAGCACAGTTCGCTTTTTTATACTAATAAGGAGGCAAGCAAGCATACAGCTCGCCTGATGGTTAGCAGTTACCGTAGCCTATGGACGCTCGCAACATCAGGGGTATCACTCTAGTTGCCGATCTTTTAAAACCCTTATAACTTCTTTCTTGAAGGACCCCATGCTATATGCTTTAGTTTCACCGTTCATTTCTCCGACGTACATGTAGGCTCTGGAATGAACTACCTACCTGCTGCAGTATATTCTGAACGCTACGACATGGTCTTTTTTCAATAACTTTACGGTGGGTAGACTTGGCTGTGCCTCTGATATTGTTCTAGTTCTTGAATGGCGGTTACCACTAACCATCAGAAAGGCCGTCAACTATGATTCTTATAAAATTGTTTCAGCCGTTTTCCGTCGACTGTAATAATATCTTTTACAGTAACGTCTAGAGTCTTCGTGACAATAATATCGTGCTGGGCCATCTGCCGGCAAAATATCGTGAAGGGCACGTTTTCACGATATTTTGACGTCAGACGTCACCACACGTTTTTTTTCGTGTATATTTCTTTAAATAAATACAATATCAATTAATATAAGTATATTAAAATTAGATAATAACTATGTCTATTAATACGTTTCCATGGCAGTCAATTGAAAAACCTATATGAATAAAATTTTGTACGGGTATGGCTTGAACCCTGGAGAAGAACATGGGGTTTTATCGATTTCCTACGCAGTCGAAGCCGAGAGTATATTATATGAATCATCAGTACTTAATTTTAAATCTAAACTGATGTTCTGATGTGTATGTTGATATAAGTAGGTTTGATCCTAATTAAATACAATATTGTAATTCAAAATATTAATCAATATTAATAAATCTTAGAGATTTTAGTAGATTATATTTTTTTGTTGTTAAAATAACATTTAAAAAAACAAAGTGCTCTACAAATATGCAAATGAGTCCAAAAAACGAATTAATTAAAATCACACGTAGACCCACTGAAGCTGGTGAATAAATAAGAAACTTCAATGTTTTATTGCATTAATTTACAAAAAAAATACCCATGGATCCAATGGATTAAAGTGGAAACGGGTAAAATTGTATAAGCAAACTCCAACAAAATCCAATATTCAGAGTGTTATATTTATTTTAAATATTATTTCATGGATGTCAACAACATCAAGCTGAAATGCATTCAGTTTGCCAAGTTGTACTACTGCCTTAAATGTCGTAGCTGTTGCTAGATATTTAGTGCGATTACATTCTTATGGAAAAATGCAAATAGTCTAGCCAGCATTCATTTCTCCGACGTACATGTAGGCAAAATGCATACATCCTAAGCTCTGAAAACATTTACCCACACATAGGAACACGACTACACCACTGTGTGTAGTCATTTGGCTGTGGCCTTCTATAAGGTCCTTTCCCAGTCGGTCTGGCCTTACCTCTTAAATTGTTTGTAACGAATAAACTCCAGAACTATTGGACCGTTTGTAAAAAATATTTTACCATTAGAATGCTATATTAAGTAAATCACTGAGTTACATAAGCTAGATCTTTCTTTTTAATAGACAGCTAAAAAAAGCAAAAAAAAAGCATGACGCCGGAACAGGCCGCTCGTATATATCTTCATAATTAAATTTTTAAGGTTTCAAGGGTATATTTAATGTAGTCTGTACATAGAAGATATCTTTTTATTCCTACATAACATACAATCTTAAATGTATATTGTAGATAATAATCGCGTCACGAATATTTGACCTTGTAAGCAATTAATGTGCGAATTCAAACAAAAACAATCCGTCAATATATCGCTAGTTTGTTTGTATTCACATAATTATGTTTGTTACAAAAACGTGCTATATAATCTATCGTCAAAATATAATGATAAAGTCACGTGAACTTACACGTTAGTCACTCTATATTTAATGTGATACTATTTATAGGTCCCCAACACATCCCCACACATTATTTTTATGTTAACTAAACAACTGCTAAATCTAAAAAATATGCAGCAGTTTAAACATACAGCTGAGGACGTCGATGATGCAAATTAAAACGTATTTGTGATTGTTTACTCTTGATATAATAAATTTGTAACCTCGTAGCACCTCTACGCGATGTACGCTGTGGTTTATAGAAAATAATGATATAATAAAAACGTAATACAATTTATTTAGAGTGCAGAGTATTATGATATAACTTACCTAGATCTGGAATGGAGCTGGATGGTTCCTCGAAGGAAGGTGGCTTGTGGAGACGCGGCGGTGGTGGTGGTGGCGGTGGTGGCGGCGGCCGCATGCACTGGATCACGGAGTGCGTGGGCGTCATGCTGGGCGCCGTCAGCAGCACTGGCGCGCGGAACTCCTTGCCCGGAGGCGCAGGCAGCTCCAGCCTCCTCATACCAGGCATCATTTCTGCCGCCTCGTAGCCAGGGTCGATCAGCTCACGCTTAGGAGATAGCCTAGGATAGCACTGCATCGTTCCTTAAATACTGCTCAGTCACTAAGTCAAATATAAATTGTCCAACGAATAGTCTCGGAAAACTTAACGTACAACTACAAAACTATACAATTTTTCCACATAATTGTTAATAAATTCACAAGTAATACGGAAATCTTCTCATAGAGACATTAGCGCATTGTTTACGTCGGTGTAGTGCGAAGTTGAAGGGCAAGTGTTAGAGGGGCGCCGGTGTTGGAGCGCGTAATCGCGTATCGTGCGTGCGCGACGCGCCGCGGGACTCGCGAGACTCGTTCGCTCGCCGCGGCCAACTTTCTCTCACTGGCGTGGCGGGCGGTCGCAGCCGGACGAAAGTGAATCTGCAGCGGGCGCCCCGCGCCCTTGCCCGCCCTCAGGTGTCCCTGCACCGCCCGCCCAGCGCCGCCGCCACCGCGGCGCACTGAGTGCCGCTGCAACGCCCATCCGACATCAACTTTAACCTTAACTGTGACCTTTACAGGGAGTGCACTGCACTCACTAAACATAAACACCTTATTCAATTTACAAATAATTACAAAAACAACACCGTTAAATATAACCCAAAATTTGCTTTAATTAATGTCATCGTACTTATAGAATAAATATATTACCGCTGACTGTTTAATATAGAGACAATGCATATAAAGCACATTGCTGAAGGTTTTTCTTGAGGCAATACAAATTAATAAGTAGGTATGCATAATGGCCTTAAACTTGTGAGTAGTTACGCAAGTCAGAAGTAAACAAATATTTATTTATGCAACAATACCGTTATATAACAAGGTGAGGTTAATTTTTACATAATATAAAATAATTATAAAGGTTTTATTTAAATAATTATTTTTTTATTTATTTTCTTTCTTTCACATATTTGATTATATCTTACACAAGTACGAAACTTACACAAACCCCACAGTTTGTATTCAATCCCTACATGATGTTGCTGAAAATGATTTACAGTGCAGATCTAATCAGAATCACATTTTGTTCGCTTGATACCATAAACTATTTATATACATGTATATTTTATTCCTGTATTATATATTGTGGACATATACACCGGACTATTGACCTTTCTTTGTTTTGGACTCTAAGTCAAGGTTAAAATGTTCAAAATGGCGCCGACTTTACAGGGCGTTTTAATTTGAAACCAGGCAATGTGAAATATAGGAATACAAAACTACCCTGGATTTAAGAAGAATATATATAGTATTAAATGAATGCTACAGTTAGAATAAAATAATAAATATAACTATACGTGCCCAGTAGTGGGACATATACGGGTATTTGTCCCACAACTGGGCACGGATCTATTCTCCTTTATGAAAAGAGCTGAAAAAGGTTTAGGCCTTTATCCACACACGCTGGCCTAATGCGGGTAAGTAAAAACAGTTTTTTCATGAAAAATCATCAGTTTCATCGTTACATTTATTTGTTTTTTATTATATGGAGGCTAAGGTTAAACCGCTTGCAACCGCAATGCTTTACAAGCGGTTTATTGAAGCGGATAAGATATGGTATGAAGCTGAGCAAGGAAGAGACGTGCCGCCCTCGCACGTCGCTAAAACACATTCTTAGATCATATCCATAGTCGACATCCGTAGCGCCCGTCCTTAGCACGCATCATTCAATATATATATATACATATAAAACATAGCACCGTTGAACCACTTCCACTAGTGCCAAGCTATGCATATAAACGATCCTTATTGGTAGATTCATATTCTTAGCTACGCAGCTCAGAATACCTCTGTGGAAAAGCAGACTAAATGATCCTACAAAAAGTACCTAAGTCTGTAGATACATTCGAATTACAATAAATTTAAGAAAATGTTTCGAACTGCTCAAATTAGTTCTTGATTTAAAAATAATTACCTTTTTTGGATTTCTTTAAAGTCATTGGAGTCTAACTAAAGACGATTATATTAAACTGAAACAAATGAAATAAGCCTGGATCAAGAAGCTTGCACACTAGATGCGGGAGGCGGCGGACCGAGCTGCGAATTAGGAGAGCGTCCAGAAACGGACGGAAACAGGCTGATTGTTTCATTGATTGAAAGAGGAGTATTAAACCTCGATTATTAAACAAGTCTACCCTTTATGAAATTGATGCAGTTATGTTCATGTGCGTGGATACACGACTACCATGTCACAGAAAAACGTTATTGAAGTGAAAACTTATTTTAACACAGTACGCATATTTTAAGATGAGAAAAAATCTTTGAATTCGCGACACCGCGAACGCGTCTGGATAAATAAATAAAAAATTGCACTCCGGGAGTGCCGACAGAAGTGAAAACACTAGGCAAAACAGGTGTTATAAATTTTATAGCAATAAATGTTTTTTTTAATTTATCTAGACGCGTTCGCGGTCTGCTGTATGTACATACATATATCGCCTCTTTGCTTTAATAACGTGACAGTCGAAAATAGATTTTTCGGATATGTCAAGCTGCGTCTCGTAACGGTGTCGCGAATCCAAAGATTTTATCTCATCTAAAAATATGCGTACCATGCTAAAAGAAGTTTTCACTTTAAAAAAACATTTATTGCTAAAAAAATTATATCAACTGTTTTGTATAGTGTTTTCACTTCTGTCGGCACTCCTGGAGTGCATTTTTTTTTTAATAACTTTGATATTATCACTGACTGATTTATTTTTGGGTTAAGTATTGCAGACGTGCATTGACTATTTAGTAACTGCTTACCATAAGACTGGCTCACTTAAGTCCATATAAAAATCACATCCATACGATTTTCTTCATCCATAGTCATAAAGAAACTCTTGGAATGTTTTTATGCCTTACCATGACGTTCTTATAGCAATTTACTCTCCATTTCAATTTAAAATTTCCAAGATGTCAACTTTATTTAATAGCTTTAAAAATTAAGATCGAAAATAAATCGTTATAAGGGCATCATGGTATGGCCAATGAAATTAATTTGTGTTACCGATTCGTAAAGGAAATGTAAAGCCTGTATTTCCCGGAGTCTCTAGCCACTACCATAATTAAATACCTAGTAGAGTACATACAGTAAATAATTGGGTACCTTGAATATTCAAGAACATAACTACCAAATTAACATAGACTATATCTTAATTTTTAACCCGGTCAATGTGAATGTCGATAGATAACGAAATCCATTATCACTTCCGCGAACTAATAGAAGTGATACAGTTTGCTCGATCGATGTTCGAGGGACGCGCGAGCACGCTTGCTGATAACAACTTTACTGATAACCATCTAGTAGATAGCACACCGACTGGACAAAACTGTTATGTGCTTTATTCAACGGTTTTTTATCACCGATGTAAGATAATACACGATCTTTTTATCATACTTGTGACGTGCCTGATAGCATAGAAGCTGATGCAGCATACTGAGTAAATTTGTATAATTCATAAAATAGGTATGGTGAGTAAGTTAACATTACAAAATCATCACGCCTTTCTTTTTACCAGATTTAGTAGTTTACCTGTTTTCACACCGGAACACAACTATAGTATTTTTTTACATAGCATGGGTACTGGTGATATTCGACATTTGGAGATAAAGATCAATCAAAATTATAAAAGACTAAATTAAAACCTATCGATTGAATGCTCAAGGCTCTTGATCATTCAATTAGCCAATGGGTTGAAGATGCATTTAATAATCTTTATTCATCTTCATCGTCAAATGTGAAACGTCACAGTATCCTTGCTATGTGTAAAGTACTATACACCAGTTATTTGGCTGTGGTTTTTTGTAAGGTAGAGGCCCTTCCCCAGTCGGGCTTGCACGCTGGTATGGTGTTCTTCTCATATTTAACTAAATTTCGCCAAACTGGAGCAAACAAACTTATACAACTAGAACTAGTCATGAAGCATGCGAACAAGGACACCAGTTTACAGTATTTAAGAGACATGTGGAAACGTTAAAATTATCTTGAATTTAATACAGAATTCTGAAACATAAACATAAGAGAGCGGGGGCGGTTTAGGGGTAGTGGCATTAGGCGCGCGAGGTGAGTTAGTAGGGTGAGAGGGGAGGTGGTGCAGTCGCAGGGTGCGCCGAGGTCACTGCCACCGGCGGCTCACGGCCGGATTCAGCGTTCACGATTATTTTGGCGACAGACTCACTGAACTTTGGCTAGCCTCATGCATCATAAACATATTGACTTGACATTATAATTACATTTTGTATGGTATTATTATACGAGTATACCAGGGGTATTTATTTAAGATAATTTTTACGTCTGCTTTGGAATGTTTAATAATAATATTTATATTTTAATGACTGAAAATAATTATTTAAAATTTGCGAACGTATTATATTTTACGATTTAGGAAATCTTCTTCTAATTCGTTTCGCTCTTGGCAGAGCGGTCGTGGTCACGATGATTGTTTAATGTGGAAGAGGCTGATGTAGCTCGCCTTACGATGCCTCGCCAATTATTCCTGTGGGTGGACAGTCTGGTGCACTCATGAACAGAAATCCCTATCGACGACCTAATGAGATCTGTCCACCGCATTGGTGCTCTTCCGCGTGGTCTACTCCCGTTAACTTGACCCTGCACAACAAGACGCTCTATAGAGTTGTTGCTTCTCCTTGAGACATGGCCGAAGAACTTGAGGATACGGGACTGTACTAATGTTGATAGACGCTGTTCAATGCAGAGTTCTTGAAGTATGGAAGCGTTCGTGCAAAATTCCGTCCATTTTACTCCAAGCATTCTTCTCCAGCACCACATTTCTAGAGCGTCTATTTTCTTTTTTTCCAGTTCCCGTATTGTCCATGTCTCTGCTCCATATAGAAATATGGGGAATATAAGGGTTCTGACGAGCCTGATTTTAGTGGCTTTAGTTATGTCGCGATTCCTCCATATTTTTTGTAACTTGTCCATAGCGGTTCTAGTGATTGCCATGCGTCAAAATTTCATTTAGGAAATAGAAATAGGTCATTTAGGAAATAGAAGCCTTTAAATCCTACTAATATTATAAACGTGAAAGTTTGTAAGTATGGGTGGTTGATATTTGTTACTCTTTCACGTAAAACTACTGAACGGATCTGGATGAAATTTGGCATAGAACCGATATCCACGCGGGTGGAGCCGCGGGCAACAGCTTTCTTATATAAAAAGAGAAGCTGACTGACTCTCTGACTGACATATCAACGCAGGGCCCAAACTATGAGGAAAACTTGAAATTTTGCAAAGTGGTTCCTTTTATAACGTAGGGAAGCACTGAGAAAGGATTTTTGAAAATTCAACCCCTAAGGGGGTAAGACGGGGGTGCTAAGTTAGTATGAAACATTGCTGTTTTTTAAGTTATTCGAGTGAAATTCAGTATGAAGGTTCTTCATCAAAAGTCTTGAACCACGTATAAAATATTTTTTCGAAAATTATCCCTTAAAAGAGGGGTGAAAAGTTTTTTTGTTAGTAACGCTTTCACGACTAAATGGCTCAACGAATCTTAATGAAATTGGGCAGGGAAATAGATGGTATCCTGGGGAGGAAACTTCTTTTTATCGTGATAAATAACATCTACGCGGGCGGAGCCGCGGGCAACAACTAGTAAATAATAAAAATAAGTAGAACTGTTTTTTATTATTTATATCCCTAGCCCCGTGCCTACTTCCTTGGGCATTTTCGGTTTAATATACAGCCTATGACACTCACATATAACGTGTCTTCCTATTGGTAAAAGAATTCTCAAAATCGGTTCAGTAGATCCAACGATTACCCCTACAACCTAACAATACCTCTTTATAACACTAAGGATAGATTTAAAAGCTTAATGAATAACATACAAGACTTACTAAAAAATATTATTATATATCCTAAATGTATCTTTATATCTTGTTTCAATGGGTATTGAATAAGAATGAACCAAGGAATTTGTGAAATATTTACTTTCATTTGGTTTTTATTTTTCTGATAAATTAGTAAGTAGTTTATTTAACTTATTTTACAGTCTGATTATTAAGACAAAAATTAATACTTAGTTTCAAATTATAATGTACCATTATTATTATTATTTACAAATTATATTTATAATAACCTCACACAAGTTTTACTGCCTCCATTGCAACGGGTCATTATAATTATTTTACCGAAAAAAATTAAAATATGCTAAAGTGTGTTTTATCAATAGTTTTTATGGCTTAGTGTTGGGAGTGAAAGTTGGATAGCATGGAAGGGCACCAGGACACGGCGCAATAGGGTGCCAGTGAGGGTGGCGCGAAGGCGGGTGGAGGAGACAGTCGACCGCCGCGTCTGCGTCGCACGCATGCGCTGCAAGTAAGCATACGCAGCGGGTCGCGACTCGCACCACCCGAACAACTGCACTTACACCGATTAACTGCGTATTACTTTTTCAAATTTAATGGTATTAATAAAACTTTCATTTAGCCTAGCCTATAGGTGTGGGTATAAATTTGTTCTTTTTATTATTTGAATAATGACTTATTCAAATAATAAAAAGAACAAAATAGCGATAGGCCACCATAAAAAAACAAGAAAACTTTATAATACTTACTGAAAGTGGGATAGAAGGTAGAAGCCTCGCTTGTAAAAGAATCACTACTTTGTTCATTTGGACGTCTACTCACGGCTTATAAACATGTATTGTATCGGCCAGAAGCGCGAATTTCCGGAAAAAATATTTTAAGTATAGTAATAAAAGTATGTAAGTACATACACTGTCATAACTTAGCTTCATTCAAATTCAAATTCAAATTGTTTATTTGCCAGAATGTAGTACATACAACAGATGATAATAATTACAATATAGGTTCAGTACATTCTACCATAACAATGGTGTGCAAAAAGTCTTACATTATAATTTAACAACCTACAATACATACTAGGAAAATCTAAGTTATTTTATGGCATTACACAAATTTTATTAGATATTAAAATTAATTAAATTATGCCAACTTTGAACATTATTATGTATTAAATAATTGCATTATATTTTATATTTAAATGTCATATAATCATTGAGGTTGTAAAAGCAATTATCTAGAAGCCATTTCGTTAATTTGAGCTTAAACATTGTCAAGGGATGGTCTTTAAATGTTATAAATAGTAAAAATTAATAGCAGTAATATAAGAATTTCTTTTAAAGATTTGTAAATGACATTGGGGTTGATACAATTTATACTTATTTCTAGGGATAACATCTCTTTTTGATACTTGTGATTGAAGTTCAAAGTATTTCGAATGTTCTCTAACAAATATACAGACTCCCTTTATATACATGCAGGTTAGTGGCAAAATGTGTAATTTTTTAAAAATGGGTTTGCAGCTATCCATAAACCATGCCCCGACAATGGCTCTTACGCATTTTTTTTTTGTACTCTAAATACTTTTTCAAATTCCACTGAATTTCCCCACAACAGAAGACCGTATTCAAGAACAGAAGAAACATATCCGTGGTATGCACTAAGTGCTGCCTCTGTTGATACTATCGTCCGAAGCTTTTTGATAACATATACAAATTTATTAAGTTTGTCACAGATATATTCAATATGCATCTTCCAACAAAAAATTTATCCAGCATAATACCCAAAAACTTTGCCGTATCGAATTCTTTAATGTTTATATCATTATAAGCTACATTTAAACCCATTCGACTACGCTTGTATGTTTGGAATTGAACCAGTTTTGTTTTTTCTAAGTTGATATTGAGATGAAGCCAACCAATAACATTACGCAGTGCATTATTTATTTCTTGCTCATAGGTATTTATATTTACGCATTTTATGATGAGAGTTGTATCATCTCATTAAATAACACGACACCAATCGTGTGTCTAAATATGTTAGCTGAAATGAGAATAGCGCTCATTTCAGCTAACATACTTACCAATAGACACATAACCCAGAAAGAAGACTCAATGAATACAAAATTCTCTTCCAAAAACCACTGGTGGAGCTTCAAGATATTCAAGAATAGTAAAACAGTAGCATGTTATTATGACAATATTGTCTTCCTGACCGAATTTCGGTCACGGCTGGCAATCTCGACGAAGACTAGCCATCGCTACATCAGCGCGGCAGATAATATAGTGCGCAAGCCACAAGTATGTGCGCAAACACAGGTGCACTTTTAATTTCCTTACTCTGCACGGTTGGTTCAGTTCTTAAGTGGTTACCTCTACATTTACAATAAAATTGTGGGGTCCATAAATGGTTGTCCTGAGTCTGGGTGTACTTTGAGTCAGTTAATTGTATATTTGTAAGACTACACAACCGACACAGGGCTTGTTCTCCTTGCGGGCGGTTTCTTATTAAGAATAAAGAAAACCGGACCGGACCAACGTCTTAATAACAATCCATGGAGGTATGTCTCACTGCTGCATTATTCTATCTAAGATAGCTGGGGCGTTAAGGCTCGCTGGCCTAATGCGGGTTGGTTGGAACGAGAGTGTAAACACCGCCAATTTTAAAACTTCGGACAGGTATTGTGCATTTCTTGACAGAATATCCCAATTATTTGACCGAACCTGGGAATCGTACCCGGAACCTGATGATCAAACGAAAACGTTGATTTTTGTAGTATTCAAAACTTCTTAATTGTCTTAATAACTTTTATACGTTACTTTTAACAAACCTAACACGATTGGGGTATCTTGTTTCATTGACAAGTTAGCATACAAGATATCTTTTATTTGGCTAATCCACTCATTTCCTCTATGTTATAGGTACGCAAATTACTGTTTTTATATTGTAAGGTCAACATATCTTAATCTTTGAAAAAAATATATCCTGTTAAAAATTTGCCAAGTTAAATCTTTAGTCCCAATTTATGTATCTATTATTAGATGGAAGGTCATCTTTCGCTGCGTTTTGGTCGCTGCTCGCACCATGCAAGCAAGTTCAACTGAAGAAGTACTTCCACCTTTCAGAAGATTACAGTCAAATAACTACACGGTGCTTTTAAGTTAGTAAAGTTGGCATCGCTGGAATATTGCTCCTGGTAGTGCAACCATCCATAGGCTACGGTAACGACTTACCACCAGGCTTGCCGCACATCTGTTCGTCATTGTAGTAGTATATTAGGCCAGTTTTAATCCTTATGCCATTTTTATCTTTCAAGATTTAGATTTAATTGTTACATAATATTTTTATTTGTAAGTGGTAGTAGCTGAGTGGGAAAGTAACCGACTTATCACACATGAGGTGTGAGTTCGATCCCGATCGGTAGTAGCAATGTGAATTCACTCTGTGGAATTTATACATACCTACTATTCATCTGCAAACGGTGAAGGAAAACATTATGAGAAAACTCACATATCTCAGCAGAATTTCTGAAGCTATGTCTTATCCACCAACCTTGACCTCGACCTTGTGTGGATTAACTAAACTCTTTAGTATCTTCATAGAGTACATGAGACCCGCCCCCAGCAATGGGACATCCATCCATCTCAGCCGTAAGATGTCCACTGCTGGACATAGGCCTCCCACAAGGTTTTCAACACCATTCGGTCCAGAGCTGACCTTGTCCATCGGTTGCAATGGGACATATATGTGTTTAATATTAAATACCATTGAATCGATATACAATATGCATAACGTCGGTGTAAATGCAGCCAGAAGCGGCAGCCGCCACCCGTCGGGGTCTATAGCGATCGATATGCAACGTCGGGACTCGGGACATGAATTTCTCCTCCCAGACAGAAACACCATTGCACTAATTTATTTGATTCCACTGCATATATATTCATAGCTGGCGGCCCGCCCCAAATTCGCCCTGGTTCAAAACAATTTTTAACTAGAATTCCCAAAATACCCATAATATTAGTGATCATGCTCACATAAGAAACTTTTGTGTAAAATTTCAAGTTTGTTCGCCTCACGTCGATGAATCAATCACTCAGTCAGGGCAAATAATTATATAGTAATATGTATAGATTTAATATTTTGAGTCCACAGATGGTTCAATGAGTTTAAGTCAAGTCAAAGTAAAACTTGTGTCACCCACAAATAAAATTGTTTTGTTTGCTAAAGTTGTCTTAAAGTTTAAAAAAATTATAATAAGCAGTTACTAATACATAATATATTGTAACATCTATTTTTGTAAAAAAAAAACAGTATATAGATAATTTTAAAAGAAAAAAAAACCGTCTTCAATACGGCAATTTCCTAAATAAATCCCAAGTCTAAAGTATTTGAACAAGATGAATTTCTCACACATACTATAACCTCACTTTTCCTACCTTAAGGACGGTTTTTAACCGACTTCAAAAACGAAGAGGTTATCAATTCGTGTGTCTTTTTTATGTTAGTTACTGCAGAACATCGTTATTTATAGACTGATTTGAAAAAATCTTTTTTTGTATGAGACTACATACCTCCAGTTTGGTCCCATTTTTATAAAAAAAACAAAGTTCTGATGATGGGATCCATGAGGAATTGAGAGCTGCTCAAATCATACATGCATAGCAATTTCAATATATTTTACAACAAATCAAACATTTGCATTCAGAAAGTATAATTTGGTGAAGTAAAACTGATGAAGAAGACCACAGATGGCCACCTGAACTTCTCAATTATAAGTATTTCACGGATGGCGATTACATAAGTTTTAACAAAGGTTGTTAATCAACTATTACTAAGCAAATGCAATGCAGTAGCGTAATACCCTATGTACGCGATACTACGGCCATACTCGTCAGAATAAACACAACATCACATCATGCGGTCTTCTTTACGGTGCGGTAGTTGTATTGCCCCAGTCCAGCTAAACCACGCTGTGTCTTACTTCTTTAACATACAAGTATGTATGTCAAGCACTGAAACGATTGTTTGTTTAGTTTAGTCTCACAGTGAAATATAGACACATATTATATTGTACTATTTCTACAAAATTGTGTTTACGATTACATCTTGAGATGTAGCCTTTATTTACAAACCTAACAACTATCATATATCATTATTAATACATCTATATATACAATATAACTATATTTACACTTATTAAAAAAAATCTAGTGATTGACTGTAGAACATAAAATACAATTTTATAAATTTTATTCATTTATATCAGTTAGTTAATACAATTGTTAATATATTATCATATATGCTTCTACTTGTAACAATATATTATAGAATTATGTTGTTCAGTGTGAAAGTTATTTTTGGTAGATCAGTTCATATAATTTAATAATGCTCGTGAGCCTTGAAGAGTGCATCGGCATCGGAGGAATGCCCTCGTGAGGATAGCTCAATGTCAGGCTTTAGGTGGCAGTCGTCGCCCTCGCATTCACTACCCCCGACCGCGGCCGTCGCACTCCGCCCTGTGCACCTTCACTACCTTTAACATATTAATACAACTTTGTAAATAAACAATCATTTCTCTTACATTTTGCAAAATATGTATAGTACACTTCTTTTTCGTGTCGCTGGTACATGTTGACATGTACCAGCAGTTAAATACTTGAGTATTTAAATTATCAAGCCCAGAATTTTGCCACCTCTTGGGTAGTAATGGGTACAAACTACTTATTCATGTAATAACAGGCGAATCTTTGCCTTATAACATGCCATACATTCGACGACCATTTGGAAACACAGTGTAGGTACAAATGTAAGAGAACCAGCAAATAGTGCAAAGACTACACTGCTTAATCCAAATTAATACATTTATAAATTTACCTACTAGATTATGACCATGTATGCGAACAATAGCTTAATTCAGAAAAAGGGCACAATATCTAAGTAATAAATGACGAAGATACATTCACCTAAATACAATTTCAAAAGGTGACTTTGACACTCCTAAATATATGATTTTTTAAATGGGTTTGGTTCAACAACAATCTAAGAAATCTTAAACAAACAACACATAATAACTACTATGTTTGCTAAATTGATCTGCCAAAACATTGCTACGCAGGGCTACGCTATGAAACTGAAATTTCCGCGCATTTGTCATTGCCGCGCCTGATACGCTACAATGCAATTTTCATAGTTTTTCTTTCTTCTTTATTTGACGCAACGGCACCGATCATTCAGAATGTACTCCCCAAAACTCAAACTCAAAATTCATTTATTCATATAGGTTACAAAGTAATACTTATGAAGGTCATAAATTATGAATAAGCCAGAAAGATGATGTCAGCTAAATTTTCCTACGGCTAGTTCGCTGACGTGAAGCTTTGAGAAGAACTAGCAAGAAACTCAGGACACTCTTTTTAATCGCCAGAATATTACAATATTTTGTAAAATACAAATATGGTAGCATGCAAGCTGATGCAGTCAAAATACGACACTTACTTTATTGATAAAAAGCTAATCGTAGTTCGAGAGAAAAAAAACCTCAGCCCGTCATTCCACAACCACAGGTTGTTTAGAGTTATTTAGGCATCTAACTAAATATAGTGTTTGTGTCGTCACGCCTCGGTAAATGTAACATTCATAAATTTAATTTACCACTAAGTATATCGATGGAAAAGCATCTTATGAACAATCGATGTAAAAATAAGGATTACTATGTCATCATTAGAAGTCTTTGTTGTCTGTGTATTGCTTAAAACGATGAACCTATTTCAAATTTGTTTATTAGCTCATTTATGCAGTATAGTTGTTAGCCATGTTTATATGGTTTGGTCATTTTAAATTTATAAGATTTAGGTGTTGGGTCGTAGGCATTTAAAAAAATAATTTGGAGTCTTTAAAGTTCTGTTATAGGGTTTTTATCAACAAAAATCATAACGTAGGTAAACCGTATTTTTTCAAGTACCTACTTACTTTTTTTTTAATAACTTGCTGCTTAGTAAGCAAGCAACATAGGGTGATTGAAAGAAGGGAGGTTTATGGGTGGTAAGGGGACAAGTTTGAGTGTGGAGGCCGAAGTATTCGCTGTCGTTGACATGGGCCGAGGACACGCGACCCAAGGTCGCTCGTTCTAAAACACCGGGCCCTCAGTATTTAAGCTCTAACAAAAGTTTTAACCATTTAGCAGAAAGGATGCAACCGCGCGTAAAATTTTGTAAGCTGAGTTAAACTTATGGATGTTAAACGAATATGGATGTTGCATAAAGTATTCAAGCGTAAACTACTGTACTACTTAGGTGGTAAACAAGATACTATTCGCCTGGTGGTAAGCAGTTACCAAAGCCTTATCGTAGTCTTCAATACCTGGAGCATTATACTCGCGTGTTACTGACCCAAAAGTTTATACCACCAGAGTTTAGAACTGTCCTTGGGAAATGGGACTATCCTTGGGAAATGGGACTATCCTTGGGAAAACTTTTCTTAAAAAACGAGCACTTGAGACATGTACTGACGCATAGGTACGTTACTACACCACTGTATGTACCTAGTTATTTGTGTGTGACCTTCTGTAAGGTGAAGGTCGTTCCTCAGTAAGGCGTTTGTATGGTGTCTTACCTCTCTTCTTGGTCTCTAGTACCATTCCAACAATCCTAAAGGTGTGTCTAAACATAAAGCAGCAATAGCGCGTGACTGACGCGCTGTCATTGTACGTCTGTCGCGCGCGAACACCTTTGTTAGCGCCGCGTGTTGGTGCCCCGCTCTTGCCGCTTAATATTTGGACACACCTTTATAACGCCAATAAAAATATACATGACATAGATATACTTGCCTTTGTTAAAAATATAACCTTCACCTTATCCTTACATTATCACATAATACATTTTATCTTTTTAGGAATCATGAAAATGGTATGTATTATCAAATAAATTACGAACAAAGCGATACTGCGACCTAGTATTTTGTTTAGCACGTGTAGATATATCTATATAGATCTACATATCAATAATTTATTGTATGACGACATATTTTATTTATACTAATGTTATAAGCACCTTGGAAAGTTGCAAAAAAACCATACAAACGAGCGAGTCCAACTTTTTTTTCTGTTCTTTTCTTTTTTTAGGGGTTTTAAGGTTGAGGTTCTTACCCAGTCGGTCTTGTTTGCTAGTATGGTGTCCTACCTCTATAAAAATTAAAGTGCGATGGGACTGCAATCCGTCACTACTAGAAAAAGATCCGACATAGAACCAACGGATTTACGTGCTTTCCGAGGCACGAGGCAGTTTAAATTACCACCTCTTCAAGGTCTTTTCGGACGTCTATTGTGAACTTCTTGAGAGAAAACCCAATATTTATTTTCGACCTGACCTGAGAATCAAACCCTTCAGATCAGAAGTCGCACTCAACGACCACTAGACCAACGAGACAGTTAAGAGCTAGTGTCTAGAAGTGGCTAAAAGCTAAAATGAATAACATACAATTATTATCTGTCAAATGAAGCCTATATTAAATTGCTAGTAGTAGATATATCTACGTACTAAGAACAATCAATACAGCTGTATTAAACACAGCTCGGCATATAACAATGGTCAATAAACAATGAACGAGACATTGTGAAGGTCCTTACACTACAGGTTCAAGGCTCTGTGGCCATAACTTATATACTATCGTTATCAATGTCCTCGCAAGTACGTCAACACTGCCTACATTAACTTATTTATATAACCAACTTATAATACTAACTTTACTCATGCTTATTATCGATGGTGTTATTGATCTTTTATACTTTTACACACCTTATTGAAATCTAATATTTTAAAACTATTATACTATTTTTTTTTTTATTTGACAACTTTTATATGTAGCTAGTTTTTTGTTAAATTCTTGAAGAATTAGCATTTTAGGTTTAAAAGAAGTGTTTACTTTTCTGTGCTAAAATTGTCCTTTCTCTCTATTCAAATTTTTTAGATCGATAAGAAGAGAAGAGCTAATCTAAGCTTAGAATGGCTATATACGGACCATAAAAATGGGCATACTAAGCTACTTAACTCTCACGTAATCAAGTACACATGATATACGTACAGGTCAGGTAGATACCGAGACGATCCCATAAGTGTTCCGTTAAAACAAAGAAAAGTTGCAAAGATAAGCAAAATGATTCTAGGTTAATAACTAAATCACACAAGTAATGCATGCTCACAATGATTATACCTATCAATAATTATACGTATATATAGGTATCTAATCAAGTTCATCGACCTCACAAAAACATGTTTACTTTCTTATTTCAGGTCAATAGCAATTTCTAGAATAGAGGGGGCTGCAGTAGTCTGGAAGCCCCCACAAGGGTGGAAGGAGGGTTACGGCGCATCGTACGAAAGGGCAACTGCAGATAACGCAGGCAGGGCCCAGACAGTCAACGTCCCGATGCATTCCCGCGCCCGCGCTCCCCGCTCCCGCACGTCGCTCCCACTCCAACGGGAACCCGTATCCGGCGCGCCACAGCCACGCACCACGGTTTTTGCAACGCTCCCATCGCGCATCGGCCGCTCTCGACTCGGCGCAGTTCGTTGAGCTAATGAAAACGATTACGCTCTCGCATACTTGAGACAATCAAACTCACTGACCCTATAATTTTTAGTTGTTGCAGCTGATTTATAGATACGTAAGACGAATAAATGTACCTAAATTAAGTTGCCCCCGCATCTGTCTGTGTAGATATAAGTACAAAGGCGTTGAAACTATTTAATGGATTTTAGTGTGTTTTTTATACCATCCTTTCGGCATGCAATTTTTCGGGCAATTGCCAGTCTGAATAGAAAAGCTTTTGTATCTCAGACATGTATGTCACAGCTCCCAGCTGCGGCGCAGTAAATACCTATTTACGACTGAATAAAGACAAATAACGAGCTTGGGACTTGTCAAAGTTTATGAAATTAAACTAAAATTGTATTCAATTAAAGGTAAGTTATCTACAATAAATACACAATCATTAGAATATGCTGCTCGATTACTTACTTTTTTATATGTTTAAAACTAAATAGGCGCAACAATTGAAAACAAATTAAATAGCTTGAAAAGGTTACAAGCAGTTCTGTACCGTTCTTACTCGTATTTTAGCATTAAGTATTTTGATCTGCAAACTATCAAAGCTATTATTACTATATTTATGTATTTACATCTTTTTTTTTTCTTTTTCTGGCAATTATTGTTTACATGGATTGTTATTCGTATTAAAAGCTTAGTCCAATAAAATATATTTCCCCTTATGAAAATGACACCAGCTATATCACTTCAAAGTTGTTATTAAACACATTAAACACAAAAATGTAAAGTTTTTAAAGTAAATTAAGCTCAGATTCAGTGGAATTCCCACTATTGATCAAGACACGTCATGTCTTATCCCTAGAGAAAAACAGGGTGGAACATCCTACTTCTTCGAAATAACATTATTACTTACATTGTTTCCATAACAGAAACAATTCCCTTTTGCCTTATCTATGATGACTTACATACACATAAGATTATGAATATAGAGAAAACATAATTTAAAAAAAAGGACTTTGCTGCTATATGGACAATATGGGGAAATATATAATATACAAAGACTAAATTAATACTAACTTAAAATTCATTTAAAATAGTAAGATTTCAACATTATTACATAGCTTTAAGGTTACCAAATTGAGATCGGCAATAAATTGCTATAAGGACTTCATGGTACGGTAACAGCCCCTCTAGACAAGTGCCATTTACGGTAGTCGAATCGAATAGAATATCTAATAGAAAGTGAATGTATGGGATTTGACGTAAGTGTACATTTTTAAGTCGTAAACATAATTATGTTATGTTTCTATGATATACAAATTCGATTACCGTTTATGCGACTTATCTAGAGAGGGGCTGATCTATCAACGTGAACACCATTTAAAAGACCAACCAAGTTTTGTTTTTATGTAAGTAAGCAAGACATTCAAAACTACTCAGTCCGGACACATTAGATTAGATGAATTCACGACTTTCACACACCGCAATCATGAGCCACTGTGACCGCAGGGCCGGAACCTATAGTCCCCATCACGTACAGCTAGGCTCTGTCCTGGCTTAAGGATTGGACAACACAACTGCACAAGGAGGAAAGGAATAACAATGGAAGTTGTAGATAAACCAAGGAAGCGGTACCATCCGCCACCTGGAAACTCACGCGTAACCTCCTCACGCAAAACAGGTCATACCTCAGGATAATAGTGGGCGTCCTTACAGGACGCTGCCCACTCAACAGACACTTTCACAAACTAGGCCTAACCGACAGTCCACTATGCAGAAGCTGCTTGAAAACAGAAGAAACATCCGCCCACGTCCTTCTGGAATGTAGGAGCGTAGAAGATCATAGGGTACGAACTCTCAGGAAACCGGGCACTCTACCGGAGGCCTGCAGCGACTTCGGACGCCTGCTGGCCTTTAGGAAGAACTTAGGGTGGATGGAATAACCATAAGGAACTTCACGTATAAAGGCCCACTTGAGCGGTCAGGTGCGGAAAATGCTCCGTATAACTAACTAACACCGCAATCATAGCAATTAGAGCGTACATACGGAAGCCTTCTTTTTAAAGCAAAATGTCAAGGAGTCACATGGTAAATAATGCATGATCCAATGCGATAGTTTAAAATTAAAGAAGAAGTGAGGTTGAAATGCGTTCTATTTAGTAATCTGTGATTCTGACTTGTGACCGCAAGGTGAACAATTCTGACATTTTAAGACAAATTCTGTTGTATTGCGATTATTTATGTAGGTACTTATTTAGCAAAATGAAAATATACTTTTATAACGCAACGCGACCCTGGCGTATTATTTATCTATGATGAAAATCTAACAACAATTTGATGCCGACTCAAAAATTTGGCTTTGTGATACCCCCTGGGATAGAAAAATCTATTTGAAAACGCACCCCTAAATGAGCACATATGTTATATGTACATACAGGCGAATATGGAAGTCGGTTAAATAGACAACTACATCACTGTATAGTTATTTATATGCGCTCTTCTTTCTCTCTTAGAGATCCTTCCTTAGTCGGGCTTGTTTGTTGCTCGTATGCCTTTTAGTATAAAGCCTATTTCATTGTAATGGTTCTTAGCTATGTTTATAGAAATCGGTCCAGCCGTTATGGTCTTTTTTATCTATTGCAAAAGGCATTTAAGGCTGCATGTGTTGGAGGATATTTTTATTAAAATTTTACAATAAAAAAGTATTTTCCGCAGTTAAATAATTTATAGCAGTTTATTCCTTTTAGTAGAGAGGCCAATTGTAAAAAAGTCGCTTATTTACGATTTTCGTAGGACTGAAAAGGTTTATAGAGACAAGTGGTATCGTTAGAATCGGCATGGTCTGCTGATACTCAAACTGCTTGTTGTCGCTTTCTAAAGTGGTGGAGGGGGTAGCTATGACGTCATTTGTGACGTCACTCCTGGTTTTAGATTTTGTCAATTATTGCGGTAACTATTCATCCGATTTAAACAATATGGGTATCAAATGACAGGTAATTAAATTTCTAACAAAACATGCTAAGCAACTTTTATTGTAGGTATTATATTTTTAAAGATATTTTAAAAAATGTAACTTTTTTGCCGTTTTTTTTCTGAACACGAAATGTTTGGTGCGCAATATACCTCATTAATATAAATATTAAACCAACACTTGGGTAGTAAAAAAATAGCTACATTATCGTAGTATACAAAAAACTTTTAATTTTGTAAATTGCTGTAAAAACAACAAAATTATGACGAAATTAAACGCCGCCATGCCGGGCCCAAAGACGCGTGCCGGCGCGTTGTTTCAGCGTCAGTCGCTTACAAGCGATGATTTTATTGATACGTACGTACATGCATTTGTCTAATCATTGCCATGTGTTAATGTAAATTTCAGTAATTCATGGATTTATGCAGTGAAGTTAGTTGATTTTATTCTTTTTATTAAAAATCTGCATTACAGACAAATAACGATAACCCTGGGAGAACAATTTGTAGATATGGTTAAGAAGCGAAATGGGTCTAGTTTTTTTTATAACGGTGTGGTTTTTAAAGAAAAGAACCACCACTCTTCTGGTCCATTTTTAATACAACTACGGTAACAAACAAGCGTAAGGTAAGCAGTTATCGTAGCATAAAGGCGCTTGCAATGCGAAAGGTATCACTAGCGTGTTGCTGACCCAAAATTAAGCACGGTTTCATAATGCAATTTCCCTGGCATAGGAAAACGTTCGTTAAAACGATAGTATAGTAGACGAAACGATAGGAACACAACTACACGGCTGTGTGTAGTTGTGTTCCTTATTTAGTTATGGTCTTCTGTAAGGTATAGGTCCTTCCCTAGTTGGGCTTGCTCACTAGTATGATGCTCTACTCCTCTTATCCATATCTTCCATACTTTAGACAAGGTTTATTCGACGATTACGGAATTAAAAACCTTCTGAAAGACTTGAAATACCGGTTTCTCATTTTGAGCTAAACCTTCATTAATTGAGAGATTGAGCTTAGATATTTTTTCTAAAAGCTTTACTACAACCACTTAAACTGCCAACCCGTTATTTGAAGGTTGAGGAGGTTGATCACAGTGTCGCTCAGTTTCTTACGGATCATGGTAACTATCAGAGCAAGTTATACTCATTTAAGATTCGCCGAACTGTCAATGCTCACCACCTGGCACCGATCAGAAGCAGACTGCTCATCACATACTCTGGGAGTGTAGTCTTTGGCATAATGATCGTACGTATGTTGAACAGCTTACATGTATCATCTGGAGTGGCCTACTATGGGGATTTAGTCTCATCTGAAGGGAATTTCCGTGCATTTAAACGTTTCTGCCATACATATTATAGCAATCAAACTTAGCTCCCATAGGTCCCGTAGTTTAAGTTCCTCCTCCGTGGAGGGAAGTGGAAACTTTTCTTTCTAACTCCTCCTATTTACTTACGAATTTAATCGACTCGGTGTATCAGTTGGTTACTCCGTTTGTTATCCTTACCAGAGCTGAACATTTACAACACGTAGGTACCTAGACTTCATCAACCGACTTTTTTAAGGTCTAGTTAATATTTAGTGTGACTCTTACCCCATTGATAACAGATACATCACCATAATATTTGCTTGTTCAATGACAGGATAAAGTCGCTTGTGGCTTCGAATCATTCAATAAAGGCTTTTTCATTCAATTCAAAAAATTTCCATAAAGTCTGCTAATCTTTGTCTCCTACATATTATCAATTTGTGAATAATCAATTATTCGCGGTAGTTTAGGTTAAGTTACTTTCATTTTAATAACTATTCATATAATAAAATTGTGTTGTATAGTTATGCCAATATATTGAATTCGTCATCGTGAATTCAGTGAATACCAGTTTGTGTTTAGCACAAGATACGCTACCCTAGTCGACACATTTTCGATGGTCTTGGCGTTACTTGTTTATTTATATTACTAAAGAGCATACGGATCCCGCCTGATGGTAAGGAGTTGTTTATGATGGACTTGTGGACGATAAACCCGATATCACCTAGGGACAGTTGTCCTCCCGGTAGTAGAACAAGATTCAAGTAGTATCGAGTCCTGCTCAAGGACTTCAGATAGTCCAACTATATTTAAATCTAGTTTTTCTCCCAACTCAATCTTTTTTTTCAGATCACACCGTGCGTGCATTGTATATCACTAGGGCCAGTCCTTGTTGGGGATGGTAGCCGGTTCTCCGTCGAGGATTTTTAATGTTCCCTGCCCCACCGTACCCTTGATCACTACCGTAGCTAGGATTAGCGGGGCTATCGGTGACTAGAGGCCGTGGTAGTGTTGTGTCTGTCGTTAACGGGGTTTCGCGAATAATCATCATGCCTGAAATGTAGATTGATGACCGCATTTTGATCTTAGATAATATAGTTGAAGATGGCGCTGCTGCCCCCCATACCTATAGAGCATCATGTTCCTTCCCCTTTTGCGAAACCCTCGAGATGATTAGGAATGGTGGTATTCTAACACGCCGGCACCGCGAAGCTAGTATGTTATGTACAAATGATAGTTGTTAATTTTGTAATAAAATAAATGTTGAGCTAAAGGACCGAAAAGGCTCAATAAGTAAAAAGAAAACAGATGACAATTGGTTGCGGTAACTGAAAAACAAAATTCACATCGCGACATTCGTGTTATTGGTTTAATTAAAACACTCATGACGTATAGTGGCAAACACAGAAAGACCACATAGCGAAGTTCATAGGTATATTATCTTGAATATTATGGTATATGACCACAACGCGATATGGCAATATAGAAAACCTATATGTCTTATAGTCGATGCAACCTTTTCACGACAGAGTTAGAGCGTAAATGCACACACAATTATTTTTGTCGCTCAATGAGCGTTTTCGGTCTATATGCGTTAAATATGTTAGTACATACCTAAATGATTTAAATACATATTTTAGCATTTTTGCTATAAGCTCTTTTTACAACACTTGCATGGATTTTATTATTATCTTTGCACAATCTAAGATTGACTGGTAGAAAATGTTATTGACATTAAGTTTACCTATGTAGGTACCTGTGTTGTTTTTTAATACATAAAATAAAATCAACTAATTTTCAATACATAAATCCATGAATTACTGAAATTTACATTAACATAGGCAATGATTTGGCAAATGTACGTAAGTACGTATCATCAGAATCATCGCTTGTAAGCGTCTGACGCTGAAACAACTCGCCGGCTCGCGTCTTTGGGCTGGGCATGGCGGCGTTTAATTTCGTCATAATTTTGTTGTTTTTAAAGCAATTTGCAAAATTCAAAGTTTATTGTATACTTCGATAATATAGCTATTTTTTTTACTGTCCAAGTGTTGGTCTAATATTTATATTAATTAGGTTTATTGCGCACCAAACACTTTATGTTCAGAAAAAAATCGGCATTTTTGCCGTTTTTTATAAAATTTCTTTAAAAATATAATACCTACAATAAAAGTTGCTTTGGCATGTTAGAAATTTAATTACCTGTCATTTGATACCCATATTGTTTTAATCCAATGAATAGTTACCGCAATAATCGTCAAAATCTAAAACCAGGAGTGACGTCACAAATGACGTCATAGCTACCCCCTCCACCACTTTAGAAAGCGACAACAAGCAGTTTGAGTATCAGCAGACCATGCCGATTCCAACGATACCACTTGTCGCTATAAACCTTTTCAGTCCTACGAAAACTTTTTTTTAATGCATAGGCCTCTCTACTATTTTAGGCCTACAGGAGAATTTAGTGGGAGTACCACCCCTAAGCCGCTTAGGGGTAAAGGTCGCTTAGACTAAGCGAGCCTTACACATATAGTTTGACCGTATATGACTCAGCTGTGTAGTCGATTTGGTTTCAATTTATTAATGAAATAAGCAGCGTTATATGAAAACTATAATAACGTAGAACCTTGTCATAGAATATCGAGCTACTTCAACGCTCCGCTTAGGTACAAACTTTTGTATTGTAATCTGAGTTTCAACGTATTATACCACTAAAACGTTGATTGTGTAGGTAGGTACTCAGTACGATCTATAACAATTACGTGACTTGTCGTTATCGGCCTTGAACTCTGTAAGTTGACTGACAAGGTCACGAAGGAGCTAAACAATGTTGGTTATTACAGATCCATTAATTAAAGGCAACTCCTTTCATTAAGCGATCTAAACACAAAATTATAAAGATACTGACAGGTCTCCTTGCAGTTTTCCTTATTTTTTTATATAGGTGGCAAACAAGCATACTGCCGATCCCAGGGTAACACAAACAAAATTCCTGGTGTCACACAAACATTCAAAAGCTTGTACTTTTTAGGTTCGCAACGCGTGACTCATTGCGCGACAACGCGCGATGCCTCATGATATTGCAAGCTTATACATATAAGCTAAGATAACTGCTTACCATCAGAGGCCATACTAGGTATTTCTCCCGACTGACTGACGACGCGCTGGTTCATCAACGCAGAGCCTTAACCAATTTTTTTTTTTTGCACAAAGGTGCCTTAAATGACGTAAGTGAGCACGAAGAGAGCGTTTCTGTAAGTTTCACCCCTAAGGAGTTCAAATAAGGGAGGAACGAATGTATGGAAGTCCGCCATTTTGAATGTTAAAAGCACGATATTTTCTAACTAACTGATCTGCTTTTTAAAAATATTACCCCTAAGGTGATTTTTATTTTTTATTTAACCCCAAAAAAATGTTCAACCTGGGAAAATCCGGGGCCACCAGATAAAAATAAAATTGTCAGATCGAAGAGAAATAAGGACGTCATGGTCACTTGTACCATGAAGCCAACCTTAATACAATAAAGCCTTGAATCAAGCGTCCTAGAAAAAGTAGGTTGGAATGGCCAGGTATGACAAATGGAAAGTGAGTTATTGTGCTAGTATAATATTGTGTGGAGTACATAAAAATAACTTTTTATATGAGCAAGGTCAGTTAGCAAGCTTATGGATAACCTGATAATGAGAGATGTATATGAATATGAACGAGCAAGACCTCCACCTTACAAAAGACCACAACCAAATACCACACACACACACACAATACACAACTACACTACACAGCAGTGTAGTTGTGTTCCTTTGCATTGAAATCTCTAGTGTTTGTGGAAAAAAAACATTTTTGAAGTTGGATATTTGGTATAGAAATAATGTGTTATTTTTAGATCCAAATATGTAAAAGGCAACGTGTAACTGATGCTTATAGTATGGCAATGCTGTGGACGCTTGTAATGCCAGAAGCGAGTGTTTCCGAAAGAACATCTTGTAACACCAGAGTTTTTTGTTATGGATAAGCCGGGGATAAGAAAATGTAGAGACCTATACTCGCGCACAGGAGCACACAAAACACACTATGTGTAGTTATTTGGTTGTGCTTCTATGGTGGAGCCGGAGGTCCTGTCCATGAGACAGCTCGCTAGTATAGTGTTTCTTAGAAGATTCATTTAATAGATTAGTATTTCATGTATAAGGGTTGGTCCATCGTATTATCAGTATCTTTATAGGAACAGAACAAAGAAAGCTTATCCTTAAATTAGCTTTCTTTGTTAATTAAATAAATATATATTTCATAATAGATTTCGCCCGCGCGTATAATCCCATGGAAACAGTGATTCAGTGATCTATATCTATGCCAAATTTCATCCAATCCGTTCAGCAGTTTTGGAGTGATTGAGTAACAAACATCCATACATCCATCCATCCAAACTTACGCATTTAAAATCTGTAGTCTTACGGTTTTTTGTTTGTGTACTTAATTTTATTGTTCAGAAAGTATTTGTATAAAATGTAATTGATTAAACATCCCAGGAAGTATTGAAAGCGCGGTTTGGATGTTGCGGGTGTAGCGCGGGTGAGCGGGGACGGCAGCGGCAGCCGCGGAGGCTGCGCGGCGCGTGTCAAGGCCGCGTCCTCGACCGTGACCGTCACCTCCCCCCGTACCTACCTCACCCGCGCCTACCGATAAACCTACAGCTCTAATATTTCCACACAAATACTGTATGTATACAGATTATATAATGTCTATTATATTATTATACAATAAGTAAGCACTCATAGCCAGGTGCAATCACTGTTCGGTAAACGATCAGCGAGTTATGCTACCAAGACCGCGGTGACCCTATAGATGGGTGACCACATCGTGGTATTTCGTCTTAGCATCTCTGTGCTTCGGAGGGCACTTTAAAGGTCGGTCCGACTGTTACAGTCGTTAGATCACGACAGAGGCCTAATTAGGCGATCCTCATAACTCTGTCACCAGTTTGGCCACTAACCAAACGATAAGAAGTAAGTTTATGTGTAGCATACCTTACCTGGCTATTCCTGGATGTCAGCAGCTATAAAATATTCACTTACTTTTCAGCCAGGTAGCATCTAACAGTATCGTATCTTATTGGAGCTTTGTTCATGGCCAGAGCACTTCGAACTTTCAGGATCTTTTGTGTGGTCCCTCGCGTTTTATTCAATGTGCAAAACGAATAAAAAACGACAAGATGCCGACTCTCTACGAAGGTTTTCTGTTATGGATAACCCAATCGTTATTTCAAATAATATTTTCGTTAAATAAGCACTGGCGTTCTATTATCACACTCAGCAACACAACTATGTCACTGTGTGTTAACTAAACACAGAGTTGTGTTTTGCTGTGCGTTTGGCTGTAGTCTTATAAAGATCCTTTTTCAGGGGCGCTAATAAGCACTCGCTGGTCAATAATTTTACGCGTTTACCCTATGCATGGCCGCATAGTCGTATTTCACCTGAGCGTCTCCGTGTTTCGGAGGCCATGCAAAACGTCGATCGATCGTTACATTACAACAGAGTCCTATTATATGCGATCTGAATAGGTAACTTTGACATCAGGTACCATTTCTTTTTAAGTTCCAATGGTCTCCAGCGCTCATTTAGGAATGCGTTTTGCAAAGAATCGTTGGTGGCAAAAAACCCTGGTGTAAAAAAATGGGTCAGCAACACGCAAGTTCTCTGGTATTGTATGCATCCCTAGGCTACAGTAACTGCTTAATATCAAGCGTGCTGTATGCTTGTTTGCCATCCAAGTAGTATAAAAATAGCCTCTAACCACCCGATGAAAAAAGGCGCACTGCTCACTTGTATGCCGCCCCACCTTTCTTTGTTTAATCAATACCATGAAGATTGATTTGATACTCCAAAAACTACCCGATCACAATTATAACGCATTGCGTGTAATGTGTATGACTGCACGTTTGGTTCGGTTATCTCGCCATTTACCACTGCGCGGCATGTTGTGGGTTCGATCCGAAATCCCGTGTACACGGGACAAAAAATTGTGTCATCCATAAAAGATTGTCCCGAATCTGGGTGTTTTTTTATCCGTTAATTTTATGTTTGTGAAATCCCCCGCGACACAGGGCTTGCGGGAGTTATCTTATCTAAGAAAAAAACATGTTTATTCCCTGTTTAACTATTACCCAATAACACATAGTAAGTAATCCAACAATGTTTCCTACGTAATATATAACACATTGACCCTTTCATCGATTCGCACATGACAAACAACGTGCCCGATAACATTCGACAATGTTTACATAATCATAAACCATCCGCCTCAAATGTTAAGATAATAAGTTTATTTTTAAATTAGGTGTAGGTACATATTGTGTGTCTAGAAAACTTTACGTAATTATTTTTAATCACGTTTATTTTTCGAAATGATAGATAAATTACGCTTTTCTTTCTTTCCTTTGATAAGCCTACACGTGATTGCCGCCGTCATTGTGTTACGAACATCATTTTAAGGTCAGCACATTTAGCAGATACTAAATTTGATGACGTCAGCCTTAAAATTGATGTATTAAGAAATAAAATATATCTGCAGCAATATGAGTAATAGAACAGCAAATCGTAACTTAAATTTTTAACTTCTTCCCTCGGCTCGACCCTGCAGGGTCTTTTAGTATGTTTACTTCCTAAGCACCCTGAACAAGTTTCTAAAGGAATCGCTTAGGTCCCTGCTCACGCAATCCTTTTGAGTCATTCGTTGACTGGACTATATTGATATATAATAAATCCTGGACTTTTCTTTTGTTATTTCAACTACTTTTAACATTTACAATAACTAGAGTATCATTCGCGACTAACTAGTCGACCCAATAATTTGTAAACCATCGTTTTCTTACCCCAGGGGTACAAAAAAAATGTGTACCCCTGAGATAAGGAAACGATTTTTTAAAAACGCATCCCTAAATGTGCATTGGAGACTACATCACTATATGTATGTAGTGATTTGGTTAAGGTCTTCTGTAAGCTGGTGGTCTTCTTCCGGTCGGGCTTGCGCTCTATCTATTCTACAATTCAGACCCCTTGTCCATATTGTTGTAGTTTGTCGTAATTATATGTATATGTAGGAATAAAGGCTTATAATATTAATCCATGAATACGTTTATCATTAACAAACTAGACTTAACAGTACCTAAGTCAGAGGTAGGCTTCGCTAATAGCAACATAGGTCAATAAAATAAACGCCTACACAGAATAATACACGTGCCACATGGGGTCATAAGACGGTGAAGGTCGCAGGTCCCGGACCAACCCTCTGAAAATAAGCGCCACGGCCGACGAACCCGAGGAAATCTTCCAGGGCACCTAACCTTGACCTTTACACGCGCACGCGCTGTCACCGTCACATAGTGCCCTGACCCTGTTACGAAAGCATCGCTTTATGTACCAACACCTTTAGTATATATGTATGTACTTTACTGCTAAACAAACGAGCTCCGTTTCTGTTTATATTTCCTGTCTATGAACTTTGGTAACATAAAATTATAATTATATTATGTATAAAGGCACCATATTTGGAGTCAGTGCTAAGGTTATATATACGAACCTTGAGACAGCAAAATAATCCCTACTGCTTACTAGTATTATAATATGCGAAAGTAAATCAGTATGTCTGTTGCCTTTCCAGGACTTAGCTTAACGGACAAGAAGATAGATGGTATCTTGGTGAAAAATACGGGGTAATTTTATAGAGATAACCGACATCCACGGCTAAGTCACGGGCAAGAATATTAGTTACACGTACATGTCCCACTGCTAGGCACGGATATCCTCGTCTATCAAGAGAGCTGAGAAGACGCTATAGAATTTATTTGAAGCTATGTGGGTGTTGTGTTCCTCGTGGTGTTTTCCTTCACTCAGCAGATAGTAAAACATTTGATTAATACGTAGTTATTATATATTCTCCAATTAGTGAAACTCATATTTGTACTGCAAACCGGCAACGAACGTACACCTCATGACATGTGTACAAGCCCCACTCAGCTACCACCGCTCAGCACAGCGACAAAACTATCGGCCGAAAGAAAAACTGCAGTCCTATATTAGTGAAGGATACCTAAGTAGGTACTACAAGTATTATATTTTATAGTAATTGACAGCTTTATTGATCACTTACGTAATTTTCGTGTAATATTAGCAACAGTATATTGTTCCTAACGTAACAGTGAATCTTAATTACAATATGCCTTAAGCAGCGTCGTAAAACATTTGATGGCGTCGTTCTGAGACGTTACTATAGAAATCGTTATAACAATATTGTAGATAATGCAAACTGCCTTGGAGATTGTCTACAGCCACACATTGGTAGGTATGTAGGTACAGGCATAGTATGGCGAAGACAAATAGAGAGATGCGATTCTTCCTTACACTATGGTACAGGTCTCTTGTGCGTGAATATAACGGAAACGGTTTTCTAAATAGCGTTGTCCTTATCCCAGGGTTACTCAAAACACAAAACTGGTGTTAAAAGATAAAAGGTCGACAACTCGAGAGTGATGCTAGGGCAGATGTTTGGTTGCCTTAGTTTTGGATCAGACGACGCGGCGGCGGTGTGTGAGTTCTTTCTCGATACTGTTTCGGAAGAAATCGTGCGTTTTCCCAGGTCTACATTGTTGTAATTATGATTTCTATTTACGTGACCTTTAAACAATGAACAAGAAATTATGTAGTATTATAGATATTCTATGTTACGAAAGATATTTTGTACAGGATAATTTTAAAAGTGCCTTAGATCACACCTACACATTTCATAATATTTATTTATTTTTCTTCTTAAGATGTCGCGAGGGTTTATTTATGGCCAATACTTACACTTCATACTTAATCTTATTTTATACTAATATTATAAATACGAAACTTTGTATGAATAGATAGATGTATGTTATTAAATCACGCCAAAAACGGCTGAACGTATTTTGATAAAATTCAGAGATAGATTATAGTGGAATATACATATATGTTATATCATCCCGAAAAAAACATCATTCCCGTGGGATTTTACACGCGAGCGATGCCGGGGACGGAAGCTAGTATGTTAGGAAAAGTAATCTTTTTGATAAAACGTACATACAAACGTAGGTACGCACGTAGTGCAAGTGGCACTACGTGCGCTTTTTCCGTCAAATTCCTGTAAAAGTAACATTAGTCAGTACATCAAATACAACGTGCTGGCTTGTTGATCTATGTAGTGGAAAAGGTCTAAGGGATCCTGACTGCTAAGTCAAAGGTCATGGGTTCGATTTCATTCATTTAGGGGTGCGTTTTTAACTAAACGTTTTCCTATCTTAGGGATACTCCATCATGAAATTCTGGTGTTCATTTTTTAGGTCGCCAACATCCAAGTAATACTCTGGTATTGCAACCGTCCCTATGCTACGGTAACTTATTATCAGGCAGGCCGTTTGTTTGCTTGTTTGCCACCAAAGTACTATGAAAAAATATAAATAGCGCCTGAAACTATATAAAGAGCAACATGGACTGCGCGCAACATAACAACATTTTCAGTTTCTTACTTGAAAGCAAATATTGAAGCGGGTACTGGTAGCCGAGTGGGAAAGTAACCGACTTGTACGCATGAAGTGTGAGTTCGATCCCGGGTACCGGCGGTACCAATGTAAACGTCACTGTGAAATTTATACGTACTAATCAAGATTTAGGTACCATCTGCTAACGGTGAAGAAAAACATGCGGATACCCATATGTAAATTCTATCTGATCCACCAACCCGCATTGGGCTAGCGTGTGTGAATTAAGGCCTTAACCCCTTTCTCTCTCTCTTGATATAGAAAAGCAGACTCGTGTGACCAGCAGTGTGAGACATAATATACATATATGGGTTGCTAATATAAACAAATACAGCTGTACGTAAGATCTTTTTGTAGTCTTTTGTAAGTATGTGGGTGTATATTCAGTAGCGTAATAATTGTAGGAACTCCCACTGAAGGCTGCCTGGGTTAGGGCCTCGGCCTAGAGCGGCAAACAGTGACATGAAATTCTTTTTATGTACCAAGATGTGTGTGACCCGATCGCAGATACTAATATAGTAAATACGAAAGTTTGGATGGATGGAAGTGTCTTACTTAACGACTATACGGGTCTGGATGAAATTTTGCACAGAGATAAGAGTATAGTCTGGAATAATACAAAGTATTTCATCCCAAAAAAAACACAATTCCCGTTTAAATGTACACGCGGGCGAAAACTAGTTTTTTCTTAACGACAGGGTTTTTTACAAGCTTTTATTTAGCTTGCAATGTATGTTAGTTAGTTTGTTAGTTAGTTTGTATGTTAGCAAATATTGTTGGCTAGATTTGAAGTACTTCCCGGTGTCAATGCAATAATATGGTACCATGGAGCTGGTTTGATGATGCAGTCGGAGGATGGCCATAGGAACTCTTCAACGAAACAAGATATCCGCGTCGGGTTTGAGTGTTTTGGATTTATCTTGACGAGAACTATATTATTAGATGGTTATTCAGAACGTGATGATGAAGCCTGAAGGTGGCCATGGCAATTCTTCAACGAAACAAGATAGCCGTGTCGTGTTTGGGTGTTTTGAATTTATATTGACGAGTACTATTTTCTTAGATGGGTGTTTAGAGGACGTGATGACGTGATGATGAAGTCGGAGGGTAGTCATGGTAACTCTTCAACGAAACAAGATAGCCGTGTCGTGTTTGGTTCTTTTGGATTTATCTTGACAAGTACAATATTCGTAGGTGGGTGTTCGGAACGTGATGATGAAGTCGCAAGGTGGCTACGGCAACTCTTCGACAAAACAAGATAGCGGTGTCGTGTTAAGGTGTTTTGGATTTATCTTGATGAGTATTATATACCTAGATGGATGTTTAGGACGTGATGATGAAGTCGGAAGATGTCACTGATGAACTCTTTAATGAAACAAGATAGCCGCGTCGTTTTTGGATTTGTTGATATAGCTTCATGGCTAATATATTTTTAGGTGGAGTTCAGTGTGTGATGATGATGTTCAAAGGTAGTCATAGAAACTTTTCAACGAAACACAGCCGTGTCGCGTTTGGGCTCTTTTAAGAATATTTAATGCATAGACACCGATGTATTACATAAATACACTATAAAAGCTTGTATTTAAAAATAATTTTTAAATATAGTTTATATTTAAAAAAATATTATTATTATTTAATCAACTACAAGGTTACAAGGCTTACTTATGAAGGCAGAAAATGACAGCCAAATTACCTACAGCTAGTTACTACGAGTAGTTCGCTGACAAGAGTTAAACCATATATAGCGATCGAGCTTTACTTTTTGTGTGCAGCAGGTACACCGCCAGAATGGCAAATATATACCATACTCCATCATTATCTATGTATATATAAAAATGAATTCCTATTTCCCTAGGTCACGCCATTGCGACTTTACCGATTTCATTCATATTTTTAAGTTTTCTAATACTTTGTAGAATATTCGGCCCTAACAAAAAAAATTGCGCAGAAAATAGTTAATAACCTGGGCGAAGTCATGGTGGGTTAGTAACCCTTAAATGTGGGTATACCTATCTGATAATTTTATTTCCTTAATTGTAATTAAAATGAAAATATGTATACTTATGTAGTATATTTATTTGTCTTTTAATTACAATACTAAATACTAGCTTTTATAAATCTAGATAGGAGTATGTTGACTTTTGAGTTAAACAGATTTTAGATATTTTATTAGCTACTACTATTATATATATATCCTGACAGTATTCGGCCACAGCGACTGGCTACTAACTATTGAGAGCCTCGTTGATGTGCTCTCATATGACTGACGTAACCGATCTTTGCAACGCATGTACGACCACATACGCTACAGGTCAGTACCCCTCCGACATAGTTATAGTGTATGGCCTCGGGTATTCGGGCCTTGAGCTCGTCTCGTTTAGCATCGAGCTCTACTATTCGTTTTGTCTCAAACTCGGCCACCTTGGTGTTTATGGTGTGCCTCCACCGTGGTCGGTCTGCCGCCATTGCCTCCCATTGTGACGGTTCTATGTCACATTTTTTCATGTGTCGCTTAAGCACGTCTTTGTACCGCAGGAATTGGCCACCGTGTTTCCGTTTGCCACCCTGCAGCTCAGAGTAAAAGATGCGCTTAGCCATTCTGTCATCAGACATTCGGGAGACATGGCCACACCACTGAAGCTGCCGTTTTATTAGATAAGACTCGATTCCACCTATATTTGCCCGTCGTAGAACTTCCGTGTTCCGAACACGGTCCGACCAATGTATATTCATAATGTCGCGAAGGCATTTGAGGTGAAATCTATCTAATGTGCGGATATGCTTGCGGTAAAGGCACCACGTTTCAGATCCATACAAGAGGTTCGGTATAACGATCGCCTTGTATACATCTACTTTTGTAGAGAGCTTTACGTCGTGTGAACGAAACACCCTGATACGAAGTCTACCAAAGGCTGCAGCAGCTGCTCCGATTCTGCTGTTGACTTCATTATCAAGGAGGCACCTCAATGTTACGGTGCTCCCCAGATACCTGAATCTATCTACCTGCTTAAGTGAGACGTCAGCGAGTTTAATGTCAGCTGGGGCACTATTCAACGTTTGGGCCATCACTTCGGTCTTTCTTACGTTGATTTTTAAGCCAAATCTGCGACATGACTCATCAAGTCTCGACATAAGTGTTTGTAGACTCTCTGAGGATTCCGCTACAAAACATAAATCATCCGCATACATCATCTCCGTAATAGTCGCGTGAGACACCTTGGTGCGAGCTTTAAGTCTCGATAGGTATCGATCTCTTAAAGACTACTACTATTACCTACTCAAAATCATAACTTTACCAATTAATTGTGTACACAAAACACTAATTAAATTCGCTTAAGCACTTTCAACTTCAAATGTTTAAACTCCGCACGCTAACCTACGTTCTGCTAATTAATTACAATAAAAACTGCCAGTGTAAAATTCTAACAAAAACGACCGATACGTATTTTTTTACAAATCAGACTAGACTTAAAACCTAAGTATTATAACATATAAAATCAATTAAATACTTTTATACACAACATTTTGTAGTAGGTATACCTATTTTGTTTTTATTCCTCATCACGTCTTCGAAATTGTCTTACTAATGTGTGGCCACCATCAAATAAGCTCCATGGTACTATATTATTATTATTACATTGTCAGTTATGCCTTTGGTATTGTAAGCGTCCATAGGCTACGGTAACTGCAATACAAGTAGTACAAAAAACTAACTAAGTAACATGCAAGTATTTTTGTCTTGTTTCTTTCTATGACCGCGTTATATTTGATACGGTTTGTACATAACAATTAATATATTATTTTTAATTTATTTAGGACGAAAAACAGATGCATTTTACAGATTTTTATATGATTTGACAATAAATATTGTTAGACTTATCACCCACACATGTAGTAAAGATTTTAAAAGAGATTGACATAAATAAATAATTATTTACTTATTTATTATTACATAAAAGCAGAAAGCAAATAAATGAAGTGACATGAGAGAACTAGAACAAATTACAAATGTGAGAAAAGCAATAAGATTTTATAAATATTTAGTCTATTTAAAATTTTAGAAGTGATTTTTAAATCATTTTTAATGGTTGGGGTTGAGTGGTAGGTATTTCATTTTCCGTTATACCGCATTCGTAATTCGTATGCGGTATAACGGACGAATTGCTCGTCCCCTATCGTATGACAAATGGTGAAACGTAGGTTATACACCTAGAGGTAAATAATTTTATTCATTGATGCTTATAAAACCAAAAGTTAGCTATTTTGCCTACTGATTCGGTGACTGAACAGAAAGGGGTCTGTCTGTTCAGTTATGAACAGACAGACCCCTGTCTGTTCGGTTACCGAATCAGTATCAGTATTCGGTAACTGAACGGACTGAGTAGAACACCCGTTCTACCCCTGTCCGTTCAGTTACCGAATCAGTCATCATCATACTAACGAAAGAATTAACTAAAAACCCAGGCTACCATGCCATGACGTCTTTATGGCGATTTATTGCCGATATTCATTAATTTCAATTTTAAACAATTATTAAGGCTCGGTTATGAATTTTTCATGTTAATAATTTCAAATTAAAACCGAAAATGAATCGTTTCAATGGATGAATGATAGTATGTCCCCAAAAAGTTATAATTTATGGTATAACTATAACAGAAAGGCGTTATGGATGTTATTTTCCCTCCTGGCTACTACAAAACTGATTTCTAAGGTTAGGAGTAACTTAGGATGCGTTAACTTTCATTATTTTTATGTATCTTGCTCACACTATAACCACGGTAATGTTATCTATATAGTATTGTATGTAACTCGGCCATGTCTTTAAAATAAACCGCGCGGTACGTAAACATACGATAGGGCTACCCACCTCCAGCATTTTAATTACATTTGCCTACTTTGTGTTTCCATTTAGTTTTGTGATTGTAAATTTTTTTTTTTTTATATAAACAAATAAAATACTTTGTGTATTGAATAGGAATCGAATATGAAATAATAATACAACATTGAATAGCAGCAGCAGAAATACTTAATCTGAAAAAAAATCAACTATCTAGTGACAGACAGGCGGTCAAATTTATTTTTTCTAGTATTATTCATACACTCAGAACAATAAACAACTATTATTAATAATAAAATACTACGTCTTATTTTTTTTTTGAAAGAGACAACTCCCACACTAGAGAACAAGCTCTGTGTCGCGGGGCACTTTACTAACATACAATTAACGGACACAAATTACACCCAGTTACACTCTTTACTTTGAATTATACAAACTAACAAAACACACATGCCCCGAGGTTACTACAAGCGTACCTACTGTATTCATGAACCGCCTGTAACTACCTATTTCACTCGTGTCAATCACTTTCCTTTACTCTATTCACTTTATTTATTAATCCAGACATCTTTTTTTTCTGGAGATAAAAGGAAATACTTATACATTAAAAAGACACACATTATGTACCTACCTACTAGTACGTAAAATTATTTTATAAAAAAAAACAACACACCGTCCGTTCGTCACGACGCGACGGCACAGTCACGACTGTCTGCATGCCGAGCGCTTGCCGAGATCGAGGCGTGTAGGCATAGCTCGCGCTTCGTCCGTTTGTATGAAGTTGGAATACTGTATCGAATATAGATAATTATTACCATGCTAAAACTTTTGGCGGTAAAGGTACCTATTGTTCGTTACGTACTTAGAAGCATCATCATACAACTACAATACTGGTCTTAGCACTATGAATAAAACAACGTCTAACTGCCCAGGGTGTCAAATTATAGATCTTGTCAGCAAGATTTTTTTTCTATGACTACGTAAAATAACAGACTATATTATTAAATAACAATAGTTACTCTACATTGTAGAGTTTACAACGTAGACTCTAGTCTATAACTCCAAAAATGCTGTTAAAATTAACAAATATATAATATGAAATAATATAACTGTTCTTTGACTAAATTATAATTTAGACATGGATTTCTTTAACAAAAAGGCTACTTCTTAATGTCTAATAACAAAATATTTAACAGAGTTTACTGAACAGTTCAGCGCTGTAAAATATTATAATTCTTATTTTTCCAGTAAAGCTAGGTATCCTGTGCATACATAGGTATTGGTGGGTAGACCGTGGGCGGGCGAGCGCAGGCGGCGCTGCAGGGGAAGCGAACGTTAACCCTTTCTGCAGTTCATTCGCCGTCTGGCCTCACCCCTGTAGGCCACCCACCCCTCCCTTGCCGACGACCCGACTGCACGCTTGCCATACTGCAAATCAACACTTTTTACCTAAAATATATCTATAGAATAATTTAACCTTCATCTATATTTATATTTTATGAGGAACACTGGAAAGTGCCACAGCACACGCTAGGTACATACCTATTGATACTGTAAAGAACATTTTATGAGGACAATATTGGCATTTTATTTTGCTAATGCCCACTAAAGAAATTATAGATCGAAAGCACATTATATGGTTTACCTACCTCATAACTATTAAAGTTGGCAAATAGTGATTTCTATGCACTTCAATTTTCTACTGCACAGTGCACGTGTGGTTTAGTGGGTAGTGGTTCACCTCGCCACTAATTGGTTATACTTTTTACCGCACCGAGTGTAGTGGGTTCGATTTCCACACGGGACAAAACTTTGTGTGAAAATGTTTGTTCTGAGTCAGGGTGTATCCGTAAATTAAAATGTTTGTGAAGTCCCGACACATAACTTATTTCCTAGTTTTGAAATCCGGCACTGAGATTCGTACAAGAAAAGTATAGCAACATTTTTTCCTCCTAACTCACTCAAGCTATGCAAAAAAAGCTTTGTTTTTAACTGACTTACAAAAAGGAGGAGGTTATATGTTTGACTGTATGATTTTTTTTTTAAATGTATATTCACCGATATCTTCCCAATTTGTGGACCGATTATCAAAATTCTTTTTTTATTTGAAAGAGTATACTCTAGAGCGTGTGCACCAAGTCACAATCTGGTGATGGAATCCCAGGGAAATCGAGGAGCTTAAAATTTTATAGGAATTAACAATGTTTTTCATATATCTGTAGCTGAGAGATAAAGAATAATAAGTCCACTTTTTTTTTAAAAAAAATTTTCGTGGTTTTGGATTCCTAAATGTGTAATCTAGAGCGTGGTAAAAAGTAATAAGTCCTATCGACAATACTTTTTAATTTACTCAAAATAAAACATTAAGAAGTCAATAGAAGATTAATTGTTAAATTGTAATAAGTCCCCTTATGATTGTTTACCTGCCGCATCGGAAGAGAACTCGATACAACAGTTAGGTAATAAGTCCAAGCGCGCTGTTCGCAGCGCCACTGGAGACGGACTTGTCATTATTTACCCCGCAACTGTTTGCTCTTATTTAAGTGTGTTGTGTGTGTGAAAAGTCCCGCCCAGGTCTTTTAAAAGCTCACCGTGTAAAGTTTTAGATTTGGCGCTTGTTATTCTTTACTTCTCAGCTACATATATTTTTTACTTTTATTTTATCACTAAAAATAGAAACATTAAAAAAATTAAACCGACTTAAAAAACCTCAAAATAACTAAATACAGATTGTAGTCGGTGCCAAGCTTAATATTCGGTGACAGGATGAACCTAGCACCGACTTCAATCTGTGTTTAGTTATTTTTAGGTTTTTGAAGTCGGCTTCTTTTGTTTTTAATTATGAAATAAACACATAAAGATTACAGCTGTCAGGAATTCTGGGCCCCCGAATACCAGCTCGATCAACTTGACTCCCGCCATAGGAGAGATGATAGAATAATCGTCGTCGATCGCAATGTTATAGACAGACTGTAAACGTTAGAGCAGAAGAGACTGGCTTTCCGTTTACTCCGAACTAACAACGCACCACTGACTCTGTAGCAAGTAACCCATACGGTGTGACGCGTACCAACTGAAAACGAATTAATCCAGCAGCAGTAAGCTTTCTGTGTCCATTTCTCTCACGTGCGTGTAAACGATCAACCCTTTAGCATTGACTACCTCGATCCTCGAGCGCTACATGTTCTTCTTCAAAAATAGCACTAACATATTTTCTTAGTCCTATTAATATTATAAACGCGAAAGTTTTCAAGTATGGTTGGATGGATCGATGGATGGATGGATGGATGGATGGATGGATGTTTGTTACTCTTGCACGTAAGAACTACTGAACGGATCTGGATAAAATTTGGCACAGAGATAGATCTGAATGGTCTGAAATAACACATAGGCTACTTTTTACAGCGATAACCGACATCTACGCGGGCGGAGCCGAGGGCAACAGCTAGTTATAAATAAGAAAACTCCCGCACTAGTGAACAAGCCCTGTGTTGCGGGGGACTTTACAAAAATACAATTCACTAACACAAATTACACCCAGATTTGGAAGTTTCGGAACAAACATTTAGGTATGAATTAGGTACACAAAGTTTTATCCCGTGTGGGAATCGAACCTGGCTGAGCAGTCAGGGTCACTAACCACTAGATCAATATTGAATAAGATAATCAATTAAGAATTTGAATTGATTCTTAATTGAATCTCAGTAGCATTTTTAGTATTCTGCTAATAAATTGAAGACCAATAGTTGGAAAACCATTTGAATTAAATTATTTAGCAGAATACCAATAATGTAATACCAATAATGCTAATAATTTAGGACCAATAGTCTTCCAACTATTGGTCTCAAATTTATTAGCAGAATACTAAAAATGCTACTGAGATTCTATTAAGAATCAATTCAGATTCAATTGTGCCATCCGTAAATTAGCAGAATTTGGGCCCAGCTTAGCTGTGACCATGACATTACCGATGTCCATGAGCAGCGGTTACCACTGACCATCAGGTAGACATCTGACAATAATAAATACGATTTTGTATGTTTGTGTAAAGTAGGTAATTACTTTAAGCATGCACATTAAACTGCGTTCTCTTAAACCTAATCTGACAATCTGCATGTTCGCCTGTGATTCATTGTTGTTTAGAGACTTTGATATCACAGCTTTCGGCAACTAACTGATAAAGCAATATTTTTAACAACTAATCAAACATTTGCATTCAGAAAGTGTAATTTGGTGACGTAAAACTGATGAAGAAGACCAGAGATGGCCATCTGAACTTCTCAATAATAAGTATTTCACTGATGTCGATTAGATAAGTTTCGACAACCATAATGGTTGCTAAGCAACTATTAGTAAGCAATAGTGACGTGTGAATTGAGCGCGGATTGCACAGATTAAATATTTTTTTAATACCTAAGTACTTGACCTGTGTTCAGCCCGACGCTTACGTAGTAACTCTTTAGTAATCTGTGCCGACGCCTAGTCGATTTTATTTGATTCTATTCGTTATTTGATTTCTTCACATACATTTTGAGGTTATGTAAAAAAAGTGTGAATACAAAAGTTTTAGATCTTTTTATTACCTACAACTTTGCCATAGGACTAGTAATTTTGCCGGAAATCGAGATAAACCCTTTTTTTTACCTTTAAAACACACCCCCTTCCACTACCCGACCTCAAATTGCCCGTAAATTATTTTTCTTTTAATTTTTGGTATATTCTCTTCCTTTTCCAATCGTTTTTTTTCCTACTATTTTTTTCTTCACTTTTTACCATTTACAAAGGCTTTAGCACTGGTCTATAACGCTGCTGCCAAATGTTTTTTCACTGAAAGCAAGGCCGAAAGTGATATTCACTTCGCTTATGTGGCAAAAATCTTAATTTTGGATTTTATTAACAAAGAATGTATAATATAGTACTCAGCCAGAGTACTATATTATACATTCTTTGTTCAATGATAATCAAGAACATGATTATTTTTTTCAAATAGCCCCATAGTTCCCAAAATATTGCCGTATCGTTTCTATAATGACACCAAATCATGTCTGTAAGACTGACGAGAATGCAAACTAAAATTTGTATTATGATTTTATCTTTATAGATTAATACTTAAAAAAGTAAATATATATCTAGCTATTAAATAATTTAGAAAAGACTTACATATTTTTAGGATAATACATCCCATCCTTTTATATAATAAACAAAACAAAATGCAACGAAAAATAATTTATCTGTGTACTTTTGCAACGCACGCAGGTTGTGACCGATGAATGTAGCCTGTAGGTAAAAAATAAACTGTCAGCAGCTTGTCACACGAATCTGTCTAGAGCAAATTTATGAGATTTTCTTAGTCTTACTGTATATGTTTGTACTCAAAATTATATAAAATATGCCGAAGAATAAAGGAAAAGGTGGTAAAAACAGGAGGAGAGGAAAGAATGAAAATGAGACAGAAAAACGTGAGCTGGTCTTCAAAGAAGACGGACAAGAGTACGCCCAAGTCACAAAAATGCTCGGTAATGGCCGCTTGGAGGCCATGTGCTTTGATGGCATAAAACGTTTGTGTCATATCCGAGGGAAACTCAGAAAAAAAGTCTGGATAAATCAAGGTGACATAATACTTATAGGATTGCGAGATTACCAAGATGCCAAGGCTGATGTCATCTTGAAATATACCCCAGACGAGGCAAGGAATCTGAAGACGTATGGAGAATTCCCAGAGACAGTACGAATCAACGAGACTGTGGTTTATTCTGTAGATGGCTTGGATGAAGATATTGAGTTTGGAGACGAGGTTAGTTCAGAAGATGAAGCTGATGCAGTAGATGCTATATAAGAGTTAGCACTATTTATATTATCTACAGTAAGTCTATGTAAATTTGTTTTGCTGTTATGAATAAACATGATTTTGTGATTTTTTACAATTAGTTCTCAAAATTATTTCATAAAATATTCCTAAATTGTTAAATGTCTATATCCAGTAGACATCCAGTATTTCATAATAACATGTAAGTGTTTGTAACACATTTAGTGTATGATATAACTTCATTAATATTGAGTTTATTATATCTACCATAACATGGAATTATAGTCAAATTATTGTGCAACATTCCTTGAATTAAGCCCATTTGTCTTAGGTGAGAAATGATAAAAAAATAAGGAATGTACATATACCTACCTATTAAATAATTATATCAACATAATTTTATTCTATTATTTTATGTTACTCCTATTATCTAAATAATTGTGTAAGTTTATTTAAACTATTGATATTGCATAACTCAAATACTAGCAATGCACTCTTGCCCTTGAGTAGCAATTATTATAATCATTCTTGTACTCTTGGCACATCTGGCACTCAACCTGTTTTGTTTTATCAGTTATTTACTTTATATATATTCTTAACTATATAGAGACATAGGGATAGAAGGAAACAAAACAGACTAGTTAATGACCTATAGTAGACCACAGCCAAATTACTTTATATAGTGTTAAAGAAGTGTGAGGAGTACAGGTCCTCAGTGCTCATTTAAAGATGCAGAATTAACAAAATGTTTTCCTATCCCAGTAACTACACAATATTGTTTTGTTATGTGGTTAACATCACAAAACAATTGTGTTGTTACAAATTTAATAACAAGCTAATGGTAATGGAATGTCTCTGGAATTAACCATATAGCATCATTATTTAACTTTAGATTGCTTGATGTTTCCACCAAGTTATACTGGTTACTAGTAGTTAGGTTAGTGTCAGCTTGTGGCCACAGCCATTGAAACCTGGTTGAAGCATCAAGCAATCTTATGGTTTATAATGCTGATTGTGTTAATACCTGAAGTCTATAATATTGTATATCATACTACACAATAGTTCGAAAGTAAGCATTGTTGGCTAATTGAACAGTGTCTTGTTTCCCTGACTACGGCGAAGCCAAAAGGAGGGTTATGATCAGGGACCATCCATTTGGATACTCATTTAAACAGTTTTTAAGAATTATAGAGCAGGGATCATGTGGATGCCCCTTCCATAACTGGTTAGGTGAATTTTTTAACAAAACCCTTTGATATGTTTACCATCCTTGAACAGGTTCATTGCATATACACAACTGTAACAATCGCGCACGGTATGTCTGAATGCTTAAAAATAACCCTTTGAGTGAGTACCTGGAGAGTCCTTGCTTTAAAACTCTTTAAATGAGTACTTAAACGGGCAGTCCCTGGTTATGATTTAAGTGTCAATTTAGTTTTAGATTGTAAATATAGCTACAGTTGATAAAGTCAACCGACTGCTCTTGCCTTGATATTAGCTGGATGACAAGTCATGTTTGTTTACTAGATACAACCATGAAGTTGGATGTTATGTTTACAGACTATGATTTTTGACATTTATACAATTGGCTGTAACAACTACAGGGTGCGAATGCGGTACAGACCCGCAAACAATGTCTCACCTCCTGTCCCGCTCTTTGTGTCCCAACTACCTGCACTCTGTCTGAGTGACCTCTGTGCAGCAACTGATAATGCCGTAGAGATGGCAAAATTCTAGGCTTGTATAATTTAATTATTTATCATACCATTGACAGAACGAAGAAGATATATTAAAAGCGGAGGCGGGATATTAGCCTACTATACCACGCTGACCAGACGGGTTGGTATAGGGTTTTATTTCGAGATTTCCCTCTCTTGCAGTGGATATTATCTGCCTGACTTACTCCCTTAGTCGACTCTTACAACACTCACGGGATGGAACAGGGTGGTGACATTTGTATTCTTAATCCGTCACCACACGGATGTAATGTATCAAAGATACATTACATACAGTACATTTGTACTGAACTGATGATGAAGCCGGAAGCTAGGCAATGGAACTTTACAATGTAATGTAGCCATGTTTGGGCTAATTTGAGTGGTCATGAGATGCACTTTAGCTGTAAATTAAAAAGAACCTTCTTTAAGGGAGGAAAGGTAAGATAAGAGTTTGCATGAGAGTTCATCCTGTTGTTGTGGGTATTTGAAATTTTAAAACTTGCCGTTCTGAAGTTGGTTTGTTCTTTTTTGTTAAATTTTTTTTTTTTTTTTTTTTTTTTATTAGGTTAGCCAACGATTGTTTACACAATACATTTAACTTAACTGCTAAAGTAAATACATTTACATGTGTAACAACCACTTACTGGCTAACACCGCATGCACAATACACGGATGGATACAAAATATTATTAATTAATGTAGGTTATAACTTTGTTATACATATCAAAATTATTATAAAATTAAAATCAAAAAATAAGAATACGAAAAATAAAATAATTTAAATACAACTTGAAAAAATAACATAAAATAAATAGAGATTTAAAAAAAAAAATTGTAAATCGGCAAATTCAATCACATAATTAATTAGGTAATATTATAAATTATTTAGATATTAATAATATAAATATTATTAATTTATGTATGGCAATGATTTTCTGCCAACTTTGGAGTTGGAAGATCATCCATGTATACACACAATGACAGCACAAGTCACAAGTATTTTATTATTAAGTTATTATAATCCTTGTATATGAAGCTAGACTGATGATGATGTCATCTAATTTACCTACGGCGAGTACAGCGACATCGGTCTGTGGATGACGTAGGCATATATATGTATATTGAACTTTATTTCTGTTTGTCACCCTAAAGGCCCGACAACCATGATTCCCTTATCTACATAATTTTTCATCCTACTGTTAAGCACAGGTACTCAGCTGTTCTCTGTAAAGAGAACTGTGCTATCCTTACCTTGAGAGACCTACTCTAGACATTTTGAGCTCTATGTTACAATTTATGCACCGCTGGCTACGTCACTCGCAAGACGTGTGGGGTGTCCAAGCTTCAACAAAATATAATATAATAAATATGTATTTAATATTTAAAAATTATAATTAAATATTAAGCTATATTTTGTCTTTATGGACTGTTGGACTAGTTAGTCACCCGCCCATAATCGCTAAACACAGCTAGAGCTCACGCACGCACGCAATCCCGCTGCACATAACTAGAGCCCTTTCCTGCCCGCGACTTCGTCCACGTGGTAATTTGAAACGTACATTAAACGGACTTTGGACCTCGGAGTATCTCCTAAGATATTAGTTGAAATCAATTTTTTTATAGATCTTTAAAAGGGGAATAATTCTTCACTATATAATATTTTCATAACTTTAACCGTTCAAGCAGCGTATGCGACGGAAATTTAGAAAAGAATAATATTTTCTCCTATTTTGCAACATATCTCACTACTGCTCCGTTCCTATTGATCATAGCGTGATGTTATATAGTCTATAGCCTTCCTGGATAAATGCACTATTCAACAAAAAAGGATTTTTTCTAATCGAACCAGTACTTTCTGAGATTAGCGCGTTCAACCAAACAAACAAACTCACAGGGCACAGTCCTTTCCATAGCTCACTAAGCGACTTTAAATTTGCGGACGTCTGAGCTGTGCATCACTATCTACTTAGTTACTTACTGACAAATTTAAGTGGTCTATGCTGCCATAATATGTCCTCCTCTCCTCGTTAGATCTTCATTATTGGCTTGTTTCCCGTTTTGAAGAACAACACGACGATGCTCTTCATTCTGCCATCCATGCCTCTGAATGAAAGATGTCTTGGAGCTCCCTAAACACTGAAGTAGTATTCAAGGAACTAAGTCATACCTCAATCCTCGCCCATTTTTAAGTTGTCCAAGAGCTACTTCAATTTCGTTACAGCAACTTCTGGCAACTCTTCAGTAAGGTGGCGTGTTAGGCTCTGAGTCCTCTTTTTCGTTCGTAATCGTTCTAGCAGTGCCGCGTAGTACTAGTATATTGGCACCCTATTCCATAAAATCAATCAGCAAAGTTCCTTCTGTACCCTAGAAAATCGTCGCCATGAGCTTTCAAGCCGATTGGGACACCTTTAATTACTCATACGTAGTCCCGCAATTAGTCATCATCATATCAACCCATAAACGTCCCACTGCTGTGCACGGGTCTCCTCCATACACATGGAGGGATATAAGCCTACTCGGCAGTCCCAGATGAAAACCCAATAAGGGACATTTTTTATATTTTTGCATATTTCGAGTTTTTGAAGTATATTCCACCAAATTGCGAAGATACCAGCTTTAATTTCTTATAAATAAAAGCTATTTTGATACCACGAAAGCTAGTAGGTGTTCTATATACCCTTCATAAACCATTTCAAAACCTAGAAAGCCGCATTCCCCTATCTCTGAACCTAGCAAGTCACATGCACTTACTGAGTTCGGTAGTAGTGAATGCGGCTTACTAGGTTTTTGAAATGGGACACGATGCGCGAGGTGAGCCGCTTGCAACGAATTGCGCCCGAATTTTAATGAATAAATAGTTTTTTTTTATACTACTTGTGTGGCAAACAAGCTTACGGCCCGCCTGATGATAAGTAGTTACCGTAGCCTATGGACACTTGCACTACCTATTTTTTTTACACCAGGGCTTTAAGATGATAAGTCCTTGCGATTCAGAGTACGGGAAATTGCGTAACATCTTTTCGTCAAAAATACCTCAGTGCCTTAAGGCGAAAGTCTATAGTCAATGTGTGTTACCAGTGATGACTTATGGCACAGAAACGTGGTCTTTGACTGTTGGCTTTATGAATAAGCTCAGAGTCGCTCAACGAGCTATGGAAAGAGCTATGCTCGGTGTTTCTTTGCGTGATAAAATCCACAATGAGGAGATCCACAGACGAACCAAAATTACCGACAAAGCTCTTACAGTACCTAAGCAAGTTCAAGTGGCAATGGGCAGGCAACATCTCTCGACGAACCACCGACAACCGATGGGGAAGAAAGGTTTTCGAGTGGCACTGGCGAGGAACGTACAGGAATCGACCTCCCACTAGGTAGACAGATGATATCATCAGAGCTCCAGGAAAGCACTGGATGCAGGCAGCTCAAGATCGACCTTTGTGGAGACATGAGGGAGGACGTTAAATATGTATAATCTATTTAATAAATAATATGGCTAACTGAATCACTGTCCCTTAAGATACAGGTTTAACCTAGTTTAAGAGGCAGGGTTCTCAATGAATTGTATATAGATTACCTTAACCAATAACTGTTTTCTGTTATATCACCTAAAATTATACAAGTTAAGTTCCTATGTAATTTTTGGATCAGTAAACATTTATTATTAAGTACTAATATTATAAACGCGAAAGTTTTTAAGTATGGATGGATGGATGTTTGTTACTCTTTCACGTAAAAACTACTGAACGGATCTGGATGAAATTTGGCACAGAGATAGATTATGGTCTGGAATAACACATAGACTTTACTTTTACAGCGATAACTGACTGCCACGCGGGCGGAGCCGTGGGCAACAGCTAGTAATAAATAAAGTGATTAGAGTAAAGTGATTGACACGAATAAAATAGGCAGTTATAGGCGGTTCATGAATCATGATAGGTACGCGGTAGGTACGCTTGTGTTAAAACCTCGGGGCATGTGTTTAGTTTTGTTAGTTTGTATAATTCAAAACAACACGCATTTTTATTGAACACTTCCTATTCAAATTACCAAGTATTTTATTTGTTTATATAAAAAAGTACATATATTTACAATCACAAAACTAAATGGAAACACAAAGTAGACTAAATGGAAACACAAAGTAGGCAAATTAAAATGCTAGAGGCGGGCAGCCCTATCGCATGTTTTTGTACCGCGCGGCTGTAGGCATTTATTTCAAAGATACGGCCGAGTTACAATACTGTATACATACTATTACCGTGGCCTAGGGTTAGGGAAATGTTATCATGTATTTTACTTAACATCGACCTCTAATAAACTTACAAGTAGGTTAGTTATTGCTAAAATGATACATCACCGTTATGGTAATATCAAAGAGTAAAGTAAATTTGACTAATTATTTAAGGTAAACAAAAATATCCCTCCGTCACTACTCAGTCCTCAGTTCATATAACCCTTTTAAAACATAACATAACAATATAAATTTCTCAGTTCGACATTACACAGTCCATTTTCCTACCGTGGTAAAGTTACCTACATATTAAACAGAATCTTATAAGTACGTAATTTATTATACTTAACTTATTTCAAGGAAACCGAAGAAAATCGAAGAAGACAAAACAGAACTGATAAGTAAGTGTTTGTAACGACATGTGTACATCACCATGAATGAGCCACCACAATAGGAGCCATCACCCTTGTCATCACATTCATCACCAGCCAATCGCAGTCTACTACTGGATATGTCCTCTCCATGTGCACGTCCACTTGACCCGCTCGTTTAAAGTCGTATCTCACTTTATACCATTTCATAAAGAAGCAATCATTAGCGATATTTACCAAAACGTTAGGAGCAGCTTATTATCTGGTACTTAGTACCTAGCTATAGTTCGTAACAAAAATGTGTACTGTACTAATTCTACTAATCCTACTTATATTATAAATGTGAAAGTTTGTAAGGATGGGTGGAAGTATGTATGGATGTTTGTTAGATACTGTTCCACGTAAAAACTACATAACAGATCTGGATAAAAAGAGATAGATTATAGTCTAGAATAGCGAATAGGCAACTTTTTATCGCGATTGACTGCCTCGGTGGTCCAGTGGTCGCAGTATGGGCCTGCTGTGCACGAGGTTGAGGGTTCGATTCCCACACAGAACAAAACTTCGTGTGACCCACAAAGAGTTGTTCTGAGTCTTGCTGTAATCCGTTAATTGTATGTTTGTAAAGTCCCCCGCGACACAGAGCTTGTTCTCTAGTGCGGGAGTTGTCTTTTTAAAAATTAAAGAAAAAGATTACCGACATCCACGCGGGAGGATAGTAATATATAAACCTACAGGAATTTGTCCGCGCAGGGTTGCTTCTGCTTGCACAAGTTCGCTAGAAGACATTATGATACATTGATCCACTCATCTAGTTTTCATTCACATCTGATCCACTCCACTCCACTGAGTGTATCAAGGAGGAAAGTCTTCTCATGGATCCGATCCGTATAACGCTATCCAGTATTAGTAAAGCATTTCCCCCTTATACAACAATAAAAAGCAGAGATTATGGTACGCCAACTAACAAATATTCAAATATTGGTCCTGTTTCACGGTAGATCACATGTAGCCATGTAATACACTGATCAAAGTATTGTGCATTTTTACTGTGCCTTGTGTGTAATTTTCTAAAGAGTGATACAGAATAAATACAGGCACATAGTTTGTTGAAGATTACATATAAGTATATTTAGGTAAGCTTGATTTAGTTGCAAAAGAAACTTTCTTCAATACGGGTAAACTGGATTGCTCATGTCATTGTGATCTATTGTTTAAAGTGATCACCTCGTCACTGACACTGCGCCGAGTGTTGTAGGTTCGATTCCAACATGAAACAAATAGTGTTCGTAAATTAAGAATTTAAAAGTTCTCCGCGATAGGGCTTTTTTTCTGGATGTTATCATTATTGGATAAAATATATAATCTGATAAAATTGAACTGTCATTTTAGATGTCGGATAACGCGATGAAAAGTAGCCTTTTCCAGACTATAATCTATCTCTATGCTGAATTTCATTCAGATTCGTTCTTTCCGACCTTTCACATTTAGTATCACAATGTACCTAGCACTCATACAGTATTATTGTCAATATTCTGAAAATTGACAAGATTTATGTTGTGCTTCTTAAAACAACGCAATCCATAGACGATACCATAGATAGTATTTTGATGTTGCCAGTCTGAACTCCACCAGAGCAACCATATTGAATTTTGTTGTGCTTAGAAAACATTGTGAGCACGTGGATTGTTGGACAAAATTTAGTGAAATTTGGCAGTATTATCAGTTAACTTATAATTTCGGCTTGTATTCATTTTCTCATTAAAAAGTGAGGACATTCTTTATTTGATATTCAAGTAAGTATTCATATTTTATTTCAACCGGCGGCATGATTCCACATTTGAATCAAGGAAATGTAGGTAGGTACCTATGAAGCATACGGGTAAATACGTAACATAACATCTTTGTAGATCATTATTATGTTATAACCATATTTTGAGATATAACTCATTATGTTCAATGTTAGCAAAGATATTGACACAATTTAAAAATTGCGTAACCTTTCATTTATGGTTCCATTTGCTTACGTGTTGCTTGTGAAGGTTTCTACATATTGCTCGTGACCCTCACCGGACAACATTTTATAACTAGTGTTCCGAAAAAGATCAGTGGCACATAAGTTAAAAAGTATTAAATAACATTTCCCCGAGAGAAGGTAGTTACATAGAATGTAACGTGTACAATAACTGTATTTTAGTAAAGCCGAGTGATCGCGATCTCAATATATTGGAGTTGTGAATGTTATGTCCATGCTTTGCTCTAATTTCTCTGTATCCGGACCGGTAAGCTGTAAAACGTGGTTGTTATATTATTTGGAGTAGTAACCTAAAGGTTTATATTGTACAGGTACTATTTTTAGTTTAGCTGTGCTATTTGTGTTGTAAATAAACACGCGGAATAATAACCTATTTATTTCTAGTCTTAAAGTATACAAAAATATGTTTATCAATATAAAATTTATATTATCAAATAAGTGCACAGATAAAGTTACAAAATAGCAATGATAAAAATCATATAAAAATATGTTTATTGATAGAACTGTCTGCAAAAGTTTGTTATCATTTAAATAATTTTAGTCACATCTGCTTACTTTGTCCAATAGCTTATATTATAATTTTAAATAGTGAACATCTTAATTCATTAAGGTCAACATCTTTATGAAGTAACCTTTACCTTTAAGATTTTAATGCATTAAGGCTATGTAGGGGTATTATTTATAGGTTTTAAATGTGGTAGTGAAAGTTGTTATAACATTTGTTTTATATTAAATAGTCCTATGCAAGTTTAAACTTTTGTATTATAAGTATAAATAAACAAACAATATTATTATTATAAACAAAATACATCAGATTGTTCATTAGGTAGATATTAATAAAATAATAAACAACAAATATTCACAGTTTATTTAGTGTAAGGTATCTGCCTAAAAACTGATGTAATATGTAATTGCAGAAATGTATTTTTTGTTTTAGATTGTTTATAAAAGTGGCTAATTACAATGGCCCCATGTCGTCAACTTCTGATGTGGTCAGTCCCGTCGTTAGCAGTTTTATTGGGAATATTTTGGTTCAGAAAAAAGAGGGAATATGCAAAATCTGATCCCGGTGGAAGAGAAAGAATAAAAAGTTTAAAAGAAGAACTGGCAGAAGCACTTAATGCTCAGGCTGAGGCTAAAAGGACATCTCCACTGGGCAAGGCAGATCGCTCCGTTATTAAATCTGCTCCTATTGATATTATCCCAAATGGAATTAACTCCCAAAGGTCTTCCCCTTTAGAATTGACAGACGAAGAAGTTGATTTAGAAATAGAAAAAATTATTAGGAAAAAATCTATTGAAAAGGAGAAGAGAATGTCTGCTGGTTTTGACAAGTATTCTTCAGTGAGCTTGTGCTGTAGAGAACTGACATTTGAAGAGTCATCACCCACACACACCTGTTCTACACTCCCCACTGTAATCAGTTGCCGTAAAAGTAGTAACTATTTACTAATGAAGACTAGTCAGGGCAGTACAATTGTTGTAAATTCACAACAAATGTCTGATCAGTCAGATGAGGAGGTTTTGCAGCACAGTACAAAATTAGATGCAACTGTATCTGAAATTAGCACAACTGCAAATAGCACTACTGCTGATATTGAAGATTCAAATAATAATAATAATAACAACATAAATGAACCTAGTGACAGTAATGAAAGTGAACACAGATTCTCCACAGCACAGAGTAGACACATCTCTGAAAGAGATTCCGCAAATCACAGTCCTGTGGACCCTATGCTAGCTAGTCCATCAATGTGCCACTTTTCAGATAATCATAGTGAGGTAATATGTTACACCATATACTTATAGCCTATCTTATTCTTAGTAGTGTCAAAAGTAGCTTATGTACATAACCAAATCCAAGCTATCCATTAAGCAAATTAAATTAAAAGCAATTTACCTGTAAGTAATATTGTATGAACTCAGTTTAATTTTGAAAATGTTTTCAGGGTTCAAGTGACAGTGGTAAAGGATGTTCGGAGGCAGCCAGTCCTCCCCCAGCTAACTTAAATATGGTTCCTTCCGAAACTGCACTTAGGATACATCAGTTTGTTATATCACAGACCCTAGTAGGTCTTTTAATAGGTAAACATGGGTCTTTTGTAACACAAATCAAAGGCAAAACAGGTGCAACTGTTTATGTGAGAAGACATCCTGATTCTGTCAAACAAAAGATTTGCGCAGTTGAAGGTAAGACAATATATTAATTTAAAAAACCTTAATTTTTCTTTAAAAATAATATGATAAATGCTAGTAGTACATTGACCCCTAGATATAGACCCTAGAGGTCAATGTACTACTATCATCTAGATCACTATCTCTGTATTGGTTGTAGTTGTAATTTGATTATTTTTCATTGATCAATTTTAAACACCATTTCAATAATTTCTAACCTGAACTTGAAAATATGTTAATAACTAGCTGTTACCCGCGGCTTATTGCGGTAAAATTGTTGTATGACCTTCCTCAGGATATTATTAAGATCTATCTCTGCCAAATTTCTTAAAGATCTATTTAGTTGTAAAAATGTAACAATGAACAAACAAACAGTTCCCTTCGATTTATCATTGTAGTTCAGTGCTATAAATATTGCAAAATCATAAATGTGATGCAATTAAAATTTATTCACTTGTAAATTCACTATCATCGTCATTGGATTGCTAATTTATAGTTACCTAATATGCCAATAATATATATGTGTACTAATGTATTCCTTTTACATTTTAGGAACTCAAAGTGAGATTGAAGCAGCCTTAGAAATGATTAAGGAGAAGTTTCCAGAAAAGAAATTCCCCAACTTTTCCTTACAAGAAATTAGTGCAGAATTATATCAAAGACTGGTGCCTCTTGTGCCAGAATTTTTACAAGTAAGTTGAATATTAGTAAGATCAGTCTATTTCTTTTTATTGTAATTCATCTTTGCCAGTCATCAACTGGCAGCTATTTTATTGATAGGAACACTAAAATCAAACACTATTTACATTGCAACTTTTGCAAGGCAATTTTAATTATGTTATCATAAGCGCCATTTAACACAGCTCTCTCTTGTACAGCAGTTACTTATTGATTTTTTTATTTTTGTACTATTTTTGTTGTACAATAAAGATATATTCTATATTTTTATATCTAACTCACTAAGAATTATCCATATAATTTTCTACATTAATATATTATTTTTATTAGATTTTCGAGGATGCCTGATACAACATCCTGTTGTGATGGTATCATCCATAGTTTTCATCACAGTTTTATTCAAATATATTAAAAGTTTTATTGGTCTACCAATAAATAAGATCTTTCTTATAATAACAATGTACGTTAATTTATGAACACTGTATGCTAAATGTGTCAGTTGCAGCTTGTTGAATCTGTAAACAACGACACAATAATGACGTGCCTGGTAAGTGCAGGGCACTTCTTCCTACAACAGCCCCTACACCCTACCTTCCCGTCGCTGCACGCGTTACACCGTCTTATGGCGGCTACGTATCAGAACCCTGAAGTACCATCACTGCCACGTCCAGTAAAAGGTATAATTAATATAGTTCAATATTTTTTGTGTGAAAGTTCAATTTACCATCAAGTGTAAAGTATCTGTCTGTTAAGTTTAAATTCAATGTGGATTTTTTTATTGTTTCAAAGCCTGAGACGGTTACTATGTTTCATAAAAAATGAATCAGTGGTTTCGATACCATAAGGTTAGGTTATATTTAATTGGTTTTAATAATACTTACTATTTCCTGTATTGATTTTGTTTTTAATATAAAACATAGCCCTATTTATAGAAGAAAGGAGACCCATGCCCAGCAGTGTTACATTTATGGGTTGCTATTATTCTTTACAATATCTATCACATTGTCAACTTTTATTTAAATCCATTCAGTAGCATGGTAACAAACATCAAGACATCATCGTCACAAATTATCGCATTTATAATACCCATTATTAAGAATTATAATTGTTAATAAATAACAATATACATATTTATCTATATATTCCATTTTTAGAGGGTTCTATCTGTGCTGCTCCAACTGAAAATAATTGGTATCGTGCTCAAGTGATATCCACCTCAGAGGACAATGATACGTCAGTAGTAAAACTAGTGGACTTCGGCGGATATCTAACGGTCGACAACGATCAACTCAAACAGATCCGCTCAGACTTCATGACATTACCCTTCCAAGCGACAGAAGCTGTTCTAGCTTTTGTTAAACCTGCAAATAATGGTGAGTTGATTTTGTTTATTATTGTGTTCCTGTTTCAGTTTGCGTGTTTGTTTCAATTTAGGTATATACTTAGCTAGGGGTCGCCCGCCACATCGTCCGCGTGGTAATTTGGAACTTCATCGTAGTAATTTCATTTCCCCCATTTTGCAACATATCTCACTACTGCTGCGCTCCTATTGATCACAGCGTAATGTTATATAGCTTATAGCCTTCCTGGACAAATGCACTATTCAACAAAAAAAACATTTATTCTAATCGAACCAGTGCTTTCTGAGATTAGTGCGTTCGACCAAACAAACAAACTTTTTAGCTTTATAATATTAAGTAAAGATACGTGAACGAAAACTTATTATGTCTAGCTTTGAAAGATATTCAATGGTAAAGACCCTTTACTCCACAACAGAACTAAATTCTTTGCGGTGTCGCGGTTTTTATTTTAAACTAGCTAACCCGTGCCCACTTCGTTGGGCATTTTTCGGGTTACTTTATAGCCCATAACACTCACAAACATGGCTTTATTTTGGTTTTTACCCCTTACGACCTCACAATCTATCTCTTTATAATATTAGTAAAGATTACCTCTTTAGAATATTAGTGAAGATGACTCCCGCACATACAATATAATCGCTTTGAGGCTTTACAACAAGCTTAAAAAGCCAGTACCAAACACCTTCTGTAAACCCGAATGATTGATTTTTTATTTAGTGCTAGGGTCGAACTCGCTGCACATATTTATGCATTCATAAATGGCAACGCGACCAATTTACCCAAATCGCGATTCATTCATTCACCTGTCTTTTTTTTATACTATTCACGTCAGTAAATCAACAATTTTGTTACATAAAAAGTGGTCAAGGCCTTCTATGTTTGGGTAAACACGGAAAGGCCATCACATAGTTCGTGACAGACCAAAGTCCACAGTCTAGAAATAGTAGCCCTGGTTAATACATTAGTGATCATTTTTTAAATAAATGCTTAATATAGTCATATTACCACATATTGTATTGATGTGAATCTAAATTGCGAAAGTACGATTGACTATATATATTCTTTTTGAACGTGAACTTGACACTTTAATCAACCATATTTATTAAGTGTGAAGTTTAAAATAGTGACAGCACGGCACTACCGTCTTCAAAGATCAGAGATTGAGATGTATTATTGTAGATGCTCATGTCTAATTCGCTACAAATGCAAATTATTGTTGGAGCTCGCCATTCGTATCGCCTTAGTAACTAGTTCTTTCAATTTGCTAGTTCTCTGTACCCTACTTACTGCTTTTAGCGAATAACCGATTACATCCGCCTAGACATATAATTATGATTCATAATTTATGACTAGCGGCTCGCTCCGGCTTCGCGCGGATCGAAATTTATTTAGTTTTCGTAAGGATTTCAATTTTGTTAACAAATAAAAGATGGCCTGTGTTACTTGGTTAAAAAAATTGAAATCGCTACAATAGTTTTTAAAAGTTATTAATTACAAACATACAGTATGTACTTTTCTTTCTATATTATTAGTGTAGACTAAATAATAGAAAAGATATAATTAATGACAAACCAACTTGGAACAAACCGCAATCGATAATTATGATAATTATTTCCATAATTTTTAAAGTAACTTAATCGCCTTCTGTAAACTAGTTCCGTCAATAAGAACTAGTTTTTCGATCTAGGTCGTACGCGACCTACCCAAAGCTGAGTAAGAGTCGAAAAGATCGACGTCTGCGTAAGTGCGTGTGTGTATTTCGGCACGTGCTATTTCTTCTCGCATACTTTTTGAGACGTGTAAGAATTCAACATTGCTTTTGAGCGCTGTGAATTCCAGACAGCGGTATCGTAATCGCAATTCGTGATTATTTTATTTTATTAAGAACTTGGTAGTTTTTTTATTCAACTTAGATAGCAAACAAGCGTACGGACTGCCTGATGGTAAGCAGTTACTGTCGCCTATAGACGCTTACAATACTAGTAATATCACTTGAGTGTTGCCGACCCAAAAATAAACACCAGAGTTTTATGATGAAATCTCCTTGAGATAGGAAAACGTTTTGTTAAAATTGCATCTCTAAATGAGCTCTGGGAACCCTTGACAGGAGCACAACTACGTAGCTGTGTCATTTGGCTGTGGTCTTCTGTCTCACTAGTATGGTGCCCTCATTCCTATTAAAAATAATAATTGTTATTTATAATTTACTAACATTCAAATTAGTTCGGAACAAAATTGAGCCGTAGTTGCCATAAATAAATATTGAATTTAATTATGATAATAATATCTTTCTTTTTTTTTTCTTTTTTTGTAACCAGAGTCGATGACATAAGATATCTACGAAAGGGTCATAGATAAATTCCTTCTATCTGTCTCGTCCCAGACGTAATAAATAATATATTTTAAATAATTTATATCAGATAAAAAAATAAAATACTTAATGTAATGTTATCTGTCATAAACATTTATAACCTACATACATATCAAAAAAGGTTTACTTGTTAATGAGGATATAGACAAGCCAATCGGGTTCATAGAGCCGAACTCTTATATGCAGAATGCTTATACTCAAGAGCCCTCGTCCCGTATTTCGCCTTAGCTCTGGCGTCGCTACTGTTTCAATGTTTGAAATTTCGAAATTTATATAATGTAAGTGAAGTGACGTGTTTGATCCTCTCCCCTCTGGCACTACGCACCTAAAAATTAAAAATTTATTCTCTCTACAGCAAAGCTCCTGAATTTCTTCCCACGCTTACCCTCTCCTTAGCAAAGTATCTTTAATATTTCAAAATGTGTATTACAGAAACAGAGTGGAGCAGTGAAGCTCTTCGTATCATGGCCGGTCTGACTGCAGGGCAGCTATTACATGCACAAGTAGCTGGCTACGACGAAGCTGGACTCCCTCTTGTTCATCTCTACCTCACACTACACCCACAGGTGAGCTATTCTCAATTTCTAGCCTCTCGTCATTTATTGTACTTAATGCACGAAAAAAGCTGCCATATGGAATATTTTTGCAAATGTTTTCCTCACTATGTTGGCACATGTTCAATATATTTTTATATTTTATACATTTCAGCAAGTAATATTCCTAAACCGAGAGTTAGTGGACCGTGGACTGGCGGAGTGGGATATTCCGGCAGACTCGTGATCGCGCCTCATGGACTGGCAGAATGCCGCGCCAGCCGGCTCCAATACTTATGTTATTAATTTCATAAACAAAAAATTATGTTGAATACTATATTGACGCTGATTAGTTTTATGGTATTGCATTTTGTTTGACACAATGTACATATTTTTTTACATTCGAGACTTGATAACTTTGCTGGCGACTGTAGTGAAAGATGCTATACTTGAGCCATTGAAAAGTGCGAACTACTTCATAAATCATTACGTAAAAGGAATGTGATATTGCCGCGCAACTCTTTATCGATGTAGGGATGCCGCTTAGGCGCAGGTAGCTAGAACGACGCGGTTGTTGATGACTAATGCAATTAGGTGAAATGTATTTGTATAAATTGGTTAGTTATCATTAGAACATGGGATATCTCATATAGTCACACCATACGTAGTGTATAACGGTGATAAGGAACCAGACTATCGACAAAGCCTTGTTTATTGTTACAACACTAGAACGCTTCCATAAGTGCGAGCGAGAGATCCGATAAAAATGATTTATGACGTAGTTTGCACGCTTGTAATGGCCTAAAATTAGGTCTCTTATGTGAGCTATTTTACTTAGCCTCACATTTTATTTATGACTTGTGACACGTAGCGTATAAATTAATAAACGTTTCCCTTCTAATAATTATTTCAATTCTTAGTTTTGTATTAAGTTTTACTATTATACATGGTATTGTCCCGTTTGTGTAATAGAACTTGTGGATATAAAAACGCTTAGAAGCGTTAATTTATCATAATAATTTTAATGAAGACCTTGGTACTCATTTCGTCTAAACTACCCACAACTGGAACATAAAATACAATACGCTTATAAAAGAACTATATAATTCGTAGAATATATGCTACAAAAATGTTACGTAGTTAATTTTTAAGAACCTTTATTGAATAAATACCTTTCGTGAAGGTAAACTGCTCCTATCGTTTGTAGAGTAATAGTGAGGTCAATGAAAAGTTCAGGATGCTCATTATAACACAAATCTCATTTCTCATTTTGCCTCGTGCATTTTACAATAGCAGCATTCATTTTAAGAGCTTATTTTAAGCTATTTTTAGGGATGTATTAATTTAGTTATTTGTCAATTCACCATATCTTTTAAAGGATTATTAGGCTATATGCCAAGTTACAAATGTGCCTTTGAAAATGTAAGCAACTAAACTTTTTTTTACATTTGAAATATACATGAAATATTGTTTGTCACAAACAAGTTTTATTTTGGTCAATTTTCATTTATATTTTGTATACAATCATTTGTGACAAAATAGTATTTTATGAATACGTCATAATATGTTTTCATAAAAAAACATAATAAATGCAAATATAATTATTTACTATTTGTGGAAGACTGAAAATGTATAGTAATGTACAGTTAATGCTATGTGTAAAATATGTGTAAAAAAAAGTACAATATATAAATTGGTGTGTGAACTACTGGTGGATGAAGGATTTGAGTTTACATATTGTTATTTGTTGATTCTTTGACAAGGTGGCTAGAGAATATGCAGTGAACTTATATAAATATATATATCTATATATACTACCATTGCCAACACTGCATTTTCTAAACATCTTGTTAAATAAATAAATCATGCGCTTTATGCAATCAGTACCTCTATTTAATTTCTTTCAGATGGCACTAAAGAATCGGCAGTAGCGTTCATGTTAACCAGAGAAATATATCTAATGAAACTTTATGGTAAATCGTTGACTTATAATGAGCACATTGATCATCCTGACGTATAAATAAATAGTTATATTAGTGTACATAATAGATTTAGAGTGATGAAAAGCAATTTGATATTTGATTGTTGTAGTGAATCCAGTATTTTAATACATATGTTGAGAAATAGCGATTGTTTTAGTGATATAATGTCTTGTATGGAGTATGCGTATTGTGTAGTAAAATTGTTGAGGCCGACGTTAAACTATTTTATAGCTTCTAGAAGTACTTTACTCTCTATAAAATAATGATTTTGCTCTTCCAATTTAACATCTTAAAATATGAATTAGATTTTGCTTTTCGTTTATTTTTAAATAACAAAATTAGTATAGATTCGTCCGGCTCTTATTGTAAGCTTATTTGGGAAGTTTAGAATGTAAATTTTAGTTGATTTTACAGCTGCAACGCTGGTTTATAGATTAATTTAGTTTAAAAGTATCAATCCATTACTGGTGTCTTTGAACCTTGTCTTACCTTTATCATTTGATGAATGATGATAATCAGTTTGTACTTACTGATTATAAGTCCTCTTAATAATCTGTTTGAACTTATAAAGGATAAATCACGTATTTACTTAAAGCATAAACAAAAAAAGTCTCCTACTAGTTGATATAATTATTTTAAAATTAAAAGCTCATTTAGAGTAAACATTTTCAAACAATTTTCATGTTATTCTCTTATTGAGAATTACATTATAATTCTTACGTGTAACTTGCATAGCAGGCGTAAAATTCGCTAGACAAGTGTTATGTTGTTCTCATTTTCAAAAACTTAGACTTAACGAACATTGCCTTGCAGATTTGTACGAGTAAATTTAGCGCTATTATACTACATAAGTTTTAAAGTGCAATTTGTGTTCTGTCTTGTCTAACTAATGAAGAAAAATAGAGATGGCATGAAATAAGTTTCTTATCACTTTCATGATTATAAACTTATTATAGTGTTTATTGGAATGACCTATACATTTTTGCCCGACCCCCCAGTATATAATAATACTTTTTTTATTCTTTCTATACTTAGCATTAGAATCCTAATGTCCTCTAAAAGTTTGAGCAGATACTATGAGAAGACATTTATATAAGAAGATGTTTTGCATTTTGTTTACGTCACTGTGTATATAACTAATATAAAGTGGTTAATTTAAATACATTGTTTTAAAAATAAATATGCTTTTTTCCTTTATTTCCCATTATAACTATTATTTTCTTTTAGTCTTGAGGTGCCTGCAACCTGCACCAGGTGCTCAATTAACCTTGGAGACTTGCCCAGGGATCCTATCTTGGAGGTCCAAGACAGGATCCTCCAACAAAAGCTGACTGCTTTACAGATATAAAAAAAAAATTGTTCGACTATATAATATATTGTACTTGTTTGTCAATCAAGTAGTATAATACTACTTGAGTGACAAACAAGCATACGGCCCGCTTGGTGTTAAGCAGCTGCCGAAGCCTATGGACGCTTGCAAATACTACAGAGTACTAGTACTACTTTGTAACCTTCCGAATTCGGTCGAGTTATGTACGAATTACGGTAGTTATCGATTATTATCAGTATTTCGTTAATTATTGAGTGTAATGAGATACACATTTGCATGTGAATAGTTGAATTAATACACAAGTTATTGGTATAAGTTTTATTATACATTTCATTTTGACTGCTTAAAAACAGTGGTCTAGAAATGGTTAATTATCCCATAACTCATTAATTACTAAAAGTTCATCAGTGATACTTGGTAAGAAATTGTAAATTCTTAAAAGTTTTGTATAAATACTATAAACTAGACCCAGAAGTACGTACTTGAAATACTAGGACCTAATAAGCTTATTTTATGTTTAGATTTTTATCTACTGAATGGTATGTTTTTTTCAAAATCTGTTTCCACTAACATTATACACAAATGCATAACAACGTATGTAAAAATTTCCAGCTCTGTATAAAAACGTTTTATATGAAATCTAGCGAATGGCCAAACGTTGCCCCAGCGGAAACTTGATACTTACACTAAAAATCTGTATATTTTAAATTACGAAATTCGAACTTTTTCCGCTGGGGCAACGCAACTTGGAATAGCTCACAGGCTATTTAATCCCGGAACATGTCCGGTTCCCGTGCGATGCGCTTTCGCTGGCAATAAAACCTTCGTTCAAATATCATGAAGACTTTACTCTCTGATTTAAGAAAGATTATTGCAGATATTTTCTTACTGTAGACGACTGTGAGAAGATAAAATCTTTTCTCAGGGAGCCTGATTTTAGATTTATTTTTCATTGGTCGTTACAAAAACCTGTATTTTTTACCAAGAATGACTTTTCTTTTTCATTGTAAATTAAACAAATTGTGTATAAATTGAATATTTCATCAAACATGTTTGCAACCTATGCATTATGAGGAAAAACCTTTCAAATCAGTTCTCTATATTCCCTCCTCTTGCTTTTAAGATGGTCTGCATTCACAGGATTTAATGACCTTATCAAAACTTAAGATTAGGTCCCATTCTTTTTCCGATGGGGGTTTTATTTTTATTTATTTATTTAGAACTTTATGCACACAATGTACAATGGTGGGCTTAATGCCAAAGGCATTCTCTACCAGCCAACCTTAGGGTGATGCAGAGATAAACGAAGTAGGTGCAAGATTCGAAAGTAAAATAAGAAAATTATTTCAATATTAAACTAAAATAGAATATGTTCAAATATACTTACTTATAATAATACAATTACATAAACTACATGATACACTAACTACACATAAATAAATAAATATACAAGTCTATAAATAATAGATATATAATATATACTATAGGTACTACTAGTGTGATGATCCTGCCAGTCCGTTGAAGAAGAGATCCTGAACTTTCAGTTTAAACATATATTTGCTAGTTGCCATCCTGACTTCAAGAGGGAGCGCATTCCAAAGAAAGACAGACTGTATGAAGAAGGAGGAGTGTACAAAATCAGAAGTGTGAGAGGGACACGCAAGAAGTAGATTATTAGAAGAACGTAGTTTACGATCATGCACTGAGCATAGATATTGAAAATAGGAATTTAAGTAACTAGGAGGGGAAGGTGAATGTAGAAAAGAAAAAGTTGCGAGGGCTCGCAAATTTCGGCGCTGGTGTGCGTTGCCTCAGTGGAAAAAGTTCGAATTTCGTAATTTGAAATATACGGATTTTCAGTGTAAGACGTCGTGTAATTGTGTATGGTAAGTAATCAATTGTGTATCCAGCCATTGGGAAGTTATTGAGCAAAAACTGATTCCGCCAGGACAACGTTGCCCCAGCGGATTTTTTTTTTTAATGGGCTTAGTATAAAAAAATTAGGTTCAATTAGGTACTTGTTTGTGACGAGAGGTAATTGTGTATGCCTACGGGAGATTTGTGTGTCCATAAACACCGAAGATATTCAAGTTTCAGCTGGGGCAACGTTTGGCCATTTGCTAGATTTCATATAAAACGTTTTTATACAGAGCTGTACATTTTTACATACGTTGTTATTCATTTGTGTATAATGTTAGTGGAAACAGATTCTGAAAAAAACAAACCGTTTAGTAGACAAAAATCTAAACAAAAAAAAATACACGAATTGATAACCTCCTCTTTTTAATGGTGGTTAATAAGCTTATTAGGTCCTAATACTTCAAGTATGTACTTCTGGGTCAAGTTTATAGTACCTATTTATACAAACCTTGTAAGAATTTGCAATTTCTTGCCAAGTATCACTGATGAACTTTTAGTAATTAATGAGTTATGGGATAATTAACCATTTCTAGACCACTGTTTTTAAGCAGTCCAATTACATGAGATTCTAAATGAAATGTATAATAAAAGATATACCAATAAGTTGTGTATTAATTCAACTATTCACATGCAAATGTGTATCTCATTACACTCAATAATTAACGAATTACTGATAACAATCGATGACTACCGTAATTCGTACATAACTCGACCGAATTTAAGAGAGGTAGGGCACCATACTAGCGAGCAAGCCCGACTGGGGAAGGACCTGCACCTTACAGAAGACCACAGCCAAATGACTACACACAGCGGTGTAGTTGTGTTCCTGTGTGTGAGTACAGGTCTCCAGCGCTCATTTAGGAATGCGTTTTGAAACAAACGTATTCCTATCCCAGGGTTACTTCCATCTTAAAGCCCTGGTGTAAAAAAAAAATGGGTTGGCAACACGCAAGTGATACCTCTGGTAATGCAAGCGTCTATAGGCTACGGATACTGCTTAGCATCAGGCGGGTCGTATGCTTGTTTGCCACCCAAGTAGTATAAAAAAAAAATCGGAAGGTTACAAAAAAGCGGACTTGTAGTATATTTAAGTAACATTCTAAAATTTACGGTATAATACGGATATTGAATTGGTACAGACGATTACAAAAACTGTTATCAGGTTCTCAGGTTTTTTCTGCTTCTGCTGTTTCCAGCTTATTTGGTTATTACAGTAAGTATTATTTTAAAGTAGGTATTTAAGACAAAAACCGATCAACTAGATAATCAAATGTCGAAATACATAAAGTGCAATTCAACATATTTCATTGCCTATATTGGTACCTTCCTTCCATGGAAACCTCTCTAGATATACTCTTGGACCTAAATAAATAAAATTCTATAAAAATAAAAGGTATAACTACATGACTTTTGAAATTTGAAATAAATCATAATATTTGTTAGTAAATGAATAGTGCGAAAAATAGACAATTCGCGGGCGAGCGGGGCATCCCGCAAGCAACGGCGCCACTTTTGCCGTCTTTTTATTCATTGAAAGGTGAAAAAAGAGCGCGCTATATTTCCCGATATCGCGCGTACTTACTGGCTAATGAGCTTACTTTTAAACTTGAACTTTAGTTACACATAACACAGTATGTAAATGATGTAGGTAGGTATTCCATTACAAATCTACCTGAGTCAAAGATTATTGATCTGTGATTTTGTGATATGTGATCGTACTTTATTGTTAGCGCTCGAAATGAAGAAACTTGGAAGCTATTTTATACTTAACAATAAAAAATCCTTTTTATACCAATGTATTAGAAACTTATTAGAAAAGTACTTTGTTAATGTTGATTATTTTTTATCGTGGATAGTCCTTTAATTTTAATAAATATTTTTTCATTAACACAGTTGTTTTATTTTTACGGTATAACATTTGTGTACGCAACTGTACAAAATGCTTAATACTATACTGGATGTTTAAGTACGTTGACACGCTTTTTTGTAGCCTTCCGAATTCGGTCGAGTTATGTACGAATTACGGTAGTTATCGATTGTTATCAGTATTTCTTTAAATTGAGTGTAATGAGATACACATTTGCATATGAATAGTTGAATTAATACACAACTTATTGGTATATGTTTTATTATACATTTCATTTAGAATCTCATGTAATTTGAATGCTTAAAAACAGTGGTCTAGAAATGGTTAATTATCCCATAACTCATTAATTACTAAAAGTTCATCAGTGATACTTGGTAAGAAATTGCAAATTCTTACAAGGTTTGTATAAATACTATAAACTTGACCCAGAAGTACATACTTGAAGTATTAGGACCTAATAAGCTTATTTTATGTTTAGATTTTTATCTACTGAATGGTATGTTTTTTTCAAAACCTGTTTCCACTAACATTATACACAAATGAATAACAACATATGTAAAAATGTACAGCTCTGTATAAAAACGTTTTATATGAAATCTAGCAAATGGCCAAACGTTGCCCCAACGGAAACTTGAATATCTTCAATGTTTATGGACACACAAATCTCCCGTAGGCATACACAATTACCTCTCGTCACAAACAAGTACCTAATTGAACCTATTTTTTTTATACTAGGCCCATTTAAAAAAAAAAAACCGCTGGGGCAACGTTGTCCTGGCGGAATCAGTTTTTGCTCAATAACTTCCCAATGGCTGGATACACAATTGATTACTTACCATACACAATTACACGACGGCATAGGTACACTGAAAATCTGTATATTTTAAATTACGAAATTCGAACTTTTTCCGCTGGGGCAACGCACACCTGCCGAATGGGTAGCCATCTCAGCTCAGAACGAAAGGAAGAGACATGATCGTATTTACGAAAATTAAAAATGAATCTAATGCAGTTATTGAGAAGACGGTCGTATTTATTGAGCATATCTGCATTCAGGTCGAAATAACAAACATCAGCATAATCAATTATAGGGAAGATTAAAGTCTGCACAATCATAGTTTTGGTCTTAGATGGTCGAAAGTTCTTCAAGCGGTATAAGGCACGAAGGGTACCAGTAACTCTTTTGCTAACCTCTTTTGGGCTTGCCAGTTTAGGTTTGAGTCGATAAATAAACCAAGATCTTTCCAGGCCCTCTATGGTTGCGGGGACTGGATCTCGACCTCTGACCTTGTGTTTTAGGCTGTCCTATATGTATTCTAAAGGGCTGAGGAAGTAATCGAGGTGTCCTTGGTATTGCCAAAGTCGGCCAAAAAATAAAACAGCTAGACTAGCTGGGTGCAGTGGCTGCCATCCCCCCAATCTTTGCTGCCCGGAGCAAGTGATTCAGACTTACTTCAGGAAAATTAAAGGACTGAAGGACTTGGTTTTCTCATATTAGGTTAAGGCTTAATAAATTAAACAACAAATGTCATATAAAACTCTATTTAGTACAATATTTAAATATAAAATTAATATATTTACTTATTACTAATTCCCAGTCCACATATATAAATAATAAATGTCAACAATTATATATCTGAAAAATACATAAGAACAACATTTTCTCACATTAGAACTGAAATCATATATTTATTGTGGTTTCTTAACTAAATCTCTTCCATACTCCCTTTATCTATATAAAAAATATAAGCTTCCTCCGTTCAGGAATAAACTATATATTAAACATGAACCTACAACAACAAAACACGATCAGTAGGTAATAAATGAATTACTTCTGATGTTTTTTGACGGCCCGGCGGCGACTGTCTAATCCGTGGTGTAATTTATTGTTTTGTAACTACTTTTATCTCAATAAATTAGACGTCATTGGAATGAAATGCCAAACAGCAATATGTAAAGTCACTATGCTAAATTCAAAATAAATAATTATTATTGTTTGTAGGTGAATTTAATTGTATGCTCAACACTGAACAAGTGACCAACCAATATGACGGATACTTTTTCAGTTCATTTGTTCTGTAATTATCATTATATAAATAAAATGTAGTAAATTATGTTAACAATTTAACTTTCAGTATGCTTCAGTGGTTCAATTATGTTTTGGATCAGTTTAGATATAACTTACCAACAGATATAATAACACGGTTCAATTATAAAACGAAACAACTTGGTACAAGCATAAAACGAAACAACTTGTGCTCGATATAGACACTAAAGGCACGGGTATACCCCTCCCCAATCGGTCGGAGTTTCAAATTTACGTATAACATGTTAGTTCTACGTAATATATACTATAGGTACTACTAGTGTGATGATCCTGCCAGTCCGTTGAAGAAGAGATCCTGAACTTTCAGTTTAAACATATATTTGCTAGTTGCCATCCTGACTTCAAGAGGGAGCGCATTCCAAAGAAAGACAGACTGTATGAAGAAGGAGGAGTGTACAAAATCAGAAGTGTGAGAGGGACACGCAAGAAGTAGATTATTAGAAGAACGTAGTTTACGATCATGCACTGAGCATAGATATTGAAAATAGGAATTTAAGTAACTAGGAGGGGAAGGTGAATGTAGAAAAGAAAAAGTTGCGAGGGCTCGCAAATTTCGGCGCTGGTGTGCGTTGCCTCAGTGGAAAAAGTTCGAATTTCGTAATTTGAAATATACGGATTTTCAGTGTAAGACGTCGTGTAATTGTGTATGGTAAGTAATCAATTGTGTATCCAGCCATTGGGAAGTTATTGAGCAAAAACTGATTCCGCCAGGACAACGTTGCCCCAGCGGATTTTTTTTTTTAATGGGCTTAGTATAAAAAAATTAGGTTCAATTAGGTACTTGTTTGTGACGAGAGGTAATTGTGTATGCCTACGGGAGATTTGTGTGTCCATAAACACCGAAGATATTCAAGTTTCAGCTGGGGCAACGTTTGGCCATTTGCTAGATTTCATATAAAACGTTTTTATACAGAGCTGTACATTTTTACATACGTTGTTATTCATTTGTGTATAATGTTAGTGGAAACAGATTCTGAAAAAAACAAACCGTTTAGTAGACAAAAATCTAAACAAAAAAAAATACACGAATTGATAACCTCCTCTTTTTAATGGTGGTTAATAAGCTTATTAGGTCCTAATACTTCAAGTATGTACTTCTGGGTCAAGTTTATAGTACCTATTTATACAAACCTTGTAAGAATTTGCAATTTCTTGCCAAGTATCACTGATGAACTTTTAGTAATTAATGAGTTATGGGATAATTAACCATTTCTAGACCACTGTTTTTAAGCAGTCCAATTACATGAGATTCTAAATGAAATGTATAATAAAAGATATACCAATAAGTTGTGTATTAATTCAACTATTCACATGCAAATGTGTATCTCATTACACTCAATAATTAACGAATTACTGATAACAATCGATGACTACCGTAATTCGTACATAACTCGACCGAATTTAAGAGAGGTAGGGCACCATACTAGCGAGCAAGCCCGACTGGGGAAGGACCTGCACCTTACAGAAGACCACAGCCAAATGACTACACACAGCGGTGTAGTTGTGTTCCTGTGTGTGAGTACAGGTCTCCAGCGCTCATTTAGGAATGCGTTTTGAAACAAACGTATTCCTATCCCAGGGTTACTTCCATCTTAAAGCCCTGGTGTAAAAAAAAAATGGGTTGGCAACACGCAAGTGATACCTCTGGTAATGCAAGCGTCTATAGGCTACGGATACTGCTTAGCATCAGGCGGGTCGTATGCTTGTTTGCCACCCAAGTAGTATAAAAAAAAAATCGGAAGGTTACAAAAAAGCGGACTTGTAGTATATTTAAGTAACATTCTAAAATTTACGGTATAATACGGATATTGAATTGGTACAGACGATTACAAAAACTGTTATCAGGTTCTCAGGTTTTTTCTGCTTCTGCTGTTTCCAGCTTATTTGGTTATTACAGTAAGTATTATTTTAAAGTAGGTATTTAAGACAAAAACCGATCAACTAGATAATCAAATGTCGAAATACATAAAGTGCAATTCAACATATTTCATTGCCTATATTGGTACCTTCGGTACCTTCCTTCCATGGAAACCTCTCTAGATATACTCTTGGACCTAAATAAATAAAATTCTATAAAAATAAAAGGTATAACTACATGACTTTTGAAATTTGAAATAAATCATAATATTTGTTAGTAAATGAATAGTGCGAAAAATAGACAATTCGCGGGCGAGCGGGGCATCCCGCAAGCAACGGCGCCACTTTTGCCGTCTTTTTATTCATTGAAAGGTGAAAAAAGAGCGCGCTATATTTCCCGATATCGCGCGTACTTACTGGCTAATGAGCTTACTTTTAAACTTGAACTTTAGTTACACATAACACAGTATGTAAATGATGTAGGTAGGTATTCCATTACAAATCTACCTGAGTCAAAGATTATTGATCTGTGATTTTGTGATATGTGATCGTACTTTATTGTTAGCGCTCGAAATGAAGAAACTTGGAAGCTATTTTATACTTAACAATAAAAAATCCTTTTTATACCAATGTATTAGAAACTTATTAGAAAAGTACTTTGTTAATGTTGATTATTTTTTATCGTGGATAGTCCTTTAATTTTAATAAATATTTTTTCATTAACACAGTTGTTTTATTTTTACGGTATAACATTTGTGTACGCAACTGTACAAAATGCTTAATACTATACTGGATGTTTAAGTACGTTGACACGCTTTTTTGTAGCCTTCCGAATTCGGTCGAGTTATGTACGAATTACGGTAGTTATCGATTGTTATCAGTATTTCTTTAAATTGAGTGTAATGAGATACACATTTGCATATGAATAGTTGAATTAATACACAACTTATTGGTATATGTTTTATTATACATTTCATTTAGAATCTCATGTAATTTGAATGCTTAAAAACAGTGGTCTAGAAATGGTTAATTATCCCATAACTCATTAATTACTAAAAGTTCATCAGTGATACTTGGTAAGAAATTGCAAATTCTTACAAGGTTTGTATAAATACTATAAACTTGACCCAGAAGTACATACTTGAAGTATTAGGACCTAATAAGCTTATTTTATGTTTAGATTTTTATCTACTGAATGGTATGTTTTTTTCAAAACCTGTTTCCACTAACATTATACACAAATGAATAACAACATATGTAAAAATGTACAGCTCTGTATAAAAACGTTTTATATGAAATCTAGCAAATGGCCAAACGTTGCCCCAACGGAAACTTGAATATCTTCAATGTTTATGGACACACAAATCTCCCGTAGGCATACACAATTACCTCTCGTCACAAACAAGTACCTAATTGAACCTATTTTTTTTATACTAGGCCCATTTAAAAAAAAAAAACCGCTGGGGCAACGTTGTCCTGGCGGAATCAGTTTTTGCTCAATAACTTCCCAATGGCTGGATACACAATTGATTACTTACCATACACAATTACACGACGGCATAGGTACACTGAAAATCTGTATATTTTAAATTACGAAATTCGAACTTTTTCCGCTGGGGCAACGCACACCTGCCGAATGGGTAGCCATCTCAGCTCAGAACGAAAGGAAGAGACATGATCGTATTTACGAAAATTAAAAATGAATCTAATGCAGTTATTGAGAAGACGGTCGTATTTATTGAGCATATCTGCATTCAGGTCGAAATAACAAACATCAGCATAATCAATTATAGGGAAGATTAAAGTCTGCACAATCATAGTTTTGGTCTTAGATGGTCGAAAGTTCTTCAAGCGGTATAAGGCACGAAGGGTACCAGTAACTCTTTTGCTAACCTCTTTTGGGCTTGCCAGTTTAGGTTTGAGTCGATAAATAAACCAAGATCTTTCCAGGCCCTCTATGGTTGCGGGGACTGGATCTCGACCTCTGACCTTGTGTTTTAGGCTGTCCTATATGTATTCTAAAGGGCTGAGGAAGTAATCGAGGTGTCCTTGGTATTGCCAAAGTCGGCCAAAAAATAAAACAGCTAGACTAGCTGGGTGCAGTGGCTGCCATCCCCCCAATCTTTGCTGCCCGGAGCAAGTGATTCAGACTTACTTCAGGAAAATTAAAGGACTGAAGGACTTGGTTTTCTCATATTAGGTTAAGGCTTAATAAATTAAACAACAAATGTCATATAAAACTCTATTTAGTACAATATTTAAATATAAAATTAATATATTTACTTATTACTAATTCCCAGTCCACATATATAAATAATAAATGTCAACAATTATATATCTGAAAAATACATAAGAACAACATTTTCTCACATTAGAACTGAAATCATATATTTATTGTGGTTTCTTAACTAAATCTCTTCCATACTCCCTTTATCTATATAAAAAATATAAGCTTCCTCCGTTCAGGAATAAACTATATATTAAACATGAACCTACAACAACAAAACACGATCAGTAGGTAATAAATGAATTACTTCTGATGTTTTTTGACGGCCCGGCGGCGACTGTCTAATCCGTGGTGTAATTTATTGTTTTGTAACTACTTTTATCTCAATAAATTAGACGTCATTGGAATGAAATGCCAAACAGCAATATGTAAAGTCACTATGCTAAATTCAAAATAAATAATTATTATTGTTTGTAGGTGAATTTAATTGTATGCTCAACACTGAACAAGTGACCAACCAATATGACGGATACTTTTTCAGTTCATTTGTTCTGTAATTATCATTATATAAATAAAATGTAGTAAATTATGTTAACAATTTAACTTTCAGTATGCTTCAGTGGTTCAATTATGTTTTGGATCAGTTTAGATATAACTTACCAACAGATATAATAACACGGTTCAATTATAAAACGAAACAACTTGGTACAAGCATAAAACGAAACAACTTGTGCTCGATATAGACACTAAAGGCACGGGTATACCCCTCCCCAATCGGTCGGAGTTTCAAATTTACGTATAACATGTTAGTTCTACGTAATATATACTATAGGTACTACTAGTGTGATGATCCTGCCAGTCCGTTGAAGAAGAGATCCTGAACTTTCAGTTTAAACATATATTTGCTAGTTGCCATCCTGACTTCAAGAGGGAGCGCATTCCAAAGAAAGACAGACTGTATGAAGAAGGAGGAGTGTACAAAATCAGAAGTGTGAGAGGGACACGCAAGAAGTAGATTATTAGAAGAACGTAGTTTACGATCATGCACTGAGCATAGATATTGAAAATAGGAATTTAAGTAACTAGGAGGGGAAGGTGAATGTAGAAAAGAAAAAGTTGCGAGGGCTCGCAAATTTCGGCGCTGGTGTGCGTTGCCTCAGTGGAAAAAGTTCGAATTTCGTAATTTGAAATATACGGATTTTCAGTGTAAGACGTCGTGTAATTGTGTATGGTAAGTAATCAATTGTGTATCCAGCCATTGGGAAGTTATTGAGCAAAAACTGATTCCGCCAGGACAACGTTGCCCCAGCGGATTTTTTTTTTTAATGGGCTTAGTATAAAAAAATTAGGTTCAATTAGGTACTTGTTTGTGACGAGAGGTAATTGTGTATGCCTACGGGAGATTTGTGTGTCCATAAACACCGAAGATATTCAAGTTTCAGCTGGGGCAACGTTTGGCCATTTGCTAGATTTCATATAAAACGTTTTTATACAGAGCTGTACATTTTTACATACGTTGTTATTCATTTGTGTATAATGTTAGTGGAAACAGATTCTGAAAAAAACAAACCGTTTAGTAGACAAAAATCTAAACAAAAAAAAATACACGAATTGATAACCTCCTCTTTTTTAATGGTGGTTAATAAGCTTATTAGGTCCTAATACTTCAAGTATGTACTTCTGGGTCAAGTTTATAGTACCTATTTATACAAACCTTGTAAGAATTTGCAATTTCTTGCCAAGTATCACTGATGAACTTTTAGTAATTAATGAGTTATGGGATAATTAACCATTTCTAGACCACTGTTTTTAAGCAGTCCAATTACATGAGATTCTAAATGAAATGTATAATAAAAGATATACCAATAAGTTGTGTATTAATTCAACTATTCACATGCAAATGTGTATCTCATTACACTCAATAATTAACGAATTACTGATAACAATCGATGACTACCGTAATTCGTACATAACTCGACCGAATTTAAGAGAGGTAGGGCACCATACTAGCGAGCAAGCCCGACTGGGGAAGGACCTGCACCTTACAGAAGACCACAGCCAAATGACTACACACAGCGGTGTAGTTGTGTTCCTGTGTGTGAGTACAGGTCTCCAGCGCTCATTTAGGAATGCGTTTTGAAACAAACGTATTCCTATCCCAGGGTTACTTCCATCTTAAAGCCCTGGTGTAAAAAAAAAATGGGTTGGCAACACGCAAGTGATACCTCTGGTAATGCAAGCGTCTATAGGCTACGGATACTGCTTAGCATCAGGCGGGTCGTATGCTTGTTTGCCACCCAAGTAGTATAAAAAAAAAATCGGAAGGTTACAAAAAAGCGGACTTGTAGTATATTTAAGTAACATTCTAAAATTTACGGTATAATACGGATATTGAATTGGTACAGACGATTACAAAAACTGTTATCAGGTTCTCAGGTTTTTTCTGCTTCTGCTGTTTCCAGCTTATTTGGTTATTACAGTAAGTATTATTTTAAAGTAGGTATTTAAGACAAAAACCGATCAACTAGATAATCAAATGTCGAAATACATAAAGTGCAATTCAACATATTTCATTGCCTATATTGGTACCTTCCTTCCATGGAAACCTCTCTAGATATACTCTTGGACCTAAATAAATAAAATTCTATAAAAATAAAAGGTATAACTACATGACTTTTGAAATTTGAAATAAATCATAATATTTGTTAGTAAATGAATAGTGCGAAAAATAGACAATTCGCGGGCGAGCGGGGCATCCCGCAAGCAACGGCGCCACTTTTGCCGTCTTTTTATTCATTGAAAGGTGAAAAAAGAGCGCGCTATATTTCCCGATATCGCGCGTACTTACTGGCTAATGAGCTTACTTTTAAACTTGAACTTTAGTTACACATAACACAGTATGTAAATGATGTAGGTAGGTATTCCATTACAAATCTACCTGAGTCAAAGATTATTGATCTGTGATTTTGTGATATGTGATCGTACTTTATTGTTAGCGCTCGAAATGAAGAAACTTGGAAGCTATTTTATACTTAACAATAAAAAATCCTTTTTATACCAATGTATTAGAAACTTATTAGAAAAGTACTTTGTTAATGTTGATTATTTTTTATCGTGGATAGTCCTTTAATTTTAATAAATATTTTTTCATTAACACAGTTGTTTTATTTTTACGGTATAACATTTGTGTACGCAACTGTACAAAATGCTTAATACTATACTGGATGTTTAAGTACGTTGACACGCTTTTTTGTAGCCTTCCGAATTCGGTCGAGTTATGTACGAATTACGGTAGTTATCGATTGTTATCAGTATTTCTTTAAATTGAGTGTAATGAGATACACATTTGCATGTGAATAGTTGAATTAATACACAACTTATTGGTATATGTTTTATTATACATTTCATTTAGAATCTCATGTAATTTGAATGCTTAAAAACAGTGGTCTAGAAATGGTTAATTATCCCATAACTCATTAATTACTAAAAGTTCATCAGTGATACTTGGTAAGAAATTGCAAATTCTTACAAGGTTTGTATAAATACTATAAACTTGACCCAGAAGTACATACTTGAAGTATTAGGACCTAATAAGCTTATTTTATGTTTAGATTTTTATCTACTGAATGGTATGTTTTTTTCAAAACCTGTTTCCACTAACATTATACACAAATGAATAACAACATATGTAAAAATGTACAGCTCTGTATAAAAACGTTTTATATGAAATCTAGCAAATGGCCAAACGTTGCCCCAACGGAAACTTGAATATCTTCAATGTTTATGGACACACAAATCTCCCGTAGGCATACACAATTACCTCTCGTCACAAACAAGTACCTAATTGAACCTATTTTTTTTATACTAGGCCCATTTAAAAAAAAAAAACCGCTGGGGCAACGTTGTCCTGGCGGAATCAGTTTTTGCTCAATAACTTCCCAATGGCTGGATACACAATTGATTACTTACCATACACAATTACACGACGGCATAGGTACACTGAAAATCTGTATATTTTAAATTACGAAATTCGAACTTTTTCCGCTGGGGCAACGCACACCTGCCGAATGGGTAGCCATCTCAGCTCAGAACGAAAGGAAGAGACATGATCGTATTTACGAAAATTAAAAATGAATCTAATGCAGTTATTGAGAAGACGGTCGTATTTATTGAGCATATCTGCATTCAGGTCGAAATAACAAACATCAGCATAATCAATTATAGGGAAGATTAAAGTCTGCACAATCATAGTTTTGGTCTTAGATGGTCGAAAGTTCTTCAAGCGGTATAAGGCACGAAGGGTACCAGTAACTCTTTTGCTAACCTCTTTTGGGCTTGCCAGTTTAGGTTTGAGTCGATAAATAAACCAAGATCTTTCCAGGCCCTCTATGGTTGCGGGGACTGGATCTCGACCTCTGACCTTGTGTTTTAGGCTGTCCTATATGTATTCTAAAGGGCTGAGGAAGTAATCGAGGTGTCCTTGGTATTGCCAAAGTCGGCCAAAAAATAAAACAGCTAGACTAGCTGGGTGCAGTGGCTGCCATCCCCCCAATCTTTGCTGCCCGGAGCAAGTGATTCAGACTTACTTCAGGAAAATTAAAGGACTGAAGGACTTGGTTTTCTCATATTAGGTTAAGGCTTAATAAATTAAACAACAAATGTCATATAAAACTCTATTTAGTACAATATTTAAATATAAAATTAATATATTTACTTATTACTAATTCCCAGTCCACATATATAAATAATAAATGTCAACAATTATATATCTGAAAAATACATAAGAACAACATTTTCTCACATTAGAACTGAAATCATATATTTATTGTGGTTTCTTAACTAAATCTCTTCCATACTCCCTTTATCTATATAAAAAATATAAGCTTCCTCCGTTCAGGAATAAACTATATATTAAACATGAACCTACAACAACAAAACACGATCAGTAGGTAATAAATGAATTACTTCTGATGTTTTTTGACGGCCCGGCGGCGACTGTCTAATCCGTGGTGTAATTTATTGTTTTGTAACTACTTTTATCTCAATAAATTAGACGTCATTGGAATGAAATGCCAAACAGCAATATGTAAAGTCACTATGCTAAATTCAAAATAAATAATTATTATTGTTTGTAGGTGAATTTAATTGTATGCTCAACACTGAACAAGTGACCAACCAATATGACGGATACTTTTTCAGTTCATTTGTTCTGTAATTATCATTATATAAATAAAATGTAGTAAATTATGTTAACAATTTAACTTTCAGTATGCTTCAGTGGTTCAATTATGTTTTGGATCAGTTTAGATATAACTTACCAACAGATATAATAACACGGTTCAATTATAAAACGAAACAACTTGGTACAAGCATAAAACGAAACAACTTGTGCTCGATATAGACACTAAAGGCACGGGTATACCCCTCCCCAATCGGTCGGAGTTTCAAATTTACGTATAACATGTTAGTTCTAATGCTGGGTACACCCATGACTAATCCATAGCTGAATTTATATAATGCAAGTAATCGTCTCCTACGCCAAAACAAATATTTTTCTCTATATTATTTAGTTTTCTTCTTAAAACCTGCATTAAATAAACGGCATGGGCACTTCACACCACGAACTACCAAATATAACCTAACAATAATTATAATCACCTTTACTTATTCATAACATTACTGAAAAATTCGCCTATGTATTTCACAAATTCGTGTACTAAAAACATGTTAATGCTTAAACTTTTAGCTCCATACATCAGCCGAATATTTCTTCATAGACTCAAGTTTCTTTATGAATTGCACAGCCTCCGATTCTGTTCGTCCGCCCTTTACTTGGATGGCCTTTAAAACTAAGTTCCTTACGTCCACTGCCATGTTCTTTGCATCACTGAAAATTTATATAAATAAAAAATAAATATACTTAATTATTCCTTTATTCTGAAGGCCAAAGGCATTCTCTATCATCTAATCTTAGCGTGATACTGTGATAAAGGTCTCAAGAAAGTAAAAAATATGAATTTATAAATCTTACCCGCAGATGTAGAAATGGCCATTGCGATTTCCAAGAATGTCCCATAGTTCGTCCATGTTCTTTTCTAGCAAGTGGGTAACGTATACTTTTTCAGCTTGGTCCCGAGAAAATGCAAGGTTCAACTTAACGCTACCATTTCTCTCATACTCTTCAAGTTCCTGAAATAGCAACATTCATAAATTGACTGCATGTTGTTCCAAGTCTAGGTGTATAAAATTTTTGTCTGTTAATTGTATGAAACTGCGACACACACAAGAGTTGTGCCTTAGTAAGTTGTAACAAAAAAGAAAATACTTTTTGGTTGACGACGTTTTTCGTACGAAAAACGTCGTCAACCAAATAATAATTTTCTATATGTCCATCTCAGCCATAAGACGTCCACTGCTATATAATATTAAAAAAAAACATGTTCAAAATATTGTAATTCAAAATAGCTATAGTGTTGTCACATATTGCATCACATTTCAAACCCGTTAACATACAAGGTCAAAAAACGGTACATACTTATTCAAATCACGTTATGTAAATGTTTTGTCATTGGAATTGCATTCTTGGCGCCATGTAGCCTATAGTCTACTTCACATAGCATGGATACTGTGCCGTTTGACTTTTGAAGATAAATATTTATAATATATAAGATAAATATGGAAATTAAATATGATTAAAATATTAATGAAAATGACAAATGTTGCCAACCCAAAAAAAATTGCCACCTGGGTTTTGTCATAGCGTAAGGAAGCCTCTATATAGTAGAGACACTCCCGCGTTATGTCAAAATAAGTATCTGCCGCTCAGGGCCGATTCAGTTAGCAAACAAGTAGGGCTGGTAATGTATAGAGTGCGTGCTAATATACTGCGGCGTAATTCTAATATATATTGTCCTGTGCTTTGTATTATGGGTAACCCTGGAATTGGAAAATGGTTCTTGACTGAAAATAAAACCCTAAATGAGAACTGGCGAACAGTACTCACGCACAGGAACACAGCTACACTACTGTATGTAGTAGGCTGTGGTTTTCTGTAAGGTGGGGATCCTTCCCAGTTAGGCTTGCTCGCTTATATGGTACCCTACCTATCTCAAAGGCATAGTAATAAAACGGGCAATATAACATACTTCGCGATATATAAAATCTTGATCACGATGTCTGCATCCGAAATACAAAATAGTGTCTCCAACATCTTTTCCGCTTGATTGAGCGTGAGCGCGTTCTTGGATGAACCCTCGGAAAGGAGCTAGACCTGTGCCAGGTCCAACCATTATGATTGGTGTTTGAGTCTGCAATGGTAATCTAAAATAAAACAGAAAAAATACGTTAATTATTTTGTATGATTTTTTAGTTTAAACTAGGCTCTTAGACGGCAAATAAGCATACAGTCCTTTTGATGTTAGGCAGTTACCGCAATCTATAGAAGCATCATTCGCGTGTTGCCAACAAAAAAAAGTATGGAGAAATGGAAAAAGAATACTTGAATTAAAACTGTATAAAGGTACTATTTCGAAACGAGTTGCCAATGGCAGCTCGTTTCAAAATATTTCATATAGTTGGTCGCAGCAGCACGAATGGTTTGTATGTATTTCTATGAAATGGAGTATGTGCAGCCGCCGGTGGCTGCACGTGCTGCTGCCGCAGTGCTCGGAAGCTATTTCATACAGATACGTACAAAACAGTCGTGCCATCGGCAGTTGTCGTTGGTAGCTCGGTTCGAAACAATAGATGGTGACACTAGGGATATAACTCCGTTGCCATCTCTGTAAAACCTTCAAACATAAGACGAAATTACGCCGAATCTAGAATTACCTTTGTCTTCAAATGTATGAAGATGAAGTTCATGTCTAACTTACCTAAATTGGGACTTTCTTATGTAAACAGGTACACGAGGCAGCGCCTTGCCAGCTTCAGGCTTATGTTCTGCCAGCCATGTGGTGGCAACACCCTTGTTTATGCGACCAGTAGGAGTTTTATATTCAACAACAACCGCTGTTACATGCACCGTCTCTGGATGCAGCTGAAATTATTTAAAAAAAAATACTATTTAGGTGGCAAAAAAGCGTACGGCTAGCCTGATGGTAAGCAGACGATGGATGCGTGCTTGAAAACGTTGTTAACGCAAAGATTTTGTGATTGGGTTTCTCTGGTATAGGAAAACGTTTATTTTAAACCGCATCCCTAAATGAGCACTGGAGACCTGTACACAAGCACAAAACTATACCACTGCATCTGTATGCAAGTTGACTGTGGTTTACTATATGGTAGAGGTCCTCCCCAGTTAGCCTAGCTCGCTTCTTGCTTGATGCACAAACTCTCTTAGCAAGTGACTGCAAAATCAATACCATCTTTAAAACTGAGTATTTACCTTAGGACTGGAAGATATAGAATAATATCTGGGTTGCAGACGAGGCAACAGTTCACAAAGATGGTCCAGTGATGGTTTACATGATTTGACATCCTCCAGTATATGTACTACATGTCTGCAGGCATCTACCACAAATGACTGGTAGAGTGCCTTGCCTTCCTGCGAGTTTGTTGACATGAGAAGTAGTTTCTTCTTATCCTGTAAAAACAAATTATAATATTATATTATAGTTTGGTGCGTAAAGAAACAGTCCTGAGTCTATGTAGATATGTAAAATGTATGACAAGTCAACTATGGGCCTGCGCCCACTGGATGCGACAAATAGAAGTATATCTTTATCAACCCTTGGGTATACGGTATACTATATGTATAGAGTAGGTACCTTTTGTGTGCTGGTTCTTCTGGTAGATGAAGCATAACTTAATAATATGATATTAAAATTTAAATTTCAATAATCATCATTCAAATTGCATGTATGGACACTTTTCCAAAGAAGTCGTCAGATTTGTGAAGATATAAAAACATGGGTCACCTAGCAGTAGGACATCAGTGAAAAAAAAAAGAATCTTACTTCCTCATCAGAGCAATATTCCACAAGCTCCCTGAGTATGTGCGTACGAGGTAGTGCAGTGATCTCTACATAGTGAGAGAGCGCCGTGCGATAAGAAGTTGGGCAAGGGAATGGATGTTTCTTGCTGCTGTCCTGGTCTGTATTGATCAGTGAGAATATTTCATCCAAGTTGGCTCCCGTTAGTTCGCCCAGGCGTTCCACGAGTTTAGTGTCATTTATTGGATAAATCGCCACATGATCACCTGAAATTATAAATATTATTATTATCTATGTACACTATACTCATCATTCATAATAAAGAAGCTATTTGTTTGTCTGAACGCTTTAACGCCTGAAATTACTAAAAGGATTTGAAAAAAATCTTTTTTCTTTCGATAGCCCAGTTCTTGAGGAAGGTCATGGGCAACATAACGCTTAGACCGAAGAGGAGCATGGCGGTAACAATAAAACATGGGGCAATATCTAAATTTACAGCGGCCAGGGAACAGCTAGTAATTCAATTGAAGTTTTCCTGTCTGCGTCCATTAGACATAATGTGGGCCTTGTAGCATACGTTTTAGAAATCTTCCGCATCTTAAATGCGCCTTTACGAAGGGCAAATATAATAGCAAATGTATGTGTGGTTTAATTTTTAATAGGCAATAAAATTACAGTTTAATTTACTATTTGAAATAAAATAAAATAATAGGCTAGTTGCCATACAACTATTAATTTATTTAATAACTATTAATAATTTTACTATTAACTATGTCCGTCTAGCAATGACGTCTTTTGGCTGAGTTGGATGGATGGATGCATGGAAGACTTACAGCTATATAGAGCAGACAGTTTCATTGACAGCCAATAGGTCTTCATGGATAAAGATTTTCTTTATCCTTATAAAATATACAATATAACTGTGTGAGGCACAAACAGCCCTGATAAAAAAGCATTAATAATGTAAATACATACAATAATATTCTAGGTCACGCTTAATAGATAAGTATAATATACTAAGTAATATAAATACTTAGTATAGTTATATGTTATTTTTATTGTGTTTCAGAATGTATTGTTTAACTTAATCATGAATTAAAGAGAGGTAGGACATCATACTAGCAAGCAAGCCCTACTGGGGATGGTCCTCCAACTTATAGAAGACCGCAGCCAAATAACTATGTTCCTGTGTGTAGGTACAGGTCCTAGGTCTCCAGCGCTCATTAAGGGATGCATTTTAAAAGAAACATATTACTATCACACGGATACTCTATCTAAAAGCCCTTGTGTTAAAGAATGGGTCAGAAACACGCAAGTGATACGTCTGGTATTGCAAGCATCCATAGGCTATGGTAACTGCTTAACATCAGGCAGGCCGTATGCTTGTTTGCCACGCGCATAGTATAAAACAAAAAAAAACTATACTAGCTTAGCTTTCTTTAATACACTGATTTTTGCATCACTTTTGTTTTACTGGATGAGTATCCTTAGTAGCAGTCTGAGTATATTATGTGTGCATAAAGTTTAATTAATTAATAAATAAAACTCTGCAACTAATAAGCTTGAACATAAATAAATAATAAATAGCTAACCTGCTTCATAACGCATTTTCGAGTCAGATATGTCCAGTTCCACATGAAGACAGGATCTATCGCCACCTTTGTGCAGCTCCCTGTTCACTGTTATTTGGGCCAGGAATGGATTCTTAGCATCATATGGCCTACAAATAAAAAAAAAATATCATTAATGTTCTTCCAACAATATTTCAGTGACAGCCGCAAATCAGTGCACTTAAGGTTGTGCACACAAGTGTGTAAAAATATCTATAGATATTTTAACACACTTGTGTGCATAACCTTAAGTGCACTCTTTACTTCCTCACTCTCATAGTCTAATTGGTCAAGGCATGGAAGTGTAAACACTGCTAATTACTTTTTCCCACCCAGGACAAATATTTGTGTGATGAGCACAATTGTTTGTTCTGTGTCTGGGTATAATTTATCTATAATATGTATGTATTTAGAAATATATTAGCATGTTTATCAGCTGTCTGGTTGCCATAGTACAGGCTCTGCCTAGTTTGGGATCAGATGGCGGTGTGTGGGTGTTATTGTGATTTTCTTAGCAAAAACCCAATATAAAAGATATTAGGTTTTTTTTTGTCTGACCTGGAACTTCGTGATCTGCAGTAATACAGTGTGAAATCCTCAATAACCAGTCAGCTACAGGCAATTTAAACACAATAGAAAAGCTATTATTACCTAGAAACTTGAGGTGCTGTCCCATTTCATACGTTAAATAACATTTTAATTTGACTGAATGTGTAATATTAGCACTACAATATCAACTGCCAGTAAAACCCGGTTGTATGTCAAAGGTTAAACAAAATCGAATACTTACGGTCTCTGAACTTGCAATGAGTGTAATCTTGCAATTTCACCAGTAAATACATTATTAGGTTGTATATCATCAGGTGCATGAGTCACGAGGCTGAACTGGCGAGTTAACTCTTCTTCTCCTGTGCTCTCAATGTTGAATTTCTCACAGACCACTGGCCAAAACTTGTCTTTCCATGTGATGAAGTCATCTTCAATACTGTAAGTAAGTCAACATTATAATTACATGCCTATACTTCATTGGTACTATAATGAGCAAAGTCAACCCTAATTTTAATAATTAATGAGTAGTATAGTATAGTGTTTTAAACAGCATCAGTTTGCATGATAGTTTTACAAGGTATTTTTTTGCACTTGGCCGCTCATTAGTGCGCATTATATAATTATTCTATCTAAAACAATAATTATTAAGCATACTAGCATTTCTGTAAAACAAAAAATCTTATGAATATTATAAATAATAACTTTAAAAATTATTTAAGATTTATAAGGTACTGTAGTGTTTGCTGTAACTGTAACTGTAGCTGTAACTGTAACTGTATTGCAAAGTCTAAGTCTAAATCTGCATAATTCAGATCTCTAATACACTATTAGTGATGTGTTTTAAATAATACGTATTCCTATCCTACAAATATCCCATCACTAAGCCCTGGTATTACTAATTTTTACATCAGCAACACCCAAGTAATGCCCCAGGTAATACCTGGGGCATTACTTGGGTGTGTACAAGGCTGCAGTAACTGCTTACTATCAGGCCATATTCTTGTTACCTTGAAGTACAAAGAAAAGAAAAATTAAATACAAAAATTGCTGTACTTACTTAGCATCATCATCTCCTAGTCCAAGTTCATACACTCGGGTAGCTCCAAGCTCTTCAAGCCTCTTGTCTAGATAAACCGCCACTTCATTATAATGTTCATATGTTTTATTGCCCAGCCCAAATACCTATAATAAACATTATTAGTTATTAAATATTGTAAATAAGTTAGCATTAATAAATTGTTGATTTATAGAATAGTAGCAACCCGTCCTCCCTTTCGCTTTGGTTTTTCTTTTACTTTAGGTAAAAATAACATGCATGTAATCCTTACTAATATTATAAATGTGAAAGTTTGTAAGAATGGATGGATGGATGGATGTTTGTTACTCTTTCACATAAAAACTACTGAACGGATCTGGATGAAATTTAGCACACAGATCGATTATGGTCTGAAATAACACATAGGCTACTTTTTGCAGCGATAACCGACATCCACGCGGGCGGAGCCGCTGGCAACAGCTAGTACACATATAAACCTTTGTCTTGAATCACTCTATCTATTGTTGCAAAGATCTAAGCATACAGACTGCAGTAGCAACTTTACTATGTAAATAGAAGTAGGATTCCATACTTGCAAGCAAGCCAAACTACGAATTCTTCCTTACAGAAGACCACAGCCAAATAACTACACACAGTGGTGTAGTTGTGTTTCTATGCATGAGTACAAGTCTTCAGTGCTCATTTAAGGTAGACACAACACCCTGATGTTACAATATGCAAGTAATGCACCTGGTATTGCAAGCTTCTACAGGCTACGATAACTGCTAACCATTAAACTAACTATACACTTGTTTGTTATCAAAGTAGTAAAGGAAAAAAACAAACCACACAACGCAATTTTAACATTGATGACACAAGTAATCTTCTGTATCCATACACACGAGGTAAATTTACAAATATATTCATAGTTATTATGTAATTTATTTCCTAATTAATTTTGTATTTTATTTTAGCATCTGATTTTTTTGGCATTTAAAGAATAAACACAATATTTATTTATATAATGTGTGTAACAGGTACTTATCATGATTCAATACCTGAATACCCTCATCAAAATTTAGTAACGTTTAACCTTTGGTTTTATTTGCAGGAATTACAAACAGAGCTATATTATATTATTTATCACTTAGATATAAAAACTAGGTTATCTTTTACGTAAAGCTTATCTAATTAAATAGCCGAAGAAACATATGCTAGCTTTTCGTCAACAGAAGTATACTAGGAATAACACTTATTTTAATTAATATCTATCCCACACAAAAACTACATTCGAAAAAAGCTGTTCCGCCACTCATGAACATTGATCTCAATTTTTTTGACAACTACCTATTCGTTCAAAAATGTAACCCGTCAAATTGACAGCAAAAATGGCTTTTCATGCTTCAGTGTTACCAGATTTTAAATATATTTATTAGAGGTCAGTAATAGTAATGCCTGTCACATACGTAGTAAGTAGTTAGTTAGTCAAGCGTTGTCTGATGAAATTTGATTATGATCTTATTCTGTTTTGTAAAATAAGATTAGATAATATACGTTATAATATATTACGCTCTTCCTCAGTTACTATTAATTTGAACTGCTCACTGCACTTACAGTTGCCTACCATGTACATCTTATATCTATAATCTATCTATAGTATCAAAGATGTATTCCTAAGCCAGAATGTGCACGTGTGAAGATACTAAATAATAATTATCTATTACTAATTACTACCAAGCGGTGGTGGCCGAGTGGGAAAGTAACCGACTTGCACGCAAGAGGTGCGAGGTCGATCCCGGGCAGTACCAATGTGAATTTCACTTTGTGGAATTTATATGTACTAATCAAATGATTCGCCATCTGCTAACGGTGAAGGAAAACATCGTGAGGAAACCCACATGTCTTAGAAGAAATTCTAAAGACATGTCTGATTCACCAACCCGCATTAGGCCAGCGTGTGTGAAGTAAGGCCTAAACCCTCTCTCTCTCTCTTGATAGAGGAGAGGAGACCCGTGCCCAGCAGTGGGACATATATGGGTTGCTATTATTATTATTATATATTATTATTACTAATTACTACCACAAAGGTTGTGTCCGCTATCGGTTTATTTTCAATGGGTGATTTTGTTCATTAAACAGCCTATCGTTAGACTTTAATTACGCTCAATTACGCTTTAACGAAAGGGCCTTTAGAAGGTCGTCAGCAAGGAAAAATAATTTATCTTTGGTCGTCAGTTGAAGTGTTATGCGACAACTTTGACTTCTATATCGGTTCATTCAGTTTATATTTAGTAGCTTATATGTATATGACACGTTTCATTCTAGATTGATGCTTTATTCTTTGTTGTACATATTGTTAGTATAATTTTATACAGCGTGGAAATGTGGCGAGGCTTTTATGCACCTTCCCTCAGAACTACGCCCTCAATCAGATGTTTTATAATATAAAGGTAGGTTAATAAAACATCTTTTAAACACAATACATGATTGTTTGTATATAGTTTAGGTTAAGTTCTAGTTATTTACTTTTTAAATGTATAAGACTTTATTAGTTAAACAAAAACAGTTATTTATATGAACCACTTCTTCGTATACCTATATGAACATAGGTATCCCTAAACCACGGAATAAAATAACCAGTCCGTGCCCTAAACATAGCAGTCAATAAAAGAAGCACTACCTACATCAAATATTTTAAAAAGATATTAGGTAAATAAATGGACACAAGTGTGGTTAGACGGCCTTCGATGCGAAAACCAGTTATACGCATGTTATACGTCAGTCAATCCGGTGTTATTATATCATAGTTCAAGTTTTTATATCGGTTGAAATCCATAGGCGAAACGAATATATTCTTCCTTGTAGTTATTTCTGCTTTGTCATACCATGGGCATGCTGTGCATGGTACAATGTTAAATACTCGGCCTCGGGTAGGTACCAAATGTTTTAGTGCAAATAAAGATTAGGTTTTGTAAACCTAAAGTATCAAAAATAACTTGTCTTATGAACTGCGTATGCGTAACCGTTTGATAATCGATAACCTTGAGTTTATATTCTGAATCTATACATTTAAATACCTAAATTAGATACAAAATGATAAGCATAATAAATTGAACTCAAATCCAGACGGCAGTAGGTACCTTACCGAAACTGAAACCGAATATTTGGTTTCAGCGAAAACTAAAGCCGAAAGTTGTTCGGAAAAATTGAATTAAACCCACCTACTTATAATATTAACGTAAGGACTTGTTCAATTTAGTTAATAATATCTACAGTCATAGTGCTTGTGTCTATGCAAGAAAATGCTATGAGTACTTTAATTTAAGTGATTATTTAAATAAGTACTGTTACAAAGCGATTACTTACCTATATATTAAAATATAATTTACTTTAGCGTTTACTTACTGCATAATTTAAACCGGTCAGATTGGGTTCACCATTCTTCAGCCATTCATAAAACTCCATGGAGTTATCAGTAGGATCTCCTTCACCGTATGTTGCCATACAGAACACTGCTAAAGAGTTTTCGATTTCTGGGAGTTTCGTTAATTCTTCCTAAAAAAAACAACGTTAACAGTTGCTATTAATAAAAAAGCATGTAAGCTAAGCATCAAACTAAATAACTCTTCTGTCAATCTGATAGGATTGCAATCTGGCTGTTTACATCGCAGTGCTGTCGATCCGCATGGATATTACCTACTTGGGCTCACGTCACTTTCACTAGATATTTTATTTACAATACCAATTCAATCCGTGATCTTTCTCAACTGATTGAAGATTCAGGTTATCCGTTCGCTAATTAATGTATTACACGATCAATTTAAGGTCAATCTGATATTAATAATGGATAGGGTAGATGGTAAATTGAATGCGTAACCTCAGACCTACATAACTCATACGCTATCGTATTATTTTTACGCAACTGCAGAGTCGTCGTGGCATCGACAAAATAGGTATAGAATGTCATGTATTGTTACAATTATTACAACGTTCGCGAACGTAATAATTGATTTGTAATTCGGTATCGTAGGATTGCATTTTAAGACAAGCAAGTCTAAAAATGCAATCCTACGATACCGAGCACAAGCTACAGAGCATTAGGATGACAAACGTGCAGTGGTCCAACCTTTACCTGTTTTGAGTAAATGTGTAACTTACCATGTCACATTCTTCGGGATCTGCAACCATGCCCTTCATCTTGTATCGAATGCCCTCTTTGGCAAGACGGCCAGCAAACTCTTCAGCAGTGCCTGTTTGAGATCCATAAAATACCACTAAACTTCTCCCAGAAGACTTCAGTTTGTTGATAAAAGAGTTTTCTGTAACCTGGATTGATCCGGCAGCCCTGTAGAAATAATTATAAGGATTAGTTTCTAAGATGTTCCTTTAGCGACAGTTGGAATTATTAGTATGATAATAGTCCGTCTATACTATGTACCTATGTGCATGAAGTTTAATAAATAAATGACATGATATATTAGTCTTAACTCTTGAGTTTGTAGCTATGTATACCATCCTATATAATAGTCAATTTTACACTAGCTTTTAGTCGCAGGGTCATCCACTGGCTTGCTAAAATAAGCCCATTCTTTCCTCTTAACGTTTCGATGACGAATATCGTTAGAAATTATATTTTTGCAGTCTACCTACAATGTAGTCACATTCACTGCATTGTTGTAGGCAGAAATCAAGGAACAATACGAGGTGACAGCGACGTATCATTTGGGCTACACCAATACCTTACACCCAATTATATTTTATCGAAATCTATTTCATGTTTTAGACGTGAACTCATAGACAGATGGAGTTTTTATCATCCTAAATATTGTTTGATTATTCTATGTGTCATAACTTTATTTTTGTTTTTTGTGTTTAGATCAAAATGTAATTGATGATAAAACTGTAACTGTATTATGAAAAATAAAATATTTACCGAAGCCATGGCGCCGATTCTTAGGATGACCGTGTTTATTTAAACAATAGGCGCACGTAGATTATGTAATTATTACTTATAAAAGAATTGTTTATATTTACAGGGTCACTAAGGCACGAATATCGAATATTGGACGAGAACTAATGATCGCACAGGTCAATAACTGATAAACTAAGATAAGTAACTAACTTTTTCGTTGCCAATGGTGACAGACCTCGTCTTTAAAAGGAGTCAACTGGATCGAGCTGGTATTTGAAGGCTTTTGCTCAAAAATGAGAGCAGTATTCCACGTGCGATCGGATTTGTATTTAATACTATGCCTTATTCGGAAAAAACATAGTATAGGCTAAGAAGAGCTTATCTTTGTTGTCCAATTTGGCTTTAGTCTTCCAATTGCAGTTTCTATTGGAAAATTGTCTTTAAAACTGAGGCGCTGCGTAAAAAGGCGGAATTGATGCACAAATGCACAATAGATACTTTACTTACTATTTATAAAACAGTTCGTAACAAATCGTTAAAAAAAAGATCAGCTATTGTTGTTCTGCACCAGAATAACATGAATACAATAAAAATAATTTGGAGATAAAATTTGTAGATGTGTTTTTTATTATTTAAATTTCAATAGGCCGGAAGTCATGGTCTCGCTCGTCAGTTATCGCTATTTGAGGGCATAGGTAAACAAAACGACAGCGACAGATGCGTACCATATCCCGACGCATTCATAAAGAATAAATTGGTACAATGATCTAGATATTAAAATATCCGGTACGCTACAATATAAATACTAAATAAAATATTTTAAAACTAATTATGACAAAGCTAATATCTTAATTTGTCTTGTCATTGTTGATATTTCATGAGTCAGCTATTATTAAAGACATTTACGTGATGGGCACATATTAACTTATCAGTGTTTTATTTACGTAACAGATTGGTTTACTGCGCGTGACTAATAGTTAGGTTGCTATGTATTGTTGCTATATTTAAATAAGACAACAATACATTTCTAAAGGACTATAATTTTCTTCAAGGAGATAAGATCAAAATTTATTGCACGTATACAGTACAGACGTGTCTAGATGTTTCGCTGTTGTTGTAGTTGTTGTTAGAGTCAAATAGAATTGAATCAAAAAGGAATCTAAGAAGGGACTAGCAGACTTGTAATAACACTTGTAATAGTGATGTACATAAGCATTTACTTATTCAATATATTACATCCGTATGATAAAATACATACTTATATCAAGCACTGTAAATAGGTAATTAATGACTATGAACTATAACATGATACATTGCATTATGTGCCTTTAATGACTGGTAACATGTGACTTATGATACACATTCTTTATTAAAGAAGGGTTTCCCTCTTGATTTCTCAAGATTATGATACGATTATATTATATCGAACACCCTGCCAATACATAAAATTCTAATAATGACGTTAACACTTGTAAAACAGATAAGCTTCCTGATTAAGAAACAAAAATCAGACAATATGACAGTTAATGTGTAGCATGTATACAAGTATATTATAATATTATATCGATTGTATTATAGCAAATATAGTAATGGCAAACCCTTCTGTATTACCACGATACCGAATAGTGGTTAATTTCGTAATTAAACTACTTTCTTATGAACGGATTTGGAATAAGGTTACGAGCACCTAGAAAGTCATCAACAGAGTGCTCGGTTTTATATTATGTATGTACACAAAAACAACACCCAATACTTTAAATATATATAATATTATATTGCCGGTAAAAATCCGGTTTAATCATTTTAACCTATTTAATAGAATCAATTAATTAACTTAATATGTAAGTTTGAGTTTCGGCCGAAACTAAAATAGTAGCCGAATGGGTATTAATAGTTTCGGCCTCGGCTGTAAAGTAAGATTTAGGTGGGAGACGTCCAGTGGTATTTGCTCTTTTTTTCTCGTGTTATATTCTTAATCCTAATAACTCAAACTCGCATTAGGCCAACGTGTGTAGACCCTTTCAACTCTCTTAATAGAAGCGTCCCAAGAACAATAATAATAAAATCATAATATAATAAGTTGCTGTTAAAAAGAATAAAATTATAGAAAATAGTTAATTAAAATATTAATATCTATTAGGTACTGACGAAAAGTTGCGAGCAGTTGGTGGAAAAACGTCAGCTGAAGACCAAACAATGTGGAAATCCTTAGGGCGTGTTAGTTTGGGTCGAAACTTAAACTTATAAATTAAGTTATGTAAGTACTTAGTAGGTATCTATTTTCTTTTAAATAATTGGTAATTTAAAATAAGTAGGTTAAAATGATTAAACCGTATTTATAGATTGCATTATGTATATTTAAAGTATTAAACATGTAATAGTAACTGACCCGTAATTGTCATCTCTGTGCCAAAGTAAAATGTAGGTACTTATAATACCTAAGCAATTATTTCTAGAATTTGGTTTACAAATACAAACACTAACATAAAAGTATCTACCTATTATTAAATTATTAAATACGTACCTACGTATCAAACTACTAGTAAGTAGGTAGGTACTTAAAACTAGATAAAAGACACAATAGATAAAAAAATAATAAGTTATATACTTTTTATGACACATGATTGCGCACGTGATTGACGGAGTTTATACATATAGGTATAAGTAGCGTGCTTAGCTATTACCTATATTATTAGACAAATATGTTTACATATTTTGTGTACATAATATACCTACCTACATACCTAACAATGAATGTTATGGGCAAAAATCGATATGCCGCCTCTTTGCGGAATGGATGGTTTATCCTAGGTTTGACAAACGTATTTCAACAAACCCGAAAGCAAATTGTAATTTCTGTCTTTGACTAATATATTTTTAGGAAAACCTAGAAGTCTCTGACATTTTAGTCAAACGTCATATATATACTACAGATACGTATATCATAATAGCATTGCCTGCCACAGAATTCAATACCTATGCACGTCACGCACAAGTGCTATGTTAGCAGCTTGTAGGTAGGTAGGTACTATCGACAAAGTTGATGCATGACCAAAGCACTTATAACATTATAACCGAGCGACTTTGCCTCTCGCTGCCCCCCATTGACGACGCCCTTGGTTCCACTCCATTTGCCCGTAGGTACATCATGTTTTATCTTGTATTATGGTTAAACCATTAAACAAATTATGAGCGCTAACTTTGTCTATAGTATTTTTTGTACCTACAGACAATTACATATTTAATTCTTCTTTTGCACTTATACCAAAAATATTCATGTTCATGATTAATTATATTATCACGTCGTTCGTAAATGTAATTACTTATTTTAAAACTAAGCGCAAATTTAAAGGCCAATCTCATAACGTGTTCTTTCTACCACGGAAGGACAAAAAAATAATACTTAATAAAACTTTGTTGTCGAATATAAACTCAGACTAAAACAATAGATAAGTAAGTCTATTAGTCTGAGAATATAAATAACTCAAATAAAACCGAGTTTATTTAAGTCTTTAAAAGAAGGAAGCGGTGGTAGGGGAGTAAGTAGGAAACTCGACTTGTAACAATGAGTGTGAGTTCAATCTAATGCGGTAATATAAGATTCAATGTGAATTTCACTACTTTGTGGAATTAACAAAAGAGTATTTTACAAGGGATTACCACTGTCTGGCGATTAAAAAGAGTTTCTTGCTAGTTCTTCTCAAGGCTCCGCCTCAGCGAACTAGCCGTAGGAAAATTTAGCTGACATCATCTTTCTCATGATGTCTTGGAAGAAGTTCTCAAGGCATGTCTGATCTGGTCCACCGAGCTGCCCGGTGCGGCCGCGTGGAACTAAACTAGCTCTGCGCACTTGATAAAAGAAAGGAGACTTGTGGCTAGCAGTGGAATATAATTATGCCTATTATAATAATAATTATTATTGGCTGTCCGAAGTGGGCTGACAAGAGCGCCCGTAGGACTCTCAGCTTAATTGGCTGATCAGAGAGGGCCAGAGAGATCGCCAGAGCTATATGCTCGGGGGCAGAAGTGTCATTTTCAAGGGCATAACTACGGGGAAACCCGCTCTCGTCTCGGTCTCAGACCCCCGATGGTGAAACCAGCTCCGCACCGCTCGATACCCCTAGCCGCGCACTATGGTGTAACACCATAGTTACTCCATAGGCATCAGGGCAACAGTTGCCCTGATGCCTATGGAGTAACTCTTTAGTAATCTGTGCCTATGGGCTGTTGCCCATGTCGGTTGTTTCAAAGGGTCCATCTAGTGTATAGGCGAGTCACCGTCTGCCTAAACACCTACTCTAGTCGTATCATGGTTGTACTGTTAAAGTGCAGCTATGGTATGGCTACAGTAAGTGTCTCATCCCATTTTAGATTAAAATTCTCTAAGGGCCTCTGCGTGTTGGACCTATGTACCCGCGTAAGCCTTCCAAAGGCCCGGGTATTCTTCTTGATACTTAATGAAAAATACCTGTGACAAAGAGAGACATAATAATAATATTTATTTTCATAAGCCTAATACATTGAGAGATAACCTAATATATTAGATTGCTTGCGCGTATTTATTATTCACTAGCTGTTGCCCGCGGCTCCGCCCGCGTGGATGTCGGTTATCGCTGCAAAAAGTAGCCTATGTGTTATTCCAGATCATAATCTATCTCTGTACCAAATTTCATCCAGATCCGTTCAGTAGTTTTTACGTGAAAGAGTAACAAACATCCATCCATCCATTCTTACAAACTTTCACATTTATAATATTAGTAAGGATAATATCATATGGATCGTATTGGGGGTTCTCCGGGACGGGGGCCTCGGAAATCAGGGTACCTTACTTACCCGTAAATTGACTAAATTGTAGAGTTAACCTAACAATTAAGTTAAGAACATCTTATATCTGGTATGGTATATAGTATACACACAGTATACCTAATTGTTTTCAATAATTTATGTTTGTCATGCTAGCTCGGAAGATTTGCAAATATGCCTCTGGAAGCTTATGATTATTGAAGATTCTATTGTATGTTAAATAAAAGCAAAATTATCAAGTATGGTACCTACCTACTTAAGTTAAATTACACATACATACTTACGTAATTATACTACAATACCAACATTTAGTTAATGATAATTACATATGTTAAACTACATTGAATTATCATTATGATACTATTATACGTTCCTATGAACGTAGTTTATCTAAACACGTACCTATGCGTAATTTATTTGTGTTGCTTGGTGGTTTTTTATATTACTTGGGTGGCAAACAAGCACAAAGTCCGTCTGATATAAAGCAGTTACCGTAGCCTATGGACGCTTGCAAAACCAGTGATGTATCATCACTTGCGTGTTGCCGACCTATGTTTTGTACTCTGGAATAGGAAAATATTTATTTCAAAAAGCACCCTCAAATGAGCGCTGGTGACCTGTAAGTAAATAATATGTAGATAAATAGTATTCATACACATTCTATATGATTGCGATTGTAAGATGTAACTATATCATATCATCAAAGTATTAGCATATAACGTTAACTGTTGAACGTAGGCTTCCTTTTTAAATTTCCACAATGGCCGATTTTGAGCTACTTGCACCCAGCTGTCCATTTATTGGGAAGATCGTCCCACGATCACGATGCGTTTTCCGGTGCGTGGTTGCCACTGAAAAACCTTTTTCCCCATCGGTTCATAAAGCGAAACGCTTAAAGACCATACCATGATGGCTTTATAGCGATTTTTAAACAAAAATCCATCCATACATACATCCTCACAATCTTTTACGTTTATAGATAATATTAGTAGGATATAAGATTAAAGAAATCTCATCATGTTAAATTGTTTTGATATTAGGAGATGTTCGACTATAGTTTCGGACTTAACTTGTTTGGTGATTAGTTAGTGGTTCACCCGGTTTCTAAAAGGCAATCTGATAAAGGTAAAAATAGCTCGGTTATGTTCTTTTCCTTTATTTTTCCATTTCAAATATGGTAATTAGAGGTCAAGTGGTAAAACCTTATGTTATGTTACGTCTTGAGTTGTTAAAATGTCGTTTAACCGTGATGTTTGAATTTAATCTATACTCATATCTTAGATTCGCATGTATAAAATCTATGTGGAATTTATACGTACTAATCAAATGATTCGCCATCTGCTAACGGTGAAGGAAAACATCGTCAGGAAACCCACATATATCTTAAAAGAAATTCTAAAGACATGTCTGATTCACCAACCCGCATTAGATTTTGTATTGTATGCGCTATTTGAGTATCCAAATTCCTCTTTCATATAATAAAAATGATTATTATTCACATTACTGTACATTCCTATCAACCAAAATGATTATCATTATCAATTGAATTTTGTTCCAAAGCATTTTTGCACATTTCGCAGTTAGAAAAATTGGATTATACCTAATCCAATATTCATTTTTGGTAATGCGCGCGCCTGATTGCCTCTATCGAATTATGAGGGTAAAGGATGTTAGTTAATGTGATTTACAAGTTCCTCTACCTTATATCCATATTCCACACAATCATATCGGAGTTTACGGTGATAAAATCAAATCAATTCTAGATTATTCATTGCCTCGTGTAAACCTAATCACTAATGAAAATTCTTAATTTTATCATTTTAAGCTTTTATACGGACACGCCAAGGTTAAGCTCGTTGGCCTAGCCGAGGTTTCCACTGAATAATTAAATTCAGTTACTTAGCTGATTCAGGTTCGTCGAAACCTCATTGACCGATATGAGTAATGACTGACTTATGCGTGTTTCACAATAATCCTAAATTATCTTTAGTGATGTAATAGGACATTAAAAATGCAATTAAATAACTGATCGCTGACGCTGACAGAAAGCGAAGACGCTGACAGAAAGCAATAATAGGATAATGCGCAGCTAAAGTGGTAGTTGGCGAAAATTATCCCGCACTATTTATGATCTACCTAGCTGGATGCGAAAAGCCGTGCCAATTGGCGTACACTTGGAGAGGCCTATGTACAGCCTTTTCTCATACTCATAATTGAAAGTTTTATGTTTAACTTCTTCAAATATTCTAATATATCTATATAAATTGAAATTACATCGTAAAATCGTCTGTACCTTATTTTTATTTACAAGTAAGTAAATAAAAATAAATGTTAATAAAAAATAGTTACCTACTTCACTTCCTAAAGTATACTTAATGACTAAAAAGCCTTGTTGTTAATTATATGTTAATTAAGTTGAAATATTTATTTGTATATAATTAACCTTTTTGACGACACTGTGGTTTATACGTGACAAGTGAAAGCCTCTACCGCCTACGTCATCAGCACGTAATTCCAAAAATATGGTCCAACGACAAACAAGGATTCCTAATAGGTATCCCAAACGTGATCAAAATGCTGTATTTGTAACTTGGTGTGCACGGCACTTCTAAAATTATTGATTACATATTACATTACAATACTTAACCAATTGATAACATGACCAATAAATTGTATCATATTTTTAGAACGGAACTAAAAAGTTATGAAAAAATAAAATCAATTTTGCATTGATGCAAAATTCTGCAATTGACACGCTGCAAAAGTGTGAAAAACCTTCGCAACGGATCATATCACAAAACACATAAAAGGGGTACATTTTATTATATAATTAGTGACTATTAGAATAAAATCATTGATTTCAATACTTGAGATTGCAATTGTGCAAGTGCTTCAAAGAATTCTTCGAAAGGAACATACAGCTCTTTGTACACGCAAAAGAAAACCTCACAACAACAGAGATTTTTAGACTTAATCAAAAGGTGCAAGGTGCAGGTGCTCTTTGCAAATATGGCAACAGCATTTAACAGTCTTGGGCCTGCAAGTAAGTATCACTTCAATCTGTTGATTAATGGAGGTTTTATGCAAAGTTAGCTGCGACCTTTTAATAATTACGGAACTAGACGTCGGCGTTGTTTAAAAATTTTAAGCAGATAAGGATCCTCACTTCTCTTCCTGATTTCGTTACTGTGCACGAACTGTTTTTATTTATCCATATACATCGATATTACAGGCTACAAAACCTAATACAGCAATGTAGAAATAAGAGAAAAACAATCACAAAAAAAAAACAACAATAAAATCCTAAACTAAAGGTGAGTGAGGCAATCCAATGCCACCCTCTCGAATGCCGCCTAAGTACAGACAAAAATATCCAACCGCTTCGAGACGAGATTTAAAAAATGTAAAGCCCGAGTAATTGAAGCAAACTTTTGGATATTAGTGCGAGATGTGGGCACCACAAACACTTTCATCCGTGGCACCTGCCGCAGTCTTGTGTTTGGGGCAAGCAGCTTCAACGTTTCCAATACTTGAGGATTATTTACGTTACCACAAAACATTACAAATACGTATGTATTTAGCTAAGGCAAAATTCTCCTTACTTACAGATTATAGTATTAATAATAATAATAATGTGGATTCCGCTGTCATTGTACCGATAGTCGTCACAGTGAATGGTTTAATAGCCAAGAGCCTCGACCAACACCTTAAGAGGCTCGCGTTAGGTGGATGGATCAAGGGTCTGATGCAGAAGGCAGTGCTCCTCGACACGGCACGTATAGTGAGGAGATTCCTGTCTCTGGAGCCCTAACCGCCGGTAGCTTGGACTTTGTTTCCGATACTGGTGGGGAACTGTTTTTTATATTTTTAAATATATAGGTTTTTTATTTTTGTTTTTATATATTTAAAAATGTAAATTATATGTTAAAAAAATAAATTAAAGAGAATAATAATAAATGGTTTATTGTATCTATAAGTTGCTTAACAGTATTGAGGCTGCCCCAGTAAGTTATTAGATACTTGTGGTGGGGCTACCTCGCTCTTCCGTAGTTACAATAATATTAAAACATTACATAGTGACAAAATGAAATAAAGATAAAACTAAAATAAAAAAAGATATACAAAGAAAATAAGGCAACAACAACAAAACAAATTAATTATCAAATTAAATGTACAATAGTAATTGACAGCTCGAGGTGTTTGCGTGTGCGCGTGTGTGTATGTGATGTGTGTGTGTGTTTCTAACATATTCGAACTCGGATATTTTCTGTTTCTTCATATATGAGTGATTTCAACCACTCAGTGATGGTTTTTTTGTACTCATAAATTTGTTTTAGGTATATACATAATTGTGCGTTAATTTTATTATGTTGTGTTATATATTGGCGTCTCGCAAATACAGTATGAACTCTAGCGGAATGAGCTACAATGTCCTTACGTCGTTTATCTAGGTACTCTGAATTGTAAGTCATTGTCTTGTGCAGGCGTAGGGTTATATTTAAAACATATAATTTTCTTATGGACAGTAAATTGCTTTCTTTGTAAAGATCGTCTGTGGAATATCTATTAGGTTTAAACAACGTTACTTTGTTAATTGATCTCTGAGCTCTTTCTAATTCTAACAACTTAGTTTTCGTGGCACCACCCCAAGCCGATATGCAGTAGGTTATTACTGACTGTGTAAAAGCAATGTAAATTTTAGTAAGAAGCTGTGCAGATGTTACGTGACGTAGGCTTTTGAAAATCCATATTAGTTTTCTTACTCTTGTCATAAGGACCTCAATGTGGGAGTGCCACGATAGTCTTTGATCCACTGTTACGCCTTGATATTTAGTAGAGCTAACTTGCTTTATATTTTGGCAAACACAGTCAGGAGTAGGACTAAATGGGGCTCTACATCCATGGATTACGATTCCAAAATCTGCACTCGGCTGGGACCTCAGGGTGGATGAAAAACAGATAAAATTTATTTTAGTAACGTTAAGAGTAAGTAAGTTTTTATTAAGCCAGCCAGCTATCACAGCCAAACCCTGTCCAGCGGTAGCCCGAACAGCAGACCAAGACGCTCCCGAAAACACAACTGCGGTGTCATCCGCATAGGAAAAGACTTGCCCGCAACTGCACTCAATATTACAAAGGTCATTTATATATATCAAGAACAGCGTCGGGCCTGTGGGATTCCGTAGACTACGTCGTTCTCCTGGCTCGTTATGATGTCAATTTTAACTTGCTGCTTTCTATTTTGTTAATAACTTTGGAATAGAGAAAGAGTAATAACTCTAATTCCATTCCATTTTTTTCAAGTCGGTTCAGGAGTATGGGGACCGAGACCGTATCAAACGCCTTTTTGAGGTCTAGGAAAACCGTTAGACACTTATCTCCCTTATCTACTAGCGTCGTAATCTCTTTAGTAAGTGAAATTACAGCATCTTATGTTGAGAGTCCCTTCCTAAATCCGTATTGGGAGTTTGACAATATTTTAATTTGTTTATATATCCTATTAGCCTTTTGTTTATTATTTTTTTAAATACATGGTAATACCGAAATAGGCCTATAGTTATTGACATCACTGACATCCCCAGTCTTATGAACAGGGGTCACTACGGATTACTTAAAAACAGCAGGAAATATTCCTGTTTTAAAGCATAGATTAGCTAGCTGGCTTAATAATGGGACTACAAAATCCCTGGCCATTTTCAAAAATCCCGCGAGAATACCATCCCAACCAGGTGAGCTCTCGGAATCTATACTCATGAGTATACTGTTTACTTCGTGTGGGTCAGTGGCCAATAATACAAATGAGGAGACCCGAGATTGTGTACTAGTGGGATTTATAAGAGAGTTAAAACTTTTAATAATGTCTTCAGCCAAGGTTCTAGGTTAGTAAACAAAAAAATGATTTACACGATTTACTAAGTATCCAACCAACTGTTAAATTGGACTATATTTTGTTCGTTCTCATTCTCAATTTCAGACAGGTTAGAGTTGAGAGATTGCTTTGAATATATCATTTATTCACATAGATCACACACTGTGAAACTTATGCAGGTTGGTGAAAATAACCAAATGAGGCGTCAGCTAAGATGCCTACTGCCTGATTCGCTGATTGAACAGAGGCAGAGCCTAAAGAAAGAACTAGCAAGGAACTCAGGCTAGTAGCTACTAGCCGTAGGTATTATTTAAATTACCACTGCTTGCCTTCAGGTGGATCTTGTTTGTCACTTAAGCCGTATACAAAAGTATAATGTAGCTAAATGTCTGGAGAGAATATAGCAAAACCTTCCCATCCACGTCATACACGAGGTTTTCCCAATCGCACTCTACAATTTGTTTATTTACGTAGATACACGTTTAAGATTCAAGTTACGCAGCCTTTTTAATCTTAATGACGCAAACAACATACCTAAATATAACTAAGACCGCAAAATTCTTGAATAATGAAATTAAAAGGTCCAATAACGACGCTAGTGACGTAGGTTTGTCTTTTAGATATAGGTAGCTCCACTAAGGATTATATTTATTCACGTAAATATCTATAGCGGCCGCATCTCACAATATATTATTATCTATACTTTGCTTGGGATTAATCTTTTAAGTTTGTGGTTTATTTAGCTATTGTGTGGAAGGTATACAATGAGAAGATGAGAGGAAAAGAAAAAATATGAATAGAAGGTAGGTACGATCTCCCATAAATATCGATAAAATATGTATATAAATGATATAGTTAGATAACAGTTATTTACAATCTTTCATCTTATTTTAGGAACATATATGTAGGTAAATATGCATCCGAATATCCGATCTCTTGTAATTACCCACCTGCGTAGTAAATAAATAGTTATGTTCTTTGTTGTCAAATATCGGTCGCACTCGCACATTCTGTGCCACAGTACAAAATAATGCAAGTGCCGAAAAGGCCACAGACATTTTAGAAATTTGAAAGTTATACATAATTATATAGTGCATATTTTATATATGCACAAAATTTTTTATTTCTTTATTTTTAATTTATTTCTTAAAACATTGCAATACTTAAATTGCAACCATATATTAAAAATTTGCATAACTAACTAATTTTCATGGACATTTCGGCAACTCCAACACTTCTAGAAATAATAATTCATGTGAGATCCATTATAATTTAATGGTGAGACCAAGGTTTTTATCATGAAAATGATTATCAGAAAAATCCTACCTATTTAGCTAAAATTAAAGAATTTTTTTTTTATTCAGCTCATTTATTACATACTAGTGGTGATGGACTTCCTTTTTCTAGATAGACTGACCTTCAAAGATTTTATCTGTCTTTGATTAATTGTAAGAATTACAGCCTGGGGCAGTATCATGACGTTTATATTTTATAGCTATTTATTTTCGATTTAATTTGACTTTCAAACTATAATTTGACTCTCAAAGACAAGAATCTTTACGTCTTTGTTTTACTTTTTTTTTGCTGACGAAACCCACTGTGGCACTTGACATTCAGGTAACGTAGTCCTTTACCCCACTGTGGCACTGGAAGCAGGTACCTACACGGATATTTTATCAATTTCAACGACGGCGACGGACGACTCAACGCAGTACCAATGCTAGTAGAGTTGTAGATAAATGATTGTAGGCCAGTTATGACACCAGACAACTAGTGGCAAGGCCAATTGTTTAGGTAATGGCAATTGTCTGTATACATGTATGTGTGTAGTGTTTATTTTGCGTTACGATGCGTGCACCGAATACTTACGTTTTATTAAACACTGAGGCCTTACCATGGCGTCCTTTTAGTGTTATAAATTAGATCTAATTTAGAATTTCGTTCAATGCCAACCTTCAAGCTAGGTAATAAAGTTGACATCTTAATCATTTCAAATAAATATAAAAAATAAATCGCTCTAAGGACATCAGATAAGGCGCCTGAAATTAACTAAACTGTATATGAAGTAGGTATGTATAAGCTAAAGCAAATTTAATTTATTTTTAGACCTTCATCTTAAAAGAAAAAATAAAGGTGTTTTAAATTTGGAACCTTCGTCTGACTGCGGTAACGTAAGTAGGTTGGCTTGGCACTGGTGGCATGCGAACGGATGGGCCAATTTCCTATTTTCGACTTCAAAAACGAGGAGGTTGTCAATTCGTGTGTATTTTTTTTTAGTTTCAAAACTTGTTTAATCAAGTTTGTTCTTATTAACCGGCTTAAAAAACGAAGAGGTTATCAATTTGTGTGTATTTTTTTAAATGTTTGTTACCGCAGAACTCCGTCATTTTTGGACCTATTTGAAAAATTATTGCAAAGCAAATGTAATGTAGCAAATAAAATGGTACGATTAAACTGAACTGATGATAAAGCCGGTAGCTAGGCAACGGAACTTCATAATTAAACAATGTAATCTAGCCGTGATTGGGCTGAGATGCACTATAACTGTAAATTACCAGATTAAAAAGAACCGTCTTTAAGGGAGGAAAAGTGAGATTAGAATTTGCATGAAAGTTCATCTTGTTTAAATACCTCGTTAGACTAGATGTTTTAAAGGTTTTTAAAAAATTACCATCATTTTGGTTATCAGGCGATTATTTAATTTATAGTTGATACAATGTATATTTCATTGCTGCAGGCTGCAGGTTTTATACTGACGATGCCAGTATTGCAAGGCAATCTTTGCCATCTCTGTTTTTCTTGGACAGTTACACACGACAGTTATCCGTTCGATAGCAAGAGAGAGAAAGAGAGAGAGAATTATGCGAGTTTGTATGTAGGTATGTCGAGGCACAGATTACTAAATAGTTACTACGTATAAAGTCGAGGGCTAATTTTTGGTATCACTGCATCTATTTGTAAAAACTTTTACCGTTTGAAACCCTGAAAGGTACGTTATTCCAGTGGACTGAGAGGCTTGTTATTGACAAATAACAAGAACGAAGCCGCGGGCAAAAGCCATTTATTCTTTAATTGCCAGACCGATTTGAAAATAATATTTTGCATTTGATAGATAAATTCTTGAGAAAAGTATGTAGGTACCTACCTACATATTTAAAGATAATTAATATCACACTACGAGTTTATTTTATAATTATCCGCAGTTTAATTGTTGCAACGAAACTAATTATAATTACAACGACACAGTAAATCCGTCATCTCTTTCGATATAATAACTTGTTTCACATGATTACTATAATTTCCTTGCCTTAGTAGGTAGTTGATCTTCTGAGGGAAGTATCAACACGCGAGAATTAGCTTAAAAACCTTGAAAAGATCTATAAACAGGATAAATCATGACGAACACTAAAAAATACAGTGAAAATACTTTATTATTCATGTTCATAAAACTTTTGTAACTTGCAAAGTAAATACTTATCCTAACACAGTATAAAATAAAGTCACCTCTCGCGGTCAGTACGCCTATATCTTCTAATCTTCGCAACGGATTTTGATGCGGTTTTCACTATTATTTAGAAAATTTCTTCTGGAAGGGTTACATGCATATTATAATAGATAAATTCAGAGAGAAGCTGAAGCGAACCTAAGGCGTGTAGCTACAATAGTCGTGTCGTAGCCGTGTGTGAGTTGTCCCAAGATTAAATATTATATACATATATACTCGTATTATTACCCCATCATAACTAACACGTTTTCTATGCATTATATTTTATACCTAGGTAGTTGCAATATAAGCAAGTTACAAGGTTTGCAAGCAAGAAGGATGTCTGTAAAGCTTTAATTTGTGTATTATGCCGTATTAATTAAAGTAATGCTGATGGATGAAGGATGAATGATGCAGTGTTTAAAACCTTACTGTATGCTGATGATCAGGTTCTTTTTGCGCCATCGGCGTCTGAACTAATAGAAATGGTCACTGTAATGAATGAGGCGTATAAAAGGAAAGGTATGAAAATAAATGCTAGAAGGGCGCAAGTTATGGTAATAAAGATGAATAAAACTTTTACTGAGAGTCCGATAATGATAGGAGATGAAAAAATTGAGCAAGTTAATGAATTTGCGTGATTAGGTTCTTTGTTTACGAGAAATGGAAAATGTGAAGAAGATATTGAAAGAAGAGTGAGAGTGGGAAACTAAATAAATGGTGCTCTTAGGGGCACCATTTATTTAGTTTCCAATATAGAGTTAGCTCTATCCTGGCAAGAAAAAACATATCGAGTAAAGCTCGCCTTGCCATCCAGGGAGTATTCACTTAATATAATATTTATTAATAAATTGCAGTGTATTGACGCCAACATTGATGTATGGTAGTGAATCATGGGTATAATAATATTTTCGAGACAACTCACACATCGCTATCTGATCCCAAACTAGGCAGAGCCTGTACTATGGTAACCAGACAACTGATAAACATACTTATATATTTCTAAATACATGTGATACATATTATAGATAAATTACACCCAGACACAGAACAAACATTCGTGCTCATCACACAAAGATTTGTCCTGGGTCCAGGTATGGCAGAAGAAGCATGAAAGCAAGATTAATGCAGTGGAAATGAGAGCTTTAAGGAATAGAACCATAGTCTCTGCCTACCCCACTGAAAGACGGGCGAGATGATATGTACGGGTATGTATGTAATTAAAGTAAAAATAAATAAATCAGTCAGTATCCTGTTTAACTATTCGATTTCATAATTATAAAATAACTGATCTGACGCATGCACCCTACCTTTAAACCGAAATAATATCGAACTCGGTGATGCAAGTCATCGTATTTCCTTACATTACTTATAAATTGTAGATAATATTAGATATAGTGGTATAAGTGTATCAATACCAATAAAGATTCTCATTATAGGTAATCATTACTAATATTATAAATGTCAAAGTTTGTAAGAATGGATGGATGGATGGATGTTTGTTACTCTTTCACGTAAAAACTACTGAACGGATCTGGATGAAATTTGGCACAGAGATAGATTATGGTCTGGAATAACACATAGGCTACTTTTTGCAGCGATAACCGACATCCACGCGAGCGGAGCCGCGGGCAACAGCTAGTTCTACTAATATTATAAACGCTAAAGTTTGTAAGTATGGATGGATGTTTGTTTCTCTTTCACGTAAAAACTACTGAACGGATCTGGATGAAATTTGGCACACAGATAGATTATGGTCTGGAATAACACATAGGCCTTTTACAGCGATAACCGACATCCACGCGGGCGGAGCCGCGGGCATCAGCTAGTATCTATGTATATAATTGCTTGCCCCGTCTTACTGACTGATTGATCAATGCAGAGCCTAATCCGCTGGGGCTACAAGCTTCTCAAATTGAAATTTTGCGCAAAGGTTTCTTATATGACGTGAGGATTTTTGGAAATTTCCTAAGGGGTTAAAATAAGGAATAATGTAAAACGTAAGAAAGTCCGTCATTTTTAAAGTAAGAAGCACGACTTCTTAGAAATAAGAGTAGGTACCTGTATATACGGGGTTTTTTTTTAAATTGTAAACCATAAGAGGGTGAAATAAAAAAAACCTTACTATAAAATAAAAGTTTAAGATTTTAATGACCCAACAAAATAATAATCTTATCTTGGGAAATGAATATAGCACCTAGAACCATGTCGCGTATTTTAAAAGATGATTTTGGATTTGCAGCCAATAAAAGACGTACTGGTCATTATTTAACTGATAACGCGTGGTAAAATCAAAAAAAGGAAGGTCCACCCAAGCGTGGTTGGAAACGAACGTTTCGGACTTCATCAGAGCTGAAGACTGGCCGTCATCTAGTCCGTATCTTAATCCGTTGAATTATGATTTATGGTCAGTTTTAGAGAGTATGGCGTGCTCTAAACGTCATGATAATTTGGAGTCCCTAAAACAATGCATAAGATTGGCAGTGAAGAATTTTTCCATGGAGAAAGTGCGTGTTTCTATTGATAACTGGCCTCTACGTTTAATGGACTGTATTAAAGCCAATGGAGATCTGATGAGAGATGGATATTTTGAATAAGCTTCATACAATTTTAAAGTTATTATATCTATACTAATAATATTATAAAGAGGAAAGATTTGTATTTTTGTTTGTTTGTAATGGATAAACTCAAAACCGACTGGACCGATTATAAAAATTCTTTAACCATTAGAAAGCTACATTATCTACGAGTAACAAAGGCTATATTTTATTTTAGAAAAAAAATAGGGGTCCGTAAGATATTTGTGTTTTTCGGACCTAAGGTGTAAAAAATCATCCAAAAAAGTTCCTTATTTAGCGTACGCCGCCTAAACTATTAGAGATAGAGCCATAAAATGTTCTAATTAATTAAAGACCTTTAAAATAACTACAAAAAAGTCCGCGACACTATAATACCCATCTATTTCGAGTTAGGCACAACAACCATTTTTTTATTTAAAAATCTTGTTTTTTTTAGGACTTCATTTAAACGCATTTATTTTACACATGTCATTATTCCTTATCAAAATAAACTTTTTTGTCACAAAGTACCTACTGTTTATGTAGATACTATTTAGTCTTTAATTCATTAAAATTGTTGGTTTGAAAGTAATGGCGAAATCAATATAATACTATTTCTGTCGGCTCCTTACGCAGCTGTCGCGCGCGGTTTCTAATAATTTTCGTACGATTTTTTTTAGCGCTTAGACTAATAGAATAGAATAAGATCTATTAGTCTGAGTTTTAGCGGTAATCGACATACACGCAGGCGGAGCCGCGGGGGACCGCTATAGGTTATATAAATCAGAATAACACATAGGCTACTTTTTGTCGCGAAAATCGACATCCACGCGGGTGGAGCCGCGGGCAACAGCTAGTTAATGTATAAACTAACACACATTACAGTCATAAATATTTTATGCAATAGAAAAAAAGGATTTTACTTGTAACAATATTTATGGCAAGACTAGGTAGTATGATCAATATTCTTATTCGTAAAAATTGTCATTTGTTGCATCACTGTCATCACAAAAATATACACAACAAACTTTGATTGCGTAATAATATTATTAAGCACAATATGATAAATTATTTAATAATATAATTACCATTACAAGCAGCTATTTTAATATCTCAAAAACGATTTAATATATTCACGCAGATACAATCCATAAAGGAAAACTTGATTTATATTTATGTAAGTAGGTAAATTTGAAAACCAGTTTAGAATTGAAGAATTAAGTGCTTGCACAACAGAAGAAATCAAAATATAGAGAGAACTTGCCGTAAGGAATTTCCTCCCACGTACGATTAAGTTGTGGAATGAGCTTCCCTGTAGAGATTTTCCGAACGAAGATGGGGTTTGAAAGAAGTAGGTACTTAAATTCTTACTATTTTTAACGGTTTACCACGCTAGTAACGCCACAGACTGAAGCTAGTAAATAATAATAGGTTTGGGAAAAAGTTTCTTCGCATTTTTTAAGAAAATTCAAGACATTTTTTTTTATCGTCTCATCATCATCATCATCTCAGCCAAAAGACGTCCACTGCTGGACATAGGCCTCCCCCAAGGATTTCCACAACTCTCGATCCTGAGCCGACCTTGTCCAGCATCGGTTGCCCGCAACCTTTACCAGGTCGTCGGTCCACCTTGTTGAAGGCCATCCATTGCCACTTAATGGAGGCATTTACATTTAACTAAAGTATGTAGTAAGATCAGATACTATTTTGTTCGATAACTTTTTGCCATCTTGTAGGTAGGACACCATTGCTATAAAAATTTTGGGACTTTTGATCATAAAACCGCGACAAGTGGTTTTGGCAGTCCTCTCGTGATGTTAACCTGACACTGCCTAAATAATTCCGAAGATACCGATACAGGTGGAAATCTGAAGGTGCAAGGTCAGGACTATACGGCGGATGCATTAACACCTCTCAGCCAAACTCTCTTAATTTTTGCTAAGTGGCTAAAGATATGTGAGGCCTAGTGTTATCATGATGAAAAACCACACCCTCTTCTGTTGATTAATTCCGGCCGCTTTCTCTCAACTTCTTGCTTTAATCTCATCACCTTGTTGCGAGTTAACCCGGGTTTCGCCACAGTCTGTGAAGCCTGACCGGCCTTTGACCTCGACCTTTTTCGCACGTTCTTGTCGTACGTGATTCACTTTTCATCACCAGTTATAATTATCAGCTTCTTCAAAAATGGTTCGGTTTCATTACGTCGTAATAAAGAATCACAAATGAGTACACGGTTCGTTAGGTTTCTTTCAGTGAGCCCGTGAGGTACCCAAATATCGAGCTTTTTGTGTACCCAGTTTTTTTCAAATGTGCCAAAACTGTTTTGTGGTCAATTCCCAGTTCTTCAGCTACGTCGTAACTACTGATATGCCGATCTTGCTCCACTTTTTCAAAAATGGCATCCATTTTATCCGTAATAGGGCGACCATAGCGACGTGCATCTTTGACATCAAAATTTCCGGATTGAAAAGTTTAAACCAAATTTGTGCTACTCTCACAGACACTGCACTAGGTCCATAAACATCGCAAATATTTTTTGCGGCTTGCGTTGCATTTTTACCTTTTCTGTAGTAAAATTTTAAAATGATCGAATTTCTTCATTAGATTCACTCATCTTGACAGTACGAAAAACAAATGAAAATCACACATTTCCCTAATTTGAATTTGGAATTATGTTTTTTAAAATTTAAACTTTCAATGATACCAAAACCAGCCAGATACAAATAGTATAGCCAAAGAGATTTTATTACAACTTCATACATACTATAATGCGAAAAGACTTTTTCCCCAACCTAATAGATAATTTTAATATTTAGAACCAGTGTTGACGATTGACCCTGACCGCTAGTTCGCTACACCGCCAAATCGACTCGGAATTTTAATGTCTTGAATTAAGTAGTGCTGTCTCTTCAATAACATGACCCACACATGGTACAACGACCAATAATATAATTATGATAGGCTGTTGGAGGTTTTGGTTAGTAACTACTATAATCCTCCTACTAATATTATAAATGCGAAAGTTTGTCAGGATGTATGAAAGTTTGTTACCTCTTCACGCAAAAACTACTGGACGGATTTAAATGAAAGTTGGTAGAGTTATAGATTACATACTGTTAGAACGCTACCTAATTTAGGCGGGCGGAGCCGCAGGCATAAGCTAATATTACAAATGCGAAAGTTTGGTTACTCCTTCAAGCAAAAGCTACGCTAACTACTAACATAACGAATTTTGATGAAACTTGAAAATAATATAGCTTATACACATCAGAATACCACAGGCCTATCCTATTTTATTTTTCAATATAGGGATCCGTTAGAAAATATGATACGAACGGAAGAAGCCGCGGCCAAAAGCTAATGTTATGGCGAAAGTGTTCAGGGCTAATGGCTAGGCTACTGTCATGAGTTTTATGAACGACCACTCGCGGTCACGTAACTAATATAGGTACTTCGGACAAATAAAGAATATTGCAAATATCTTTATTTGTCCGAAGTGTGTTATTTGATTTCGAAATAACTGAATTGCAGGCAGCACATAAATTGCATTGCCAAGAAGACTTGTTTCGTGACGCGATTTTGTTCTGTGGTAACGCGTCAGAGTAAGAATTCAGAATGGTATCAAATTCAAACATTTAACAGAAAGCATTCTCTGAATGTAGATGCGTATCTAATCTAAAATGAACACAATTCATGAGATCTTGTTTTGGTATTTTGGAAAATAATGTACTTTATATTACATTCACAACTATTTATTTACTAGAAGGACACGTTAACACACGAAACGCCGTCGCGTCGGGCAACCTTTGTGGCGGGTAGTCTATGGATAAGGGCATCCAAGACCAAACGCTGTGGAACTCACAGACTGCAACGTTAACCAAGATGTCGGTCCACTCTGTGTCTTCCAGTTCGTAGTAACCTTCTCTAGAACCTTTCTGCCCCTCGACCAGAGATCATCGGTTCTGCGAGCTACATGCCCTGCCCATTGCCACTTAATTGACGCACTTTGAATTATGTGACGGACACTTTGGTTCCCCTACGAATTTCCTCGGTTCTACTTTGATCTCGCAGGAAAACTTCAAATTTAACTCTCTCCATTGCTCTTTTGGTAATATTATGGTGGTGAATTTTCGTGTGAGCTCTATTGTGAGCGACCACGTCTTTTCTTTAATATGTCATCATTGGCAACAGCAACACACACTAGTCAAACACTTTGTCCCTGAGACACACAGATTGCAACTTAAATATTAGGGTAGTGCCTTAAAAATTTTTCATCATTAGGTACGTGTAATTACATTAATTTATCTACCTTGGAATTAATTAAATACTTACCTAAGTATAATACATAGAATACGTCAATTTAAATTTAAAATTACTTACGCTACTTATTTACATTATATGAACATTACGTAAATCCTACCTTAAACTTAATTTTCTTGAAGTAAGTACCTACTAATGAATCTCTTTCATGAAATATAATAATGTTTGTAACAATGATTAGTAGTAGTAATAGTCGTCCAGAACGATTTCGGCCGCGGCGGCCAATCTTAACGGAGATTAGCCAACTGCACAGGGCATATATTATAGTGCACAAGTGTGTACGCAAACACAAGTGCACTCTTTATTCCCACCCTCACTCTCATAGTACGATGGGTCGGCAATCCGACACGACCGGAAAAAGATCAGGCGTACTTACTCTTACTAGTATATCTACTAATCTATACCTTACGCGTCCCAATGTTGATCACATGTTAAACGTATCCCCGTATCTTACACCATAAATATGGCAGCTATGAAGGTTCAAAGTTGAAAAATCCTGGTAGCCGACAATTAGCGTATTCACTTTATGTCAACTTTATTACCTAGCTTTAGGGTTGCCATTGTTCGGCCCTAAAAGTGGCTAAAGGGAGATAAGTGTTTTTACTTATTTATAATCTGCATACGCCTATGTCACCACCACAATACACGATTTATTATCTTTAAAGTAGTAGTAGATAGAAGGTATTAATCAGTATTTTACTTATCATCTTCACTTATCAGTAATTGACTATAGATGTGGCGTAATGGTTAAGGTGGTTACCTCACCATTGAAATCGCGCTGTGTTGTGGATTAGATACCTACCTACATATATTTGTGTGGACCACAGATAATTGTTCCGAGACTGGTTATATTCTGTGCCTTGTACCTGTTTATAAAAGTCCCCGCGACACGGCTGGTCGCAAGTCCTATGTCGCGGCCAGTAGTAAAGGCGACTTTTGTTTCAATTATAGTGCAGAAGGTGTTGTTCTAAAATTGAATCTAAGTATTTAAATAACAATTTTATTTTTATTTTTGATTTACAAAAATAACTAAAATAATAAGTTAATAGCTAGCACCATTTCGCAATATTTTATTGTTTTCGCTTATAGAAATTGTCTAAGATTGCATGTACCAGTATATACCACATAATTATATACCGCTGTGCGTTGCTAGGCCAACTTGTTCCCCTATGATATAGGCACACTATTATTATTATCCTGTTGAGAAAACGGCCGATCAGTGATCTTGCCTATGACGTCAACTGAACGTAGGTAGGTACCTACCTACTATGACTACCAAGAAACGTAATTGTTGCACTTAATGTAACATGAATAAGTAATATGTTTTTAAAGTTCGTACCTATGTTCAGCAATACAAATATCAATAAATTGTTTTGATATGTAATTTTTTTAAAGTGAAGTTATCTCGACAACGATAAGTTGTAAGCTAAACCTTTCTCAATATTACCAAATCTTTTTACGACCGTGGAGTTTAGGTCCTTTAGGTCCAGTGTTGCCATGGGCGGTATTCTCAAATTGGAATAACGAAAATTCTAAGTTACGAATTGCACATAATAAAGTAATATTTTTGATAAATAAGTTATTATCAGCTAAACTTAAATTAATACATAGTTAAAGTATACTTACTACATATCTACAATCACGTAATAATACAATGATACTAGAAGTAACAGGGTCCAAAGGTAAATGCGTAGCCAAATGTAATTACTTTACCGATACTTTTGCATGTCGTTTCTGTATTTATAATCGTTTTATACACGATAAATATTTATAAGTATGTTTAATATACGTTCATACAACTTCTAGAAGAGTTTAAAAACTTTTTTACCAGTTTTATGAATCTTATTATGTAGATCTGTCCAGAATAATTCACATGTAGGTATCATTCATAAATAGACTAATAAAAATATGAAGCACATAGTTACGATCTTATTTATTAAGTAGGTATATATAAAATTACTAATAGGTATATTGATTCACTTACTGAATTGAATATTTACTAAGTTGTATTTCATCATGTTTATTTTCTTTTTTGGAGTTATATAGCCACCAAATCGCGCCTCCCAATAAAATTACGAGCACGACTATATCAAATGTGCTAAATAATGATCCACCAACAGCAGCTGCAGCAGCAGCGCCGGCTGCCGCATCCTTTAGGACATCTTGTGCACTCTCTGACATTTTTTAGGTTATGTATATCTGCACAATATATATTACGTGGTTTAGTCACTTAGTTGAATGAGGTACAAGGTCACTTGACAGGCGTTTTTTACGTGAAGAGTTTTATATTGCCACATCCGGCGGCGGCGCACCTCTGAGCACTATGTACACTGCACTGACACTGACAAACTGACGTGACTTGTCTACTTGATGGTTAGTTTCTCTAGTCGGAACCTCGGAACGTGCCGTGGTGGCTCGGAACTTTGAGAGTGAACGAGAACGATGATCGGAACGATTCGTCGTCACGGCATCAGCAGGTCAGATCCAGTGTTGCCAACAATTTATTTTAGTTTTCCCGTGGCAGCTAATAAAAATCATATTTGACCGTAAAGCAACATTGATACATGTTTTAACTGTTATTTAGACATTTTAACAATATTTATTACATGGTGTACATTTATTTATTTTTGTAGGGTTCCGTTTTTTTTTCAATAAAATTTAGCTTATGTTACTCGCTGATAATATAGCTTTTTTAAAGGTGAAAAAAAATTAAAGTAGTTCTTTTTATACTTCTTGGATGGCAAACAAGCATACGGCCCGCCTGATGATAAGTAGTTAGCTTAGCCTATGGATGCTTGCAATACCAGAGGTATTACTTGCGTGTTGCCAACCCATTTTTACATTAGATCGAGAATCGCTGGGATAGGAAAACGTTTTTTTCAAAACGCATCCCTAAATAAGCGCTGGAGACCTATACTCACACACAGGAACACAACAAGACAGCTGTGTGATACTTGGCTGTGGTCTTCTGTTGGGTAGAGGTTCTTCCCCAGTCGGGCTCACTAGAATGGTGCCCTACAACTCTGTCTTTTCTCGGTTTTGTCTCGTTGAGTCTCTTCATTACAAACATACATAAATTCAAATCTTTTCTCTTTATAATGTTAGTATAATATATAACTTAATATATCTGTCTCGGTGGCTCAGTGGTCGATGTGTATGACTGCTGATGACGAGGTCCCGGGTTCGATTCCCGGCAGGGGTATTCCGTAAGAGCGAAAACCGAACGACCGCGAAAACGGAGCAAAATCTGGCTCTTAGATTAAAAATCGGAGCAAATTCTGGCTGTCAGATTGAAAATTGGTATTCCGTAAGAGCGAAAACAGAGCCTTTTTGATGTTTATCAATCGTGTGTGCCGTCACCGAACGATCACAACTGTCAGTTTGCGATCGCTGTTTCTTAAAGAATCAGCCGGCGGCGGGTCGAGCCTAAAAATTTTTTCTGTCAATAAATTCACAATAGATGCTCGGAGTTTGGAAATTGGCGGTGTTTACATCTCCGTGCTTTGGATAGCACGTAAAACCGTTGATCCTACGCCTGATCTCTCTTCGGTCGTGTCGGATTACCGTCCCATCGGACTATGAGAGTTTAAGAACAAAGAGTGCACTTGTGTTTGCGCACATACCTGTACACTATAATATCTCCCGCGCAGATTAGCCGCCGTGACCAAAATTCATTTAGGAGGACATTATTATTATAATAGATATATATTTATAATATTTATTGCGGTATAAGAAAGATACTACTACCATGGGGTCATGGGGTCTCATCAGGAACAAATCAAAATTAGTACGAATAAATACCAATAGATGGAGTTACATATATCGATTTGTTATTTACGTTTATGTAAAATTCAAATCTGGAAGAAATATAGCCTGAAACATATACGTACATATTTTAAGAAATCCTACTAGCATAGGAAAATGAAATAAAGGGCTCATAAAACAAAATTACAATTATATATTTACAAATTTCAATAATGTCGCCGTAGTCCTGGCGGCAGTATTTTGTACTACTAAGAAGTTAAAACTTGCGAGTGACTTGTGAGTAATGCCGCTGGCGCTGTATGCATTTTCAGATTTTTATAAATTAAAATACCTACCTCGTTTTGAAGTTTAATGTTGGGTCATACTACTTACTCGAAGGTATAAATATATATAAAGCTATGTGAAACAGTGACTTATGTTAAAAATAAATAATACGGGCATATGTTTTTTTCTCTCAACAAAAAACTTTAAAAATGTTTTATGTTATCAAAGTTATCAACAAAAATATTGCATCCAAGATATATAAAATATTTATAATAAAATATTTTAAAAACTAAACAAAAACTAAATACAAAAAATGTATCCGAGGTTGGGATTCGAACCCGGTTCGGCCGGTTCTACGGCCGGTACGGTGCAGCGGTGCTACGGTATCGTACTGTGGGAAAATTACCTATTTGTGAATTCAGACTGATACTAAATAATTACTGTTTTACTATATTTTTACAAATAATTCAAAAAAATATTATCTGATATAAAAACCATCTACAAAAAACAAATTTCAAAAAGTGGACATGAATCTGGGATTCGAACCCAGTACCATCGGACTGTTGGACTAATACCAAAGAATGCTATAATTTACTCCATCCATTAATGACATCGACTGGCCTGTTGTACTAGTGGCACAGATTACTAAAGAGTTACTACGTAACTAGTGGTTAGTGAATCTAATCCATGAGGGTTCGATTCCCATTCAGGACCAATCTTAGTGTGATATGCTCTGTCTGTCGTCTGAGGCTGTGCCAAGTTTGGATTTAGATGGTGTGTGAGTTGTCACAAAATATTATAATTAACCTAATTTGACTAAGACAGAAACAATTCAAACAGACCCTTATCACTTCAAACAGATTATTTGCACTGATAAATTAATTGCTTATTATAGTTTCACGAATATTCTTTTTAATAAATCAATTTATATTATAGGTATACCTTATATAAGCCATCAACAAAAAAATAAACTTAGGTTAATAGGTATATTAACATTTTAATATACCTAAACGGGAAAAAATTGTTTAGCCCGGGCGAAACCGGGGCGGAGCGCTAGTTAAATACGAAAGCAAACAATCAAAATAAGTATATTTCGTAAAGCGCGTGACCTTGAGCGAGCAAACGTGGCCCGAGCCCGAGACAATGAGTGATACCTACCCTTTATGGTCGGTAGATCTATGTGAGTGATGAAGTAGGTGCCTACTATATCTTGTGAAAAATATAATTTTAAATAAAGTGTCGCCATCTGTTGATTTTATGTGTATGCACGTAATCTGTTGGATACAGACATCTACAGATAGATAGATAATTAAAATTTAGCCCGAAGGTTAGCCCGAGTTAGCGGGGAACCATTTCTTTGTATGGGATGGGGTATCTGTACTAGTATTATATTATCTGTGATGGGGTCTCATCAGGAACAAATCAAAATTAGTACGAATAAATACCAATAGATGGAGTTACATATATCGATTTGTTATTTACGATTATGTAAAATTCAAACCTGGAAGAAATACAGCCTGAAACATATACGTACATATTTTAAGAAATCCTACTAGCATATGAAAATGAAATAAAGGGCTCATAAAACAAAATTACAATTATATATTTACAAAATTCAATAATGTCGCCGTAGTCCTGGCGGCAGTATTTTGTACTACTAAGAAGTTGAAACTTGCGAGTGACTTGTGAGTAATGGCGCTGGCGCTGTATGCATTTTCAGATTTTTATAAATTAAAATACCTACCTGGTTTTGAAGTTTACTGTTGGGTCATACTAGGTATAAAAATATATAAAGTTAGGTTAAAAATAAATAATACTGGTATATATTTTTCTCTCAACAAAAATACTTTAAAAATGTCTTACGTTATCAAAATTATGAACAAAAATGTGACATTTAAGATTTAATACTATAAATATTTTAAAAACTAAACAAATACAAAATACAAAAAGTTTATCCGATGTTGGGATTCGAACCCGGTTCGGCCGGATACGGGTACCTCCGTATCGTGCTAAGGTATCGTAATGTGAGAAAATTACCTATTTGTGATTTCGAACTTATACTTAATAATTACAGTTTTATTATATTTTTCCTAATAATAAAAAAAATATTATCTGATATTAAAACCATCTACAAAAAACAAATTTCAAAAATTGGACATGAATCTGGGATTCGAACCCAGTACCATGGGACTGTTGGACGAATACCACAGAATGCTATACTTACTCCTGACTGGCCTGTTGGTCTAGTGGTTAGTGACTCTTAACTACTAAGTTGGGGGGTCATGGGTTCGATTACCATTCAGGACAAATCTTTGTGTGATGAGCTCTGTTTGTTGTCTGATTACCGTACAGGCTGTGCTAAGTTTGGTTTCAGATGGTATGTGAATTGTCAGAAAATATTATTATTACCCTAATTCGACTCATCTCGTAGGTACTGAATTGATAGATGCTAGGTAGGTATAATATACTTATTTGTTAATTTGAACTGACAAAACAAAAAAATGTTTATTATAGTTTCACGAATAATTAAAAAAAACAATTTGTTTTATAGGTATACCTAATAAAAGCCATCAACAAAAAACTTAACACTATACCGTAAACTTCTGTTAAAATACGGGAAAAAAATTGTTTAGCCCGGAGCAAAACCGGGGCGAAGCGCTAGTTAAATACGGAAGCAAACAGTCAAAATAAGTGTATATTTCGTACGTAAAGCGCGTGACCTTGAGCGAGTAAACGTGGCCCGAGCCCGAGACAATAAGCGATACCTACCCTTTATGGTCGGTGTAGATGCCTACAATTTTTTGGCATAAATAAATTCGGTTATAAAGTGTCGCCATCTGTTGATTTTATGTGTATGCACGTAATCTGTTGGATATAGACATCTAGTGTCGTATAGATAGTAAAAATTTAGCCGCACGGTTAGCCCGAGTTAGCAGGGAACCAATTCTTTGTATGGGATGGGGTATCTGTACTAGTATTATATTATCTGTGCTACTACATAACAATAAGAAATACACAATAATGTTAGCAATGTCACCAAACAAGTTTCTAACAATTGGAATAATATAAGTATAGATATAGATAATAGTGGAATGCAAGTTTGATACCATGAACTATAAATACACAGATTTAATTCCTCTAAAATTAATCTACCCCTAAGATTAAGCGAAAATACTCTGAGGTGGGAACACTGGTCAGACCGAGTATAACCGAATAAAGCCGACTGCTCACTACAGTCACTACTCTACTTATGCGAGACTGAGACGGATCGTTTTGCTTCAATTACCTAATATCTCTTGCTCCACGTGCTACATAGTGTCCTACTTAGCAAGAGTGAAACAGAAACAGTTTCACTATTTGTTCACTATGTTATATCTTGTGTTACATATTTGCCGAATGATACCAATGAACGATGCATAAAATTACACGCTGAACCGGTTTACCAAAGTGTGCGCAATTTACTCCCTGTGCTGTGAATAGTAGAGAATAGAATACGTGACCAGTGCGTGACGCGCGCGATGACGTGGACAAGTGCGAAATTACGGACATCGGCGATTCGGACAGGCCGACTGGAGCGGCACGCACGATTTTAGAGTTGCTAGATGTACCAACTGATTTATCTATTTATCTGCAAATCTTTTAATTTATGTACTTGATGTATGAAATAAATAAGCTTTATAAAAATAAACGGAGAAAACGGTCGAACTAATTTGTAGGAAATTGTCGTATCGTAATAAGTTGTGTTTTGTTACCGAAGTTCGGTAACAAAACACAACTTCGGTCACAGTTTCGCACTGTTTTAGAGTTCCGTAGTCAAGAATGGATCCTTATAGTTTCGTTATGTCAGTCGGTATGTTTACGGCTTATCTTAGAGAATCTTACTTAGTACCTACCTACTAGAAAGCTGAGATTCAGGGATCTACATATTTGAGAAATATTAAGCTCTAAAGTGAAAACTAACCCCACCTCCCTGGAAACTAAATGATTGTACCTACATAAATGGATATGTCATAGTGGGTAATAAACTAAGTATAACAAAGTTAAAAAAAAACTATCTTATTCAAGTAAGTAAGATTTACAAGTAAGAGTAGGTTGTAAGTAGTTCATATAATTTTCATGGTGTGTTACCTACTTACCTAGATGAAGTCGTTAGTTGCGTAAGTAAAACAGGAAAAAATAATTGTGTCAGGCACTTGTCGGTAATTTTGTTTACTTTTGTAGTTTTCAATAGGTATAGTAATTGGGTAGGTATTCTGTGGTATAGGTTACCTACATATAAAATAAGTAGGTAAGTATCAACTCAATCAATAAATAGTACCTATAATAAAATATTTTTATAGGATAGGTACCTAGGAATTTGAGAGAACTTCTTGAATATTACTGCTATATTAGGTAGGTATTTAAGCTGGGTATTTACATTGCGAGGCTGCTCATCTGGTGCTCGCATTGAGCAGGCAGTCAATTATTTGGTAGGCATGTGTGTGGTTAGCCTAATATCTACCACAGAACATAATTATTATTAGTGCTAGATTAAGTATTCTGTGGTGCTACGGGTGCTACTGATATGTATCAGCACATTCTATACGGGTATCGACATTGCGAGGCTGCCGCGCGAGGCAGGTTCGTGATGTGGAGACGAGTTTGCTTTGCTAGCCAATTTGGACGTCCTTGCCTAACTGACTGACTGCCTGCTTAATGCGAGCACCAAATGAGCAGCCTCGCAATGTCAATTCCCAAAAACTACTACTAAGTATTATTCGAAAGCGCACAAAATTTGTGTAAAGAAGAAGCAGTTAAGAAGAATCTCATCTCACTCCAGTTTTTCCCTGTGGTCTTTGCAATGGCTAGTCTAGGTATTTAACCATATTTTAGATTGAAATTCAAATAAATAAGTACCTAAGTACAAATGTATCTCATAATTATAAGTAATGGCTTTAAAACGATTGTATTCGTCATTAATTAAAATAACTAGGAAGTGTTAAACACAAGGTCTTCTTGACATTGAGTCACGTTATAGATAAGTCAAACACAAGGAAAAAACAAATAAGAAATCTGTGACAGGATTATGTGTTTGACACAAAACATTATACGTGTAGGTACAGCTACTAATTTAGTTTATATCTATATAACTCGCCCTGTGGCTTTGCTCGCGTGGTTTATTTTATTTATTGATAAATACTTAATATGTTATCTCAGCCAAAAAGACGTCTACTGCTAGACACAGCCCTCTTTCAAAGATTTACACATCATTCGGTCTTGTGCTAACCTTGTTCATTGGGCCGACGACCTAGTATTCGTAAGGGTAACACCCTTACGAATACTAGGTCGTCGGCCCAACTTACTAGAGGCCTGCCCACGATGGACTTTCCAGTTCGTGGCCTCCACTCCAAAACTTTTATGCTCTAATGGTCGCGGTCATTGGTTCTGCGCGCTATGTGCTCTGCGAATCCTATTTTTAAGCTGAGATGATGAAAATGAAATAGTACCTACCTACGTAGGTTTACTTAGTCTATGTCATTCGGCAATAGAAGGCATGGATTGAACTTCGGCAATCATGGGCATAGTTAACTTTTAGCCCTACAGCCTGATGCGGGGAAATATTATTATTATCTCAACGCTAAATAAAGTTTGTAACATTTATGATGACTGTAGTTATCTATACGTTAGTAGATAATTTACTACCATATTTTTAGATAAAGTTCATAGACAACATTGAAATTACTGATTTTCTCCTTAATGTTCTCTATTTGTAGGTACGATTTGTATCTAGGTACAGTTCAATTAACCCATTTATGCTACTGATTAATTAGGTATATTATTATTATCATAATTCATGACCTCATTCTGGGAGGTAAAACATTTATTTTAAATTAAACAATAAGCATTTAGAATTTATTAACCTATTAGTAGGTATGTAGGACAATTATGTAAGCTACTAGATTAATTGTTAGTAAGCTATTTCACAACATTTGTTCCTAGATTAATTTAAAACTAATAGTTCTTCATTCATCAGCGGAAACAGCTTTCGTGCAATTATTAATCTACCTAACAAAGTAGGTACATAGGTATAAATAAATAAATCAGTAGGGAATTAAGTATTTTTTAGGTTGTAAAATTGCAACCCTAATTGGACAGTGAACAGTGACTGTGGGTCATTGCCACTGCCACCACAACCATTAGTTAAGCTAAGCCCTGACATTAATTAATACTAAGTAGGTATCTACTTACTACTTACTAACTAAAAGCACAAAGTACCTACCTAACACTCATTATTCTTTATAATAATTAGACAAAACACTGCTATTTTAAGTAACAAACCCGTAATTAAGGTAGGCAGGTAGGGTGAATACGCTTAATGTCAGTCCTTCAACTTTTGGATAATAATATTAACTTTAAGCTGTAAGAGAACTCAGCTCGCCTTTATACTTATATCTTATTGTTATTATGTGTATACTGTTTATTTTGTGTGTACCTAATAACGAATTACCAATACTTAAATAAATATTTCCTTTCTAACCCCATATAAATATTCCTTCCCTATTCATGAGACAACAAATCGACAAGCGAACTTTAGCCAACGGCAAGGCGGCGACACGGGTGCGGATAGAAAATGGGAAAATTTATATCTGCTAACAATGTTAATTTATGCGTGTGTCAACATGTACCCAAACACGTAGACACAATGTAATGAGTGACCTATTACATTAACATTGACATTGAATAGGTTTTACACCTCTAGTTTGGTTAGTGACGGAATCTGAATTTTTACAAGCATTGGGTTTTAGTAAGTAATACCCACTTGCTTTATTCAAATTTCATAAGTGTTACTTTGTGACCAAAATTTTTGTCGAGTATGAGTTTAATTTAGCATGACATAAGTACCTAATTCATCTCATAGTCTTGTTGTCTATCACCTTTAGGTTATAAACGAAACACAATTTATCAACGCACCTCCCACCACCGACAGGGAGTTCATCCTCTCATTTTAGAACATCTATCGTGCCGCACTGTACAGTTTCAGAGGAATTGCCTCCCACGTACGATTAGGTTGTGGAATGAGCTTCCTGCCGAGGTTTTCCCAAGAGACTATAGCATGGGGTTCTTCAAGAAAGGAGTTATAACTTATAAGGTTTCTAAATGGTCGTCCATAGGCTACGGTAACTGCTTACCATCAGGAGGGCTTCTTGCTTGTTTGCCTCTTCTTGGTTGTATAAAAAAAAATGGTAGTATAAAACTAAAACCCCTGATGTACTGACTGTACATACATAATAAATTTACTATCAGAAAATGATCTATTTTGTATTATTTTTGATTATTATGTAGGTAATTGCTTCTTTCAAGACCCCACACTAATATATACCTACTATGTTTCATCACTGCATCACCCTATAGGTGGACTGGCAAAGAATGACTGTGGCATTATGTTTTGTATATTAAGTAAATAAAAATAAAATAAATAAAATAATTCCGGAAAGATGTTGTTGCATACGAATACCTGAAAGCTTTTTTAGATTTTCTTCTAAGACACAAGTGGGTTTCCTCACGATGTTTTCCTTCACCGTTAGCAGATGGTAAAACATTTGATTAGTACTTGTAAACTCCATAAAGTGAAATTCACATTGGTACTGCCACCCAGGATCGAACTCGCACCTCTTGCGTGCAAGTCGGTTACTTTTCCACTCGGCCACCACCGCTTACGAAACAGAAAAAAATATCAATAATTGTGTGTATGAATCTTCATTTGCAGTTGTAATGTTTAATTTCACTAACATTAACTTACGGAACCTTCTCTTTTATTTTAATAAAAACTTGACCATTATGACAACATACGATTTTTATTTTTTGCGAATTCAATTAATTAAGTTAAGCAGCTACATACAGGGACAATTACTGTATTTTGTACGATCAATGTAATTCATAAAATACACACAGCACACGCACAGAATTAATTTCGATAAAATAAATGTAAAACTGATTACCTGCTTGTAGGTATGCATTTAGGTAGGTACATGATCTGGAGACCCTGGGAAGGTCATAGCACAACATGAAACATTCCATGATATAGTAAGGCACCTACTCGATTGAAATTAAATAATTCCTATGTGAAGTAGGTAGGTACCTTTATTGTTATGCATAGTAATTGTATTCTTAATCACCCTACCCACCCCTTTCCATCCCGAAGGGTGTCGTAAGAGTCGACTAAGGGAGTAAGTCAGGCAGATAATATCCACTGCTAGAGAGGGAAAACTCGAAACAAAACCCTATACCAACCCGTCTGGCCAGCGTGGTATAGTAGGCTAATATTCCTCCACTTGTATGGAGGAGACCCGTGCCCAGTAGTGGGACGATTATGGGTTGAGATGATAGTAATTGTGAAACGACAAATTGTGACTTCGCCTATTTTAAGCTCAACTTTTTTTTTACATAACTACCTTCTCCTGACAATAAAGAACAATGCAAAAAAATAATTAACGAAATCAGTTCAGCTGTTCTCGAGATTTGCGCTTAGCAACACATTCAGCGATAGGTTTATTGTTCTGTTTTTTGTAAATTTGATCTCAATTAATAGCAAGTAGATAAGTGTTTGATTCTAAATGCATATTATTATTATATATAGCATAGTTTAAAATATAAAAATGTTGTTGTGCCCGACAGGGTCTATTATGTACTTAGCTTGTAGCCACTTTTTACCACTTAATATCACATTGTGGAATGCAAATAAATGATATGAATACCTACTTAGTGTTTTGTTGATAGGTAAAAATATTGATGTACCTACCTACCTATAGCCGAATATTTATGTGCATATATGATTTCGACGTAAAGCTTTATATGTTTAGACTTAAAAATACATGATGTTGCGGAAAAAACACTTCGTCCACTACTTTATATGTATGATCATGTGACGTAATCACAGGTCAGCAACTCAAGGTGACGGCCAGTCAGGCAGCCTCGGCGTGCTGCCGTTGAAATTGTGAGGCCCACCCACCTCACGCACACACCACTGGTCGCGTCTCAACCATTCTACTACTACATTTACCTAATTCTAGACTAGTATATTCTGTGAGTACTGCGGCTATGATTATTTTATTCAGATTTATTCCCAGCTGACTGCACGCGTCGCGTCGACTCAACCGCTGTTTTGGGGTTCAAGTCGGTTAATCACATGCAAAGGTAGGTAGGTACAATAGGTCCCTACAATAAGTATTCAATTCAAAAAATATGCACATATTGATCGATATTACTATATTATTTGGCGACATAAAAATTATGCAGCTGTTGTCCGCGTGAATGTCGATTATCGTGATAAAAGTAAAATAAAATATGCATTTAGTAAAAAGCCATTTTGATATTACAAACAGACATTTCAATTTTATTTAGGTAGAGGAATGTATTTTTTTTATGTAGAGGAATGTGGTTATGAACTATTAAGCTACTGCGTCTTAACTAGCTTAGCTGTGCTGTCCGTGTGGTTACGGATTAAGAATACAAATGTCACCACCCCTTCCATCCCGAGGGTGTCGTAAGAGTCGACTAAGGCCGCAAGAGAGGGAAAATTCGAAACAAAACCCTACCAACCCGTCTGGCCAGCGTGGTACCTATAGTAGGCTAATATCTCTCTGTTTGGAGGAGACCCGTGCCCAGCAGTGGGACGTTTATGGATTGAGACGTAATCAAATTGATCAGTATCTAGATACTAAGTAAGTATATTAGTCGTTTAACTGCGAAAACATTGGTGCTTAGTTGTCATATTAGTTAAATTACACTGTAAGTTTGCCCAATAAATACATCATGTGACTAAAAGCGCATATTATGTCATCTAGGTACCCATATGCATGTTTTTTTTTCAAAATTCATACTGAAGGAGGTTCATCAAACAGAATTAGGAGTAGGTCCGAGTACTGATCCCTGTGGGACACCAAAATATACATTGTGCTGTGCCTTACATAAATAGATAGATAGAAAACTCTTGATTGTACACCGATTATAACGTACATACCATAAAGTCCTTATAGCAATTTATTTTCGATAGTAAAATGTAATATGATTAATATGAATTTCTAACAATGACAAGTCGATACGTCGTCGTTTAAATTAGCGTCCATATGCTACGGTAACTGATTGCCTCCTGGGTAGTGTAAAAAAGTCAACCGACTACCTTATTTACTTACGACTTCGAGTGCCCAAAATGGACCATTTAACCACTGAGACGTGCCACTGTGTAGGTGCCTACCTATGTTGTTAAGAGGTCAGTGTTAATAGACCAAGGTCAGTCAATTTGTTCGCCATAAGGCCGTAGACTATAAACGGCTACTGGAACGCTTACCCAAAAATTGCTTAGACGGTCTTTTCCGCAATACGGTCGAAGTTTTATTTTTGGCATTGGTATGAGTATGTACCTACATTTTACTTACTACATTTTAGTTTTAAGTTCACTCTGCGGATTATTTTATACCTCTTACAAATATATTTTTCTTGAGAAAACGTTATACAATAGATATTAAAGAAAATAGTTTTTGTTCTTCACAATATTTACGACAATATAGCTGTCTCCAAAATACCTACATTTAATTTAAAAAGACATACATCAAAATAATGCCAGTCACCCCTTAAAATATCTACTTTTATTGAATTTAATCAGTAATATTAAGAATATCAGCTGATACTAACCTGTGTCATTTAATATTTTTAACTAGTTCATGACAGCGACCTCGTCCGCGTGGATTTTTTAAATGTTTATAGAGTATCATTAGACTATGTACTATTCTATGTATAAACATTGAAAAGTTTCATCTAAATCCGTCCTGTAGTTTTTGTGCAAAGGATTAACAAACATCCATACAACCGCACAAACTGTCGCGTATACCTAATTCATAATTATATAGTCGCCCATATTGATGAGAGTTCAACTAAAATTGGTCATTACTATCCGAAACTTCGCATTATTTTTTAAATTTCTTTTCATATAAGCTTCAATCGTGGTTTTACAAACTACAGTTAACAAAAGTTTCAGCTAAATGAATCGAAGCGCGTTTCTTTATTAGCACATGTGTTATTAAAGTTACCATAACTTGTTTATTTGTGAACCGATTAGAATAAAACAAAGCCTAGGTATATGTTTCAAATCGGTTGCGTGGTTGCCAAGTTTATCGCGCACAAACGCGGTCACAGACAAAATTACTAAGAACAAAATTTTTGGCCTCAGCAAAATAAATAAAACGTACCTACTTAATTGTATACTAACATAGTAATAAGTCTACTAACAGTTTTTTTTTAAATTACCTATCATTATAAAATAATAATAATTAATTATTGTATATTTTAAACCAGGGCGAGGTCAGAGTGGCTCTCGAGCAGCTCAAGAACAATAAGTCGCCTGGTGATGACGGAATAACCACAGAGCTCCTAAAGGCAGGCGGGGCTCCAAACCTGAAAGTTAGCGAGTCTCTTCAATTCCGTTATACACCAGGGCCTAACACCTCAAGCGTGGAGCGGGAGTGCGGTGGTTCTGTTCTTCAAAAAAGGTGATAAAACCTTGCTGAAGAACTACAGACCCATTTCACTCCTGAGCCACGTTTACAAGTTGTTCTCGAGAGAACTCACAAACCGCCTCGCCAGAAAACTCGACGAGTTCCAGCCTCCGGAACAAGCCGGGTTTCGAAAAGGCTACAGCACCGTCGATCACATCCATACTGTTCGGCAGATTGTACAGAAGACCGAAGAGTACAATCAGCCGCTGTGTATGGCATTCGTGGACTACGAGAAAGCCTTCGACTCCATCGAAACGTGGGCAGTTTTGGGTGCTTTGCAGCGGTGTCGCATTGATTGACGCGGCATCGAGGTGTTGAGATGTCTATATGACACCGCCACTATGACCGTCCAGCTTCAGGACCAAAAGACCAACCCGATCGAGTTGCGTCGAGGGGTGAGGCAGGGGGGTGTAATATCCCCCAAGCTTTTCACCAACGCGCTCGAGGACGTCTTCAAGACGCTGGACTGGACTGGACGGGGCATTAATAATAATAATAATAATCATTAATTTCGGATTCATTTTACATCCATATTTGTTAGTACAATTGCAAGCTTACAAACTATTGTTAGTAATAATTAATATAATAATAATAATTTAATTTTATAATACATATATAATACAATAACATTAGATAATTGCCAGGTGGACTCCCCCATGATGGTGACCACTCACTATACGACTGCGTGCAGCCGTATCCAGCGAGCCAGCATTGGAGAGTCCCACCGGTCCATTAGCGCACGCAGGATGGTGTTGGGACTGTCGCGCGTGCGGCGCATGATAGACGCGCACCGCTTGCGCATAATGGCCGCAAAGCCATCTATTTCAGCCGCCGCGAACATCGCGGAAGCGCTGCAGTAGCGCGGCAGTCCCATCAGCACCCGGAACGCATTATTGTATTGTACGCGCATTAACATCAATGGCGAGTACATCTCTCACCTTCGGTTTGCCGATGATATCGCCATCGTAGCAGAGTCGCTGGAACAGCTGAGCGGAATGCTGCACAGCCTAAATGGAGCCTCTCGACGTGTCGGTCTCGGTATGAACTTGGACAAAACCAAGATTATGTTCAATGAACATGTCACGCCGGGACCGATTTACGTTGACGGTTCGATGCTCGAAGTTGTTCGAGAGTATATCTACCTTGGGCAATGTGTCCATCTTGGTAGAAACAACTTCGAGAAAGTAATCAACCGCAGGATCCAGTTGGGTTGGGCAGCATTTGGCAAACTACGTCGCGTTTTCTCTTCGCCTTTACCGCAATGCCTGAAGACGAAAGTGTTCGACCAATGCGTCCTACCTGCTATGACGTACGGTGCCGAGACGTGGACGCTTACAGTGGGACTTGTCCACAAATTGAAAGTCGCACAGCGGACTATGGAGCGAGCTATGCTTGGCGTCTCTTTGAAGGATAAAATTCGCAACGTGGTAATCCGACAAAGAACCAAAGTTTCCGACATAGCTCGCAGAATTAGTAAGCTGAAGTGGCAATGGGCTGGTCACATCTGCAGAAGGACCGACGGCCGATGGAGCAGACGTGTCCTGGAGTGGAGACCACGACTCGGTAAGCGTAAGGTAGGGCGGCCCCCAGCCAGGTGGACCGACGACCTAAAAAAGGTCCTGGGGCGCACTGGATGCGGAAGGCGGAGGACCGTGTGCTATGGCGCGTGTTGGGAGAGGCCTATGTCCAGCAGTGGACTGCGATAGGCTGATTGATTGATGTATATTTTTGTTCATCTATAAGCTTCCATATTTAAAAGGTACTTTTAATATAACAACTGTCAAGTAGCCATATCAGGCATTCAAATAAGGGCAATACTGTCGAAGCATTATTCAAGAAAACAGTAAAAAAACAAAAATAAAAGCATTCAATTTCGTTTATTTTAGAAGTATAAAATTAATATTAAGGTATATAATAATAGGTAATGTGTAACTACAGTAATTTTTGGTTCAATCTGAAGACGAGCCGTGCCGTGTTGCAATCTGGGAAAATAAAAAACTTTTTAGCTGGTAATCTACTTTTACACACGTTTTTTTTAAATATATGAGGTGTCAGAAGTGTGTAATTTTATATCATTGTATATCAATGAGATTCCCACAACTTTATCATCATGTAAGTATATAATAATAATAGTCCTCCTGACCAGTCTCCGATCAATCTCAATAAAGTATCACCAACAACTGTGCACAAGTCTGTGGCAAACACAGTATGCACTCTAATCCTTTACTCTCTTATCCAATGGGATGTAAAAACGATACGACCGGAGGGATCAGATGCAGGACCAAAAGCTCACATGCTTTTGAGACTCAGTCTCGTAAAGCATGTGAGCAGTTGTATTTCAGAAAATGGTCATTCATCAAATTACTGGAGGTACAGCCAAGCAGACTGTAAATTTTATATCTAAATATTAACAAGCATGTAATAATAATAACTTACTATTTTTAATCTGGTTTCCAAAGGCTCGCTGGTATGCACGATCTCTCATCTTGTACATTGTTGTCATCATAGGAAAACTGAAAATTTTATAAAAAAATATATTTCTTAAAATTAAAAATCAATGTTTGTTTACTGACGAGCTTTAGAGGTATCAATGAAAATAATTAGGTCCTATTTTGTACCCGCCTTCAATTTAACATATTCAACCACATCTTGTTCAACAAACAGGACAATAAATTACTACAACTTAAAACTTATATTGCTTGAAATATATACATACAATACAAAAATAATGTAAGTAAACACTTACCAGTTTGCATCTCAAATTAAGCGCCGTATTATACATAATATATTTTATGTTAGTAATACAATCAATTACAAAATGAAGACAGTAGAAATCAGGAAGAATTACAAGGAGGCACCATTGCCTTAAATAAGAAACTTATTATATATTTTACGTGTTTATTCTTATAAAATATAGTACAGCATTAGTTTATATGATGCCGATTTTGTTGGCAACATCTAATGCATCATAGTCCCTGGCGAGCCGCACGTACGCCTTCTTCTTACCATCGGGCCTGAAATAAAGAAACACTAGGTATTGGAACTGTTTCAAATGCAATAGATCATAAATAAATTGTTTTAACAATTCAGAGATGTGTTATTTTGATATCATTCTCTATCAATGAGATTCCCACAAACATATCATCATTTGAGACAAAAATTAACAATAGGTATAAGTATAACATTTCTAATGGCATTAAATCTGACTATGTATTTGTGTTTTGTCATAAAGAAAAAGGCATGGTATTTTATTTACACAGGACGAAATTCTAGAGCAGACTTGCGTCGCCATATTATGCTATAGCCAATAGTCACACATGCTATCTAGTAATAGGCCATATTAAGTGAGGTGCATACCCTTATGTCACAGCAGTTAAAGCTGTGACATAAGGGTATGCACAACTATAAATTGTCTACTTTGATCTGTTATGCAAGCTATGCAATCCATAATATTACTATAAATGCAACCATAGCTGTGTCTGACTGTTGCCCTTTCATGATTTAACCAAATAAACCGATTTTTTTATATATTTGGTATCCTGGGCAAGATCATCGGGTACTTTTTAAATTGACACCATAATTTATCTTCTACAATATATTTAACATTAGGGCTGTAAAAAATATAAATAAGATATGTAATTGTTACCTGATGAGGGTGTTAACTTTAGCAACATTGATGTCGTAAAGTTTCTTGACGGCAGCCTTGATGTGGTGCTTGTTAGAGCTTGTGTGAACAATGAATACCAAAGTATTGTTGTCCTCAATCTTCTTCATTGCCGCTTCAGATGTCAACGGATACTTTATGATATTGTATGCATCCATACTGTAATATGAATAAATATAAACATAAGAATATAAGTTAACATATTTACTTACACAATTTATTGAAATTGTCTATCAGTATATTTGACTAGATATATTATGAACTGTGCCAAATTTATGGACTTTCAAACTTGCAAAGCCTTTGCAAAACAGCAAATATCTGATGTTTACTGCTAGATTTTTTTAAATTTAAATTTCATTGTATACTTTAATGCATAAAATCTGCAAATATTCATATTACTGCAAAAAAAATATATGGCTTAAATATAACAATAGAGTTTCAGCCATTTACAAAAACAATTGTGTATAGGGATTTGTTTTGAAAGAAATATTATCCTATCCCAGGGATACTCTTAAAAATCTTAATTTAAGATTAAGATCTTAAAGCCCTGATGTATAAAAATGGGTCAGTAATATGCAAGTGATATTATTTAGACTTTCAGATAATTTAAATCTTACTAATGAAAGTATTTTAACTTTGGGCCGACAACTTACCGATTCCTCTTAGGAAGTGATTTCCTGGGGTACTTCGGGTGCCTTGGAGGTTCAAAAGTCTTGGGCCTACGGAAGTGCACAGATGTGCGGATCTTACGTACTCTCTTGCCATGTTCACCTTTTACTACCTGAAACATTTTGTTATTATTATTATACACAATTGATTCCTCCAAAATCCTCCTGTTTCAAAGTTGGTTAAAATTATTAAAATAAATATGCTTCTATTGTTATAGTTCTAAGCAATAGCTTATGGTACAAATAACTTTTACCATGTCTTTGGGTGATGATAGAATGTAGCCTAGCTTTCAAATAGTGTACTTTTTCTCTAAAGGGGTAGGCAGAGATGTATAACACCCATGTTTTGCCAACTATGTAAGGTGTTTTTTTATTAAAGAAATTTCCGCCAACTGGGAACTAACCATGTAAGCAGGACGCAGAGGACTTTACAAGTATACAATTCACAGACACAAAGAACACCCATAAGAACAATATTTATGGATCAAGTTGTGGGAGTCCAAAACTCAACACTTGGGTGCTGTGCTAGTGACATGCTGATCTCCTTAACCACATGTGCAGTTGAGTTAAGGCTTTTAATAATGAAAAACAATAGGAGTTGTTTGTTTCACTAGTAAAATAATACAAGAAATTTAAAATATTGAACAAGAACATTGTCTACCTTATGGTTGGCATTGGCAGCCTATGAATGCTTGTTATACCTGGGGCATCACTTTTTTATTGTTTGCCACAGCAAAGTTCCGTTTTCAGTACAGCTTTAACGTAAATAAACAACATGATAGCTTGATTATACATACCTTCCTCTGTGCTTTAAGGGCCTTAGCAACAGGTTTCACAACCTGTTTCTTCTGTCCTTTAATTCCAGTCTTCTTAGGCTTAGGGGCAATCTTCAACTTAGCCGCAGCTGGTTTAGGCTTGGGCTTAGTAGCAGATGCTGCTTTCTTCACTGAAGGCTTTGCACTAGACTTAGTCTTCAAGGCAGCAGCTTTAGCAGAGCCAGGCTTGGCTGTGGGTGCAGATGCTGGCTTCTTCTCAGCAGACTTGGCACTTGCAGCTGCAGGTGCTGGCTTAGCAGCAGGTGCTGATGCAGGTTTAGCAGCTGCAGGCTTGGCAGCCGCCGCCGCCTTGGGTGCAGCCGCCTTAGGAGCTGGCGCTGGAGTTTTAGCTGATGCCGGTTTTGGTGCAGCAGCACTAGTCGTGGAAGCAGCTTTAGGTGCAGCTGCGGGAGTTTTAGCGCTAGCGGGCTTCTTCTCCGCAGGCTTGGACCCGGAGGACCCTACAGAAAAAATAGGTATTGATAACGCGACTATTCCTAACCTCAAATACAACAAACACCACTTTTTAAAATTTCGCACCAAAAATCTATTACTTAGTGAATTATTCAATACGCTTCGAAATAAAGAGCCATGTATTCATTTTAATGTATTACATTAACGTCCCGCAATAGTAACAATGTGTATGATCCACAACAAGTACCGCGTGGCTCAGCTAATGTCACACAGATCAATCGAAGAAACAAGTTTATATTTATCAGAGTTTCTTAAAAAAATGTTCACATAACCCTAGGACACTAATTTAACATATAATTCACTTTTCAGCACTGAATTTCGATAAATTATCGATACATACCGGATTTCTCGGGTTGCTTCTTAGGAGGCATCGTGACAAAAAAGATGGAGGATCAACGATTGTGTTGCTAGATAGCATTACATTTTTGGTTTAATACATTTTTACGATGGTAATTTTTATCGTCTTATTTCATTTTATAAAGCTGGCCATGCATTATTTATCAGAGCTGTGTTATTTAAAAGTAAAGGTCGAGCGAGAGTCTTTTGGAAAAAATAAGATTTTTTACTTAACTAATAAGATATTTTGACATTGGCTAAAATGGTTCATACATATTTTTCATTATTATTTATTATACTATTTTCTCATAAAATAAATATACTCCTTGTATTTATAAATAACATTCTAGCACAATATACATTTTTCCTAATTAACGTGCTATACGCTCTTACTGGCGAAATAAAGAAAACAATACTTAAATAGGGTACAGCTACAATTTTAATCCACTCATAGGAGTAGCCTTACTGAAGAAGCAAATTACCTTATACAATATACCATCACATCTTCCAAGTACAAGTACGAAAGTACGAAGTACGAAGTTTGCAAGCGATTAAGTAAATCAGCATATGCACTCGCCCAGCTATCAAAAAAAGTAAATACCGAGACGCTATTAACTGCATACCACGGACTCGTCGCCTCGGTTTTGCGATATGGCGTAATTTTTTGGGGACAGTCGACAAACAGAGAGCTCGTATTTAAGATGCAAAAACGTTGCGTAAGAGCAATATTTGGTATAAAATCTACAGATAGCTGCATTCCATATTTTAAAAAGTTCAGAATATTACCTTTTCCATCAATGTACATTCTAGAAACTGCACTATTCGTAAAAAATAACCCTCCTCTATTTATAAAGCTATCCACTGTAAAAAAAACTCCAATGCGTGCGCAATATGTGAATCAACTATGTCAGTTGAGCTGTTAAACCGCATTAATGAAAAAGAGCTTTTTTGGTATAGCTCCTCAAATTTATAATAAAATACCGGATGCAATAAAATGTTTGCCTCTCCTTAAATTTAAAAAAGCACTTCATGAGTTCTTGCTTGAGAAATGTTACTATAGGGTGGATGAATTTCTAAAAGATAAATCATTTTAAGACTGGATGTTATGCTATACGAATACAATGGATTAGTTTTAAGTATTTTATAGTACCTAATTTGCTATTATTTGTATGCCTTGATGGCAAAGCATAGAGTACCTACTACCACTAATGTTACGCCTCTATAAACCTATGTTTCACAAATAAAGAGATTTGATTTGATTTGATTTACAGCAGGTTGTGCTGGCGCTGCTGCTGCTGCTGCAGAGTCCCTTAAACGGCGCAAGTATAGCATTTACTTATTATTTTACTACATTTTTGAGTCGTTTGGGGTGGAGACTCATGGTTCATGGGGTCCGAGTGCTCGTTTCCTTTACAGAGACCTAGCGAAACGACTGATCGACGCTTCACGTGATCAGAGGGCTGGCTTGTTTCTCGCACAGAGAATAAGCATTGCCATTCAACGTGACAATGCCGCCAGCCTTCTGGGCACGTTGCAAGTAGACAGTGATGTTGAGGAATATTTCGACGCATAAACAACAGTCTTCATTTGTAAAGTTTTTCCTTTTTTGTATTTATGATTAAATTAGTTAGGTAGTAAAATGTATATATGTGATTCGATGAATAAAGAGATTATGATATAATATTAAAATTCTGTTTCGGTAACAATAATAATCTCAACGTAGACTAGGAAGATATATTTTATACTATAGTGCACAGCACATCGTGTGTTCAATCACACGTGCACGTCTCTTTTCTTACACTGTCTGATACGACAACGTTGTAGACTATTCTAGTGAGAGGGCTTAGACACTGGGCCAGCGTGCGTGCTTTTCGAGGTATGTCCCCCTTTTACCCAAGGCGAGATCCTGTCTAAAGGCTATTACGAATGAAGGTGACTTGGTCTTTTAGGCTCGACGAATAAAGGTGACTTGATTTTTTTATTTATTTTTACGTACACCGCCGCCACAAATTCATGTGAATTGAATTCGCTCCTGGTGTAACTATAATACCTATCAGTATGCCACTTTGATTTATTAATTTCTGGAGTAAGACATAGCGCCCATGAGGAACTTCATCAACTTCGTCTCATCACATCGAGTCTATGGCCTAGTATGAGACTGCGCCCACGTAGCGACGCGACAGCCAGGAGACTTTTCATACTAACCCATAGACTTGATGTGATGGGACCAAGGAACTTATACCCAAGTGGAATGCGCACGGCTTATCGATTTTCGGTCCGCAATTAGGGAGGATTGTGTCTCTTTCTATAGGGTGTCCATGCGATTGATCAATGCTGGAATGTTTTAAAATTTCGGTTTATTTCTATGTAAAACAAATCTGGTTTTCAAATAAATAGGGTTTTGATAAATTTATTTCTGACTATCGGGGGGCTCACCGTTCCTTTCTTTAGTGCGTCTATTCGACCGGAAAAAAATCAAAATGTCTTGAAATTTGGGTTCATCTCTGTGTAAAGCAAAACGCCGACTTTCAATGATAAATATAGGATTTTATTAAAGAACCGTGACGGTACATTTATGTGCCTATGGGTGTCTTATGTTAGCAGCAAGCACGATATTGACGCTAAGAATATATATCTTTAAAGATGTGAAAGCTGTCACACACCTCCAACGAAAAGGGAGGATCCTCCGACCAGGCTAGGTGATCGTGCCTGGCGGGCCGCGGCCCAACGGTTAGTCGTTGGGCGTTGTATATATACTGAGTATCTGTGTAAACTTCCATATCGCGATTCAGCATCTCGAATATTTGTTCTGCGGTTGTGTGTTTCTAGGCCTATGCCTATGTCACTATTGACATCTGTGTTTTTTATGTGGAACTTAGTTGCTTGTTGTGGCGTTATTCTATTAGTCTGATAGATGACGCTACAAAGGTATTAAGGTAATAAAACAAATGAATATTGTGATCGTTTTTATTTCTTACTAGTTGTTGCCCGCGGCTGCACCCGCATGGATTTCGGTTATCACTGTAAAAAGTAGTAGTAGCCTATGCGTTATTCCAGACCATAATCTATCTCTGTGCCAAATTTCATCCAGATCCGTTCAGTAGTTTTTACGTGAAAGAGTAACAAACATCCATCTATCCATACTTACAAACTTTCGCGTTTATAATATTATATAGTAGGATCTATAAAAAATCACAAAAGATAATATGGATTAAACATTGACACGTTGACAGACCACCGAGTGCTTCGTGATTTTACCTGGCACGGTATTGATCCAAATCTGACATAGTCGATCACATTTTGGAAATCTACAAGCAATTCGAGAAATGTTGAACGTATTGTCCCCCTAATGTAAACAAAAGTTGTATTTTTTGATTTACAACGAATTATCTACTTACTTCAAAAAGGAAATGCCACGACCCGCAAAGGATTCACTTTTGTATCCTATTACACAACACTTTTTTACCCTTTTTATTTATAATTTTCTAAAATCGCATTATTAAGATTCCTAAATGATTTCGCTATGATAACATGTACGGCCATATTGTTTGAAAACAGAAATATTAGTTGCCATATGAATTGTTATAAATACTTCTAATAATTTAAAACTTATTATAAATAACTTGTTTTATAGTAGAAATAAGATTATAAATTTTGAACAATAATAAATCTATATTTACCTTCATGTTAAGAAATCCTCAGCTAAGAATTAGAACGTAAATATTTTTTATAAATAACATCTCAGGTAACTACCAATTGTAATATTTTCTACTAATTTTGTACTGGCATGCTTGTTAGAAAGGGACACATTCCACTCCGTTTGGCTATCTCATGTGGACCGTTTTTCTCCCTGATAGTCCTGCGTACAATTTTGATCTTTATTTTCATGGTAATATGGTTTATTATGGAAATCGATATTTGTTGAAGTACTCAATCCATTAATATAAGATCCTTGGATGGGACAAATAAGTTGCAGAGACAAAGTTGCTCGTGGGCGCCCTATCACCTACCGCCATACCCGCCTGATGTTAAGCCGTAGCCTATCGACGCTTACAATACCGGAGGTATCACTTGCCTGTTGTCAACCTATTTTTTTACACCAGCGTTTTAAGATGGGAGTATCCCAGGGATAGGAATACGTTTCTTTCAAAACTCATCTCTTAATGAGCGCCGGAGACCTATACTCACACACAGGAACACAACTACACCGCTGTGTGTAGTTATTTGGCTGTGGTCTTCTGTAAGGTGGAGGTCCTTGCTCAGTCGGGCTTGCTCGCTAGTATGGTGCCCTACCTCTCTTATAAATAGACACACGTAAATGGCTAAAATAATTCGGTTTGGGCATTATGAAAGGAGCTTTAGCAAAAAGTTCATTTGGATTGATCTCTTTGTCTTACTACAAGGTAAGAGGTTAAAATAAAATTCGTAAGAGTATATTATGATATACTATGTTTTAATATGTATCTACTTACATAAATAAGTAATTAATTTTATTTAATAAGCACAATAATGTCATAAAATTCAGCATTAAAAGGCACCCTTAAAATAAATGATAGAAATACTAGGTGAATTGAATGTGAATTGAATATGAATTAATTAGCATTCAAATTGAATTTGTCACCTGCATACTATTTATACTAAACTAAAAACTATATAAAGCTGAAGTTTGTTTGTTCGAACACTCTAATCTGTGAAACTACCAATTAGATTCGAAAAATTCTTTTTGCATTAAATAGCCCCATATTGAGGAAGGTTCTAGACTATTTAACGGGTCGAAACCCAAAATGTCAAGGTGAAACAGCTAGTAAAATATATCAATTTATAGTTTACATGTATTCACTTGGTGCTTGACTAGAGCAAGCAGTTGTTCTGTGAAATGAACCAATGTTAAGAAGTGGTGTATTAAAATTTGTATTGACAGATCCTTGCACTGGGGATTGTATATTGTTTTGTGATTGAACAGGCCTTTTTCCTATTATCAATGGAAAACATTCATCAGGAATACCAGACAATGCTGTTTCAACCCGTTTCATGCGATTAGAACATTCTTCAAAATGATCAGTAATGTATTTTAATTCAGGGGCTGTTGCAAGATTATAATGAGTTTTCAGATTTTTATCGATAACCTTTAGGCCTTCTGAACTCGTAAAATTAGCTTTTTCACCATTATAAAAAAATATATCAATGTCAGTACCATTCTCCATTAGCTGACATTTAGCTAAAGCTGTATATAATGTTATTTTAGGAGTTTTTGCTTTGACCAACTCAACAAATCGTGAAGCATATAAATACTTTTTCCAATGCTTCTGAGGTAAATTATGATAAGTAAACACCTCATCAGGTGTAGGATCATGATCAACATTAATATTTCGTAATTTGTTATCAACAGTGTAAATAATAATCTTCATACCATCTTTGGATATTTTACATATTTCAACAATTTGTTCTTCACGATCCTTACCCTTCTTTTTTATAAACTCTACTATAACACCAGAGGATTCTATTTTTAAAATAGCATTCCGTGTCCTATGTGAAATAGTAGGTAATCTCTCAGCACAGAGCGGAGGTACACTTAACACATTATTCTTAGTATTAACATTGCATGTTTTAGGCACATTCTCTTTATTTTCTTCTGTATTTGCTGCTAGATACGCTGGTACCGCTTTACTTTTTAGTTCCATTTTCTTTATATTTTCTAGTAGTGATAAATTGCTATTACATGGGCTATCACTTCTAGGGAAAATGTTTGGTTGATTTTTGAAATCAAATATCTCTGCAGGCCCTTTGCCTGTTGCTATACAAACATTATGATTGCGATCACTGTACTGTGCTGAATGTGTACTACTTTCTGACATACCAGTAAATATATTAAATGATATAGGTTTAACTACATTTAAGCTTGGATTAAATCCTTTTTCCAAAGCATCAGGTGGTCTTTCATCATTCTTATATTTGTTGCTGTGTTGAGTACTATGCAGGGTTGTGAGACACCCAGAATCCCTTGATATATCCTGCTTAGATATATGTTGTAAACTACTTACATTGTTTAAAAATGGGTGTTCCATTATGCCTTTTAATGTTATTCTTTTTGTGGGATCTTTACATAGAAGCTTTTGTAATAAATCCTGAGCTTGTATGGAGAGTTCTGATGGTATCTTATAATCAGCGTTAATAACTTTGTTTAATGTTGTTTTGACATGTTGAGTGTGAAAGGGCGGGCTACCAACTAATAGAGTGTATAACATGCAGCCTAATCCCCATACATCCGCTGGTAATCCATGAAACTCTCTTGAAGCCACTTCAGGTGATATATAATTTGGTGTACCACACATGGTAACATGTTTTTCATCAGGACCGTTTAGTTGTGTTGCCAACCCAAAGTCAGCTATTTTAACATTTAAATCCTTTGTCAGCAGTAAGTTATTTAATGATAAATCTCTATGTATAATATTATGAGTGTGCAGATATAATACTCCACTTAATACTTGCTTCAAAATGTCGGCAGCTGCTTTTTCGGAGAGGCCACGAGTGCCTAATTTAAAATGTTTAGCTAGCTCACCATTGTGTGCCAATTCTAAAACTAAATAAACATAATGTGCATCTTCAAAGAAAGTATATAATTCTAATATAGCAGGATGTTTTAGACGTGAGTGTATGGTGACTTCTTGTCTTACTCTTCCTATCATTCCAGCACTGGCCATAAGTGCTTTGTCTATCATTTTGATAGCAACAAATAACCCTGTTCGTCGACATTTTGCTCTATATACATGTGCAAAACCTCCTTTACCAAGATGTTCAAGTATTTCGTAATCTTCAATTTTTTCACCAAACATTCTTAGTTTTTAAAATATTCTTGTATCGTGAATGAAGCTATCTTTACTGTATAATTCATTAATATGAATCTTCTTTATAATATCCATTATTTCTTAGTATACTGAAATAAAGAACATTACATCACAAATTTATGACAAAAAGAAATTGGAATAGAACTATAAATTCAATGTTTAGACTTTAGTATCTGGTTAAATAGATGCGTTTATTGGCAACGAGTCACACTGTGACTGGTTAAGAAAATTATTTGCATTTAGTAACACTGCTTCGTGAATAGTGTTACTCATTCGAAAAAACAAATCTCATTGAGTAGCAGTTTGATTGTACCTTATGTAACAGTGTTAAGTAACTCCTTCAAGAGAAAAATAGTTGAATATTAACCATACACTAATAACAAAATATTAACCGTACTTGACAAATTATGTTACTAGATGAGAATAAAAAAACGCATCCAGTCTTATGTTACTCGTAGAGATTTGGTTTTCTGAACAAGTAATAGCAGTGACACACCAGTATTACTAGATGAGAATAAAAATTCGCATCGAGTCACACTGCTACTCAATAAGATTTGTTTTTCTGAACTTTTAACCAGTCAAAAATTGTGGGATCCACAAATGCTTGTTTGAGTCTGGGTGTACTTTTTGTTATTCATGTCCCCTGTGACACAAAAGCAGAGTCTTAGTGACTTGACTTAAAAAAAATAAGTGTTTACCTTGTCTACTACCCATTTAGCATCATTCACACTTTTATTAATTATTTCTTTCACTCTTTCTGAATCAGGTTCAATTCTATGTTGTTTGTAGCTCTGAAAATAATGATCACTGAATAAATTGGTATAATTTGTTTTCAAATATATATGTAAGTTACAAAATTACTGAGTCTTCGTTATTATTAATCCAAATAGAATGGGTTGTACGTGAAACGCACATTAGCAGGCGAGTGATGACTACAGTTTTACGATAATTTTATCATGAAACATAAATTGTAAACATGCGGGCTCGGCAAATAAATCGAACATTGACATAATCTAGTTGCTTTAAATGGTAAGCGATTTAAATTAATTCCGGTTTTAATTAATAAAACTTTACCTGTCTAACAGCAAACTTGTAATGTTTACAAGCGTCAGGGGGTAGCTTCTCGCACTGTCGCATTAAGTATTTGTAAAGCTGCAAAGATGTCATAACAACTGTGGAATCATTTGCGAAACACCTTTTATATAGAGTAAACATTTACTACCCTATAAATTTTAAATGTAACAAGGATTACGGTCACGTAACGCAATAATATTGACATGACATTGACAGATAAAAACATTAAAAACGACAGATGCCGCAAACGGCGCAAACCGCAAACAGTGAAGCCACACGTTAATTTTTGTTTTCCTCTAGCAGTAGCTTGAAAATAGTTTGTTTGACACGCTTTAACCACCTATAACATTATAATATATGATTTTTAAAAGTCTATCTGTGTATTTAATTAGGTAGGGTACACTGGCGACTCCTATTACCAAATTATTTATGGCAATAAATCGAAAAGAAAATAGTTTAACAAATATTATTTTTAACAATTCTGTATTGAAAGTACCCTAAATTTATAGGAAAATACCCTGAGTTGGGAACACTGACTACAGACTACATATTACTTTTAAACAGATTATAATAAGCAACCATAGAGAATATTATTGTTATAAGTATATTGTCAATAAATATGTTATTGTTAAGGAATGTAATATTATTATCTATGCTAAATATATGTGCAGAAACTAGAAACTTAAATAAATGATTGTTTAATTTTACAACACAATAATATAATTATTAATTATCCTGGAATGCAATAATAAATAATTTCCATACTAAAATAATATTTTGTATTCAATTATTTTTGATCACTTCACTAAAAATAATTTTATCTGTGGTCCACACTCACTCATCCATCATCTTTCCTTTGATTTTATGAATAGAATTTAGTAAAATAAAAAATGGGCGAAGTTGTGATAGATTGTTCTTGTTGCAATCAGTCATGAGTGTATGTGAAGTATCTAGTGATAAGCTACTAAGTTTTATTTCACACATATTGAATTATTTAAGGAATAGTGTAATGATAAGTCAATAGGTATTCCTCTTTATGTTTGTGATTGTATTACATACCTTGATAATGATTCGTTAACGTTAATGTGGTATGGCACTTGTTACCATTCGACGTTCTCCGAGTGTGCAAACACCTAGGAAAACGGTGAGTATTGGCTTTAGACTACTGAGAAGAGATATGAGTATGTTATGTTGATGTTGTGTCAGATTATTTAGGCATGGAGTACTTTAGTAACATGGATGGCCTGTTTACTGATGTTATTCAATAATAACTCAAATTTTAGTCACTTGTTCACGCTCAGTGTGTAAGGTACTACTTAGTGATCATAGTTTATATTACAGATGTTCAAAAATACTATTGTGACATTGTGTATATGCTAAAATTGAAACAAAAGTTACAGTGTTGTGGTGTTCCTTGTACATCTCTGTATATCAACTTTACTATCAACCTTCTTAACTGTACCTGTTGCCTAACAACAAATTGATACATGTCTTATTATTATAGTTTAGTTGCCATAAGAAAACAGATATTGTAGTAGTATTATAGAGCAATAATACTATGTTATTATTTTTTTGTTACAGGATGAGGCAGAAAAATCAAGTGATATTATTGAGGATGATGTTGGGGACCGAGTCAGCAAGAGGTAGGTAAAGTTCTGTTTTTGAATTTGTTTATTTTTATAATCATTAAGGTTGAACATCTATTAAGGTCTGGAAGAAAATTCAAGGAGAATGACACCAAAGACCTGAATATCTATGGATATTAGAAAAATTTAACCTTTTATAGATTAGGTATATGATTAGTTGAAATACTGAAATTAGAATCAGATCTGAGCTTTACATGATGGCCATGGCTGTGCCATACTTTAGCCATGGCCATCATGTTAAACAATCTGATTTCAGTATACTAATCAACCAGTCAGTTTTACTATGATAATAAAAATACATTAATTATAATAGGTTTATTTAACTATTCTATGGTTCATAGATATTACGTTCTTAGGCTTTATTCTCCTTGATGCCAAAGATCAGATGGCCATCATATTAAGATAGATCTAAATAATGTAGTAAATATATCCTACTAATATTATAAAGTTTGTGAGGATATAATAATATGGATGTTTGTTACTCTTTCATACAAAAACTATTGGAGGGATTTTAATTTACAATGTTATAGCTTATAATATATCTAAATAGAACATAGGCTGTAAAAAATGTGAAACCATTGTATATAGACGAAGTTGAGGGCATAAGCTAGTTTAATATAGATCTGAGACACTGCTTTTATAATATAGATCTGAGACACTGCTTTTTATTGTGTCTAAGTTTCTGTTTCAGATTAATTAAATCAATTAGCCAATGTATTATGTATGTATTGTAGAATATTAATGTATTAAATAATTATAAAAACTGACCTTCACAGTTTATAATGACCATAAAGATAAGATTCTGAGTCTTCCAAATTTAAATTTCTTATTATAAATCTGATACTAACATTGTTTTACCCCACTTATTTTCATGGCTAAATTACTAAACCGAATTGTGTAAATTTGTTATGAAGATAGCTTTCAATACATCAGCCTTGCTAACCTGGTTTTAAATATTCTGATGATATTTGTGGTTTAGTAATTACTATAACGGAACATACATTGTGTTATTATTTTAAGTACTATAATGCTATTAATATGTTCTAATTCTCTTTTCCTCTAATTATATGGCCAGCTCAATTTCACTTTAGTGTTCCTAGTTTTACCACTACATCTTGGGTCTTTGCAGCTTTTATAAATTAGCTGGTTGGTTTTATGTATTTAATCAAAGATTTATGTATTGTCAAACCAAAAAAGAGGTACTGGACCTTTGAATTCAATTTGAACAATAGTAGTGCATAAATTGCTGAACAAAAGCATATGGTATTATGATAATAACCAACTACTCACTTAGATGAGCCATGTGGGACATAAAAAAGTTTCACCACAAATTTAAACTTTAGAAACATTTCTTGTCAATATATTTTTTTTACCTAAAAAAATATAAATCCTTTACCATATGGTGACTTATTACACTAGCAACATATTTTATTATAAATAACCTTGAATTATAAATAAGTATAAGAATTCTTTGTGTATTTAATTAACATTTCTTTATTTGATAAAGTTGTCTTTGAAAAGTTCTTTAATTTTAATTACAATCAGTAATTCAGGAAATAGAAATTACCTTCAAAAGTATACAAACAATTTTTTTACCTAGAAACATAATTATTAGAATTTGAACGACAAGAAAAAAAGTACACTATAAAAACGAGCAAGCACAATTGGTGATGGACCTACTTACTACCTATGATATTTTAAAGAAAGATAAGCTACCTTCATACTGAGCGACGTTCAGTTTTGATGAGATGTTAGTGCGTACTTGCTTATAGATTTGAAGTATAAATGCGATAGATAATACGGAACGTATTGATACAGAGGGAGAGAGATAGTGATAGCTGAAATGAAGCTACTTACCTACTGTTGATAGCAACAAATTCCGCGCGCTAGTACGATATCTACGTGTAACCACAAAACGAGCCGCCGCCACCAACCTATATCTTGTAGTTTTCATACATTTTATATGGACACGGTTGATGCCGGTGGTCGCCACATGCTACAAATAAAATGTATGAAAACAGGTCGGTGGTGGCGTTTTGTGGTTGTCGCCTGTGCCCCGTGCGCAGCCACCTTATGTCTTTCTTACTATAATATCATTGCCTACACCTAACAGAAGACCACAGCCAAATAAATATACTTAGTGAAGCTTCGCGTTTAGATCAATACTGGAAAGTTTGTTTATTTGTTTGAACTTGCTAATCTCTGAAATTACTGTCGGATTTGAAAAAAGATGCATTTGATAGGCCAATTCATGCATGAAGCATGGCAGTATCGATAAGTGATTTGGGACAGGTAAAACTGCGGGAAACGGCCAGTTTACTTTAAAACAATTTACAAATCGGGTCAGAATATTGAAAATTACATAAATTTGAATGCAATTAATATATAACTTTTTTTTACAATGACAAATTAAAATAAAGTTTCGTTACATAACATGTCACACTACTTACATAACATTTAAATAAATTATAATAATTTTAGCCAATGTCTAATAATATTATAGTCATCATATTAGTCGAGGTACTTATCAATTCAGCCAAAAGACATCCACTTCTTCTTATCGTTAGTGGTTAGTGGTTAGTGGCTAACCTGGTGTCAACCCTGTCAGACAGAGGCCTAAATTATGGGCAATCTAAATAAACCTATTTAGATCGCCCATAATTGAGGCCTCTGCCGTGATGTAACGACTGTATTAACAGTCGAGACAGACTTAACGTGCCCTCCGAAGCACCTTGGCCTATGTCCAGCAGTAGACGTCTTTCGGCCGAGACGATGATGATGAAGCATAAATACTTATACGCTGGCATTATCCGTCTGTAAATTACGTTTTGTAAATAATCTGTTGTCAGGACCCTAAATGCGTCAGGTCCTGAGGCGAGAACGTAGTTTCACAAGCGTTGTACCGATAATAATGATCTCCTGAATTTCGGTCATGGCAGAAAATATTATAGTTCACAAGTGTGCGCACACACAGGTGCACTCTTTAGTCCCTCACGCTCACGCATATGTAGTTCGATAGGACGGCCATCATATCCGACCGTAGAGAGGTGTAAGATCAATGAATTTACGTGCTTTACAAGTCGCGTAAACAGTTGTTTTAGTAAGAAATTCACAATTGATGGCCGAAGTTTGGAAATTGTAGTCACAATTGCCAAACTTCGGGCATTGGTTATTGTGAATTTTTTGACAGAAAACCCCCAATATCTTACCCTATTTCTGACTTGCAAATCAAACTCGATTTGCCCGTTGGTCTAGTGGTTGGTGACTCTGACAGCTAAGCCGGAGGTCGTAGGTTCGATTTCCACACGGGACAAAAACTTTTTGTGATTCATAAATATTTGTTTCGAGTCTGGGTGTAATTTGTGTCCGTGAGTTAGTCATCCGCGTTATTGTAAAGTCCCCCGCGACACAGGGCAAGACAACTTTAGGGCACAATTTCCCTAGTGTGGGAGAAGTCCCTTAAAAAAAAACCCGGTACCTCGTGATTAGCAGTCGACAACAACCACTAGACCAAAGGCAGTTAAAAACCGACCGTACCGATGTATAGAAGTCGGAACGCGCGCTTACAATGTGTAGTACCTATATATTTACAACTAGCCGTACGAAACATGATAGTGATGACGGTTTTATGAGTACGGATTGTCCAGACAACCGGCCCATGTTTACTGATTGTAATGATTGTGAGCGTGTTTAATTTGATAATAAACAGATCATTTGGAAAGACCCCGGCGAAAAATTATGACGACTAATGTGTGTATTTTCTGATAATAATTAATTGTAATCTAAACTCAATTAAACAAAAATGGCGATAAAAGACATAGTTCCCTACGAAATAATGTAAACTATAGTACATATAATATTGTAAACTAAACGAATATATAAAAGTTTGTTTGTTTAAACGCGGTAATCTCTGAAACTATCAGTCGAATTTCGATAATTCTTGAAGATAGTTGTAGGATATTTAATATCGCGCTAGGACTCAAGGGCAAGCATGGCGGTAATTATAGTCGTGAGACGAGACGCAAATTCAAATGTAACGCGCAGGTGAAACTGTGGAGAACAGTTAGTGTAATATAATCGTATAAATACAATTGTATTGGCTTGTGTAGTAAATACAATTGTATTGGCTTGTGTAGTATGTAGCGTTGAGATGTGTCATGATAGTAATGTGTAATATCATAACGCATTGGGATCAAAGGATACGTAGAGCTTATTACAACTACCTTTCTTTCGCTGTCCAGGACTCCATGTTATAAGGAATGTGCCTATTGTCATGTACGGGTTCAATTTCAAACTGGGCTGTAATTCTATGTTACTTACTTTCTTAACTGTTAATTCAATGCTAATTCCAATTGGCTACATTTAACAGCCTTCAAGAAACAGGAGCATGTCGGACAGTCAGACAACCAGACATGATCTCAAATGTGCTTTTGCAATTTTCCTACGAAATCTATACATTTAAATATTTAAAACAATGTGGAGAAAGTCGAGCCCGGAGCAGGATTCGAATCTACGACTCTCGGGTTCCGGCCCAGCGCACTACCAATTGTGCCATCCGAGCTCCTTCTCCTGAGTTCGAATCGAAATCTATTACATAACTAGCAGCTCGCCTTGGTTTCGCACGGGATAAACATTTTTCAAATTTGACTTTCATACAACTGCTCATCCCTTATTTAATCCCCTCAGGGGTAAAATTTTGGATTATCCCGATACAGGTATACATTTATTTTGCATCTGGAAATTTTACACCTAAGGGATTAAAATAACGGATGGAACTCCTGTCATTTTCAAAGTAAGATGCACGATACTTCATATGCAGGTATATGAAGTATCGTGCATCTTACTTTGAAATCCCTTTTTTGTGTGCACTTACGTCGTATAAGAAAGCTTTGTGCAAGATTTAGGCTCTGCGTTGATTAATTACTCAGTCAGTCGCGAAGCAATTATATTTGTATAGATAAAGCGTGAAAGGTGACTATTTTTTTTGGCACCTATTATTATTAATTTTATTACTATTTATACTATGGCCAAACACCAGTATATCTACTTGCCTCTATATCAGTATCACAAAGTGCATCAGCTTGTGTCAACTTCTGTTATACTATTTAAACTTTAAAACATTATTTAGAAAAGCAGGCTCTAAAAACATTATGTGACCCTTAAAAAAGGTTCACAAAACTGATGACTGGTATTTTGAAAATGTTCAAGAGAAGGGACTCGATTCGTAAATTTCGAGTGCTTAAGTTCACCTTTACATAATTAAATATCAAGGACATAAATCTGAAAGCAGATCGCAATGTTTCTGTTTGACCTTAATAATAGTTGAGTACATGTTGGCTGTCGGCAAACCTGCCGATATAGGCCGCTGTGGTTATATTGTAAATATCATTGGTGGTTTTACTTTAGCAATAAAGGAGTAGTTAGAGTGAGGTAATCGTTTATTAGGGGCGTATTTCCTTTTAGCAATTTATTTATAATAGTTTTGTGTCACGGGGATAAAACATTAACACTAGTACGTTTACTTCTAAAGCAGTGCGTGTTCCTTTCCCAAACGCCTCGTGTTCCTGTTCTGCGTCTTGTTTCTATATTTACGCGGTAGTTTGTGCTCAGTTCAGAAGGAAGCTATGAGTGTTGTGACGTCGCTTGTCGAGTGGGCTCGTTGTTGCGTAGCGCACGCATTTTATTGTCGTACGGGATGTGTCGGATGGTGCACCGCGTACCAGGATCCAGGCCACGGTTGACTGACATACACAAGCGCGCTGTTTACATACACAATGTCCTTTGAAAAAAAACATTTAGTTCCGTTTCTCCTTCCAGTGCTATATTTAGTGACTGTTATGTACCATTCATTGTTTTCTTGAACATTATTTGGATAAAGAAATGGTTGCATTCAGGTAATAATTTCAGTTTAGATTTTTCTAATTTACTGGAACTATTTTTTAAATGAATGTCATCGGCTGGTGTGGTTATATTTGAGTAGTGTAGTTTTTGTGTTGCAAACATTCGTTGGATATGTGGATTTTATGAAAAAAGTGAGTACTTACCAGGTTTAATAAATAAGTTTAGTAGAAAAGTTATTTATTAAAATATTGCTCGCAGTCAGGAACCATAAGCATTTTATAATTACATATATTATATTTGCATTCAAGCGCAATCTATTCGGATCGGGTGAAAGAAATATAATAACAACAACATTGTACATAAATAAAATATTAAATTTAGCTAAACTAATACTGTTTCAGCCGTGTCTTTGGATACAAAACATTTGTCAGAATAATTATATATTTTTTTAGATCAGAAGTCACTTGTCTAACATAGTAAATTAACATGCCAAACCACGGAAATTACGCGTTAACCTTAGATAAAAATACAAATGTCTACTACGTTCAATGTTATACAAATTTCAAGTACCTACTTACAAGACATTTAAACCAAAATACAATCGGCACAGAGGTTGCCGTGGATATCTTTGAGGGAGGTCCAACAGCGGATATCTTTCAGCTGAAATAATGATTGAAAGCGTCATAGGTATGGTAACTGCTTACGATTAGTCGAGCCGTAAACATGACTATATCGAGGATCTGAACTGCCGGCTCCTGAAATTTTGCCACGTTTGACCTATAGAAAAACTCAGATTATCAGAAAACTCGGACTCTATCAGAAAAAAAACCTTTTTCTAGGAGGTTAAAGCAGGTCACTTTAACCTCCTAGAAAAAGGTTTTTTTTTTGGTCCGGCCCTATGCCAAAAAACAGGTATACTTCGTCTTATACAGTTTATTTCATGTTGTTGTTTGTTTATCAGAAGGTAGCGCAGTGACCTGTGGACATATTGGGATTCAATTTTGGTCTTTGAAATCGTACGAAATCAACTTTATTTATTACCTAGCTTTACTGTTGTCATTGATCGGAATTAAGATCGAAACGCTATAAGGATGTCATGATTCCCCTTACATTTATTTAATTACATTGGTCCTTATTCTATAGTGAACAGAGACATCAAACGTTATATCGTGGTTTTAGTTCATAGCTTAATGTACGACGTAGTTTCATAATATAACCCACCTCTCAAGACCACATCATTATTATATTTAATTTTATAACAACATTATAGATTTCCTCTGTCATTTTCCTGGCTCGACGCTACTATTTGTTGGTTAACAATAAACATACATTTTATTACTATTGAGACACTCGCAAATGTGTATTAAAAGAACTACTACTTAATATGTATTTCTATTGTGCCGGTCCAGTCGTAATCTTTGGCAGATTAAAAGCGCAAGGTTCAATTTGGACTTAACGTTTAATATCCCGATGAAAAATCATCATCATCAAAAATAAATTTCCGTTACGAATTAGTCAGTTTTCCATGGAATAAAATAGATGTAAAAACCGGGTGCATTTGGATAAATTATCTGGGGTTGCATAACTGGTTAATGTATAAATTTTGGAGCGAAATGTCTCTTTTAAATATCCTTTTGGATTTGGCTTTTTGATTGGGATCTGAACACCCTACGACGTCGACGTCAACATTTTACGATAGAAATTCTATAGTAGATAAAAAAATAAGTAGGTAATGTAAAAAGGAAAGTTTTAAAATCCTACTGCAGTGCAGAGCAGTGCATAGTTTCAGTGTTAAATTCCAGTTTCACAATCTTATAAACTTCGATCAATGATAGATTTTTATAAAGATTAATTTGGGTAATTTTGCAAATTCCAATAATGGTAGGTAGTTGATTTCATTAGTTATATTATACAGATTTATTTTTGAGTTCTGACAAAGCTCATGTAGATCACAGCATCTTTTTATGGTGTAGTAGTTTTCATAATCACCGTGTAATAGTGACATTGAATAACCAGACTTTTGAGGACCTACTGAGTTCATATGGATCTCAGCAGCTCAACAGCATCTTATATTTTATGGCTTAGTTGTTTATCATCTATGGACTTTGAATTTACATGTTGTTAAATACTGGACAGACTCATCAGTCAATCATAGTACAGTCATTTCTTTTTATACTTTAGTAGTTATTGTTTCTTAATCATTAGGATGTTCAGAAATAATATTTGGTACCCATCCCATCCGCTTGACGTGATAAAAGGCGAACCGAAGACACCCGCCATGTGTTAACTAAAAGCAGCGGTGCGGTGTACTCCGAATTGGGTAAGGTTGGCGGAGCACGCTGGGCGGCCGCTTCGTTCACGCTTGTGTCTACGTATAGTATGGGCGGGCAACGCAACGTTTTGGCAACGTTCCGACGCCGCTATTTTTAATGAACCTTGAGAGAAACCGCCCTTGCCGCTTTGATGCAAGTCAACTTTGGTTCGATGCTTACTATCATCGTGAATCTATTTTTCAATCTAATAATAGCATTACTTCACCCTCCCTTGTATAGCAATATATACACACACACGTTTTCCGTAGAGCTATTTTTGGATGACCTCATCATACGTTTTTACGCTCGGTATTAACACTTGCCTTTTTTTGAAAGGTACTCGACCCGTGTGAAGGTAAATGTCATAGTGTGGAAATTGCGTTTGTGTTTTTATAAATCATCCTAGACGTACTTATGAAAGGTCTGTGACTTCTGCGAAAAATAAATCTTTACACCCAGTAATGTAAAAGCTTTCTGATTCAATAGATTGCGTAAAAGTTATTTACAAATCAACAGATCTACAGCTATTATATATAATATGGACGAATAATGACGCATAATAATAAATAACAATACGAATAAAGGCGCCGAGGCAAGCCCGTACGTAAGCCAGCCAGCGCGTCGTTCCTCGCGGCGCGCCACCGGAGCTGCCGGCCTGCGCCTGCGCCTGCACCAGTGAAAGGGAGGTTAAATGCGCCGCCCGCAAGACGAATTGCAACAACTTTACTAAAAATGGCGTCATTCATACATTTCACGGTTGCATTATGTTTTAAAAGTAATTATAATCAAGGTACGCCGTTTATTACATGATAAACTAATGTTTATTATAATCGGAAACAATGTTGTATATGTTAATTATCTACAGTTTATTCTGTATATACCTACGTATTTAACAGAATACAAAACTAAATTTGGGAAATTAGTTCCTTAATATTCAAGGCTGTGAAATGTTTGCTCGATATTGATGCCATGAATTACTCGGTTTTTGTTTAAGTATGGTTTTGGAATAGAAAAATTTAATTGATATTTTAAATAGACATTACGCTTCCAGCAAGAAATTTACTTCATAAAGGTTATAATTGCTATGGCTCCACGATTCCAAGACACAGCCCTTACAATATCCAAGAGCATTGGGATCCTCAGCGTCGACATCTCCAGCGACGTTCAGTTCCGCCATCACTTGGAAGACAAGGCTAAGCTGGCATCTAGAAAGCTAGGTGTGCTCAACAGGGCAAAGTGGTACTTCACCGCGGGCCAAAGACTGCTGCTCTACAAAGCGCAAGTCCGGCCCCACATGGAGTACTGCTGCCACCTTTGGGCGGGAGCACCTGGATACCAGCTTGGACCCTTTGAATCCATCCAAAAACGCGCTGTGAGGATTGTTGACGATCCCAAGCTCACAGGCGGTATTGATCCACTAAGTCTCAGGAGAGACTTCGCCTCCTTGTGTGTGTTCTACCGCCTGTACAATGGGCTGTGTTCTGAGGAATTATTCGAGATGATGCCCGCGGCCACATTTAATCAACGCACTTCTCGCCACCGACAGGGAGTTCATCCTCACATCCTTGCACCTCAAACATGCCATACCGTAAGATTCCAGAGAAATTTCTGCTTCGTACGATAAGGTTGTGGAATGAGCTCCCTGCCGAGGTCTTCCCAAGAGACTATAGCATGGGGTTCTTCAAGAAAGGAGTTAAAAGGTTTTTAAAGGGTCGGCAACGCGTGAGTGACACCCCTGGTGTTGCAAACGTCCATAGGCTACAGTAACTGCTTACCATCAGGCGGGCCGTATGATTGTTTGCCACCTTGGTGGTATAAAATATATATATATATATATATCGGTAGTCTATGCCTATGTAATAATGTTTATTAGTCTTAAACTGAATGCAGTAGGTACATGGGCTGATACAATGTTATGTATGGAAAGTACAATATTATATTTTAACAAATAAAGTGGGTACAGTTCTCCTAACTAGGTTACAAAGTAGCCTGTGTGAAGGAGCCACATTTCCAATCCCCTATGGATGGGATGTTTATTGTTAGAATATACATCGTGTTTTTACTTATAACTGCTACAATTCTATGTGGATCATATTATCACAGACAAATAACTACGCACATTGTTCCTGTGCGTAGGTTCCGAATTCTTAAGAATAAGTTCAATGATAAATGTAATGTTGTTACAGTCTCAATGAGTGCTACTTCGCCAACAAGGGTGCAGCAGTGGTGCTGGGCGGTGCAGAGCGCGGGTGTCAGCGGCGCTCGCCAGCGCGCGCGCTTACCCAGCCCGACATACAACACCACCTGCAGTCCATGTTTTACTTGCTGCGCCCCGAGGAAACGCTCAAAATGGTAAATGACTTATACTTACTAAAAAAAATAATTCCATGATATGAAATGGGTCTTTTATCTTTCGATTGCTTGACATTTCCCCCAAGTTACACCGGCTGTGGTCGGTGAGCTGGTGACCACAGCTCGTCGTTGAAATGTGGTATCTACATATTGTTATAGGAATTCTACACGTGTGGTCTAGTGGTGATCACCTTGCCACTAACACCGCCTCGATTTTGTGGTTTGGATTCCTACACAAGACAAATATTTGTCTAACCCACAGATAATTATATGTGTGACTTTGTATTCGTGAACTGTATGCTTGTAAAGTCCCTCATAACGGCCATGACGCAGTGCTTATTTGTTAACGCTGGAAATTGTCTTATAAAATAAAAAAGCAATTTTCATATGTATCAAATGTGGCTGTGTTAATCGTAATGAGCTAACCAGTAGAATTATTGACTATAATTTTTATCGTTAATAATTTTGTATCTCTGTATTGTGAATATTTTTATAAATATTTGATTTGATAATAAAACAAGACCTTTGTATGTATTTTGAAACATTTTTGTATGTTTTTTGTTAGGCGGTGAAACTGGAGAGCGCTCACGCTGGTCGCACCCGGTACCTGGTAGTGGTATGTCGGAGTAACGAGGCGGCGTTGCTTGGTATCGATTGTAATGAACACACCACAGTCGGTCTCGTTCTGCGTGTTCTCGCTGATACGTCTATTAAATTGGACGGTGATGGGTAAGTGGCTTAAAATCACTTGACTATAATATATAAAGCTAAAGAGTTTGTTTGCTTTAACGCGCTAATTTTGATTTAAGAACTTCCTTCATTGATCAAAACATTTTACTAACACATCATGCAAGCTAAGCTGCATTCGAATCAGTCAGTAAACATTCAAGGTATCCAACAGCCACGAAATAGGATATTTAATAACAAATGAAATAATCATTACGTATATTCTTAAATTAAAATAAAAGAAGAAATTAAAATAGCAAAAGTAAACAAAATAGTTAATTAATAAATAAGTTTGTTAAGATAGCTTTAAAAGTATGCGAATCAGAAAATCTATGTTCCCTCTTCGCTAAACAAACAAAATGGCAAAATTGTTAACTACGTCACGGGAGACTGACGTCACAAAACAGCATTTTTGTCTTATTATTTTATAATTATTATTAGATATTATTTTATAATTAGATAGATACAAAACTGCTGTTTATTAAAATCCTTTATCGTACTTTATTAAGCAAGTTAATTTTGTTTCCAGTTTTTTTCCGAATAAAATCTTCGTCGTTTTGCTTGGGTATTTCTTAGCGGGCGTAATAGTTAGGCGCTAGTTAGCGCAATGTCAGAAGTCAGGCTTCTTCTTTTATACACTACTACAGCTACAGGGAAATTATCCAAAATTTAATTTCAGTCAATTTAATTTCCGTGGCTACAGCGATTGACAAATTACAAACCTGTTTATTTATTTACATAGACATTTTATATACCTACTCAATTATACGCAAGGATTCGGGTCATAGTCACATATATGCCAATTAGTGGATTTATATAATAAAGCGAAACCGTTTTCCTCGTAACTTTTACTGAGGACAGAACAATACTAATTAGGGATTAATTGTCCACAGAGGATTCAGTGTGCGTGTGTGCAATCAACAGCACATATTTAAGCCAGTGTCTGTACAGGCCATGTGGTGAGTGTGAGCTACAGTTACATTCTAATATGCAGACATACCTTCCTACTTTTGCTTATAGGGGCACGAAGTATTATATTCATTATTATGTATATATTCATTTTTGTTTATTGATAAATTTGTTAAGCCGAAACTAGATAACAGAAGCCGAATATTCGAATAGGCCGAAACCAGAAAAAAATAGATTCAAACTATATTATTTATATTCACAAAAGTTTTCATTAAACACAAAAATTACATTTTAAAATAGATACACCTATTAAAAAACAAAATATACTTTTAAAAATATAGAGACCCACTGGAATCGGGTATAGGAACCAAGCTACCGGTGGTTAGGGCTCCAGGGACAGGAACCTCCTCGCAATGCGCGCCGTGTCTAGAATCGCCAAGAGCTTCCAACAACATTAACATAGTACATGTTAATGTTGTTGGAAGCTCTTGGCGATCAGTCAATTGACTGATACAACTATCGGAATTATAGATTCAGTTAGTGTTTGGATTTGGCTCACGTGTCTGTGACGTTTTTTTATTTATATTATTTCTTTATATGTACTTTTATCCTGGATACCAGCTTGGACCCTTCGAATTAATCCAAAGACGCGCTGTGAGGATTGATGACGACCCCAAGCTTACAGGCGGTATTGATCCACTAAGTCTAGGGAGGATTCGCCTCCTTGTGTGTATTCTATCGCCTGTACAATGGGCTGTGTTCTGAGGAATTGTTCGAGATGATGCCCACGGCCACATTTTATCAACGCACCTCTCGCCACCGACAGGGAGTTCATCCTCACATCCTTGTACCTCAAACATGCCGTTCCGTAAGATTCCAGAGGAATTTCTTACCACGTACGATTAGGCTGTGGAATGAGCTCCCTGCCGAGGTTTTCCCAAGATACTATAGCATGGGGTTCTTCAAGCAAGGAGTTATAAGGTTTTTAAAGGATCGGCAACGCGTGTGTGACACCCCTGGTGTTGCAAACGTCCATAGGCTACGGTAACTGCTTACCATCAGGCGGGCCCTATGCTTGTTTGCCACCTTGGTAGTATAAAAAAAAATAAAAAATATTTATGAAATCATTAGTGCCTTAGAAAATGTAACAAACTGAATTAAAAAAGGTATCGGCTGAATATTTGGTTTCGATTAAATCTAGGTTTGGTTTGAGCCTATTCAGGCAAGCATGTGCATTCGACTATCTAAAACAATATAATTACTTGAGATAACATACTATTGACATAAATCTACATTTCTGTCAATCGTATGCGCAATCTAGATTGGCTGGACTATAGATTGCATAATTAACGTCGCGATGAGCATTTGTTGAAACTAAGTGATGACGGGGCGGGGGATGTACATACTTTTCTTACTCACACTCAGAAGTCCGGAAAAGCTAACTTATGACTAGCCAAATTGGATTGCGCGTATACCTTAGTTTGTTTGGATGATTACTGAATCAATCATGCAGTAGAATTATATATCACCACTGCGCGGTGTGTTGTGGGTTTGATTCGATCCCCACACGGTACAAAAAAATAATTTAACAGTTAATTTTTGCCTGTTAAGTTGTATGTTTGTAAGGTTCTCCGCGACACAGGGCTTGTTCCCTTAGAGCGGAAGCGGTCTTTTAATAGGTAAATAAATTGCCAAATGCCACATTCGGTATAAAAATATATTATTGATGAAATATTTATAATTTGTCGTCAAGCATTTCAGGCATTATTGACTGAAACGATTTCAGGTCGGCTCTGCAAACTCTCCACCGCGCGAGTGCACAAGCCCGTGAGTTGAATCACTTCGCCGGTGGCACGTCGCACTCTTGGTGTTCCTACTATGAGAGCCACGTGGACTCCGACCGCTCTTGTCTCAACGAGTGGCACGCTATGGACTGCATCGAGTCCCGCCGCCCGCCCTCACCAGATTCATTAAGGCTCAAGTGAGTTAACAAATTATGTTTTTTGGACTATTGCCTTCAGCTTTTACAGTAGTCAGATAGCATAGAGAAAACATACCTACGAACTCGGAATAATTATTATCTGTCAGTCAAAAAATATATTTATGGCCCATGTGCTGAAACCGAAACCGTTAGTGTGGTATCCGTGGCGTGGTAGCTACCGTAACTAATACATAATAACGTCCTTACCGAATTTCAGCCACGGTGGTTAATGTTGAAGGATATTAAAATGGACAAATTATGTGACAAATTAGACATTTGACTATTTTAAGATACGCAATAGAGTGCACCCGTGGTGCGCTCTATTATAAGTTTATTTTCCAATAAAAGTTTAGTAGTCCCAAACTAGGCTAGGGGCTGTATCTTGGGCACCGTACGTAGATTTCATTAGAGTTTATGGCAAGGATTCGCGACATAATATGTGTTGTGCTATTCCGGGTATTCCGAAGAGAGATCAGGCGTAGGACCAACGACTTTACGTGCCTTCCAAGGTAGGGACTGTGTGTGTGTGGGTTTGTCGGTGTAAACACCGACAATTTCCAAACTTCAAATTTTTTTTAAATTAAATTTCTTGACAGTTTCTATCTAAATCCTAGGCCATAATATAAAAATATTTTTTTTTGACTCATGTGAAACTATAACCGAAATGATATTAGCATGCGTGCATCATAACATTATGATTATGTGTGTGTGTGCCTAGACCTAGTTTCTTGGCCTAGATAAGGATCGAACGTCGGCCAATGCGTTAATTAAAATACATTGCTAACATGCAAAGATTTAAGTAAATCATTTTAGGGCTGTCCATCATTGCTTCTTTGTTTTTAAGATATTCTTTTATATATGTTTTTTTAAAATATATTTTTGATATATCTGTTACCCGCGGTTTCACTTGTAAATTGTATTTCGTTTATTATCCTCTTTCATTACTTGGGTCGTAGATAGCGGCATATGGCCTTTAACTACATATTATTATCAGTAACTGGCCTAAAATGCAGAAATAATATTTCAAATCCGACTGGAGATCCTGAGATTAGCGCGTTCAAACAAACAAACAATCTATTCAGCTTTATGTACATAGATTGGTCGCGTATCTTATTTTGCTACCGTAAATTGAAGCTTGTATAAAAATTGTATTCAATTCTGTGGCGATTAAAGGCAAGAAACTGAAGCCACTTTACCTTACTATCTTGTGGCTCTTCTCGTGGCTCTACCCTTGTCAGCGAACTAGCAGTATGCAAATTGATTGGATAGACTTTTATAATGATGATGCAATTTTTTTTCGGAGTTTATGCAAAATCATACTTTAGAAATCTCTGGTCTACAAAAGTTATTATTTAGTTACAGTCTTCTGTAAGAAGTTTAGGCAGGTTAATCAAACTGACCTCATTCTATATAATAATTAAAGTTATTGTTTCTTTTTAAAGGCCACGCGAGAGAGACGAAACGGAGCGTGTTATACGTTGCACATTAAAGGAAATCATGATGAGTGTGGATTTGGATGAAGTGACAAGCAAGGTGATCCGCGGACGGCTCGAAGAAGAGCTCGACATGGATCTCGCCGAATACAAATCTTTTATTGACCACGAGATGCTCACTATACTCGGTCAGATGGATGCACCTACTGAGATTTTTGACCACGTTTACCTCGGATCCGAATGGAATGCTAGCAATCTTGAAGAGTTACAACGGAATGGGTATGTTATGTTATCATTATCTTGTATTTACGTACATAATTAGCCCATTGCATCCACTGCTCTCAGCCACTTTGAGAAGATCGTTGCTCCACCTAGCCTGAAGGCGTCCTACACTAAGGTTATGTTACTTTCTTTACTATTGAGATTTCTCTATTATCTAATTTGTTGTATTTTGCCTGTTGTAGGGTGCGGCATATATTGAATGTCACAAGAGAGATTGACAACTTTTTCCCTGGCATGTTCGACTATCTTAATGTTAGAGTTTATGATGATGAGAAGACTGACCTGTTAAAGCATTGGGATAATACATTCAAATATATAAATAAAGCCAGAAATGAAGGATCCAAAGTATTAGTTCATTGTAAAATGGGCATCAGTAGATCGGCTTCTGTAGTGATCGCTTACGCCATGAAAGCATTTAACTGGAATTTTGAGAAGGCACTCAAACATGTCAGAACAAAAAGAAGTTGTATTAAACCAAATACAAACTTTTTAAGTCAACTCGAAACATACCAAGGTATACTTGATGCAATGAAAAATAAAGAAAAGTTACAGAGATCTAAATCTGAAACCAATCTGAAATCTCCTAAAAGTACATCCAAAACTGAAAATAAAGTAATGGATCCTACGCCTTTGGTGTTAGCCCTGACCGGCTCGTATTCAGGAAGACCACGCTCGTGGTCGCCCGACACCAAGCTCTCCTCAGAACTGCTACCCCCGCCTCCGCAAACTTCAGTTTCTTTGGAGAACTTACCGTTCGAGACACGTCATATGTTAATGCCGTGCGCGAATGGAAGTTACAGTGTCTCACCGAATCAAATCATGAGATTGAAAGAGGAGGGTGCCCCATCGGTCAAGCATATAGTAAACGAAATAGAAAATGCTGCATCGAGTGATCGGAAAGATTTTAGTAAAAGATATCAGAGGTTGATGTTCAGCAGTCAAAACGAGACGCAAAATACTAAACCGTCGGACGCGTCAGTCACTTCTGTGATACACACGACAGACGTACTGTGCAAGCCTCCGCCAGCCTCGCCACCGAGAAATTCGAGTCACAAATATCCTCAATCGAATTCTGAAGTGGAAAAAATTCACACTTGGGATCCCGGGGAAGCTTCTTGGCCCAAAAACGATGACAATCGGACCGTTAGCAATAGTGACAATATAGTGAAAAGTGACAGTGGAATTATAGACGTTAAGACGAACAAAGTGACAAGTAGTGATATTATTGCTAATTCTATGGAACGTTCGAACTTAGAGTGCGATGATAGAAGAGACGAGGACGCGCCGCCTCCCAGCAGGCAAAGCTCCTGGAGTTCGTTCGACAGCGCCGTAGTGCTCGACCTGTCGCGGCACTCCTCCTGGGGGTCGTACGACACGCGCGCAGCCAAGCCGCCGCCCCGGGACGAGCCTAAGCGCACCGACGCGGGCCCGCCGCCCAAACGCACCGAGCCGAGCCCGCCGGCCAAACGCGTCGAAGCGGGTCCGCCGTCAAAACGCATCGAGCCGGGCCCGCCGTCTAAGCGCGTCGAGCCGGGCCCGCCGTCCAAACGTGTCGAGCCGGGTCCCCCGCTCCCCAAGCGAGTCGAGCAGGTTCCCCCGCTTCCCAAGCGCGCCGAACCAGGCCCGCCGCCGCCCAAGCTCGCCTCCGATCTCGGTATCATCACCGAGCACACCGAGACTCGGTCGGGTGGTCGCCGCGCCGACAACGAACGGAAATTCAACGAAACGTGTGCCATACTGACGGAGCTGGCCGACGCGGCCGCGCGCATGGAGCGGGCGCGGGACCGCGGCGCGTCCACGTGGAGCGGGCGCACGGCCGCCTCCGCGCCGGACACGTGGCTGCGCGCCGCCGCCGGCCTGCGCCGCCGCCGCACGGCGTGCGCCTCGCACGGCGACCTGCCCGCCGGGCTCGTCAGCAACCTCAAGAAGGAGTTCGAGGCGCGCTCGGGGCCCGGCGCGCGCGCGCCCGACCCGCCCGCGCCCGACCCGCCCGGCCCGCTCGGACCGCTCGTACCGCCGGCCCTGCCCGCCGAGGACCTGTCCGTGAAGGTGCTGGTGGACCGGTACGACCGGCCAAGCCGGGCGCGCTGCGAGTCGTCGTGCGAGGCGCGGCGCGTGTCCAAGAAGAGTCGGCTGGCGGGCGAGGCCGCGCCGCTCCGCAACTCGTTCTGCGGCGCGGAGCGGCCGCCGCCCGCGCCCACGGTCGTGTCGCTTGCGCCACTGGCTCCGCTGGACCTGGGCGATGTGGTGGTATCAACTGTGATGTCGAAAGCTCAAACTAAAAAACAATTACAACATGGGAAGACCCATCCGTTGACGAGGCTCAACTTGAATCGGTCGAATAACAGATGTTCAAATCCTGTATATAATACTATGTAGAAGTATTTATGTTTTTTATTTATTATGAATTCTTGCCAAACTCGATATTTTATCTTTCTAGAGTTTTATATACTATATTTACAAAATGAAATCACAGTGTATTTGTCTATCACTTAAAATTGTATAAACGGCTGTTTGTGAGTAGAGAAATGTTAAAAGGGAGAATAAATTCAATACAACTGATGTACAACTTACGTCAGCGTTTCTTATGAGTTCCTACCCGAAATGATGATATCAGTTAAATACGAGTTGAGCGTACGCTATAAGTGTTCTGTATTATAGTAATTGATTCAACAAACTCAGATTATTTTATTTTGTTTGTATACTATGTAAATTTAAGTCAAACGTTGACTTTGTGCTTGATCGTGCGAATGCGGTCTGCGTTCGCACACTCAAGCACATTGGGTCCGCGCTGACTTTTACGTCGACTTCCAATTTAGTGTCTAGGACACAGTGTCACCTGGCTAATCTGGTGACCACTCCCGCCGCCATACTTTCAGAAGCACTCGTGAGTGTTCGTGAACGTACTTTGGACAAAACATGAACATGTCCAAGACCGAAAACAGACATCAATCACTGATCAGGTTTTATTTTGTTCATAAAAAAACAACCTTTTCATAAAAACCGGAAAAGTATTAGTTAACCTCGTGTGGAGAGGGTTCAGTATGTTGATTATTAAAGTTCATACAAAGCAAATTGGTTGTAACATTACAATTGCAAATGAAGTTGATACACAAAAATATTGAGAATTTTTCTATTACTTTAAATACCATTGGCTTTCCAGTAATCTATAGGTAGTGTACTCTATTTTCTATATTTTTTTATAAAATTTTAGGTTGAGTAGTTTCGTCCAGGAAAAGGGGAAGGGGAAGTTTGCCTTAAAATTATAAAAAAAATACGATTTATTACAACAGGCTCTTTCCAAGGGTTTATTTTTTTCTTTCTAAGGATAGGTACTATAAAAACAAACAACTTTGTAAATAGACCTTTTTATTAGTTTCTTTGTAAAAATCAAGAAGTTTCGGTCCATTTACAATTCTATGAATAATAATAATAATATCATGATTGTGATTATTCGGGCTTACAAGGGTCTAGATTGTTTTTCACCTAGACCGTCATCATTCGTGTCAATAATTCATCCAAAATCTACGGTCTCCAATCTTTTGCCACTAACAAATGCCACACGAGGGACGGAGCTCAGCTCACTTAATCTTTTATATGAGCCCATTGCCTTCCTTGGTTTTCTTCTAACTGTACCAAAGTCAAAACCATATACATCACCTGGATTATTCCGTATGCAACACTCTGTCTGAAAATATAGTGTCTATGAGTATCTTTACATATTACAAAACAAAGTCGCTCCCGCTGTCTAGATATTTTAAACTACGCAATACGCTACGGATTTTAATGCAGTTTTCAGCGATAGAGTGATTCAAGATAGAGCGATAGAGTGAAGCAGATATAATAATGCATATTATAAAAGAGAAATCTAAATCAAGCCGAAGCGAACCAAGAAGCGGGTTGTTAGTAAAGTATAATATTTATCATAATGAAGATAATTACAGACACGCGAATTGCAAATAAATATTGTACCTACCTACCTATATTCAATTATAGAAATAAATAATTAATAAATGAGGATGAACTACGTCAGCTAGAAAATAATTAATGAATAGGTATGTGGGTATGGGCGGATGAATGAGTGAGCTATATTAGTTAGAAATCTGTTCTTACAAGTTTCATGTTTATGTCTACTACACGCATAATATTGGCATCCGATCCCCCGCATACCATCAAGTTAGTTTGTGGCACTAGTTTACCACAATATAATTTTGAAGAGTGATTGTCTGGTTCAATTGTATCGATTAGTTTACAAGAACCGTAGTCCCATAATTGTATACAATCTTTTTCTTGCCAGGAACATGTTAAAATCTTCAATAAAAATAAAACTCAATTAAAACTACAGTTTTGGCCACGATTGATGTTTGCTGTATAATTACGGAAGGTATACTAACATCACATAGGCTTAATTAAATACAAACAGGTAAAAATTGCTAATGAATCATATAAATAAACTACCTATTTACCTATATAATTTATTTTAATACTTAACTCTTCAACGTCGGCCAGTAAATGTTGTATTGTTATAACGTCTAGTGTTAACCTAAGTACCTTTATCCCATTTTAAACTTTAAAAGTAATTGGACTTACTTATGCAAAACAAAATCAACTCACACAATGCCATTTTTGAGAAAAAGTTTTACATAAGTAGGTTGAATTCTTAGATGTTGTAAATAAAGTTATACCAACAAGGAACCAAGTAATAAGAGTCTTTGAAAACATATAAGATTAAGCCTATTTCATTATGCCAAAAAAGAACCAACGTGCATGGTTCTACTTATTTAATTAAAGAATAAAAAATGAATGTGAAATGGTTCTTATTGAAAAAAAGTATTTCAATTATAAGTTAAGATTTTTGGGTGACTATGAGGCATGGATCTTGTTAGTTTATTAAAAAACTGCTGTCATGCTGTTTGATAACTTTGTCATAGAAATGTTTTGTTCTGTCAAAATTGTCAGATCATTTAGATCTTTACAGGGTCGATAGAAGGTTCATTTTTGAAAGCTTCTGTGTCCTTATCTCGATTTTGGACTTTGTGTGGATTGGTTCCTGTTTGCATAAGTAGGTCCAATTATTTCTCCCAGTGGTTTCATCCGCGTTATGTTACTGCCACGTTCCCCTTGGGTCACACATATAGCGTGATGATATAAAATCTGACTGATAGTTCTCAAAACAAACATTAGTTTGACCATTTCTACCTGAGGTAACAATGGTTTTTCTATTGTATCTGGTTTGCCGGCGGCAGCTGACCGGTCAAGGCACAGGAATCGTATAGATAATAAAATAATATGATCTCCCATATTATTATTATTATTACGAGCTGGTCTTCGCGGTTTCATCTGCGTTTTTATTGTTACTACTTACTTATTATACAGTGCAGAATGGGCTTTAGGTACCAGTGAAAAAGAATTTTCCAAATCAGACTGGTTAGTAAATATTGAGATTAGTGCATCAAAGTTTTCAGTTATGTATATTCGGTATGTATATGTAGGATTAGTATATATATTATAGTAGGATATATATTTATATATATATTTTATTATATAGAGCTTAAATTATATAAATAGGTAGGTATAGTTAATCTAGGATATATTGGAATAATGTATACATACCACTCTTCCAGGCTTATCGAAGTCTAAACCTTCTCCGCATATGTGGACACCGACAAAATATTTTGTGGCGTACGGTTGTCTATCGTCCCAACATATTACGGTGTCGTCCCAACCCCCTGATATCAATTCGTGATGCGACTTAGGGTTGAATGCGCAGCCATATATTCGAGAAGTATGACCGTTAATTACGTTTTTTGTTTGGCTAAATGACAAAAAAAAAATAATAATTAGCTTTAGCAAATAGGTAGCTACTTACCTACTTACTGCACTCAACGGTTTTTTTTGCTTTTACATACATTTCTATAAGTAGGTACCTAGTAGGTACCTACTGTGTGTCTAGCTCAAGCATTTATAAACAATTGAAATCTGTTCAATCCGTTCCGGTGCGGCAGGTGTGCGTCATTGGACGAAACACAAAGTTTGATTATTATTTCGCCTACAACCCGCAGCAGTATGTCTTGACCTATTTACGACGCAGGCATGTTAGAACCGTTTGTTAAATATTAATAACATGACACCAGGCTTAGTAAAGAATAAATTTGATCCGTGTGTGATGGTGACATGCGCTGCTGTGGGACTTACTTTAACGGACGACTAGACTCTTAAGAGAGGTAGGGCGCCCAACAAGCCAGTAGGCCAGGCTGCGGGAGGACCTCTACCTTTCAGAGGACCACAGTCCTCAGCCAAATTCACACAGTGCAGTGGTGTAGTTGTGTTCCTGTGCGTGGGGTTAAGTCTTCATTGCTCATTTAGTATGATTTAAAAAGAATAGTTTTCCTATCCCAGGAATGCTCATCACAAAACCTTAGTGTAAACATTTTTGGGTGATGTCACGTAACCTAAGGGACGCTTGCAGTACCTGGGATTCCTACAGCTGGCCTGATCGTAAGCTACTGCTTAGGCTGCTGCAGCTGTAGGTATGCTTATTTGACACCTAGGTCAGTAGTAAGAAAATACAATAGGTAAAACTTACCTAGAATAAAAACCTCTCTCTAAAGTTTGTGCCTCTTCGTCATACATGCACAGCTTAGCATCGTCTCCATACGTAATAAATTTACTATATCGTGGATGGTAACATAAACCCAATGTTTGTCTTTTTTCACGTATTGTGTATAAACATTGATCATATTTATATTTCCAGCACTTAATACATCCGTTTACATCTAAAAAGAGAAATTGAAGAAGCCTATGTAAAATGTCACTTTTCAAACTGGATTCGAGTGGGAAATGAAAACGAGTGGAAATCTCCGAAACTCATTATTCTTTAAGTCTGAGACCTTCTGGCTAAAACAGCTTGAGCTCACTCATTCACCCACTTAGATACTCACTATGCGGCTGATGACTGTGTTTTTTTGTCACCGTAAGTTATAGTCATCGAATGTGTAAAGGTCACGTGAGAGTGCGCGCACGTGCTCACGCGTGACAATAAATTGAAGTAGGTGACACCGGGATGACGTGACTGTTGACTACACACTCTGTAGGTATACATTGCTTTGGCCGCTGTCGGATATTTTCTTTTCGGATATTCACTGCGCGAATTTATTTAAGAATGATCGGGGGACTATCTTCTCAATCTATACCAAGCGTACAAGTTACCTACGTGCCGCTACTTATAACTTAAGTAAATACGAGAATCACATACTGACATGATGATAACAATGTGTTCGTGACTGGATTTACTTTGCTGACCGGTCGGTGCTTGATGGCAGTTACAGGTCCAGGGTAAGCACGAGTTTCATCGTCGACAAGAGTGTATGTGCAGTTGCCAGTATTACAACAGAAAACTCGTATTATCCCGTCATTAAAACCAGCTGCAATGTGGTTCACGTCTTCTGTATACTTGCAGCACATAATTTCTTTATTGGTATCTCTAGAAATAAAGAAAGAATTGAGAGAGAAGGAAATATATTTATTGTTGATAAATTCATAAATAATAATTTTAGCAAAAAAAAACCGACTTCAGTACGGCAAGTTGTAAAATTTCCAAATACCTTTTAACCCCTAGCAGGCATGGTCCATGCCTGCTAGGGGTTAAAAGGTATTTACGTAATAAAAAGAAGAAAACTAAGTAATAATAAGTCGATAATAAGACTTAAGTTCTATGTGAAGATTTAATGTTGCTAATTATATGTATATCAAACTTTTTATCACGTAGAAAATTGTCTAAATCACGAAAAAAATGATAGTCCGTTGGAGCAATGTATGGCGAATACGGAGGGTGACGAATGGTTTCTAATTGCAGTTCCTGTAGAGGTAAAACGGCTTCTCGTGCTATATGAGGTCTCGCGTTGTCATGGAGCAATAATGGTGAAGATCGATTCATGAGTCGGGGCTGTTTCACTGCTAGTTTTGTTATCATTGTTCGGAGTTCGGCATTCACAATTTATGGTTTCTGTATCTTTGTTACGATAGCGAATCGGTTTTGCTGGCCTTCCACAAGCGGAAATCCCCAGTCGAATTGAGAACGTACATATCGTAAATAAAGTACGGATGCACTAAATAGCCAACGACCAACGCCACACTCACATCGGTACACGGAAAAACGTCCAGTGCTGAACAACAACCTAAAACGGAGTTGGAGGACTTCGCGAACGACGACTCTTCAGCTGGGGCAAGCTAACAACGCTCAACGACGTGCCAGAACTCCAGAAGTTACAAACTTCATTCAACAACGCGACGTGTCAGAACTAGTGAGTTAACTAACTGCAACAATAACAATTTGGAGCTGCAGTCAACTTGTTTCCATAACATCAAGACCTTGTGTGTTAACTATCGCAAGGATTGTTCGATACGGAAGACTGCAGTACCTAAATCAGCGCTTGGGCGCCCTAAAAACTCTGTGGAAGGAGTTCGATAACAGACATGCTCTATTAGTAATGGAAATAGAGGGAAAATATATCGATTACTTTATGGACGACATAAACGCTTAAACGAAAGATATGTACGTAGCAACAAAAACGGATATCTCTATAAGGCTGACGGACAAGGCAAATTAAAAAAATTAACGTGAAATTCGACTTGGAAGGGACTTCGGATATTGGCGAGCAAGATGAATGCACTAACAGTGTACAAGTTTTGCTTGACAAGCAAGAATAACAAGTTCAACGCGATTTCCCGTACTATGTCCAAGATTAACGTATCAAATTAAATCAAATACCGAAAAATATGAGTTAGTCGATCATTTGGCTACGCTAAAGTCGAGGTGGGAAGTTGTCGACAAGCTTCACTTACAAATAGATTTTCTTCTGAAAGGATCAAATGAACAGTACTACGACATGTTCTCAGATATCGAACAACGTTACGAATACAATAAAACGGCTATTTCATACTTTAACCGCTATTATCAATAAGATAAAATTCTAAATGTGCTGTACTGTGCAACAAACCATGGTTGGGCTGTCTTTGAGAGTTATAGGACTTAGTCCAAGGCAATCTGAGGTTTTTTTAAAAAATACCTGGGTGGCAAACAAGCATACGGCCCACCTGATGTTAAGCGGTTACCATAGCTTAAGCCTATGGACGCTTGCAATACTAAAGGTATGACTTGCTTGTTGCCGACCTATTTTTTTACACCAGGGCCGATACTACATGGCCCTGGGTTAGGAAAATATTTCTTTCAAAACGCATCCCTAAATGAGCTCTGGAGACCTGTACATCCCAACTAGCAAAATTGCTTTATAAAGAGTCCTTTATAAGAATTAAGACATTATAAAAGTTTTATATCCATCCTGACTAAGAAGGCTTATCTTATAAAGGCATGTTAGAAGACATTTTGTGCTAAAAGAACATTCATACTTATTAAGTACTTTTGTAGACGTTTGTAAGAAATCTTTATAAAAAAATTGTCAGAATGAAGGTTTTACAAGAGCATTTTATAAGACTAATTGGTCTTTACATTATTTACACTTAGTAAAGCATCTTACAAGTCTATTCGTTCTTAGTGACATCTGGAATAAGTGTGTCATTAGACTTTTACTCTTACTAAAACCTTGTATATAACTGCTGTAAAACCAAACTTCTTTAAGTATAATTTGTTTTGTCTAAGTCATTCTAAAGACCAGAAGCACATTTCAAGACTTTTATAAGACCAAGTTATCTTATAAGAGTCATAAGACAGTCTTTTATAAGGAACCCTATAAATTATTAACATGGCGACAGAAAGATTGTCTCAGGTTAGTGTTTAAGAAGAGCAAAAGACTTGTAATTGACTAAACAAGTGTTCAATAAGATAAATCAGTCTTACAATAATCTTTGGAAGTGGACAATTGCTCTTATAATTATTCACACAAAGTTCACTTGATTCACATTTAAATTTCACAAATAATTAAGTATATTTATAATATTCTACACACATTTCGGAAAGGGCCCGTGAATATATTGTTATTTATTTATAAAACTATCCAGTAAATTTATTTTGCCAGATTGTTCATCAATATAATATCAAGATAGGTTGTCAAGAAATAAATCAAGCATTTAAGATAAAATTAGTAGTAAAAACACATAAGAAATTATAATAACTTCATTTTTTTTATTTTTCATCCACCTGCACATTTTTTTTTGCCTTTTGAAATAATACACTTACAATGAGATCCCAGAGAGGAATACAAGAAGAATCACGCTTAGGACGGCATTAGGAAGATGATTGTAAGAGTAAAAAGTGACTTAACAAGACCATATTACAACAACTATAAGAACAAATTTTCTTATAAAGTGCGCCCAATTCCACACTTACAAACGTTTGTAAGTATACTATAAGAGTAAAGAAAAGGTGGTCTTAGGATACATGTAAGACCAAATTTTGCTAGTTGGGATAGGAACACAACTACTCCTCATTCAAAACAGGTCAAACCTCAGGAAAATAGTGGGCGTCCTAACGGGACACTGCCTACTCAACAAACACTTTTACAGGCTAGGCCTAACCGACAGCCCAATCTGCAGGGGCTGCATGGAGGTCGAGGAGACACCCGCCCACGTCCTTTTGGAATATAAAGGAGCGTAGAAGACAATAGGGCACAGACCCTAAGAAAACCGGGCTCTCTACGGAAGCCTGCGGCCACTTCGGCCAGCTGCTGGCTTTCTGGAGGAACTTGGGCTGAATGGAATAGCCACAAGGAAACTCACGCACACAGGCCAAGTGTGGATAATGCCCCGCTAAGCTAACCAAGGTATTGATATCCACCTGGCAACCACAATGACTAAGTCGCCACCACAGAAATAGATCTATTTCTGTGGTCGGCACACTGTATGTAGGTATATGTATGTTACGTTTATTCTATGCTTGGTTCTTGTGATAAACATACATAATATATTTCTAAATACAAACATATAAGCACGCCTGTCTCCCAGTGGGGTAGGCAGAGACTATTGTACACCAATTACTTCGATGCAAACATACAACGTCGATCCTAGGTACTTTTAATTTGGCCCTATTTTAGTAAATCTCCTACTTGGTCGCTGTATGTTCTCCTAGGGCGGTCCCTACCGACATCTCCATTGATTCTTGCACGATATACCTCTTTTGTTATTCTTCTTTTATCCATTCTTTCTAAATGTCCAAACCATCTTAACATCCCTTTTTCAACTTTTGTCACTACACCTTCTTTCAATCCATATCGTTCTCTTATGTCACAGTATTTTACTCTGTCTAGCATTCTCACTTCACACATATTCCTCAAAGCTCTCATTTCCACTGCATTAATCTTGCTTTCATGCTTCTTCTGCCATACCCATGATTCACTACCATACATCAATGTTGGCGTCAATACTTCCTGGATAATGGCATAGCTCTTAAATGTTTTGCTCGATATGTTTTTGCTTGTCAGGATCGAGTTCAGAGCACCATTTATTTGGTTTCCTATTTTCACTCTTCTTCCAATATCTCCTTCACATTTGCCATCTCTCGTAAACAAAGAACCTGGCCATCAGCATACAGTAAGGTTTTAAATACCTTATTCATCATACTCTTTCAAGTCGTTCAAACAGCTATCCATGACAAGTTGAACAGCCAAGGAGATGCCACACAGCCCTGTCTGACACCACGTCGGATATCGAACCAGTCCGTGCAGACACCATTTATCCTGACACAGGCACTCGAATCCTTATATAAGGATTGGAGTGCCCGTATCAGACTGCTGTTTACCCCATACTTGGTCAGAGTTGACCAAAGTTCATCCCTCTCCACTCTATCGTAAGCCTTTTCTAGGTCAATAAAGGCGCAGAAAACCTTACGTTGTTTGGCTAAGGTTTTCTCGGCTATGCACCTTAGGGAAAAGACCTGGTCTACGCATCCCATTCCCTTTCTAAATCCCACTTGCATCCCAAATTTGACTTTCTGTAATAGACATCACTCGTTCAATTAGTATCCCTGCATAAATCTTGCCTACTATACTCAGAAGGCTAATACCGAGATAATTTTACCCTTATATAGCGGCACGATCACGGCTTTACCCCAGTCACCTGGCACTCGACCGGAACGCCAGCATTATTAACCCTTCCACTGATTCATAATCTCTTCATGATTCCTAACTACATTCCCATTGGAATCTCTTATTACACTTTTGAGTTACCTGATTTTCCTCGAGCTGTTCTGACTAGATGCCAGAGTAATTTAACATTAGCCCGAAATTTTCTGGAAAATTTCCTGTCACACTTGTCCTTGCATTCTTCTTTATTTTTGCTTACTACCTTAGTTTATCATAAATATCTTTCACTAATTTCTCGTTATTAACATTTCCATAGCCTAGCATTTAGGTTTTGCGCTACCAACTCTTTTATCTCATCATCCCACCATTCATTCCTAATCTTCTTAATATTCTTTCTTTTACACACGCCATATATCTGAGATGTTATATCAATGACACCACTTTTAAATTCCTTCTTCAAACTTCTTCTATGTTACTACATTTCTCATTCAATACCTAAGTATCAAGTCTTTCACTCAACAACTTTCGGTACTGTTCACAGATATCCTCTTCTTCCAATCTTTCTACTTTTATTCTCTCAGTTTCAGCAATGGGTACATTCGGCCGATGTCGCCACTTTTTGAGCAATCCTGCTATTCTTGTAATTGCAAGAAAGCGGTCAGTACTGACATTATAACCCCGGTATACCCTCGTATCTTTCACTTTAGCTCGTAGTCGGTCATCTACTATCACTAAATCTATCATTCTTGTCTCTGACGGCCTCTGCCATGTAAACATATAAATTCTTTTGTGACTAAAGATAGTATTTGTCACCACAAGCATTCTCTCCAAACATATACTTAACAAACATTCACCATTTTCATTCACTCTTTCGTCTTCAAACTTTCCTAAAGTTCTTTCATATCCATCCCGACCTTCTCCCACCCAACCGTTAAAGTCACCTAACATAATTATTCTTTCATTTGCCTCACTCTTACTAAGCTCTTCTCTAACGCTATCCCAGAAGTCCTCTCTAACTTTTTGTGGATTTGACATATCCGGCGCGTAAACGCAAAGGACAAAAATTTTGGTCAGGCCAAGTTTCAGTCTAATCTAAACACATTCATTCTATCTGACAAAATAATTACCGGACCAGTATCCATAATACCAGCAATGAGCGGTTGTTGTACATCCTTTCTTCTTTGATTCAGTCACCCTCAGGACATCAATTTTCCTCTCATCCGTTATTTTATACCTATATTTCGTCAATCTTACTATCCACAAGTCCAAAAACATTAAATGTAATAAATTGACACTCTGTAGCCATCTTTTTGCCTTTTTTGCACGGGGAGACATAACGCCGTCAGGAATTTTGTCTCCCCCCCCCCCCCAGATATGACATGGGTGCTCAGGAACGGATTCTCCGGGTGGTCCGGTACCGCCCCGTTACTAGGGTGGTACCGAACCACCTACATATTATACATAAAATACCTACACCCATAGAACAAACAATTGTGCACACCCTATCTCTACTTTTTCCGTTGGGGTTAAGAAAAGTAACTTACATCACTGAAAGTACGTGGACATCTCCCTGAATTATTTGATTTTGTTGAACGTTATAAGTTGGTGTTTCTATCTTAGGGGCACTTGTGTGTACTACAACTGTTTCTTTTTCGTTCGGCTTTCTAACGTAGGCGTTTGTAATGGCAAAACTTTTTCGGCCTTGCTTCGAAGTGGTGGGGGCCATAGGGCCGGCAGCGATACTCCTCTGAGGATCCATTGATGCGGCACTAGCACATTATAGTGTAACAATTTTAAATTAAATTAGAATTTAGCTATTTCTCTTGTGTTTTAATATCTAATCTTTAGGTTGTAAACAAACATTTTGAGTCATAGATTAGATCTAGCTTTTTGTGTCAAAAAACAGCATAGATTATAAATTTTGTTCAATACACTAGTACCTGCAGTACCTGGGTATATAGTTAGGATTTTTTTCTACGGTTTAAAGTATATTAGGTACTTTTTAACTTTAACTGGTGGGATCCATTGGCCCGGTGGCAGCGGTACTTTTCTGCGAACCCATTTATGCGGCACTAGCACATTAGCGTAACAATTTAAGATTAAAATATTATATTGTTGTATTTATAAATAAGCTTTGGTTTGTAAACAAACATTTGAAACCTTTTGAAACATAGATTAAACTTTTTGTGTCAAAACTGCATAGATTATAAATAAGTAGGTACATACATATACGAGGGGTGATCAAAAAGTAATGATAATAGGTATGAAAAACTACGGTTCAGGTTAAAATATTATTTTATTTTTCAACATAGTCTCCTAACAAGTCAATACATTTAGTCCATCTCTTTTCTAAACCTGAAATACCCTTAGAAAAAAAATCCTTGTCTTGACTCTCCCAAAATGCCTCTACGGCAACCATCACTTCACTGTTGTCGTGAAATTTCGTTCCTCTGAGATGTTCCTTGAGCCGAGGAAATAAATAGAAGTCGCTGGGGGCCAGGTCCGGAGAATACGGGGGGTGTTCAAGCAGTTCGAAGCCAACTTCTTGAATTGCAGCCATCGCAACTTCAGCCTTGTGTGCCGGCGCGTTGTCTTGATGAAAGAGAACTTTCGCTCGCAGTTTGCCTCGTCTTTTCTCCTTGATAGCTTCCCGTAATCTTCTTATTTGGGCCGCGTAGTAAGACCCTGTTATAGTGGCCCCCTTTTCCAGGTATTCAACCATAATTATTCCCTCGGCATCCCAGAAAACGGACGCCATAACCTTACCCGCAGAGCTTGCAACTTTGAATTTCTTCGGTGTTGGTAAGGATGGCCTCTTCCATGTCATGGACTGTTGTTTCGTCTCAGGATCAAAGTGGTGAATCCACGTTTCATCCATAGTCACAAAACGGGTCAAAAAATTTTCTTTATCAGCTTGGAATTTGTCAAGATTGACCCTTGAAATGTCCAATCGCTTCTTCTTTTGCTCGTCGGTTAACATTCTCGGTACCCAACGCGCGGAGACCTTTTTCATGTTCATTTCAGTAGTCAAGATCGATTGAATGCTGCCATATGAAATCCCTGTGATCTCAGCTAAATGTCGGATGGTCACTCTTCGATCAGCTAACACGAGATCTTGGACTTTTTGAACATTTTCTTCGGAACAAGACGTCGATGGGCGCCCTTCGCGATGTTCATCTTCTGTGGATGTTCTACCCATCCTAAACTCCTTACACCAGCGTGCAACTGTAGAATATGGAGGAGCATTGTCCCCCAGTGTCTCCGATAAGTCGGCATGAATGTCTTTGGTAGACATTTTTTTCAAGCAGAGGTACTTGATGACGCTTCTCACTTCGTGTTTCTCCATTTTCGTGTTATCTCTCCGGCTACTCGTACTCGAATGAGTGTAACTCCGTGAAATACCGTCCTATTTATATGATTTTTGGTCTGGCAAGTCGTGATGAACTAAGGAACTGATAACAATTTTTTTTATAATTTTGCTGTTTATAAAAATACCCGTTTATCATTACTTATTGATCACCCCTCGTATTTAAAAGATTAGGATTTCATCTCCACCGTATGCCTTAACAGTAAGCAATATCTACTCATGTACCTATCATATGGGTAAAACTTGTGTTTGTGATTGAAATTAAACAAAATTGCAACGCTAAATAAATTTTATTTCATGTCAATAGGTTTTTCACACTCAAATTATAATGTACAGCTTATACTTAATAACATCGAATCTGTCTAGCATTAGTACTTTTAATATCACGGAGCAGCAAATAACAAGGATGTGCATATTCATCAATTACAATTTACAAGTGCTTAAATGGTGTTCTTATACCAAATATTATTTAACATTATGTACCTATGTTGTAAATAGTGTGAATCCTTTTATTAATTGCTAGCGCAGTTGCAGCGTCATGGCTAAAGCCATTTCCATATCAAAATTGTAGTTATCCTGCATTACCGAGGAAGGAAAAAATTACACAGAAAAATGTTATAACTTATTTACACGATGCAAGTTTTGCAAAGCAGATTTTGTGCTGTCTTTGTATTACTTTAGGTAAAAACTAAGACAGCATTGACCTTGAATCATGTAGATGGCGCTCTATAAAGTTTCGAAAATTAGGTAAAGGGATTTTTTTAATTTCTAGAAGGTTAAGGTTAAGGCAAATTAGTTATTAGCACTAATAAATAAAACATTTTCTTTGACGTTCAGTATGACGTAAGTACCATTTAAATAGTCCAAGTTGAATATAACGAATATGCCTATGAGTTACGTGTAGGTACCTGTGTATGCTTTTATTCCTCCATAATGCAGGACCAATTCTTAAGATTAGACGGGCAGGTTCTGTCCTTGATTAGACGGGCAGGTTAACTACGAAACCATATGCCTACACAACACGTCGCCACACGATACTACAAGTAAATCACCACCTACATACATTTTTTTTCCACATTAGAGCACTCATAATAAATAGACAATTATTCTACTTTACAAAAATTTCAATGTGATCAATTCTTTTTATATATTTTTACGCACATGAGTCTTGCAAGAGCCATGACGCGAAGCACCTCAAATACAAGTTACTTATTCCATGGATAAAAGTTGATTCTAGCGATTTATAGGTAGGTATTAATAATATATGTATTTCACAATCACTTCTAAATATTATAATAATAATATGTTAAATCCAATATAGGTACCATTATTAATAATAACAGCTTGAAATGTAAGATATTTTCCGGTATAGCATTGTTAGATAAAAGTGACTATAAATAAACCATTATTAGGTACTGTTTTGACAGAGAAACCTCGACCCGAAACGCCCAAAGTTTTTGGTAAGCTCACCTAAGGATTTAAATAAAGCTTACTATCTACTAATAGACTAGTGTTAAACACTTTGAAAATGGTTAAAAGTAAAAAAAAAATGTAGGATGAAACCCATTGCAAAGGGAAAAGAATATAAGAAATATTAACTTTATTTGGTTGTTAATTATATTTTCGTTTTTTGCATTTTCTGAGAAAATTTACCATGGTAATGTATATATTTTTTACACCATCAGAAAATAGAGAATTCGAGGAACAAAAAAACTCACTGATTTTTTTAAAAAAAGCAGATATTTAGACGTGAGATTTTTTGGTCGAAAATAAGGGTGCTTTGCCGATTTTAAGTTAAAAATAAATATTTTAAATCAAAAAAATTACAGTGTGTACATAATAAGGTAAGTTTTCACGAAATTTCTTGAAAAAACAGTTCTTTTTGTAAAAGATAGAAATAAAAACCCAAAATCTATGGATCTCTGATTCTGAAAATAAATGATTTTTATTTTATTTTTATTTAAAAACTTGGTTCTTGAATTTTTCACATACATTTTTGGTTATGTGAAAAAAGTGTGAATACAAAAGTTGTAGATCTTTTTATTACCTACATCTTTGCCATTTAATTTTTTTTCATAGGACTTTTAGTTTAGCCGGAAATCGAGATAAACCGTTTTTTACCCTTATAACTCACCCCCCCTTCCACTTCCCGACCTCAGATCGCCCGTAATTTATCTTTCCTTTAATTTTTGTTATATTTTCTTCCATTTCCAATGGGTTTCATCCTACTATTATTTTTTTTGGTTTCAAAAATTATCGACCCTGTTCTATAAGTTGACCAGGAGAAAGTTTTGTCGCGATTTGTAGTCGTGTGACCTAATCTAAACGAAATTGCAACGCACCCGATACGATCCCGAAATTAACCAATGAACAGATGGTATAAAAGCGACAGGTTTCCAAAAGACTTGGAGTTTGAATGGTTTTTAGGAAGAGCAAAGCAAAAATCCACCAGTAGTAAAGGCCATTCGCGGCGGTAGTGCCTTATATATTTTTTATCCGGGATTTTGCCGTTTATGCGCGTACGATACATTTAATTCAGGTTATTCTAGTGTGTACAAATTGCACGTGTCCTGGAAAACACGCATCGTTTAGTGGTGTTACACATACGAAATTTTTTGCAGCGGTTCTGCAGCGAAAGTACAGCTGCTAATCTTTGCTCAGCTGCCACTGCAGCTGTTGCTAACTGGTGTTATAAACATCGATATTGCACCATGAGTTGCTGCAAAAACCGCACTGTAACCATTATCAAGCTGCCTGTCGGATTTGATTGTTGTGTACCTTAGATACGTATGCTTCTTTTTCTTTGTGAATCATATTTTTCGCGAATGCACATAAGACGTTAGCGAGCTAAAAAAAGTAGTTTGTGTTTGTTTATACCTACTTGCTGAAGTCATGGCTCAATAGCTACTGGAGGATCATCCGAAGATGCAATATTTTTTAGTCATCACTTGAATCTTGTTAAACGAGACATAAATACGCGCAATAATTCACGTAGGTACATGTGGATATCTTTCACTATTGAGTACACTCTTGTTTTGTTACATGCACCTATTTTAAGACTTTTAGATGTAAACTTCACGACTAAACTAAAATTGTAAAATTTAAGTACCTACCTATCTGTACCTATTGCACAGAATCATTTAAATCAATACCGAGAAACATTGGATTAAGGAAGACCTGCACAAATAAAACATATGTACCTACCTAATAAATAAAATAACATCTATATTATGTAAACGAGGCCACACAATATTCAGAAGAATTTCTTTATAAGACTTTCTTTTGAGGAGCGGCCGGCTGGGCCACAAACAACGCATTGTATTGGAAAATACGCCTATTTTATGTATCCGCATGATCCAACATGCATTCAGAATACAATGATGGTGCTTTTAATCGGACATTGGAGAACAGAACGGATCGCCACTGGTACAGATACTATATAGTAATACGTGATGATACGCTCGACGCATTTTCCGTCAAATGTGAACCGACCCTTAGCAATCAGTTATTAAGACGTTGTTTAGGATCTCAATGGTAGCATGGACCCCACGCAGTGAGCAAATGCTTTATGAGCGAACACAAACACATTTGAATACACATGATAAGTATGTTATAGACCTGTCCTGTGGGCTAGCGAGCTATTAAAGGTATGAGCAGGGGCTTGGGGTGAACACTGGTCGAGCGTTCTGGTAAGCACTTGAATACTAAATCGAATGCACTGCTTTGACACTGTTCTCTTTGCGTGTACCTAATCAAGCTATTAGGGTAACAGTCAATAAAAGCAGACCGGGGCAGAGTAGAGCGGAGTTTTATTTCTAAGGAAAGCGCTCCTATCGTGTGTCACATAGGTAACTAGATGCTCGCGTAGAATTTCCTTTAGAAATAATACACTGCGCGATCTGACGTGCTCTACTTTTATATCAACGCTTTGCGGCCCAACCTACAATACACGTGAGCAATAATATAAAAAAATTAGGTGTTAGGTATTGGATTGTTCAAATATTTTATGATCTAGGCACTGATATATTTTATCTAGTAAAGAGAATCTAAGCCGCAGCTGGTATTAACTTAATTTTATTAAATTTAGTAGGTACCTTATATTTAATATTCCTAAGTACATTTAAGTAGGTACATATATATTTAGTTTATTTTAAAAGTTACACGTAGCTAGGACGCAAGATACGCGAACTGGTCGCGGAGTTGTGGAAACCAGCCCGCGACATACCAATACCAAAGTCAAAGTAAGCTTGTGTTCACATATTTTATTCGCTTTCATTTTGTTAACCACTTTGAGTAAAATTTGTAAAATACTTTTTTTTCTTTACAAAAATGTCGCAGTAAGTTAGATAAGTCTTGATTCTATCTCTATTATCCTTGGCGATTAAGACAAAGATGACATGACAAATAGCTAACAAGAATTGCAATAGACAGCGTGACAATTGGCTTGCAAAAATTGTTTAAATGAGAATTTAAAGCTCAATTACACTATACAATTAATTTTCTTTCCTATCTCTATCTCAGCCGCCGAGAAAAACAGATGGCATTACATTGCTTTCTGTTGTCTGTCGCTTTACGAGCCATATTGTAACTATGTAGGTAGGTACTATTTACATCATAAAAGTTTTACAACACAATTCTGTTAACCCTCTATTTCGGTGAGTCAGACTTGAGGGCAGAAAAATAGTCTTTCAAAACTTGTATGGTGTAAGCAGGTCATATAAAAATTAAGTTCAAGACTGATAAAATAATTGATGGTTTAACTCACTTCTAAATTGTGAAATAATATTTCAAAAGACCTTGCTAACAGTAGCTATATATTATAACTTTAATGGTAAATATAGGTAACTTGGTCATTATCTTTTCAGTTTTATTGCAAATAGAAGCGAAATGTTAAATTGGGTTGGTGATTATTTATATTACAGGAATGCAAAAGTGTATTTTATGGTTTCTTTTAATCGATAAAGCCAATAATATGGACCATATTTTTATAAACATAGTTTGAACAGGAATACGATGATAAAATATCTGTAAGCACGGAAGTGCTTCTGAATACTAATGTAGGTAGGTATTTTACGTTTCCCAACGTTGTTATCGACCCAATTTACAAGTCGTCAGCCGATCATGTGTCTATTTCATGATACATAAAATTTAACGATACATCCACGACATATAGTAATGAACCTACTCGGAAATAGTTCTTATAAGTACTACTTATACTAAGTGAGGGTAGTTTAGTATATTTATTTATCTACTGTTTCTCTCAGAGCATTAATGTTAGCAAGGCCTATAATATCTTATAAGTAGCACTGATGGCGCAATCGCTGATAGCTTTAAATTCTTATTTATTTTAGCTAAGATATAATTATGTATTTTTTTTAGTAAAATTGAGGTGGCCATGGTGTTTTTTTCACATTGTGCACGCACGCAAATGTAATTTTATGTATATTTAAATAATTAATTGACATTTTTATTAAATAAACCGAGCAACTTTTAAATGATCGTTTGGCATTAGCAATGTTGTTAGTACAAACTAACAGTGGCCTTATTGTCTAAATTATCGGCAGTAAAAATAAAGTTAGTTTTTTTCTGGGAAAAGTTGCGTATCGCACGAAGAAAGCGCAAGTTCAGAAATGCAATGATGGACATCATATATCATATAGCGATATCATGCGCCCCATGTTGTATGATATCATATCATACAGCATGGGGCGCTTATATCAAGGGCGCGATAACCGTTGTAGATTAGTGACCGCATGGTATTTCATCCGAGCATCTCCGTGCTTCGGGGGGCACGTTAAAAGTCGGCACCGACTGTTAACGGTCGTTAAAACACGACAGAGGCCTAAATATGGGCGATCTAAATAACTCTGTCAGTTCTGTCACCATGTTGGTCACTAACCAAAGTATAAAACGAATAAGAATCATTGAACATTACAATTATAAAAAAAGAGTTAGACAAAAAAATCCAGTACAGGATTTAAAGCGGGATAATATTAGGATGGTGTAGAGAACCCATCAGATAATCTTTAGACAATAAGGCAAGAAGTTGTCTACAGTTCGTTCAAAATATTTTTTTGGGCGTCTATGTAACGATAGGACCCAAATTTATTTTTAACAAACCGTAAGTCTACTTCTACTGTTGCTATTGCACTTAGCCAACATAATAACAGCTTGTTATATAAATACAGGTAGTAAAGTTATTATTGTATTTATATTTCACTTTGATATCAAAATGAAAGAAAATAGTAAAATAGATAAAGCAGCATAGGTATACAATTGTACAACTACGTTATAACCATTCGAAACGCAACTTGAGGCTTATTTACATGATGCGAATTTTGTTAGCAAAGTTTTATGTCTTCATTGTCTTACTCGGCGAGTAAGACAAAGGCGGCATGAGCCTGCTATGCAAAATTAGCATTGTGTAAATTGTACTTTATTTTTCTATTCCCCTCACAACGATTGATCACATAAACCGTCACGTACATAAGATTGCTTTTTCGATAACAATATTTGCAAACAAATATTTAAAACAAAATCGTGTCAATAACTATGCCACACACCAATTAAAAATTGACTTAATTTATTTGATTTAAGTAAGTGTCACATGTTTCCAAAGTTCCTCATTAAGTATATGTAATATTGTTATTTTAGACTTAACACACATTAACAATGCTTACTCCTAAACTGACAATAGACATGCATATAAATTAAAAGCAAACAACAAATGACCAAACTAAATAAGTTAATAAAATAAACAAAATCAAGCGAAAACATACACAAGAAAAACAATACCAATCCTATAGTTACCTATCGACACAGTTTTGGAATACTAAGGTATTAAAATAATATGCAGAAAGATATTAAAATCTTAAGTTTAATAAGCGATTCCACTGACGGAGCATCATTGCATTGTAGAAAACTGTAAACACAGCTTTGTATTATGGTCAGACACAGACAGAAACATCGTTTAAAATGTGTTTTACTTTTATTTTAAAATGTCACGTCAGTAGAATCGCATAGTTATCTGGTAAGTATAGATGTATAATTTAAAAATATATATTGCAATTACAATATACAAGTTTATTATCTTGTAACATTGCGAAAGCAACGGTTATTGCTCTTGATTAGCTATGTCGATTACATTCGATTATCTACGGTGACTGACGTCTGCTATGAGCAGTTTTATATGTAAACGTCTTCACTGGGAGGCGATTTAATTAATCGAAAATTAAAATTGGATATAATATTGATTTCATAAAAATAGTCTCGAAAAATAGATCGTATAGTAACCATTCAAACTAATCCCTAGATATTCTAATTCATAGAACATATTTCGATAAAAAAGTAAGGTGTCGTTGGTTTTTAATGATTTGGTTAGAGTATCGTGGCTTTATTTAGCGTCTTCAGGTATTCTACTAATTAAATCGCCATCCTCTATTATAAGAGCACCTTTTTACAGCAACGATGTAGATAAGTAATTATTAAGTCAATGCAGCATATACATATACAGCAATAAAGGTACCTACTATCTGCGTGGTGCTAGATAAATCTATTTAAATTTGCTCAACAAATTCAGTCCTTCGACAATTTTTCACAATAGCCGTCAGCACTCAACAAATAGTGGTAGTGACTCAGTTACATTCGTTTTTACAAATTGTTTATTGGAAACATGACTGAAATTAGCACGCACACAAGCACAATTTACTGTGTCCGATGTATGAAATAGAAAGATGATTAATAGTTACGACTTATAACTTTGCTATGCTATTGAACATTTACTTTGTATTTTATATTATGCCTGCTCTGTTATCAGTCGCATATCCAAAAATTGGATTTTAATTTTTTTTTAAATAATCATTTCAAAACTATAATCTCTTAAGTTAGCAGGTAGGCGTTTTAATCTAGTATAAAAAGGCGATGTTTCTTAAATATTACGATATCTTTCTATTTCGAGACTGTCTCAAAAGTCAACCGACTTGCGACGGGCGGCGCGTCCAAATAAAGAACTAAAAAAATAATTTATAGAAACATGAACAAAAAAGCTCTCTATGTGTAGTAGAAACTTCTATTTGAATATAAGAGTACAGTTGGGCTTTGAGACAGACTATACCTACAACTTGTATTGCCGTGCGTTTCCACTGGCGAAACATCTATAACAATAAGTTCTAAACACAGAAAACGTTTAAAGGTTTAAAAAATGTTTCTTATAAATGTCGTCAGTGAAAACGCACAGATATCAAACAGTTCTGGAAATCATAAGTATTTTAATATCTTTCTTGTAACATGATTGTTTTTCTATTTCAACAAAATGTAGATACATCAAATGAAGTGTAATAAGTATAAATAAATTCAATGATAACTACACAATACATTCTATACAAAACTTTACAAGAATTATAATGTAATGTACGTGGAATTCGTCAGTTTTTTTTATAAAGAATAAAATTACAAAGTTCTTTTTGTACTTTAAAGTTTGGGTAACTATAGCTACAACATTAGCTAAGTATATCTGTTTATATATTAATAAGTCCAATCTGTTACATTAATATCACTTTACGACTTGAAAGGAGTTACGAGTGTTGTTAAATCAAACTAAGTTAATTGCAAGGAGTTTAATGCATGATTAAAAAATAAAACCGCCTTTTATTTTGTAAGAATTTGAAAATGAGTTGAGATATACTCTTAACGTTAAAGGGGTGTCGTATTATTTCAAATAGATATATTTACAGTCTTGCAATTTGTACAATCATCCTTCCAATTTCTTCCTAATGTTAAAAATCCACTATACTCACTGCCCAAGCGCATAACACAAAGTAGGTACTATGTCTATGCTGGTATGTCTATGTTTCAAATATTTCTATAGGCACATGGTCAGAAAATAATGTTTATACGTTAATAATTCATTAGTGGAAATGCACAGTAATATTTTTATAATTCTCACGATAGGATCGCTGTCTCTCTGTTATATAAACTAGTCTTTATGCTCTCAATGATTGGAGCTCGTAATATCTAATCGGTTTGAACTTTGAAATTATCAACATTATAATTATATAATAATGTATATTACATAAGTACATACCTACAACAAAATAAACATTAGATTAGGTACTTCTGTTATTGGACACCATAATAAAAAAGTTTAGGATCTATTACATAAAAAATACATTTAACAAATAACAGTGCAAGTAAAAAGCCATATATTTTAAATAAATAAATAACAATCCACGATAAAATATTTACTTACAATAAAATATGTTGAATATCTTTGGATTCATTATTAAATTCTGTTTTAATTATGATCATACTTTTAGGTCAATTATTGCCTAACTTATTAAATTATACCTTAATGATAATTATTATTATCTGTACCTATCGATTTTATGAAATAGGACTTTAAGCATTTACAAAAGAAACAAAACCGATTGTATCATTTCAAATATGTACACATTGAAATCCTACATAGTACTAGCTTCAGCAAACGCAGAAAAGTTACCTTGTGCCAAGGACTTTGGCAGAGAGCATAGTGAATATTTAATAATAGTGTCTATTGAATCTGTGCACTACAGCTACATCTATGTATTACCCATTCAGTAAACAATCCCGCATTGCTTAGTAACAAAAATATTCTAACTATTTATTTCGTCAAAAATAGACATCTGTCTACAATTTTCTCACCCCCACATCCACCTGAGGAAACACACAATAAATTTATAATAATCAACATTATTTGTTAAACAATGATAACAATCAATAGATTTCTATTTTTTACTATACAATGTACGAACTTTCAACAGTCTGTAGTTAAATCATATACCTATTAATGTACAAAAGCACAGTAGACATAATCTTCATTTATATTTATATAGCACTGATGTCACAGAGGATATCCACAGGACAAAATTATTCTCTTTTACAACACACTCCTACATTTTACAGGGTGGAATTTAATTCGTTAGCATCCTTATACCCAAGATTCTATACATGATACCAAGATGCCAAGTGCCTTATTGAATTGAATTTTCATGTTGAAAAAATTGTAATTTAAAATATTGGTGAAACATTTTGAAGCAATTCACATAAATATTCTGGGTTAAAATTATGCTAAAGAATTTAATTTCACCTTTATCTAGACAATTTTTTAATGTGCTACTTTTACCACAAATTAATTTAAAAAATTATGAAAAAATAGCAATTTGTGATTTTTTTTTCATGAATTGCTATTTTTCATCTATAAAGTTAATTTCTGTGAGTCCTATTACTGTCCTATTACCTATATCAAGTACATTTTATAAATGTGACTTCTTTTAAATTCGGTAATTATCTATAGTGATTATCCAATATTAAAAGGTGATTAATTTTAGTCAAAACTCAGCAGATATATTTTTGTTTTTTAGGTTCAAGTAGATAAATAGCAAGATTTACAAACATTTTAACAAAACAACCAGAAGAGCTGGATTTCCGGGCATTGGTAACTTGAATTTATAAAGGCCTCCTAATTAGGTCCTTCATGGAAATCAAACTCCTTTTATTGTTATACTACACAAAAATAATTAATATAACATAAATATACACATGGACTAAAAGTGCAACAGCATGTAAATGGTTTCAATTAACTATACACATATATATGTTTTTAACCTATTTTAAAGAAAACAATTCAGATTATATAACACATTTATTAAAGATACTATTTGAATTTATTTAAACTTAGAATTTAGTTGGTTGTAGTTAAAATTTATTATGTAATTACTGCCATGATAACAAATATCACTATACATTTTTTTAATAGAATTTTTCTTGACATTTTTTATTTTATTTTCATGTGTTTCATAATCTGAAAGAATTTATTATAAGCAATAATAATTAATATAAAACAATAATATTGAACAAACGAAAACAATAGGATAGACATAATTTAAAAATGTTTTTAATTACAAATTATAAGGTGTAATGTCTGTCCATACACATCCCTACCGTACCAGTACTCATGGCCCATAGTATTGAAACATTACTGAGCTGGCATTGAGACTGACAAATCAAAATTAAGTTTTCCTTGATAGGGTGTGTAATTTCTCTGTCCTTGTCACATACCTGATACATATGGGATAGGTGTGTGTGGATAGACCTTTACAGATTCACAAATAGTGAAAAACTATTGAGAACTTCATAGACAATTGACATTTAATTGTAAATATGAACCTATGTTTGTATTAGTAGATTTAAAGGTCATCTTTAAATTAAAAATATTTTTGAACCTACGAAATATAAGCACAGCAACAGTTATTTCATTAATAATAAAAATATTATATCATTTTTCTAGAAATGTATGTATTTCTGATCCATGATATATGTAATCTATGTCTATGTAATTCATAATAATATAAGTTTGAAGAAAATCAACGATAACACAAGCATTTCCATAATAAATAAATAACATCAGTAGCAAACTAAGTAAACCATTCTCTGCACCCACAGAACAACCCTTCATTAGTATTGTATAGATAAAAACAAACGACATAATCTAATTGTTGCTACAATCACAGAAATTATTGTGAGCTTGCCAATCAGATATACAGGATCAAACAGAATGCCCTTGGGACTGGTGCCGTTGTCCCCACTGACTAGAGGGTCCCTGCGCAGAATTACCTTGTTGCATCCAAGAAAGGAAATTAGGTGGAGCTGGAGGTGCAGATGAAGCAGGACCGGCAAACGCACCTTGATCTGAACCACCGGACGGTATGTTGTTGATGAGACCCCAGCCAGCTGCTTGGTTTAATGCAGCTGCTACTAATGCTTGATTTACAGGCAATCCACCCATCCCCAGGGGCATACTGCCACCTTGACCTTGACCACCTCCTCCAGGGACTGCATTTTGTCCATGTTGACCTGATATACTCAAGGCTTGCATATTCACCATATCAATGTTGCGGTTACTCCATGAATTGTTGTTAGTAGCATTATGAGGATGTCCTTCATCATAGTTTCGCCCAGGTAAATTACGCTGATTAGATCCACTTTTGTTTTGTTTGGGTGAAGCATTAGATACATTGACAGACACTCCTTTGATTATATGGTCTTGGCCACAGAGACTTTGTGCAACTTCAGGATCCAAGAATGTAATAAAGCTAAAAGCTCTAAATGGTTTTGGAATAAACACATCAGTTACTTCACCAAATTGTGAGAAATATTCTCTTAAATCATTTGCTGTTAATTCTTCTGTACAGCGACCAACAAACACTTTACAGGGCATTGAGGCCACTGAACCTTCTTTTGAATTAGGTATCCGTACATCACACCATCTTCCATCAATCATATGCCGTTGAGCAAGTACTCTCATTTGGGAAGTATAGGAAGAGAATCTAATGAAAGCAAAACCTTTGGACATGCCAGTTTTAGGGTCTCTCTTCAGTTGCGCCATTAAAACTTCACCAAATTTCTCAAAATATTCCCGTACAGTTTGTTCTGTGGCTTTCCATGGCAAACCCAACACTATCAAATCAGAGCAAAGATTATCATTTCGCTTACTTTTCGACGCAATTGCTTCTAAATTCTCGCCTGATTTACGTTTCGTTTCTTTTGGAAAGCTACAAACATACAAATGATTGCCCCAACCTTCTGGGGGAGGGTACAATCTGCCATCTCTTAGTCTGATACCTCTAATGTTTTTTGTTTCGGGGTGACGATATTTAAGGCCACAACAGCCAGGAAACTGCGCTGACACCGTTGTTAACATCAAAGTTCCATCTTCTTCGATTGGTAATTCTATGGGTTCTTCATTTTCATCTTCAGCCACGGGCAAGTACTCGAAGGACATTATTTCTTAATCATGAACAATAGTAATAAAAATTGATAAAAATAAACACAGATTTTACACTTATCACTATACAAATGTACAATATTTAAGTCATTTAAATAAATAAAATTAATTAACGTCACCTACGGGTTATGAACCCATTGCAATTTGCAGGTTGAAAACATAGTCCAATAAAATAGTCTTGATCTATTGCAGAGGTCGACTCAATGGGAATTTCTTGAGTTACAAGTGTCAAATAATGGTGATCATGCTATAGTAATAGACAACTTTCTAAAATTGACGTTTTACATCACCTTAGTGTTGCCTTCTCTGAAAATTGAAAGCCATTGATAATTGATTGCTGAAGCCTTGAAATGGTATAGAATAAACAATTAATTTATGATCACTAAAAATATAATCATCGTTATATAACTTTGCTCCTTTACAGGTATATCGTATAAAGTAAAAAAAAGTATTCTGCGGGGGAGTATCGTCGACGCTAAAACGTAGTGATTAGTTACTCTGTGGTCGACGCTGAAGTTTATGCTCTTGGATGGGTTTATGCAGTACCAAAGAAGACTGTACTCTTATAATAATATCATATCCCGATTTTTATGACTGCGCTTGCGCTTGAAGTTGTCAAATTCGTTTAGTTTGACATTGACAACTGCAGAGTTATAAAAATCAGGTTAAACTGAAATAATATACTTATATTAATTGTTTAACGGACATAATTATGTCCGTTAAACAGTACTTAACAGAATGTATTCTGTTAAGTTCTGTATAACGGGTCTTGGACGTTGGAAGTCGAAGACATAAGCCCGTCATACAGAACTTAACAGTATGTATTCTGTTCTGTATAACGGGCATATGTATTCGACTTCCAGCGTCCAAGACCCGGTATAATTAATTTACCCTTTGTCAAAGATGCAAAAATTAAAATGTCAGCGCGACGCGACCATAGACCATCAATGCCATCATATAAAATTTTAATTGTCTATGAATTACTTTATTGTCTATGAAACGAGGGTTGACTGTTTGAAAATTACAATAAATAAATGCAAATTCGTCAGAAAATAGTAAATGAAAAATATTATAATTTGTTCTTTTTGATTTTATAAAAAATCTGATAATATTAACTATTGTATGTGGTGAATCATTTTTCAATAACTGAAATTATTAGCATTCATCATTTTAATGTCGAAGTGGTAATTCTGTTTCTAACTAACATAACCTAAATGTGTTAAACAGTAAAGATTATTAATTGATATGTTATAGTTTTACAAAGTCCTTGTACTACGATGTTATCTGTAATGTTTTGTGTATAAAAATAAGATTGCTATGGATGATGATTCTAAGGAATACAGAAGAAATAAACCCCAACAGAAGTTTTACAAACCTGGTAGTGGACCATTGAGGCGATCAAGTTATGGTTTGGACTCAAAAATGGATACAAACGATTTAGACAGTGGTAAAAGCCGACAACAAAATTATTATGGATCTCAAAATTCAGTGGCCGAGGATGTAAACGATACTTATAGAGGGACAAATATGCGTCATAAAAAGCCTGAACAACAGCTTTATGTGCCTAGATCAGGAGATAATAGTTCTGATAATGATAAACATTCTAAAGTACCAATGAGGTGTGATAATTCTAGTCAGTACAACAATAGAAGAATGTCTGATAATCCAGACAGATTCAATAGTAGTACAGGGTCATATTCTAGAGGAGTCTCCAAGAAAGATAGATCTTTTGCTGATTATCATCATAAAGATGGCGCCAGCAATGACATTAATTATAATAGACAATATAGGCAAGCATCTGAAACAAGGTCCATTTCACCTGCTCATTTCAAAGATCAAAATTCCCTAGACCGTAATAGAGACAGTAGAAGTATGGAAACTGCGGCAGGTAGGCATATGTCGTCCACTGGTGGCAAGCCACCATCTGGTCGTCGTAATTCTTCAGGATACACATCTGACTCTTCAAGACCAAAATATATGATAAATTTAGACAACATACCTCCGAGATTTAGAAAGAAATTCTTAGAACAATCTGGCCATCATAGTTTTGACAGTGTAGATCAGTTACGTAGAGACAAATATTCTTCAAATAATTCGGTACAGCCAACATACAATAATCAAGATGGTTATTACAATAACTCTGTTTCTACAACATGGTCTCAAACAGTGCCATCTAGAGGCAGAGGACGCTTAAGAGACAGTGATCACTTTGATAGAGACAAATTTATGAGTACATATTTGAAAAATTATGAAATGGAGAATTCTAGAAAATCTACCCCTAGTAGCTCTTACTTAAATCTGTATGAGGGAAACTCTATAGATAATAAACAAGCAAATGACAGTATCAATACTGGTCCCAGTAGTACTGAGAGTCAAGAGTATTATGATGGTAAGTATAAGTTAACATAAAACAATCTGGGAATAACATTCATATATTTTTATAACAATTATTGCATGTATGATATCTTGTAATAATGGGTCTTCTGGACCAAGTGTATCTAAAACAAGACGCCATTAGGCTCATCCTCATCAAAGATATACATACTGGCACTCACACAGAAGATACTGTGGAGTCTAGAGAATGAGTAAAACAGAAGGGCACAAAATATCCCAAAGAGTTGAAGTGCTGTGACCTATATGGACAACCCCAACAAGCAGCAGTTACCATAGTCTATGGACACTTGCAATATCACATTGTTTTAGATATTATTATATTTAATTTTATACATAGAAACACATAAATAATGCCATTTAAACTTGTAATGGAAATTTTCTATGGTTTCATACTTAGTTTGATAACAATCATACCTAGTATTGTTACAGAGGTATGTGGAAAATTATATTTTTAATGATACTGAAATTTACACAAATCATATGATTTGAATGTATTTTGTTTAGAATTTTGTTTGTTATCTTAAAATATGTATGAAATAAATGTTTTAATTGATAGATTTGCCCTCACACATAGATTGTGCAAAAAATGAGTTTATAATAATAATATGAGTGAGGTCAGTCATTGCACTACTATGGTATGGCAGCTCCATGTCTAAGTGCGTATTTTGCGTGCGGGAAGTGGGGATGAGGGGTGGAAGGGGGATTAATCCACCCTAACATGATGAAGAAGGCTAGCAGACAGTTGCTATTGCCGACAGGAGTACTTGTGTTGCCAAGGTACTTCACTCTATTAGATGAAGAATTTCAGTATGACTGAGCGATATTACATTCATACATTTAATGTGGTAGGGTGCATCTAACAATTTAAATCTTTAATGTAGGAAATAAATCAAATGTATACAATTTCTTTATTTTATATAGATTTAATTAGTCATATTATACATACTATTCTTGTTGCTACTATGAATAACTTGCACTATTTCCACTGGACAAGTCTTGAAAGGCAATGCTTATGTTATCATTGTCTAACATGCAGAGAAAAACAAAGATAGCAATAATTTTCCTAAAATTTATCATGGCTTTAAATATTTAAGTGCCATAAATATTTATTTATAATATTTATGGCACTTAAATATTTATCTCTGCACATCATCATCGTCAATCCCTATCCACCCACTGCTTTGTATTGGTATCCTATTTTGAGCACTATTTGTTCACCAAAATAAAAGGCTGATGGGCAAGCAATGGATGAGTTTAGCATAGGTGGTCCTGTGCTAAGCATGTCCATCTTTTGTCTACTGGCATTTTTTGTTGTCTAAGTCCAACAACCAATAGTATATATAATATTTTTGTTTACCTAATTGTTCTTTCTTTTCTATCAGCCTCACAAAATGGTACAAGTAGCACAATGAACACAGAATCCAGTAGTCATTTGGAGCAAAATAAACATGCGACAGATAATGACCATGATAGTGAAACAACGTCTCAAATATCTACAACTTTGTTCGACATCTCTAATTTGGTAATTATAATAATATCTACACTCCTATAGAGAACATATTTATATTTTTTTTTGTGATGGATAGATTCAAAAACTATTGGACCAATTAGGGATTTTTTAACCAGTAATGCAGAATGCTATGGTTATTATTACTGAGTAACACGCTATATATTATTAAAAAAAACGAAGAAACAGAAGTTCACTTGTATGAAACCAGGATTTATGGACCAGAAGTATTTATATGAAATAAATTGTATCTGTGCCGCAGTCTGTTACATAGAGACATATTTTGGGCTTGAGTATATATGGGGCATTTACTTCACGTGACTTTTATGGTTACCACGTCACTTCAGTGTGGTGTGTTGTGTTGTGTTTCCCATGCGGGTTCAATTCCCGCATGGGAAAAAAAAAATGAATGTATGGTACATTCCATACATTCATTTTTTTTGCCTGTGTATTCTTTGTATTTATATGGTAATTTATACGTCGTTATTCTGATATCTGGTTGTATGTCAATATAATTTAAATTAAACAAAGAACACAAGGTTAATATATAATTATAATATCAAGTTACACAGTTGTTTTGGCATTTACAATATAATGATTCATCTGTTTATGTATAGGTAACTTTGTAAAGAACAGAATTTTCTGTGTTGCTTGTGGTTCATACCACTATAATATGCCACATATAAATTGATGGCCATAGGTATGTGTAATATCGATAGGTCTGCAAGGTTAAGCAAGCTTTTTACCGTCATTCCGAAGAGGGGTAACTATTTTATTAAACACATTGAGACCCATCCGTGCCATGGACAGCAGCGTGCTGTCCATGGCACGGATGGGTCTCAATATCTATGTTTCAATTGTAAAAAAAATACTTATTCACTATACTATGTCTCATTCCGATGGCATATCTCAATTATAAATGGTCCACTCTAACCAAAATCAGTCTAAAGAATGTCATTATTTCATTTTGACATGATGTAATATAATTTTGCAGGATTGGACAGAGGAAGTGGAAAAGAACATTAAATTAGATGATATGGGTGATTCTTCTACTAGTTTCACACAAAAAGTGAGACCTATTCATGAAGAATTAAAGCCTGTGGAGAATCGGGAATCAAAACGCAGCGGGAGATCTCGACGTAAAGATAGAAGGTAAAGAAACAGTGTGTTATAAAATACCTATATTGGGTTAAAAACTAATAAATCTGTCTTGTAATGTACAAGTTCATTGGAAACTCGCCATATTGTAAAGTGGTAGGGCACCATACAAACAAGCAAGCCCCACTGGGGAAGGGCCTCCACCTAACAGAAGATTAAGTGTGTAGTTATCAGGCTGTCCAAATAGCTACACTCAGTGGTGTAGTTACGTTACAAATGTTTGGGTTGGTTGCTAGTACTTACTACAAGCATCTATATGTAGTGCTTACCATCAGACCGTTTACTTGCTTGAGACACCTTGCAAAATATAAATGGCATCATGCAAACTTGTCTTATTTAAATGTATGTACGTAATTCTAAATCAATCATCTGCTAATGGTTAAAAAAACCGATCGCAAGATAAAATCTAAGAAAAAAAAAATTAAATTTATATTTTGATGTTATAGAAGTTCAAGCAGAGGAGTCAGAAATTCTGAGAAGAAATCTGAACGTAATAGAAAAGATAGTACAGCAAGTATACAGCACGAGCCAGAAAGAGGGAGAAAAGATAGCAATGTTAGCATACACCATGATATTATATCAGCCAGTTTAAAACAGAGGGACCGTGAAAGAAGAGACAGTCACAAAAGTAACCGCTCTTCTACAATTGGGAATAGTAGAGATGACTTGGATAGGTGGAGATCTTTACGATCTTACAGCAGAGAACAGAGTACTGAAGGGTAAGTGATCATTTTTGATGTGTTTTTATAAAAATATAAATATGAGTATAGACATATGTAGATCTTATATGTACAGAAGTTGCTGGCTATGTGTGGGCAATACTATGGCTGCGGGCTTACATTAACTTACCAAACCTTGCTAAATACGCGTTCCAATGCTCCTATGGTAGCCCATACGTGCGAGACGTGTAATCTATGAAGTCTCAATGAATATGCTTCCTGCGCGAGCTCAGTTGATTTTTGTTTTTAATATTGTTGAAAGAGCATGGATACGTTTGATTTGAACAGCAAAATGGAGCGCGCGTTCCCGCCACCATTTAATAATAAAAAATATTGATGAATGGTGGATCGTTTCGCCTCGCGTTCAGACTCGTGGTTATCCAACAAGAGTTGCAATTTTGAACACGTAGATGCTTGTGCAATTTAGAACCCTGGAACAATCTAGAGACCTTAAGTACTGGAGGTTAAAATGATTCTGACAGTAATAGAATGTTCATAAATGTGAGTGCACAAGACTGACTTATTCATTAAAGAAATGCGAGACGGTAGATTATTATCGTGGCCTTGAATGCATTTGTTGACAAAGTCTCGCTTCTGTACTCGTATTACCTTATCTTATAGCCTTGTTTTTATTTGTTATTAATGTGTTATTGGTAAAATGAAAATCGATGCTTTCAGGCGAATAGTATCACAATGTAACAGTCGAGATACATCAGGGAATCGTGCTACTAGCCCAAGAGATAACGATGGGTTCAGAATACCATCGGCTGTTTCCAAGTCTCAAGCTTGGTTGTCATCACATCAGGTAATAACATAGTTTTAGTAAATTAAGTTTTATTTATTTCTGATTTTTCTTTATATTGTTACGAAATATAAATGAATTCTGAGAGTGACTAATGCAACACAATTACTGTAGCTAGAAACACGATGTTTGAGATAAATTTATTATGTTCCTTGGAAAGAATATGAGATAATAATTTCTTGGAAATCAATTACTATGGTGAAATATATAATCTAATACCTTTAAACAAGCAATTCTCTTCTGAATCTCAGAAATGGCTCCCACAATTTTCATGAAATTTAGTATGCAGGAGGTTTCGGGGGCGTTTAATCGATCTAGGTTTCATTTTTAGAAAACGTTAATTACCGAAAAAAAATATATCGGTCATCCAGGTAGGTACTTAGTCCATAAAAGTCCAGCCGGATCGTGCAATTAATTTATTTCCAGCGACTTTATAGTAAATCTCGCTTCGTGTGTATACGAGCCCTCCGTAGTGATGCGTCGTTTACATTTCAGAAGAAAAACAATGGTTCGTGGGCGAACGGGCGCACGTCGAGCGTAGAGCGGGGGCGACAGTCGCCAGCGCCCAGCCACGCCAGCGCGGCGGGCGGGAGCGGCGGCGGGGCGGGGGCCGAGGGCGGCGGGGCGCGGCGCTCGCGCAAGCGCTCGGGCCGGCGCCGCGGCGCGCGCCACGCCGACGCGCACGCGCACCCGGCGCCGCCGCCCGCGCCCAGCGCCGCCGCGCCGCTCTACGGTTCCACCCTCAACTGGCGAGAGGAGATACTCGAGTCCAAGAAACACTCTCATGATAAGTGAGTCGCGAGTTATGTTTTTACGATACTTTTTTGCTTGCAACTGCACGCGACTTTGTGGGTTTTGTTTTTGGAAATATAATGTGTAGACACGGGCGTCCGACAATCTAAATATGTACTAAGATGATATTAACATATTTATTTTGTTTTCCTCGCATGCTAATCGCATTGTGGATGTTTTATTAATTAATTTGTATTTGTAGACATTCTGAAGGCAATACGCGCAATAAGCCTACTTCAGAACATTCCACGTCTTTACCCGGCCTGATTATGCTGCCACAGAGTTCGATTACGCATATGCAAAAAGATGCCGTGTGAGTATAAAATGCCTAGTAACAATTGTAAGGATTACTTGTCATAGATAAAAAAAATATCGTTTTCTTTTTAGGCGAGGCGGCTCCATGGAAACGCAAAAAGTTTTGTATGATCATCAAAATCCATCCAAACCTATAATAGTTCAAACTAGTCCATCAAAAATAGATATCAGAATGGAAAGAGGTGAGTAAAGTTTAGACTTTTTACCTGATTGGTAAGGGACAGGCGAAGTTTTATGATACTATTGTATGGCCAGCTACGTTTGCCGCCATGCATTAGCGTTCTTATTCTGAAAATCTTAGGTCTTTATCACCCGGCCCGGGTTTGAAATCGAGACCACCAAAGAAATTATATAATTATGAATTCCTTCTTATATTTTACGATGTAGTATGGAACAAATATTAATAATAATTTGTTTACGGCCATCGCTAGACGAGCGTCTAGCGATGGCCGTAAAATGTCTTTTCATTGCTCCCTATGGAACCGAAATACACATTAAACTGAAACCATAACAGATCGAAGAATAGACAGATACAGTAGCGCCGGTGGGTTCCAATATGTGCTGTTCAATATAATGGTAAGTTTAATGATACGGTGTACGCAGGTGCGAAGGACAGGTCCCGCGGCGCAGGCGGGGGCGGGGGCGGCGGCGGGGGCTACGAGGTGACGGACGCGGCGCGCGGCGTGCGTCACCGCGCGCTGCTGCAGGAGGTGGACCGCGCCGACGCCATCCTGCAGACGTACATCCTGCGGGGGCCGCTCGGGCTCGCGCACCACTGGCCGGATGTCGCCGACACCAGGTGCACTTTACTACTATTATATTTTTCAAAAGTTACACTATAGCGAAATTATTAAGTTCAAAGTTCAAGTTAGTGTTTCTTATTATTAACTTATAGTTAGCAGTGTAACACAAACCATTTTAGATTTTTTCGTACACCCACCCGTATTACCTTATTCAATTATTATTATTGATTATACTTTATTTTTTCCAATTGACTAGATTAATGTTTATGTTTTCAGGACATTTTTACAAAATGCACTTCATAGACTTCTCATGTCTGATCTCAAGTACTGTCAGAATGATAATATCGAGCATCATTTTTGGAAAATTTTATACTATAATTTCATAGAGCTTTTAAGAAAGAGTTTTACTCAAATAACGCCCGAGGACAAACCGAAGATAGTGTCTTTGATAAATATAATTATTGAAGAAGGGAACTCGTTTTTTGAGAACCTAGTCCAAATGTTGGAGAAAACGTATAAGTTTAATGTTGACGACTATATAAATGATAATCATGTGTTGCCGCCTAAAGGCATGGGTTACGTCGGCTTGGCGTTAATATCAGTACAAAAGATATATGTATTTTTGGGTGATTTAGCAAGATATAAGGAACAAGTGAATGAGACAAATAATTATGCTAAGAGTAAATTTTGGTACACTAAAGCTCAACAAATCAATCCTAAGAATGGAAGGCCGTACAACCAGTTGGCTATATTAGCAATATATGCAGTAAGTTATTTCTTCTTTTTTAAGACAACTCCCTCATAATTCACGGATACAAAGTACACCCAGACTGGGAACAAACATTTATGGATTACATCAAGATTGTGGAAATCGAACCTACCCACTCATCTTAACCAATAGACCATACATGCAGTCAAGTGTGTTGTTGTATAAATAATATTTTGAATTTTATTTATTTAAATAAATCATAAACCTTTATTCAAGAAGCAGGTTGTTTGATTCTCAAAAAAAGGGTTATTCAATAATGATTGTTTTGAGTTCCGGTGTGTGGTTTTTGTCGATCAATAAATAATGTCATACAAATTAACAAAACCTAAAATAATATTATTTTCAGAGAAGAAAATTAGATGCCGTCTATTACTATATGAGAAGTTTAATGTCATCGAATCCATTTCAATCAGCAAGAGAAAGTTTACTTTCATTGTTTGACGAAAATAGAAAAAAGGTAAAAATAATTTTTATGTCATATAACACTATTCCTTTCAAGATGTAGCACTATTGTGCACCTTGTATGTTTCATATATGTGCAATGCTTTATAGACTCACTGGTTTATAATACTTCTGATATGAAGCCAGTCTTTATAATATTAACTTTTATTTTCGGAAAAAAATCCATACAATTTTATGTTAGTAAAATACAAACTTAAGCTATGTTAGTAAGATATTTTTCAAATTATATTATACATGTTTTGTGTATATTATGTTTTACCCCAATGTTACAATTTTTTAGACCTGTAATGAAGGGAGGGCCTTTGCCCTGCAGTGGGACGATTAATGAGCTTATAATACTATGTAATAATAATGAAGTAATGCCTATATGTCCGTCTTTTAGCTTAGATGATGTACTCGTACAAGTAATTAATTTGGCATTAATTAATTTTTTTGTGAATAGTACGAAGCAGCAGAACGTAAACGTCGAGCCGCATTAGAAGTAACGAAGAGTTCAGAGAGTGGACCTTCAAGTGTAGGAGCTAGCAAAGCGGAGAACGCAGCGGATATGAGAAGAGAGGTGTGGGTCCGGCCCGGAGGACACCGAACCACCACCCTGCGACCTGCCTCCAGGGACGAACACCTCGCCGCTATGACATCCGTAGAGGTAAAAACTATCATTATAATAGTCGCACCTTCGGAAAAGTCGAGAAAAATGTTGTTTGTTTAAAAAGAGGTTCGAATAAAAATTCGAATTTTTTCGTATATTTTAAAGAACAAAATAAATTGGCTCAGATTTTCTTCTTTTTTAAGTAAAAAAAATAAGTTGACTTTTTCTGATTCTTTTTTAAATTAAAACAAAAGTGTCTCGTATCTAGTTTCTTTTTGGAACTGGAAAAACAATGAACCCATTTGTAACATTTTTTAATGAAGTGCCCAAACGAAATTGCCTTTTGAAAATTTCAACCTTGTGATCTACAACAATGTATTTGGAAATCACAGGGAAATATTTAACGGTTTTTATGATTATAACGAAGGTCATTTATTATTGCCATATTAGTCGCTATTGCATAATCATGTAACTACCGACAGTAAACTTCTGCAGCACATTTTTTTTTGTTGCAGTTAAACAAAAATTTCATTACCAGCTACTTACATGTTCATGGGAAACTTATAACAAAAATAGGGTGAGTCTTTTTTAAATAAAATTTGTATCATTTTTTATGAAATTACACCAAATTGATTCGATCGCTCATCTCCTACTAGCGGTAACCTTTCGGATCGTAGATATTCTGGAAAAATGAAGTAAGTAAATTACCAAATATTATTTTTCTTTTTTAAAAGATTTTTAATGATTATCATTTTTTCATACCACTTGGGTGGCAAACAAGCATACGGCCCGCCTGATGTTAAGCAGTTACCGTAGCCTATGGACGTTTGCAATACCAGAGATATCACTTGCGTGTTGCCAACCCATTTTGTTTTACACCAGGGCTTTAGATGGAGTATCTCTGAGATAGGAATACTTTTCTTTCAAAACGCATTCCTAAATAATTTTTACTTTATTGTTAAACAGGCACATGTCGCTGTTGAATTAAAAAATCTGGTCGTTTGCAAAACATCAAATTTATTAGTGAATCGTTGTTTTAAAAATGAAAAATAAAAATGCCAAACATCGTCGTCGTATCGTTAGTCAAATTTATCTGCTACTGGATTTGCCGACTAAACATACGGCTGTAAATCCCTAAGAAAAAAAAACCGGTATATAAATCAATTATAATAATCTCATTTTAACCGCCAGATAGCAAATATTTTGTGTTATAATTTGTAGTAACATGTGAAATGACGCAACAATTTTTCTGAAAGTGTTGTATATGTTAAACTACGAAACGATTCACTTTTGCGACTGATCATTAAAAATTACATAGTAAAATATTTTCGACAACCCTGGGACCGTACCACGACGTCCTTACAGCCATTGTTGTACAATTTTAGATTTGTAAGATGTCAACTTTATTACCTAGCTATTTAGTGGTCATTGTTCGAAATGCAAACTCAAATTGAAAATAAATGGCTGTAGGGACGTCATGGCACGACCTCTGATCGATTTCTTTAATAATTTATCTATAAATGGCAGAACAAGTTGTAATAGGGTTGTCCTGCAGAATGGAAACGTTCTACGAGAGTGCAAGTATGATGCTGCGTCAATTCCGTGCGTTGCTTCACCGTCAGCCGCTACCGACACCTGCCGCCAGACTTCTGCAACTTACCGCACTTAATATGTTTGCTGTCGAAACCACTGCTGCTTCTCTCAAAGGTTAGTTATAATGTTATTTTGTTAATGTATGAAGAGGTTCATGAATGTAGAGAAAGCGGAAGAAGTGTGTCTAGATTGAAGCAATCGGCGTACCATAGAGACGTGTTTATGTTTCAGATATATTTGTTACTGTTAAATTACGATTTTTGTTTTAACGCGGTGTACGTAAGTGGCAGTAACGGTAAACTGAATAAGTACAGAAACTTTTAACGCCTTGTTCTGTTCGTGATTTTTTATTCTACCACGACCAAATTGTGAAACATTCTTTTGGAAGTGAGAGAGCTCTTCTAAAACTGTTTGAGTTGCAATAAAAATATGTAAGTGATATTTAAAGTGGTTCCGTTTATTCCCAGTAGTTCCTTTTGACAGTTCCTTTGAAGGGACTAATGGGACTTTTTCTTCCCTTTAGTTCCTTTAATCATTTTGAAGGGACTACTGGGACATCAATTTGTCCCTTTAAGGGGGTGACGTCATGGTTAGTGCTGCAACATTTACTATTTTTTATATCGAGAAATTTCAACCGATGGGTTTCTATCTGTTTTGCCATTGGATTGCTAGTAAAACTAAGTTCCACCTTCATAATAATACAATGTATTTATTCATAACTATAGTGACACGAATAATTCGTTGGCACATATGGGGCAATATAGATCCCGTGTATTTATCTCATCAGCCATGTTTTCTACAGACCAGAAATAGCGACAACAGTCTTCACAGAATCCAGTGGCCATCATCCCCTCCTCTTTTAGTGAGATATCGTAATTGGGGATTTTTTTGAAGAACAAATCAACATACATATTACGTGGGAGTTGCAGACAATAAATTGTGGCACGCATATTTTCAATCTGCAACGCAATTAATTACAAAACGCAATAACAATGTTAATAAATGTTAATAATGGTAGGTACGTAATTGCCACTAAATCATAATATTTACCTGTTTAAAAATTGGTGTTACATTATTGTAAAAGTCGTAATTTTCGTCTATAACTTTAATAACCTTATTTAAAGCAAGATGATAGAGACTATCAGGGTTTTTACTAAAAATTAATGAAATTTTCTTTTTGAAATCCATTTTTCCAGTGTAAATCCTCTTTTTTGGTTTAATGTAAGGTGTAAATATATTTAATACCCGACCTGATTATAAAGCAAAAAATGACAAATAACGACATCTTACATTTGAATATAGTGATGATTAAAAATTTAAATTAAATAATCAAAAAGAATAATAACAAGGAGTTCGCAATATGTATAGTCAGATCACATCTTACCAAAAAGTAAAAAACCAAAAAGTTTGCTAAGTAAATACTATTTATTTTAAAAAGCAAATCAACAGTTAATGTACATAGCCATTCTCTCTATAAATAATGGAATAGATATTTTTCCATACATTAATTGCACTTGGCATGAAATTATAAAATTATCATTCTCAATATCACATTGACGTCGTTTTGAGAACTTCACATGAAATCTCTTTTTTTGGTCGCATCTAAAATTTATTAACGTGGCATCATTTGATAATACATGTAAAACTTGAAGTAGGTTGGGATTTTTGGTAACGAGGGAGTTTATCTTGTGATTCCATCCTTCCACTGCATTTGTAGTGCGGTATCTTTCACCAAAAACTGACCATATCTTCACCATGTTAGGCTTCATCCAGTAATTGCAAATATATTTTCTAAATTTATTAACGACTGGGTTGTTTGGAAACTGAGTTTGCACATACTCCCAACCACTATTAATCAAGTTCTCAGGTAGGTGAGGTAAAACACAGCAAAGTTGAATGATTCTTCTGTGTAATCGAACCTTGTCAATATTCATCCTTAGTTGCTTAGCCTTACGCTTTAAGCATTTCGTGAAATGAAAATAGCACCCTGTAACTGTTATTTGCATTTCCCTTAAGGCGTTAATAGTTGCAGCTTCGAAATCGATCTTTATTGTAATTGGTGTCCAATCAGGTATTTGTGATTTAATTAAAGCAAACAAAATTGAATAACTTTGCTTACTTTTATGTGACATAAAGGCGTAAATAAGTGGAATAATGTTTACGTCATCGCTGTTGTTTTCTAATTCGCCTTGTATCGTATATAACTGCGGAAAAGGATATACACTTGACTCGAAAGTTCCATCCATGTAATACTTTTTCAGAATTCTCATATGTTCTCTTGCTTCTTGTGAGGCGAAAATGAGTATGCGTTTTTCTCCGTCAAAGTAATCAGCCAAAAGAAAATCGCGAAACTGATTGGGCACTTCCACGTCAGCTAATGTCTTAGAACATATTTTGGCTACCTTAGCTAGCTTGTTCCTTTTGCGGTATATAGCCGATTTTTTAGAACGAAAAACAGGAATAGGATTTCTGGATGCATGGTCTAGCCCTTCGTTTCTTATTTTTACTAGAAACTTATTATACACTCTAGGAGCCGGTTCTCTACCCTCTGCGGCCTCCTGAATTGTTTCAATAATATTAACGTCTACTATATTTTGTGACAAGTCAGGTAAACATGTTACAATATGTGGAGCGAAACTTTTTATTTCTTCTTGATCCTAGAACATAATGATAGTATCAAAATTATAGTGTGTGTCACAAAATCATATATAATATGTAAGTAGGTATGTATAATCCAATCCAATTTTATAAAATTGTAATATGATAAAAGTGATAAATACTTACTGCCGAAAGAGTAACAGTACCAAAACATTTATTTTTCTTCATCTCCTTACAACGCCAATGTGAATTACCATTTTTATATGATTGATGTTTATAATATTGATAACCACTATGTAATAGGACTTTTCCTCGGCCTCTGTCAATTATTCTTAATTCATTTTGTTTTAAATCCATTTTAAATAATTAATAACAACGTAATAATTAAAATTATTGTCAATGACAGGCTAGAAGTAATGTTTTTTTTCGATCCGTGGCTGAAAAGCTGTCTGATTGACATAATATAACAAAGAGTATGCATATTTACGACTATAAGTAGATTTTCATGTGGAAATATTATCTTTTGAAGTGCTCTTAAGTTTGAAGTACTTTGTGTGTAATAATAATATTAAAGGGGAATACTCCGGATATTCAGCAAAATACTCGTCAGACCATAAAACCCCTCTTCTTTAAGTCAATTTTGATTTTCTATCGTTAAAAATTACCTTATGTTACGGTGCAGCACTAACTTATCATCCTAGAAAGGGACAAAACTGAACTTTTTCTTCCCTTTAGTTCCTTTAATCATTTCGAAGGAACTAAAGGGAAGAAAAAGTCCCATTAGTCCCTTCAAAGGAACTGTCAAAAGGAACTACTGGGAATAAACGAGTGGTTCCATAATGCAAAGCAATAAAATCAGTGACCGAGACAAGCACCCGTTATAGACGGATAGACAAACAAAGATCGCATCATAAGGATCCAGTTTTACCATTTTTGGTACGGAACCCTAATTGATTTGTGTTATTACTTTAACTGCAGACGATCGTATAATTTATATAGCATTTTTTAAATCCACAGTGTGATCGTTTATTTCAATTAATGTTAATTAACTTACAATAAATTAATGCATTGGTGAATAATAATAATAATAATAATAACCATTTTAATGTGAACGTATTTTGTAACAGTATCTTTAGCAATTAAATTATTTGTCATGGTTGTTAAATTTACGAAAACATTCAATCTGTTAGATCGTAAACGTAGTCATGCCACTCATTTCTAATCTGTGCTATTATTTTAGCTTAAAGACGTCCACTGCTAGACGTAGGCTCCCGCTATTTTTTTAAGGATTTCTACAGCATTCAGTCCTAAGCTGCTCGTAACCTTTACCAGATCGTCGTCCACATTGTTGGGCCTAATTTTGAAAGAAAAAAATATTTGATTGTGAATACTGAATATGTATTAAAGGCGATTCAAGATGCTGAGCATTGTCAAAATGTATGAACCTGCTTATTATTGTGATGTAGCCCAATCAGCGTTTCGATGTAAAAAGCCGTAGTGTGTAATGCGTTTCTCTCGTGGATTTTTGGCATGTAGTTGCGTCGTTCTTCCTAAGCAGTCAAAGAATAATTCATTATCTACAATTATATAATTTTCTGTCTATATAGGTAATATAATAGCTGACGACTCAACCACTATTTGAACGTGCGTAAGATATTACTACCTAATGTATCTGCGGTTTTGCAAGCATAAAAACTTCCAGATTGGAAACAATTATCATTTAATAACATGTTTATTTGATCGAAAGTGCAACACGTTCCACAGTGGTAAAAAGGCGGGATGACTATTTGTGCAGTTTAATATTTAAAAAAACATTTAATAAATTAGCTTCTGCATGCGGTTTTCCTGGCATGGTACATGAAAAGGGTATGATATGAGTAAAAACAACATTCGGTAATAGTGTAGCAGAATCAGAGAAAGATTTACAAAAATATCCTTTTCTAACTCAAACTTTATTTGTACAAGTTAGTTACTTTCCCAATTGGCTACCACCGCTGTTAATTCATAATATTTATTACTCAATCACGCCAAAACGGTTGAACGGATCTGGATGAAGTTTGGCACAGATATAGAATATAGTTTGTTTTAGATCGAAACCGCGGGTGGAGACTAGTTCAATATAAATATTAATCATCACTTTATAAAAACCAGCTTTATACAACTTGGTTACACTTGTTGCATTTTAGATATACATGTATGTATAAAGATATACTTGCCTTATTATTTAATTCGTTACACAGACAAGACTTCCACGTGTATTATGCATAATGTACAATGATTTAATTATATACTACGTTAGCCGATGTCATATTCCGTTATTGCAAAGGGTTCATTAGTGCAAGCAAAACTCGATATGCGTACAGCAAATAACGGGATCGAATAGGACAAGAGTGTAAGTTTTATTGAATTAGAATAGTTCGCTTGACTTTATTAAAAAAATAAAATAATTAAACAAAAAAAACATTACAAACATGTACAAGAGGTAGGTGCATAGAAAGATAGAAAAATTAAGAAGAATAGATCATATCGTAATTACGATTTCTACCAGACTGAATTTTAGTAAACCTGGGCACCAAGGGTTCTGTTTATCTCGTTATATTTTTAAAATATATTTTACAAATCTCCAAACATATAAAAAAAATCGGACTAATTAATCTGATCTTAAACTTTGATGTTCTCATTCTTGTAAGTACCAACCTAATAAAACAGTTATGACGCTATTTATTTATTCTTGGTGGGTTCATTTTTTAGTAAGCACCTACATTATAAAATTAATTCATATAGGATTTGGAGATAAAATGGGAATAGTATTTTATTTTTGACATCATTCATATTACGTCGTAATAGTAGGTTAAATGTTACCTGTGCGGCATAAAAAAGACCTTTTTTACAATGTAGAATATAAAAAATTAAAATTACGAACTGCCTACATTACGAACCTACCATTTTTGTCCATTACAAAGTTTTATTAAATAAAATTTTAACAACATTTAAAGTTGTTACTCAATAAACTGACACGATCAGGATAGACAGACGCGCGGACAGACAAAGCATCTTAAGGGTATTGTACCATTTTGATACAAAATCCGAAAGCAATAAGATAAAAATACTATTAATCGGTTAAAGTTAATTTAATGAAATACTCCTTTCTGAAATATCATTTAAGAATGGTGTATGATTATATAAAAAGTAAATTAAGAGCCATGTCATTAAATAAAACACTAGCAAGTGCATGTAATGATGGGTCTGTGATGTTCAAATTATGATTGATTCATTATCTGTGTTAAAAAAACAACCTTTTATAATTAACCGCTATACGTACGCCGCTCTCTCTCTGTGTTAAATTCGAATGGACTTTTGAATAGACGCAATTGAATAGTATTAACTTGTTTCTAATGGAGTTATTAATTGATACCTAATAATTTAAAAACGCTTAGTGTAATATTTCTTAGTGACCTCTTTGTTAAAACGGTGTGTTTGTTATTTTAAGAGAGGTAGTAATGTCGCCGGAGGGGTGCATAATACACGCGAGCAACCTCATCTGGAGGACCTCCATCTAATAAAAGACCACAGCCACTTAAATACACACACCGGTTTAGTTGGGATCCTGAGCATGAGTGTAGGACCTCTGAATCTTTTGAATTTACTCTATAATATTTACTATGTAATAGGTACTCGTAGTAGGACTATTTCAAATTTATTTATACTCACTGAAAAATATATTTAAAACAGTTAGGTAGTCGCTGTGTTTTGCAAATAAAATGACGTTGTTATTATATAATGAAGGCTTTATAAATATGTACATACATTTTCGATTTACCAAATTAATATATATAACATGAGTTGTAAACGTGCTTATTTCCTGCGGGCCGTCCGGGCGCAGTAAAGGCTTGTAATTACAAATTACAAGTTATTGGAGGTTGATGCACTGCACTCCGCCGCGCCTCCTGCGCCCGCGCACCGCACAAATGCACACATTTGATGGCGACAGGTTCAACAAACTGACTCGCCGTCGGCATGGTGACAACCACTCTTTTACGCCATTACTCTTAATGATGTTTTGAATTTTTATATAAAAAATATGAGGTAAACCTTCAATTACGATGTTCGGCGTGTCCTTGGCAGATATTGCAGTTCCTGGCGAGATATGAGATAACGCTTTAAATGTAGAGATACTAACTACACGTAAATCAGTCATAACAGATTTTAGATTACAAACTTTACGGTAACTTTACGGTATATGTATATTTTTGCTCTTATTAGCAATGTGTATTTCAAATAAGAGTAAAGAAATTATCGTACCTACTAAATGCAATTTAATTTCTTAGCACAAAAACTACTGGACAGTTTCATGAAAATTTACAATGTAATATTATAATAAACATAATAAAATACAAGGATGAAGTCGCGGGCAAAAGCTAGTCCCTCATAAAATGATTTGATTAGGTACCTGATGAAATAAGTCAAACATAGAATTTCATGGTAATAATGTGCATAGTTTACTACGCTGAATAAAGCTTGCTCATAATAAGCAATAACGGACAATTATATTGGTAGAATATGCTTAGGATACATTTGCCGTTCAGAAAGTCCTTTATCCACATCATCGTGTCATATTTATTACAACTCATGAATTTATGATGACATTTTGTAATGAATTTGACAAGCTAGATATTTCTCTACGCTGTTTATCTCTAGGTGTTTGAGTAGTATAGTGTTTTACGTATGCAGGTGCAATCCGTGCTGTGTATTTTTAGACGACTATTTATACACCGACCGGCTCGGAGCGACCGATGAGCCGTTGTGAAACTTGTGGATGATCCAATGACGTCGTTTTTCTATCGTTATTCTTGAATAAACCAGCTTTGTTACTTATACTTGTATAAATTAATTAGTTATGTTTCATTGATAAAGAACAGCAATTTGACAAAAATGAATTCAGTTATGATTCGATTTATATATAGAATATTATCATTGAGGATTTGAGACACATTGTATCTTATAATGAGTATGCGGTATGCAACTCATATAATTATCCTTACTAATATTATAAATGTGAAAGTTTGTAAGAATGGATGGATGGATGGATGTTTGTTACTCTTTCACGTAAAAACTACTGAACGGATCTGGGTGAAATTTGGCACACAGATAGATTATGGTCTGGAATAAGACATAGGCTACTTTTTGCAGCGATAACCGATATCCACGCGAGCGGAGCCGCGGGCAACAGCTAGTATATTATATAGGCAAGATGCGGAAGGCAGGCGACCGACTGTTGTGGCGTTTATTAGAAGAGGCTTATGTCCAGCAGTGGACTGAAATAGGATGATTATAATTATATTATATTCTACTATTGGGCACGGGCCCACTCTGCTGTGTTATCGCCTAATGCGGGTTGTTGATCTAGACATACCTCAATATTGCATACTCAAGAAAAATCTAAATGAATGTTCATCATCATCATCATTTCAGCCTGTGTCCAGCAGTAGGCGATTTATTTATTGACTAGACTTCAGTTCTTGGCGGAATCCAAGGATTTCCACAGCATATAGTCTTGAGCTGACCTTCTCCATCGGCTGATGAATGGTTATAGTACCATTAATTTTACTTTACAAATCAATCACAAAAATTTGCAGAAAATGAAGTTTGCAAATCAATTAACTCATTTGAATGTTTCGTGTCACGATCGTTTAAGTTTCGATGTAAACATTGACTATAGTAAGAACGATGAGTCAACTGGTAGCTCGTCGAGCTGGTTCCGGTTCTGTCCTGATCGTTTACTGATTAATGCAAACTGCTTTATGTGAAGTGGATGAGAGTCACGATTGTATGCACATACGTAATACGTATCTTACTGTAAATACGACCGTTCGATTTATTCTTAACAAATATTACAAATACATGTTTGTATTATGCTGATGTGCCTCTGTGAGTTATTGATTACTAGCTTATGCCCTTCATGCAACTTCGTCTGCGTGGATATTGTTTATTTTAATTAAATATAGCCTATGTTAGTAGGACAACTGGCCCGTCTCGACTCGTTGCACGATACTTTTTAAAAGGAGCCCTTTAACAAAGAATAAACCAGTGATAATATGGCATTCTGCTCATCAAAGAATTTTGAAGTCGGCCGAGTAGTTTTTGAGATTTTCATTAGAAACAAAAATGTAAATGGCATAGGATTGTTAATTCAAAATTGCCCGTAAAATCGTCTCAATTTTTATAATGACATCTGCATCTAAATAAATATTCTTTTTCTACGATTTGAACGGTGTCAGTTGTAATTTAGGACGATTAAAATGTTTTTTTTATTTGAGGTATTTTAAAGCATGGCCTTAATTGACGAGAATTTTATGTACCTCGACCATTGAGGCGACACGACTAAACCATTGAGGCCTATATGAACGTTCTATATTCATCGGTATTCATGGACATTTAATATTAATTGCAGGCTGTTCTGAAATTAAAATGAAAGAAGAATATTATTAAATAAAATGGATAATTAATAAAGAAATTTATAAGATTTTGAAGAAAGGTAGGGCACCATACTAGCGGGCAGGCCCGACTGGGGAAGGACCTCCACTTTACAGAAGACCACAGCCAAATAACTACACACAGCGGTGTAGTTGTGTTCCTCTGTGTGTGAGTACAGGTCTCCAGCGCTCGTTTAGGGATGCGTTTTGAAACCAACGTATTCCTATCCCAGGGTTACTTCCATCTTAAAGCCCTGGTGTCAAAAAATGGTTTGGCAACACGCAAGTGATACCTCTGGTATTGCAAGCGTCCTACGGTTACTTCTTAACATCAGGTGGGCCGTATGCTTGTTTGTCACCCAAGTAGTATACTAAAAAGTGGATTAATGTCGTTTTTGCAAAGCAAACATTATGACGGTAAAACTGTCAACTAATATTGCATTACTGGAACGACATTCGTGACTGTTGACTCTGTCTATCAATATTATGCTTGTAACGACGTTGCTTTTTTTTCTATTGTTTTCACTTTTCGATATCGTCTATTTTTAACCGACTTCAAAAACGAGGAGGTTGTCAATTCATGTGTTTTTTTAATGTTACCGCAGAACTCCGTCATTTATGGACCGATTTGAAAAGTTATTTTTTGTCTGAGAGGACATACTTCCAGTTTGGTTCCATTTTCATCAAAAGAAAGTTCTGATGGTGGGATCCATGAGGAATTGAGGGAACTCCTCAAAAGTTATAGGCACACATATAGCAATTTCAATATTTTTTACAACACATCAAACATTTGCATTCAGAGAGTATAATTATGCTGAAGTAAAACTGATGAAGAAGACCACACATGGCCACCTTCAACCCTGAACTTCTCAATATAAGTATTTTACGGATGGCGATTAGATCAGTTTCCATTATGGTTGCTAAGCAACTATTTGATGATAAAGCCGCTAGGTAGGCAACGGAACTTCATAATTAAACAATGTAATTTAGCCGTGTTTGGGCTTATTTGAAGGTCATGAGATGCTGTAAATTATCAGATTAAAAAGAACCGTCTTTACGGGAGGAAAAGTGAGATAAAAGTTTGCATGAAAGTTCATTCTGTTTTGATACCTACTGACTAGGGGATTTAAGGTTTTTGAAAATTCTGCAACTTGCCGTACCGAAGTCGGTTTTTTTTTGTTCAAATTATATTTAACTGCGCTCATATCAGTGTTTTTTTGTCAAACAGAAAGTAACAGCGGTGAGCGATCAGCATGGTTAGAATGCGCTCTGGGGGTCTCGTTACTGATGTTCGGTGCGATGCTCGAGAGATGCTGCGCGCTGCTGCCCGAGTCGCCGCAGTCGCAACACCACGCAGATGCCCTCCTTTTGCTGCCTGCTATTAAGGTACACACCTGCATCTGACTCGCCTGTCTAGTGGTTAGTGACAGCAAAGGCTGAGGCCGTAGGTTTGATTCCCATTCAGAACAAATCTTTAGGTCAGAGACACAAATTCTTTGTTCTGTCTAAGTTTAATTTATCTACAATATAATTTTTTTTTTTTTTAAACTATGATAGTAATTGCATTTAGACCTACCGCAAACTACAGACTTTAATCGGCCGATAAATTAGTCGGTTGCTTAATTAGTCTGTAGAATTAATTGTTAGTGCGCACTTGCATACATCTTCATTGTGATTAACAACCTGATCAAACAATCCGCCGATAGCAAGTCTGCAGTGTGCGGGGCAGCTTAAAATCATAACGTAATAATAGTGTGCTATATTTATATTGTCTATATATCATATCTTAAATATTTTGATGTACAGTTATAAAACATTAATTACACAGGAATTCTGGTGTAGTCTGTAATTAAGAATTTATTTATGTGTGTGCGTGCGTGTTAATTTGATAATAATTAATTAAGTATAGTGTTATTATTTTATTTATATTTTTAAGGTGTGGTCCGACTGGATGTTATGCCACAGTAGTGTATGGAATCCACCACCGACATTCGACAATTTCGACATGGAGTAAGTTTATTTATTTTGCTAAAAAAGTTTTTCTCCTGTTACTATCCATCTGTTTAGATACTAAAGACGTTGTCAGAAATATCGCGATAAATCTTACTGTACTGTATCGCGATAAATTGTCTTCCATAAATATGAAGGCCTTATATACCCACCTATTGAAATAAAAATATGTCCCGATTGTCGTTTCTTTTACTTATTTTTTTTATAGATTTTAAATTTGAAATTAATTTAATAAAACAGTGGGTACACAAATAAACGCCTTTTTTCCCGAAGGTATTGGCAGAGGTGTTTTACGTTTCACTATGCAATATAATGTGTGCTCGAACATATTCGTTGTTTAGTTGCCATAGTACAGGCCTTACCTAGTTTGAGATCAGATAGCCATATGTAAGTTGTCCCATTATTATTATCATTAATATGAATGTGTTTATTTTTATTCAGCTCTAATAGCGACCCGTGGGATTGGCTTGCGAAGCTTATGAATATACTGGAAGCTCTAGATGACAAGTCATTAAAATTAGAATCCGAAATGAAAGAAGGTGAGAATTAATTGATTTACTAATTTCTTGCATTGTACATTGATTTTATGTGCTTGGGTACAAATCTGCCTATTACTATACCAACAATTTAAAAAAATACTTACTAGATGCCATTACCAATGTTTCCCAAAATATCACTCGTAACCCTACTCATCAGCAGAAATACAATATTAATAAAAATGATGGTAACTCATATTATGCTAGGCACGGTAGAATATTAGGTAGGGTTAGGTTCAGGTATTTATCTACACACGCTGGTCTAATGCGGGTTGATGGGTCAGATATGCCTTTAGAATTTTTTACAAGAGTGGTCACGATGTTTTTCCTTCACCGTTAGCAGGAAATCATAACTAAAAATACAGTATAACAACTACTAAAAATATTTAACTCTTCTTCTAGGTAATGTTATTTTTAGTTAATTAAACTAAATATAACTTATGTTCCTTTGGAAAACGCTAGTGATGACAGCACTTTCTTTATCCATCGAATACAGTAGCTTATTAGTAATTACCAAAAGACTGGCGCCGTATGCTTAGTAACTTCCTTTAAAAACTATAATTATCTAATTAAACTAGTATACGTAGTTAAAATATTTGATATATATGTATGTATGTTCAAATCTCGAATAGTTTAACAGTAATTTCTTAATTGTATGTTTCTAATAGTTATTTATAAACATTAATTATAAAATTATAATTACATAACCGTACACGAGCTTTACGACTTCGCTAAAAATTATGACAGCAATTATAATAATAATATAAACTTGACACTTTATTAAATGTAGACTAATGAATATTAGATTTATTATAGCTTTTGAGGTTCCGCAGATATTACAAAATGATTTAACTTATAGTCCGTCATTATCACGCCTTTAATCAATAGGGGTAGGCAGAGGCCTATGACACCTATGTTTCACCAGCTTTGTTATGTCTACAGATCTTATAAGTGTCGTACAGATGTTGGTTATTATAGAAAGCACTTCGTCGTTTCATTTTTACATTATTCGAAAAATCCCGGGATTAAGAAATTATAGTGCAGTGTAGTTCTCTGTGAGATGTAATTTGACCCCAATTTGACACTAATAACAGTTGCCCTGTTACAACGTTAAAAAAAATAAAATAAACGGGGAGTTGAAATGTAACATTGAGTAAAACAAAGAGTCTTATTAGATATCTTATTAGATTTTATTTTAATGAAAATATTTTTAGAATTCGCTTCCAAAATGTTAGTTAAAAATTAACTTTAGGTAAATATTCATCGGAATATCCGATTGCTAGTTATGTCCATAAGTAGCGAGCTTTTTGCGATATCCTAAGATCTAACGATCGGTCGTAAGCATAATTGCCTCGGGACACACTAGGTAGTTCAACAAGTCGCGACAGCTATCTCTAATTCTTTCCATAATTGAATCTATGTGTAAAGAGCTTAATGGTTTTGTATTGAGTTTATTTTTGGTGCATTTAATAATATAAGCTCTTATATTGCCGCCTATACGATACACACATACACTGCAACCTGAAATTCCATTTTATTCTAAATCAGTTTTGACAATTGCGTATATCGTTACGTTCGAGCTTATAAACACGTCTACGTTTGAGCTAACAAACACGTATACATTCGTACGCAGTGACGCGTGTTGCTGGCAAGCACGAGTGGCGAGCGAGAGTGTGAAAAAAGGGGGTTATATTTAAAAGCCGGTCTTTACACACTAGCGCTTATAAATCACTCGCATGGAAAAAAGGCTTTGTTTGTAAATGCGCTTACTGAATACAAATTGTAAATAGCTATTACATTTTATTATTATAGAGAATAAAGAGATAATTTAACGTCTAAGGGCACGAGGGCCAATTTGCAAACAGCAGATATTATATTTTTTTTCTTTCATTAACATATGTATTACCAGGGTACATATGCGTGCGGTTGCCAGAGGACGCAACGCTGGGAGGCTTCACGCCTCTTATGTACATGGAGCCAGCAGTAGGGTGGTTCCGTGCCGATCCACCCCCACCCCATCACGCTACTGAACATGCGCTTAGAATCAACAAACTGCTGTTCTTTGGCACTGAGTAAGTATCGTTCTTATCGTTTGGTGGCCAACCTGGTGACAGAGTTACTTTGATTGCCCGTATTTAGGCCTCTGTCGTGATCTACAGAGTATTAGCAGATTATTTATTGGAACTTTTGTATTTTAAATAAAGCGAGCAAGCCCGACTGGAGAAGGACCCCCACTTTACAGTAGACAACAGCCAAATAACTAAACAGTGGTGTAGTTGTGTTCCTGTGCGAGTGTGAGTACAGGTCTTCAGTGTCGTTTCATTTAGGCACGTTTTTCTATTCCAGGAATACCCAAAATCTTGGTGCTACAAAATTTTGAGTAATGCACTAGGTGACAAGCGTCCATAGGCTACGGTAACTACTTACCATCAGGCGGGCCGTATGCTTGTTCGCCAATTAAATAGTATAAAAAATAGTATGCCAATCATGCATAACAGCATGCAAAATCCTAAAATACGTTCAAATCAATATACTGTGTCATCAATTTACTGCAACAAAGAAATTACTAATTTTTACCACTATTTAATAATATCCATTACTGGCTTTTTCCCGCGACTTTTTCCGCGTAGATTTTTATGTTTCTTAAAGCCTGTTCTATCCTGATGAATAAGATATAATACTTTGAAGTTTCATCAAAATATGTTTTTACGTTTAGGAGTAACAATCATTCATATATCCCTACAAACTTTCGTATTTATAACATAAATAGGATTTTCTAAATATTACTTTGTATTTCATAGGTACCTCGTAGGCGTGCAGCCGCCGGTGTTAAGAATGGAGTACCCAGCGGATTCGTCGCCGCGATACGTCAGCGCCGTACAACGAGTTCAGGCCAACCTTCCACCACTACAACATTTGGTAACGTATTTACTAATCTACGCACGCAACACCTCCACCTTTATCTAAACTAATATTATAAAACGGAAAGATTTGATTTTTACTTATGTGAATTTCGTAACCTCGCGATAAGCATTCGCACTCAACGAGACCAACTAGACCAACGACGCAGTAGTAAATATAGTACTGTTATCTATAAACTACTTATAGTTTGTTTAGCGCAGCATTTATGCGGGTAATAACACATTATAGTGTTTTCGCTTCATTAAACATACCTATTAGTTAATTAGCACATAAGTTTATAGCTCGCTTGCCACCTCCTTCTAATTAATTTTAATGTGGGTAGATGGAAACAAATATTAATGAAACTTTATTATTATGAACTTGCCCGTAACATGAGTACATATAAAGCATCTCAACATTATGCTAATATATTCAAAAATTTAATGTGTTAAGTAAGTAGTGCACGTGCACAAATGGGAAAAATATTTGTATGATCCATAGATAGTTTTCCCGAGTGTATTTTAAATTATCGTTTCGAAATGTACTTATACTGCGAAATTCAAATTGTTTTACTTTCCATTACATTCGCGAGTTGCAAATATATGGTAAGAAAAGAAGCGAAATTTCGTTTCGTAACTATCAAAACAAGTACTACTGCAACACAGGACTTACCTAGTGCGCGAGTTGAAGAAATATTATTATTATCAAAAGTTTGTTAACTTAATATCTTATAAGCTGGTGCATATACTATGAGTGAGCTGTCTCGCGAGAGGGCTCTATCATAACCAAATACGCTGACAAAAAGATTTGTATTTTTGAAGAAAAAGAAGCAACATTTTAAAGTTATAATTGCATTATTTTCATTTAAGTCTGAAGATTCTGAAGATGAGGATAAGGGGAGTGGTGCTGCCAGCGAGCCTGTGAGTCTCAGCGAAGGTGTAGAAGCAGATGGTGCAGATGAGGCTACGCGAAAGCTTTTACAGCGCAAAGAGCAACTGGAGACCAGAAAAGCTACGTTAGAGAAACATCGACAGCGTGTTGACGTACGTATACTATACACGTATGCATCGCTAGCACATCATTCTTATCTTGTCATGTTGGGGCGTTCGTTTGCTCATTTTTAATCTTAATTCTTTCTTTATTTTCTTTATTTTGTGTGAGTACCATCGTTGATGGGAATCTGCCTGAAGTCATCTGGTATGCCTGACTCAGAAGGTTCATTTATTCCATCATCATCACATCACTTAATGTTAATAATATATTGTACTGTTTGCTTGCAGGAAATTTTGCGAGGGGCTTCGCTTGGCGGAGAGATGGAAGTTAGACCGCGATTATTAGTGCCCGATACCAACTGTTTCATTGATCACCTGGCACTACTTCAAGCTGTCGTCGAGGAGCCTGCACAGCCGTATACTTTGGCGGTGCCCATCGTAGGTCTGTATATGACGGTTCTATTTTTACATGAGAGTATTTCCCTGGAAACTGGAAATCAGTCAAAATATCACCAATAAATAAAGGAGTACATAAAGAGTCGCAGCTTACTCCCAATATCAATTTTTCTCATGTGTACGTACAAATAAAAAGAAGGCGTTTGAAAGAGTGGATCATAAAATACTTTAGAAAAACTAGCTTGTAGCATTCTTGGGAATCAGTGGAGATTTTTTTTTTACTTCTAAGTGACAAACATAACGTAATAAGAAGTCATCAATGGGTATGAATCGTACACGGTAGTTAAAACATCTGGAGTACCACAAGGGTTGACTCTCGGTCCTATGCTATTTATGAACGATATACAAAAGTGCTTGTATCCCTGTATTATTAGTTAATTGTGTATGTTGCAGTGATGGCGGAGCTGGAGGGTCTGCGGCGCTGCTCGCGCGTGGGCGGCGCGGCGCGCGGCGCGCTGGGCTGGGTGCGGCGCGGCGGCGCGCGCGTGCGCGTGGCCACGTCGCGCGGCACGCTGCTGGCCGCGCGCACGTCCCGCGCCTTCACCGCCGAGGGGGGCGCGCCGCCCGGCACCAACGACGACCGCGTGCTCGCCACCGCGCTCAGTCTGCACGCCAACACCACTGCCACCGCCACCACCACTGCAGATACAGGTATAGTGGCTATCTTCGAAATTAACTCTAGCTAAATGTGCATCCGAATATCCGATAGGTATTTTTATATAGAGGCGTGAAACTTAATACTAATGTCAACGATCCCAATTGACCTTTTTAATTTGATATTACAGATAGTCGTGACGACGATGGCAGAGAGTCAGCGAAGTTGCCACGGCGCGTGCGGGAAGTAGTACTGCTCACGGACGACCGCAATCTACGCGTCAAGGCGCTGGCGGCCGAACTGCCCACTAGAGACTTGCCTTCCTTCGTACAGTGGGCTGGTATCACCTGCGAAGTTAAAGATACTACGGTAAATATATGACCTATGTTCCGGTGGCGTAGCGTAGTGGTAGCAGGAGGGGCGGATAAACTTAACAGTAAATAATAAAATATTGTAAAAAAAAACTTACAATTCGAACCGATTTAAATAAGCACGTAATTTTTCATACATTTCCCGTATGACGTGAGTTTTTTACTCTGTACAAAACATACATAATTACGATCATTGTTGTTATTTACTAATTACATACTGTATATTTCATTCAATCTTTTAAATAATTTAAATTTAATATTATTAACTAAAAATTTCCAACGATGATTTGATTAAATGTACCTAAAATAAGGGACGGCGAAATTTTCCTCTGCCCCGGGCAGCTAACACACACTACGCCACAAACTTGATCTGAGACATCTAATACAATCTCAATTTCAAACAAAATCATGATTTTGCTAAATTGGAGCAACTGCTTTAACTTAACAACCAATCCTTTTATGTTACAAGCAGTTTGTATGCCAAATAGTAGCGATGTATTGTTACTATATTTATGGCGATTGAGCAATGAATGTATATAGAGACTTAACTTAAATGTAATGTTACAGAATACGACGGAGACGACACCGGTTGAAGATACGACTACCGGGCGTAATTGACGAGTACGCGTGCAAGCGTCTTGGCCCAAGTGACTATAGTTAGCTCATATTATTATGATTTACATTATTACGTGAAAAGCGAGGTGACTTAATGTTGCAAAGATAATAGTGCTTAAATAAAGATAATATAGCGTTCTGTGCCCCACGAGTACGATACTTGTACGTCGCGGTACGTGGACGCGCCTCATTATAGTATAGGAATTGAATAGATTAAGTAAAATTAATACACCAATAGATGGTTAGAATTATATTAAATAGATTTTGTTAAGAGCTTTAGGATTCCACCTCCGTGTTCCTGAGCTACATTTACTTTGTTACTTATTATGTGTTTTCCGTTTTATTTATAAGGTGACAAGATAAATCGGAAATTCAGTGTTGCTGACCTATTATTTTTATTTACTTTTTTTGTAATATAGCAAGTATATTTTTTATTATTTTCTAGTTAGGTGATAGTAACAAAATGTACTGTATAATCTATCTCTAACATGAAGTACACGATCCATAAGATGTAATATCATTTGTATACAATATTATCAACTGATTACAATATATTAAATGAATGGATGGATGAATTGTTGCACGTTTGCATATATTTTGATTTTTAGAAACTATGATTTTAATTGAATATAAGTACATACATAAAATAAAATATTATATAAACATTTAATACGGTTTTGCATGTTTGCATCGAAATTTCACGTGCCATTCATTGCTCTTAATTGTTATGCGGCTCAAGGTGTGTTGCTTTCGACTAGGTGACGACACAAATGCTACGTTTGATGTATTCAAATATTTAATAGTGTGCTATACACTACAGCGTGTTAGCTACACATAATATTTATCTACTGTTTACTACTTTTTATAATGTTTCGATTGAGCAACTGCATCATGATAATTTTATAATAAACTGTAGTACAAAAATGTTTGACATTACAAGGACACATCGTGTTTTTACTCATGTTTGTATAGAATTAGCATAGAACACACACTGACGCAACTTTTTCATCACTTTTTATATTTTATCAGCATCGAAAAAATCTTTAAATTATACACTCAAATGGTTTCAATTATTTTACTATTTTTAGGTAAAATTATGTACCCAATAACTGAGGGGTATGCATGCTATGAAGCGCTATTTACACCATGCTAGTTTTGTAAGGTGACAAGACTTAAGTTATCTTTGAATACTTTAATTTTCTATTAGGCAAATGTTTGCTTAATTAGCATTAAGTAAATGTGGCATGTACAGCATTAGGGTAACAATCCTGTGGAGGTGTAGCCTCTATGCAAGACACACACGCGCGCTTTGTGCAAAACAGCATTATTTTCCAAACATTTTCAACTATTATAGTATATCGTATGGAGTATTTTTTTTAAATATAGAAAATTTATCAATACTCGTGGACGTATAAAAGTCTTGGATTGTCTTAAGTCCATTATCTACCTCTGTTTTTATGGATTGTCATCCGTGCCTTGAATCAAAATTCGCGTATTTTTCTCCCGAACCCGCATGCGGTTGCGGCCAAAAGTATAAATTCACTTGTGCTGAAATCGAAATCTATTTATCACCTTTACTTTCACGTTCCGCTCATGTCTTTTTCCCGCAACGGCGAAAATCCATTAGTTCTGTGCCTAAAATTCTCTTGCGAAACTTGCACAGTGTAAATAAGCCATTGTCTTTTTATCAGAATCCAGTTTATTTAAAACGACTACTAAGTATATAAAATTTTAAAAATCCAAAAACTATACTATTGTTAAGATTGTTTTTAGTTGCAGTTGCAACAAAGTATTCGGTCCATATTCTTTTAAAGACAGGACATAATTTTACTGTAGATAAAATGAAAAGTATTGTGTATAAAACAGATTTATAATGTCTACTATTATAGTTAACAACTATTGTAACTAAAGTTTTTCATTTTTGAAACATTTGATGCTGTTACTTTTTTCTTGATCATGACGTTTTAATTAAACATTGAATTACTTCAAACATTGTTTTGTATTTATTCCTATCCTTTTAACTGAATTATATGACGGATATAAAGTAAATCCAAACTCGGTATGTACCTACTCATAAACTTTTTTATATGCTAAGGTGGCAAACATCCTACGGCCCGCTTGATGTTAAGCAATTACCGTAGCCTAATATGGATGTTTACAATCCCTAGGGCGTGTTGCCAATCAAAAATTTAAGACTAGGGTTTTGTTTATTGGGTAATCCTTGGATAGGTACAAAAAAGTATTTTTAAACGCATCTCTACTTTAATGAGGACTAGATACCTATGCTCATGTCATGTACAGAAACAACTACACCACTGTGTAGTTACTTGGCTGTGGTCTTCTGTAAGGTGGATGTCTTCCCAGTGTCAGGCTTGCTCCCTCAGAGTAACTAATCAATACGGTTTCCTTGCTCCCTTATATGGTTCACTACCTCAAACTTTGGCTTTTTCTATCTGTTGAAAGTGAAACTTGTGTCCACACAAAGCTAGTGTGCGATTATCACAGTACACTTAAAATGTAAAAAACAAATCTATCCCTTATCAACATAATTGCCTATCTTTCTCTTACACGTAAATATTAGTGTTTATATATACCAGCCCTCTACGGACGGTTGGTTGCATTTTGCAGTTTACACTTTACTAAAAGCTCTGCGCAGAACCGCACGCGTTTCATAAATACTTTCTAAATATAAAGTAAACTATTGAGATAAGTATAAAAACAGTTGTTTCCTTTTGCTGTCCTCTTCTATTTTCTGTGGGTGTCCCCATACCATAATAGCAGTAAGAGCTAGCGCGCACGAGTAACTTAGTCTCCGCAACTAATTTTTATATCACATCGAGTCAATGGATACACATATTACACATAATGTATTATTATATTGCTGTTACATTTAGTATGTATACGAAATAGCGATTAAAATTGATAATGGGTTAGTATGAATGTAGCGATGTGACAGTCGGGAGACCTTTTTGTCCACTGGTGAACCAATCCGGCGAAGCAACTATCGCCCCATCTATTGATTGCAATGAAAGTGCGCACATGGCGACGAAGACAAAAAAGTTGTCGGGCAATTAAGTTGCTCGTGGGTGCCTAGCTTAAACGTCCGCCTACTTGATTATGTTTAGCATTTGAAGTATTTTGAAGAAGAAACTGATGACATTGCCACGACGATAAGGAGTAAATGGAACCCGACAATCTTATTAAGTAGATAGGATACGGATTCCTAAAAAAGAATAAAAAACATAATTGGTAAGGTCATATTTACATTGTAAAAACGTATCTTACAATGTGATGATGAATAGTGCGTGAACATGTTAAGTGTTCACTTTTGTTCAATTTAATAACCTTGTTAGGTCGTTGTAATAATTACGTTATAAGAATCTTTTGTGGAATCTGATAAACGAAGCTTATTATAATTTGGATGGCATCATGTAACTGCATAGCGTGCTATCATGCTTATTCGTTCCTGTCGCAGTGTAGAAAGCATTGGTTGTTAGCCATGCATTAGTGCCTTACTGTAGCGGGAGTTTTAATCTTTTTTTATTATTATTATACTATCAAGTTGGAAAACAAGCATACGGCCCGCCTGATGGTAAGCAGTTACCGTAGCCTATAGACGCTTGCGTGTTGCAAGCGTTGCCGATCCTTTAAAAACCGTATAAGTCCTTTCTTGAAGAACCCCATGATATATGTCTGTTGGAAAAACTTCGGCAGGGAGCTCATTCCACAACCTAATCGTACGCGGTAAGAAATTCTTTTGGAATCGTAGGTACCTAAGGCATGTTTGAGGTGCTAGAATGTGAGGATGAACTCCCTGTCGGTGGCGATAGGTGTGTTGATAGAACATGGCCGTGGGCTAATCTCGAACAATTCCTCGGAACACAGCCCATTGTACAGGCGGTAGAAAATACACAAGAAGGCGAAATCTCTCCTTAGATTTAGTGGATCAATACTACTATACTATTATTTTAAGCGGTGAACGCGAAAACTTGTGTCTTAGTGGGGTTAAATTGGACTAAATTTAGTCATCCCCAATCAGAGACTCTGGAAAGAGTGCTGCTGATTTCAGACACAAATTTTTCGCGGCTTTCATCAACAATGGAAAGAGATATTTGCGCGGCCTGTGTAAAAAGTGTCCCCGGTGCTGTCATTTGCATAGCAATGAATGTCGTCGATAGACAACATATATTATTTATATGCAGCAGAAACAACGTTGGAGACAGCATTGATGTCCAGGCGATCCGAGCAACTACCGTTAACGACAGTTTGTAGGCTTCTGCTGGACAAAAAGCTGGCAATTTATTCGCATAATTCCTCGGGGATTCCGTATGATGGCAGCTTCGACAGAAGACTCCGGTGCCAGACCCGATCGAACGCCTTAGCCATATCTAGGCTAACCGCCAACGCCTCGCCTTGACTCTCGATGGATAGAGCCCAGCGGTGCGTGAGATACACTAGAAGATCACCCGTCGAGCGACTGTGGCGAAAGACATATTGTCGGTCGCTAATTAACTCGTGATCCTCTAGGTATCCCAAGAGCCGCCGGTTTACATACGCTCTATTACCTACGAGAAAAGGGAGGTTATAGCTATAGGCCTGTAATTCGATGGGTCTGATCTATCGCTCTTTATGGACACTGGATGCACATTCTTCCACGAAGACGGAACTTGCCTACCTACTGTTGTACGAAAAGTCCGAAAAGACGAGTTAATATAGGACATAGCTCAGGGCACACTGCTTTAGCACCACTGCTGGTATATCGTCTGGCCCACTCGACTTATGAACGTAAATCTTTTGTTCCACGGATGGTTTTTGCGCTCAATATACTTTTGGAAGCAAACCCTTCATGTGATGTGTTTTTGGACGAATGGAAGATCAACAGCATATTTCTAGTTCTGCAAGACTGTATTCCTAATTTATTTAATTGGTTGTTGTATGCCGTTTTAATTTAAGTAAAATATATCTAGGTAGGTACTTAGCTTGTAACTAAATAAAAACGCGTGAATCAATTGATTTGCGAAGTTAAGTAAGCTTATCGCGGTCAATCTATGAATAGGTGACTTTATTAAGTATAATAACACATTTAGAGTTTTCCGTCCCTCGGAAAGCACGTAAGCTAGTGGGCTGCAACTTATTTCTCTTAGGGCCCTGTACCTACTCACGCACAGAAACATAACTTCACCACTGTGTGTAGTTATTTGGCAATTTTATTTTTACTATTTTATTTTTGCTGTTTTAGCCTTCTCCAGTCTGGCCTGCTCGCTTGCAGGGTGTTCTACGTCTTTCTTGAGATAATGACAATCAATACATAAACAAAAGCAATAATGGTAATTGTAATTACCTATCAACCTTTGGACTATCACGACCACTGATAGGAACTACAACTACAAGACGTAAGTTTATGATTAGTTTCTATTTTAAGATGTTTAGGCTGTATAATGATATTAAAAATGTTAAAAACAACACTTAATTGTATGCGCTACACACTAAACACTTAAACAGTGATACGTTCTTGTATTTGTTTTTTTTTGTCACACTGACATACTTAGGCATGTACCTACTTAGTTTATTCAGGGTTTTTCGGAAAACTACTCTGTCATCTCTTAGATAGGTACGTTGGAGTATACTTGACTTTCTAATTAGATGTTTCCAAAGTTCAATAAATTAAAAAAAGTTTTCGCAAATAGAATATCCTGTCAATGATAAAACCGAAAGGCGCCACTGCCTTTGCAAATTTATCTCAGTTTCCAACTACTTAGGTACCTACTAGACTATTCTGGTCTAGATCGTAGAGATATGCCTGGATCTCAGAGTAACATACGACTGTTGCGGTGAGAGCCAGACATACCTCTGTCGTTTTTAATTACACAAGAATCTTAATTTTATGTTTATTTTAATTACGACGTGCGATATAGTATCTTTAGAATCAAATGCTTTTACGATATTTTTTCGCATATATTCAGCTTAATGAGTGTAAATTTGTTACTAATTGCTCATTTGTGAACATAAACGACAAGTCTAATAAACTTGAAATGAATAAATTTACTTTTTGGAAGGAGGTCGGATCGCCGCTACTAACTTGATGCCCCTCGTGTAGCGGGATCAATATGTTTATCTTGTCTACAATTATACAGGTATGTTTAGCGGGAATTTAGTTTTTTGTAAACCAAAAGAGTAGAACAGTTTTAAGAATTTTTCAAACAGATATAATAATAAGTATATATGTAAATAATGTAGATTTGAGTTTTTGAGCCATGTGGTAGGTGCTCAGATTGCTATTTAATTACAACTGATAACCCAATATTGCTATTATATTATAAGTAAACAATTTATTTTATTGAAATAAGTTAAAGTGAATCGACCACCACGGATAACCCAGTAAGTAGGTTACCAGCTGCGGTTACATGGATGATAGCTTTACAATATTTCTGCTGCAATAGTTGGTAAATTGAATTCAAAACCTCAACATACTCCCTTAAACTGGTATTTTATTATATAGTCAGTGAGATGAAAACGTTAATGTGGCATTGTATCTAATATTGTGTTGTAATAAACAGGACGTACCTAATATATTTGCAGAACGCACCACGAAACGTGTGCAAGCTTCGAAACACGATGGATGCATGAGGCCGAGGAAATTGGAACGATGGCCTGGTCAATTTTATAAAAGACTAGACTGAGACCAGTAGAGCAGATCTGTACCTCAATATAAGACAGCTATGGATAAAGAAAAAAAAAGTTGGTCAACAAATGAATAGTATGAAAACATTTGATTAATAAATAAATGTATGAAGACTTTCAAACTCATATTATTCATATAATATAATGTAATAAACAGTAAATCTATTCATGTTTTACTGGTGAGAAATTCCAATGTTAAGACTTGAGCAATGGGAATTGGCAATGTTCCGAGGCGAGAGGCTAGGCGCGCACCGGTGCCGAGGTTTTAAATGCACCGTTATACTTATTTACCGTGCGCATCTTGCTTTAGGCGCTGCTTTGGCTTATTTAAAATATATAGGTACTACATCGATGCACATGTTCTATACGTCTGTATCGTGGTTTTATCTATTGAATCTTTCATTACACTAAGGTACCTACTTCATTGTGCACTATGCTTATGTTACATATCGAATGCTTTCTTACTACCTACTTATTGTTGAAGTGAAAACTTCTTTAGGCGCGTTGAGCACTTTTTGGGTGAACAAAAATCATGCAATTCGAGTCATCGTTATAGAACGTTATACTTCTATTGGGAGTCCCAAAAGACTGTGTGACGATGATCAATGATCATAAATCGCCTAATCGCGCTTCGGTGAAAACCAAGCGTACGGCCCGCCTGATGGTAAGCAGTAACCGTCAGTGGCGTATTGAGGTAGGTACTAGTCGACATTCCTACCCTGTACCTATACGGTATGTTTACCTATACGGTAACCCTGAGACAAAGCAGACGTAATTTTAAAACAGTGTCCACGAAATGAGCACTGAAGACCTTACCTCACGCAACACACAACGTCCTTCCCCAATACGAAGTCCACACACGAAGTCCTTCCCCAATACGGCTTCCTCACTTGTAGGCATTCTATCATAGAGATGGGTAGGTAACTATATTATTTAATTCGCTAATCGTAAATCATAATTCATACTTATAACTGAGTATTTATTCGATTAGAATCGTTTAATTTTGAGTTAACAATATAGGTACTTATATAAAATCTACCAGTAAACTGTTCAAGGTATAAATTATCCGATTTACTCCTAAAGATAATTCTGTAATTGCATGTTGTCCATATAAGCTATGACTTGTTTGATGCTGATGTGTGTTATATAATGCTAGCTAGTTACTACTTACATCTAAGTATTTGGGTGAAGCGGTATTTTGTTTGTTATCTTTTCATATTTAGGTGTTTGTGTTAAAAATATCTTTCTTTGTTTGGAAAAACACTTAGATATGATGTTTTAAATAAGGTAAGTATAATAATCCTAACAATAATGCAGTTAATGGGAATCACTATCCATTTTTTAAACAAATTACCCAGATAAGCCTGAAACTATTTTTTTCTGAAAATTATGGCAATAATTGTTTTGTTCGATTATATTGGCCTTAAGAAACATAAAAAAAATACTGAAAAAAATATCGCCTGTAAGGTTTTCAGGAAAATTGGCGGAATGTTACTTGTATATTAGGAAAACTCTTCTGGTCCAAGGAACAAGTTATTCACTACGAGTTAGTTACTAACTCATTAGTCACCAAGGATAGGTTACTTACGAATCAACAATTGCCTAAATCTGTAAGATAAATAGACAAAAAAATATGCCCATTTGTTATAGTAACATTATTGCATATAAGGTTTTGGGCAATTTTCGTCTCTCAATGATCATTGCAGCGTATACGAAGAAGGCCTTATTGTGGTTTAGGTAGGTATGGTTGCAGGGCTGCATATAAAAAGACGGTTACGCTGACCCTCTCAAAAATAATATGCTGATAGTCAGAAATATACAATCTATCATTTAGTTATTCCTCAACCTGAACAAAGACGACGCTGTCAATGTTATAAAAATTCATAATTTTAACGGATACGCCATTTGTGTGGGAAATATTTTGGTGCACAAGTGTGTGTGCAAATACAGGTACACTCTTTATTCCCTTTCCTCATAGTTCGATAGGACGGTAATCTGTCAGGATCGGAGAAACATCAAGCATAAGTGCTTTCCGAGGCAAACACAACTAATTGCCATACTTCGGGTATTTATTCTGAATTTCTTAACAAAAAAACCCAATATCGATATTTGACTCGACCCAGAAATCGAACCTAGAACCTCGTGATCTGTTATCGTACCTAACGAGCACTAGACCGACCCGACAATGATTATATAATCTTTCGTCTAACAAACTTTTTTACTTAGCTATTATCCTACTGTCCTATATGTAGACCACCACTATTTGTATCGAATTATATCCAATGTCCAACTTCTTACGTCTACAAAGACTTTGTAAACAGTAAATAAAAGGTTACCGACAACATATAAACACAGAAAAATAACAGTATCTTAGAAATTTTAAAATTTTATCTGTACCTGTAATCTGATATTCTGTAACTCTCTTTTATTGCACACTTTTTAATGCAATATTATATGAAAATATCAATATAACTAGATTTTTCAATTTTTGTTACAAAAGTACATAGGTTTGACATTACTAATTACAAAAATAAATAATGATATTTTTAGTAAATAATGTGTAATATTTTTTTATTTTTACCGTACTACATATAGGACGGTAGGTTTATCTGGGTTAAATCCTATTTGGAGCTATTACCAGGTTGGTTATGGGTCAAATGATTAATTTCACTGAGAAAATTCATCATATTTAAATTAGTTACCTTCATATATAATTTCACACAGAAACTTTCTTTGGTTCGGAGAGGAACATACGTACTACAATTATTGTTTAGGTTAAAAATTGAAGACAGCTAGGTGCACCCTCGCCCCCCTCGTAGTTATTGTAGCTTTCACCTCTTTGTTTAAGTTAACTTAGTTTGAAAGATTGTATATAATTTAGTTGTTAACTCAAGTACTAAATGATATATAATTAAAAACAAGTACTGTAAAAATAAATATACAATACGTGTTTAATAAAACTATGTTGTATATGCTTATAAAACAACACCTAGTGACAATCAGCGATAGAAGTATTTATAGCTATTTTAACGAAAAAAAATGATAGGTACTGGTTTTGTCTCTTCCACTTTCGGTGATTTTTTAAGAAAACTAAAACCATCACCAAATGTGATTTGTCGGTGGGGATTTCTGGAATATAAAGGACACATCGTACCTATTATTCGTAGAATTTTATAAACTGCTGTATACCTTAGTGTGCCTAATCTAATTGAATAAACTTTCATTGCACCGTTAAGGAAGGAATTGAGATCATCATCATCATTATCATCTCGACCCATAAACATCCCACTGCTGGGCACGGGTCTCCTCCATAAATTTTGGAGGGATATTAGCCTACTATACAACGCTGGCCAGACGGGTTGGTATAGGGTTTTGTTTCGAGTTTTCCTTCTCTTGCAGTGGATATTGCCTGCCTGACTTACTCCGTTAGTCGACTCTTACGACATCCACCGGATGGAATGGGGTGGTGACATTTGTATTCTTAATCCGTCACCACAAGGACTTGAGATTAATGTTCAATTAAAGTAAAAGCAAATTGTTCTACACGTCCTTGACTAGTTACAAGTAAAATCTATTTTTTATCTATTTATAAGTTGCGTTTGCTTTACTATCCGTACTATTTAATAGTTATTAAAGCAGATTCGATCCCATCTCCAGTACTTTTATGTGTCCCTCTTATGGAGGTACCTATTGATTTACTACTAGGTTTTCGATTATGGGTAAAACTTTATAGAAGCTTGAACAGTTATTCGAAATAGGGAAGGATAAACATTCCGATACTTTAGACAAGAATGTCGTTTTGTATACGTTTATGATGTCGTGAAAGCTTCCGTATAACAATTTAGATTTGCACTTTAACCTCTGAAATGCTGGCAAGTGGATCTACGAGAGACAATGATTTGAATGGACGTGTGGTTTAGTGGTTAAGGTGGTTAGCTCGTCATCAACACCGCGCCGAGTGTTGAAAGTTCGATTCATACGGGACAAATCTTTGTACGATCCATAAATATTTGTTTCGCCACTTTGTATTCATGAATTGTATCTTTGTCCCTTGTGAAACAGGGTATTTGTTCCGTATTGCAGGAGTTATCTTAAAAAAATATTGTTATATTTGATTTAGCAATCGTAGGTTACATTACACGTATCCTCAGTTAGCCGGACTGAAGTTAGTTTATGTGGTTATTCGCACATGTGATTTGCATGTACTTTGGCAGTAAAAGTATGCTCCGGTCCAACACTCTCAACCGGCACTTCTGTTACCACTTTGTCCTAAAAAATTCTCATTGCAATGCTACTCGCGCTATTTTCAGCCTGGCGAACTTAGATTGCTCGTAATAGGTATATCTAAAGTTGAACTATGTTATTAACACTGCTAGGTACGTTTCACAGATTTTTATTTAACTTCACATGTTTGTTTTATTGGCTTAAATATCGCAAGTAAATAACGAACTAAGTACCTAGTTCCTATTAATGCAAAACAATGTTTGGTACACATACATAAATCCGGTCGCAATGCTTAAGTAATATTTATTTAATTTGTATGAATAATTACTTAGTATCTACTTATTGTTCTAAAATGCTAAATCCAAAATGGCGGGTTATCTTTTTCTTTACAATCCAATCCCAATGGTTATCAAATGAGTTAACTACATAAAGAGTAGGTGAATAGCCTGGAAATGTATAAGCTTGTTTTTCATTATGATTTGTACTAGTAAAAACGTATAAATATATTACAACATAATAACAGTTTACTTAGTAGATTACCTATGTGAGAATTTATCCAAAACAAGAAGGCTCTCATGCCTATACAACGCACCATAGCTTGAGCTAGTACCTACCTATCTCGTAAAAGTGTTATTAAGGCAATTAATTCTTTGGACGTTGTTTAAAACATAAATTTATAACAGCATAATAGTACCTAACAGTTATTTTCAAACGGGACTATTATTAGGTATTTACTAGATTTCTAGATAATAACGTAAATGGTAGGTATATATTGTTATTAACATAAAAAGTTGATTGTCACGATTTAACATACACATGTAGATAGAGAGAATCATGCATGAAGAGATTGATGAATGTAGAGGAAGTGAAAGAAGTCTACTCTGGATCGAAGTAAGTAATTGGCGTACCATAGTCTCTGCCTACCCTCTGGTAGAGAGGGATCAGTAGGTGGGAGGCATTTCGTCTGGAACCGTTCTTGTACAGTATGGGACGATTCAGGTTAGGTAAGTTGGTATTCTATATTTAAAATCATTGAGGTAGTCATCTATTGTCTTATTCAGTAGACCTGTAATTAGATAATCATTAGGCGCAACCAACGGGAAAAGTAATGGCCTACACATAAATTATGATTTAAAATAATCTGGAAAGTAATAAGTATTTAACGTTTTATCTATTTAACTTAATAAGCTGGGTGTGTACTAAACATAATTTTAGTTAAGTTACGTATTTAACGAGTAGGTACTGTTAGATATAAACATAAACAATGTTGATTTATTTTACGTCCGAGGAGGGTGTCTTCGCAATTTACACATGTACAAGTATTATATATATAGATATATGATGTTGTACAGGAGCTCTAAGCTTCTGGGCCTTCTAGCTAATGAATGTTTGTCTATCTATCCTAATTACCAGTGCATGGCTGCACGCGCAATATTGTTTAAAGATGGGCAACACTGCGTTCAATTCGAACTCAATTGCGCTAACTCATTTCACTGCGTCGGATATGTATATAATTGCAAATGTTGTTGTTGGACTAATGTGTTATTGTATTATTATATTATTTATATGTTGTGTTGCCGCATAACACTCTTAGTCCAACTCAATGTTAGCTTACCTAGTAAGTTGAATAAGTCAACTGATCGCCAAAAACAGTGCGCGCTTTGCGAATAATTCGGTTCGTACTCCGTACCGCTTTGCTACGCCATAACATAATTTTGTGTTTACTCAAAGCGCTGGCGCAGTAAGGTGCAAGTTCATCTAAGTTACTGAGTTGACGCAAAGAATTTTGCTGAGTTACCATCTCTATTATAGTTTAAGCATCGTCTCTAAATGCTCTTGCGCAGTCAGCTCTACGCACGGTGTAGGTAGGTACTAGTATAATCCTATCAGGTTTCACACAGTGGCAGTGGTTTTAAATATTTACTGAAGTCAACGACCCCCGTATGTCATTATTGGTCAGTCAATATTTAATATAATTAGTAATGCAGAATTATGAAATTACGATAATATTTTTTGTTAAGTCACAAACATATTTTATTTACAGATATGTTCAATTTTAGTTGAATTTACTTAAATTATGTTAGATTTTAGTCAAATGGTGGTCAGATAAAATGATTTATCATTTGTTAAAGCTAAATGGAATGTCTGACCCACCAACCCGCATTAGGCCAGCGTGTGTGGATTTGGCCTTTTAGCTTTCTTGAAAGAGAAGAAGAGACTCTTGCCTGCATATTATTTAAAGGGTTAATAGTGTTGTTTTGTTGTTACTATTTGTTTTATTAATAATTTTAATTACTTATATATTGGGTTTATCTGATACCTGTCATGTTTAGTTAAAAAAAGGCTTATATGTAATACTAGCACCTAGAGGTACTTATTCCTTTTATAGGATAGATACTAATTATCGTGCCTGCACGTAGTGTTAGGACACATATCTAGCTATACAATTGTCAATGTAATCAAAATCCTCCAAGCATAAACTCGCCAATTTCCTTATAGGCGGCAATTGATTTATGTTAACGTGTAGGTACCTATAACCCTTACGGACGTCAGAATTGTGAAGATGTTTAATTGATTGCAAGTTTATGGGCTTATTTAATGCTTGAAACCGAGTTTATAGGGGTGGAGAACCGACGCTAACTGTATACTAGGCAGATTCAATGATAGATCTCTTATTGGCACCACTCAGTACTTCCCGTACATCAACTCTGGCGTTGTAAAAAGTTATTGCCTCGGTAACGATTTATCACTAATGATGCAGAGGGTGAGGTGAGGACTCTTTAAAAACCGGTAACATGAACATTGCAATATTTAAAACTGTATAATTTTTCTGTTTTGCTGAACGGAAAGCATTTTTTTCAAATTACCGATAAGTATTCAGGTTTTTAAGGTGTTTAAAATACAGTTATGTTTTGGGTTTAATGCTTTAATTGGCCTTATACAGTAATAATATAACGATATAATGTTACTTTATGTAAAGTATAGGTACTGACGGGCACATAAACTGCATCAAAGTAGTGATGGACTTTTATTAACCTTTGCATCAATTAATCAGCTTGTGTCAGTACCTGTATAGACTTATGCCTGTTTCCCACAGGGGTGGGCAGAGGCAGTTTTGAAAGCACTGCTGAAAATGTGTGTATATTGGATAAATATTTTTATTAGAAACTCATTTTGTACTTTCCGTCCGCTAGTGTATTTATAATCAAAGGGTAACGTTGACAGGACTGTAGAACTATCCTAAATTTTCGTTGGTATATCCGAAAGCGAATTCTTGTAAGATAGTCTGGTTAGAAAATAACCAGACTATCTTACAAGAATTAGCAAAAAAAAAGTGAAGAAGGTTACGTATTGACATTGTTTTATTCGCTGATACAAACGTTAAATCGTGTCAATGAGGCTGTACTGGTGCTAACCCATTCGAGTTTTACAAAAATAAGTTTCCGATGTACTGTCATGGCAGTCAAGAGGGTAAAGCAAAGTGGAAGCCCCTGGATCTGATCCGCTTCAAAATCATGTTAATGTACAACATTTCTAATATTTCACTCGCTAGGAGGGTAAGGTTTCTTTTTGGTCACGCTGCTGTCCCTAAACGGGTGAAATTTACTATTTGTAACGTCTTAAGACGGCTGGAATTACTCATTTGTCCTATCTTCTAGATTAAATTGAATAATTTAGTACCTATTAAATGTTTAAATACGTTTATAAATTTAGGGAAAACTAAATTTTAGGTACTTGTCGACCTTTCAATTAGTCTAGTGGCTTCCTCACCATTTAGCACTGCGCGACGTGTTTTAGGGTCGATTCCTGCATGGGACAAAACTTTGTGAGATTCGATTAGAGTCTGTGTAATATATTTCCACGAATTGTATAATTTGTAAAGTCCTCCGCGATACTGGGCTTGTTCCTGAAGGAGTTGTCTTAAAAACAAAACTAAGTAACATGATGAATCCACAACTTAAAGTAATACACTATATTTCTTTGTGTATGAACAATTGTAACGAGTAACTAGTTAGTGTAGCGTATCGTCCCAACGTTGAAAATAGCTCGTTTTATTAATAGATGTAGGCAACTGGTTATTAGTAGTTACATGTACTGGCTACCAGGCTAAACATAGCACTTAATCGGTATAGCATTATCTATAGTACCTACCTCTACGCTGCTTTAAGTAGGTAGTAGATATGTGTTGAATATTCGTGCAGATATATTTGTGAACTGACGCTAAATCGAGTATTTGATGAAGTTTTAGCTAAGTAACAGCTCTGCGAGCCTGTAGATAACTAACTATTTTCCAAAAAAATACTTCGAAATTAGTCCGTGTTTGAAAAGCATGTAAAGTGAGAAGCTGTTGGTCCTGTATCTGGGACTATGTTGTTCTTATAGCAATTTAATTTTAATCTTAATTTGAAATTCGCGAGAAGTCAACTTTACTACCTAGATTTCAATTTAAAATTTATTTTCTTAAAGGACAACCTCCTTTAAGAAAATAAATTTTAAATTGAAAAAATCATTATATGGCGGACAAGGTGCGGACTGAGATCTTTCTTCGGTTGTATCGGATTGCTGTCCCATCTGTTTATGAGAGTAAAGCAATAGAGAGTGCATCTGTGTTTGTGTATAAACTTGTGCACTATATGATCTGTCTCCACGGCGCGTAGTTGACTAGTTTCCATTGAGATTGACCGTTGAATCCAAAATTTGGCCAGGATGTTATAATTTACATCAGAAGAGGATCATACCAAAAGTAACGATTATAACACGATAAAAATATGTATTATTAATTTAAAGAAATTACTCAACAATAATGGTAGGTATATTCTGTAATAGATTCGCACAAACAAGATAAGGTAAGACTCACCTTTTTACACTTCGTGTCGATATGTGACTAATAAAAATATATAAAAAGATCACATTATATTTTTTTGTATATCACTATCGCACTATCATGATAGTCGTGCTTTTTGCACAAAGATTATACTCATGGAAGACGTCATCCTGTTGACATCAGCTTACGCTTATTATATTCTCTGTAGGATCCGGTTTAAGTCTACGATGATCCCTCAACGCTTTATGATTCATCTGCCTACAATTTAGCGTTCCATTTATATTGTTTTTTTTATACTTAGATGGCAAACCAGCATTCGGTCCGCCTATGGTAAGTAGTTACTGTAGCCTATGAACGCTTGCAATATTTGAGATACACTTGAGCGTTGCCGACCCAAAAATGTACATTTCAAATAGGAAATGTTTCGTTAAAAACGGTTCTATAAATGAACATTGAAAAGAGGTCCTTCCCCAGCCAGGCTAGCTCGCTTTTATGGTGCCTTTCCTCATCTCTTACAATTTAAGCGTTTAATTTATTATAAAGAAATTTGAATAAAAACTTTTAACGATAAATTATATTTTACTTTATGGTTCGATGCCGAAAACAATAAAATTTTTACACTAGGTATATATTATATTATAACAAAACTTCAATTTTCCAATGCGGAATTACATTGATAAAGTTTTTTAGTTACACTCTGATTTATGGACTGCAAATTATAAGGAATTACTTAAATATACGGAAAATATATATGTATTACTAATAGGTATACGTGAACTGCGTAGCTGTGTGGGTACATCGAGTTCCGTAGATTGTACTCGTACATTCGCTAGGTGAGACTACTAAGTTGAAATGTTTAAAATTCGATAATTCGGTTGGGAATATTAATTTTAGCCGATGATTGAATTTTTTACAAGGTAATCAATGAGTCGTGCGCTGGGACGGGGCGGGTTAGCTCATCCGGTAAACATTTTGGTGGTTTTTGTTATAGAAGCTACTCGAGGAAGGCCTCGGAGAACACGATTTTTATAAACAAATGACGGCATGCGGCATAGGTGAGCTCGCCCAGATGAGCCGCTTTTACCAGTGAGTGTATGTTTAAACACTTAATATTTGTTTTTTTTTATTACACGCACATGCCTAGCACGAAGCCAACGTGGCGTCGTGATAACTTAGAGGTCTTTTTTAAATCCTATAGATTTAAAAAAGACCTCTTAAAGTTATTTACTAATTTAAATATATAAACTACCTATGTATTATGTGAGGTTATTGCAATGAGGTACTCGTACATAGTTTGAGTTCGAGCGTACTTACCACTGCGGTTTGGAATAACAATTTCTGAAGGTAATCCAAAAATGAGCCGGTCTTCTACTTCTTTTTGAGACAAATTATCTGATCGTATACTAGGCAGAACATGTACCTACCCTGACCACCATAGAACCGGAAAACATAACTAATATAAGTATTGCTAAATATATATAGATTATGGTATATACTAATGAAAATACCTAATATTATTTTTTCATATTACGTAACAGCAAACGGGCGTTCGGCCAGCCTGATGTCTACTGGATTCCGTGGCTTATGTACGCTTGTAATACTAGTAGCATAACTTGTGCGTGGCGCTATCAACCGTTACCACCTATCCTGGGAAGCGAACTCGAAACTTGTGCACTTTTCCATTGAGGCAGTCACATTATACATAGATAAGAAAAATTACCTTATCGATAAACGAAAGGTGGTTTTTGCGACATGGTACTCATTCATTGAGTCGAATGTTAAGGTCAATAAGTACCTACTTAACAAATGAATATAAGTACCTACTTGTAATGTAATGTTCAATAGTTGAATGGAGACTACGCGCATGCGTGTTACGTTCTTTATATTAGACATCAACGCCAGCGCAACGCAATCATAGAGTCATTAATTCACTATTTGATTTTTACAGACATGCTCGTCTATTGACAGTAGGTACCCATTCAATATTTTCATCAGAACGTCAGTTATATTTGCAGAAGTTCTTTTCCTTTAAATTATTCTATGTTTTCATACTTACCTTATATTCTTGTTGAGTCACACTTTCTTCTGAAAGTTTCACATGCTAAAACCATAATTATAGGTACTCTTTCTTTATTGTTGTCACTACATTTTCTTTCACTCCACTTGAATAATAAATAGCAACTCATAAAATCCACTGCAGGGCCATGCCGGTTGACTCTCTAAGAAACAGCGATCGCAAATTGACAGTTGTGATTGCTCGGTAACGACACACACGATTGCTAAACGTCAAAAAGGCTCGGTTTTCGCTCTTACGGAATGCCCCTGCGGGTCTCCTCACCTCTATCAAGATAACAGAGAGGTTTTAGGCCTTAATCCACATATGTCGGCCCAATGCGAGTTGGTGGACCAATTATTATACCTTTAGAATTTCATCTAAGACATGGTTAGCAGATGGTTAAACATTTGATAAATTCTACAAAGTGAAAATCACGGAACATATGTTTTTTTTCTGTGATGAAAATCATATTGGTCGGTACTGAACCTTTTTTCAAGTCGCGAGGGACTTTACAAACATAATAAGTTCACGGACAAAAATAACGCCCAGACTCGGAACAAACATTTATGGATCATACAAGGTTTGTCCCGTGTGAGCATCGAACCCACGACCTCCGGCTTAGCAGCCAGGCTCAGAACTTACACTTCATGTTTTACAAGTTGGTTACGTTTCACTCCACTATTATTTATAAATACTTTAAAACAACTTCCTTCGGATCCAAAATACCGTGTGTTTTCTGTATTTTAGATAAATGTAATAATTTGTATAACACGGTTATTCGAACACTTTAATTTAGTTTTTAGATACGGATAATCTAGTATAGCTATTTGGTAGTGCAGCAAAACTTTTAATGTTTGTGTTTTACTGTTAGGTAGTTACCGATACGAAACGAGCAAACGAGACGTCTACTTATGTATTACAATCGATTATACAATTAAGTAATAATTATACAATGTTGTGGAGACAGGCCGTCGCGAACACGGCGATTGAGAAAAGACTCTAGGGCGCTGGAGGCTCGACGCAAATTCCCGATGTCCTAACCCACAGCTCATTAATGAACTTCGTTGTAAAATAAGCTGAGGGCTCTTAACTGCCATTCTGTGAGATTGCTTTTCGTGGTCGGTATCTATTAATAGTTATTTATAAGTAAAACTGAAAGAATTGTGAAGCACGAGTATACTTCGTGATGTACGTCCGCAGACTATGCGTCATAGTCGTGCATCATTCCAACGAGAATTAGCTTACCTTTTGATAAACGAGTAGGGCTCTTAGGTATTTACGAAAATCTTTACCTACTTAGTGACGTCAGCCATGATTGTATTGTGTGAACGTGATTCAATAGGTATATATTCACTTTTTTAGTCTCAATGTAGAAAAAAGAAGAGATATAACTTTGAGGTCTATCTCGTGCGTCTGTATGTCTTTGGTAATGCTGTGGCCAAATGATAGTTCGATTTTAGTGAGACTTTAATTTAAAAGCTTATTTTGTAGGACTATTTAAACGATATCTAATAAAAAACTGGCCAAGTGCATGTCGGGTCACGCACAATGTGGGGTTCCGAAATTACCAGTTACAATAATGCGGCCTAAGAATAAGGTACGGTTTCAGCAGCTCATGACTTCTGAGATGGACTATGGTACAATTTCGGTAAGTCTTGAAATAAGTCGCCTTAAAAGAGTCGCGAGGAAGGAGGTAGCAGAGGAAGGGGTAGGGGAATCACACACCCACCACATTTTACTTTTTTTTTAATATTGAATGTTAAAATTTCGTAGGTATAAAATTATATGATACCTAATATGAAAATATTATTTTTAAATTTATGAAAAAAACCCGGTAACTATAATTAAATAGAAAGGCTTGAGACAAAACCCCACAGTTGCAGATTTCTATAATTCAGACTTTTTTTTATTTTTTATAGACAACTCCCGCACTAGAAAACAAGCTCTGTGTCGCGAGGGACTTTACAAACATACAATTAACGGACACAAATTACACCCAGACTGTTGTGGGTCACACAAAATTTTTCTCTGTGTGGGAATCGAACCCACAACCTCGTGCACAGCAGGCGCAGGACCACCAAGGCAGTCGTTGATTCAAGACCTCATCAATTTTTTTATTTTCTCATAACATTTCGGCTATTACTCGTAAACTAGTAGTACTTAGCTGTGATAGTTTTCCTTTTAATTTTGTTATATATACTACTACCATGATTTTTTTCACATGTCCCAATACCACCATTTGGCTGGCAGGGGGGAGACACTTGGCTCTAACAAAAAATAGCACTTAAAAGCTTAAAATTTACAAAAAAATCGTCTCAACAAACCAGCAATATTTTTGAAAGATCTATTCAGTGATACCCAACACAATGGGGTGGTTCAGAAAAAAAATTAAGCTCCCCACTTTACATGTACGTATGTTTTTTTTAAGATTTTATTTTACCACTTTGTCGGCATGTCTAATATATATTTTCGTGCCAAATTACAGCTTTCTAGGACTAAGGGCTTTGAGCTAAGCTGCGGACAGACAGACGGACGGATATAGCGAAACTATGTATAAGGGTTCCTTGTTTACTTCGGAACCCTAAAAAATTAGAAGTGTTACATCGGTCTTTGTATGTCTGCCTATTCCATCGCAGTGGCAAAATATGTATGTAGTTCCAGCTTTGACGATTTATGCTTGCTTGGAAGCGTATTTTTTAAGGTGATTTTGACAAACACGAAATACATTTTGAAGGCAGCACCGGCCGGGATTATTTGTAATTAAATTTTATAATTTAATAACTGAAAAAGAACGAAAGTATGAACATTTATAAACAAACGTTATATCAAATTATTTGCTATCTAACGAATGTTAAATCTGATAATGTTATATGAAATAAGTTTCAGAATATATATGTGTGTTATTTGTTATAAAGTTATATGAACATAACATGTTATTTAATAACTTGCTAGTGCTGTAGTATCATCAGTCTAGCTGGAAAAGGAAACTGGCGTGACAAGTAAACAAGTTAATTTTAACTAGCTTCATACATTCTTTTCTTATCTCTCAATTCCAGGATTTCTTCTTTCATATATATGGTTAACTAGGGTAATAGTAAACAGGATTAATTGATATATAAGATAAGCAATACCACTTTTTATCTGTCAGCAAAAATAGAATATACCCATGTCGGCAGTGTTTGTGTGCGTGTGTATGGAATAGCTGGACGGACAAACTTCGGAAGTGCAGCAAAGCGCAACTGCGGGTAATGACCAGAGTATTTACGGGACCTGTGGGATTCCATGCGTACGAGGCACTGGTTCAGGAGTCCCCTGAATCGGATGAGAACAGGCGCATCCTCCTAGATGAATGAGGTTGGGTGGGTTACTGCATGAAAGGGTTATAGCTTCTAAATCACATATTAACAATGAAGTAGCAATATTTACTTCCTAACTTAGCTTATAATGATTTTATTTTTAGAAACTGCAGTTTTGAATATATTGGAGAAATAGTAACTGCTAATCACCAGGCGGTCCGTATGCTTGCATACTTAAAATTTCTATCTTTTTATATAAGAAGTGTTAAGAGAAACAATTTACAATTATTATTGTGTCCATATTCATAATTACATGCATTATGTTGACATAGTTATAACTGTATTATTTTTACTTTTAATAACATTAAGAGATAGTGTACTTGAGTGAGCTATCAAGCTTATCTATGATCAGAGTACCTAGTGGCGCCAACGTTTACTCTAGTTCTTTGCCCGTGTGCTCGCTTATGTAGGTACTTATATTATCTACTCCTCACTATCTCTTCCACAGATGGTTGTCATACACTAGAAGTTTTATTTCCTGTAGTAGCCATTAAAGAAGTCGTATCAATAACTATTATAGATAATTGTGTAAGTGGTATTCAGATAACGTAGGCAGTTTGAAATTGCATTAATGTCAGAAAAATTAAAAGCTGATGGTTGTCATGAGATGTGAGGATAAATACTTAATACTGCATGGTGCGTTTGCAGAATAAATAGATTCAATTTTACATAACTTTAAAATGCTATAGTGTTTTCAGCAAAGCGGCCCGCTACTGTCTTGATACTTTATATGTCCATCAAACCAACTTTTCGTTGTTTTATATTTATATGGAGTTATTGTTGCGTCATTTTCTGTAACACACATTTAATTATTAGTATATGGCGATTAAAAAAAGTGGCTTGAGTTTCTTGCCGGTTCTTTCCTTATGTTTTACCGCAGCTGTTCAGGTAATACACGGAGCTGAAAGGTGAGGTTGTCGACATGTGGGAAGATGTTTCGGTGACAATCATTCCGATAACACTTGTATCAGTCAATGGAATGATATTAAGAGCCTCTACCAACACCTGAGGACGCTCCAACTGATCTGTCAGAGTCACTAACCACTAGACCATCAAGCCAGTCAGTCAAAAGAATTTATCAATAAAAATGCAGAATTTACGACTTGAGCCACTTTTCATTGCACAGAAGATTATACCTAACTTAATTAAATATACCTTATACTTGTCTTACTAGCACCTATAAAAATAATTGTTTATTCTTGTAAAAGGTAGTTACATTTCAAATCAATAAAATAAAACTGCATCTCACCTGTGTCTCAATAAAAGTTAACGGAAAATTAGATATATTCTATCATTCCAATATTTTTATTACAGTATTTTAATTAACTTATACTGTATGTATGTATGATATATGTATATGCATAAAACTGTCTACGTGAAGATGTCAGAATTGGACCTTAGAAAATTGTTTTAATTTGCATAATGTTACCGTTGATGTAATTTCAAATTTTATGGACAATTACGAGTAATTGCTGCCTCAATAGGGATGAGGCAAATAAAAATTTTGATTACTTATTTTGAACTAGGTGCTGCCCACTGTTTTGTTCGCGCGGTATTTCGATAATTGGTTTTACGGATTTTATATACCGAATATTATTAAAAAACCGTACTGTGAGTTGGACTGGAAATCATAACAGACATAGCTAATGCTTTATTACTTTAAAATATATAAAAATGATAAAAAGTAGAACAAGAAAAATACAGAAATACTTACTTAAAAAATTACATGGAACGGTGAAAGAGAAGGTCAAGGTTACGTTGCATAAGGTAGTCAAAAATAAAACGCAGAATGCAGTAAAAAACTTGGCGGCCGGCCTTTCAAAGAAATGATGATGAGAATATCACTTATTTTAATGCAGTTTTTATTTAAACATAGGTTAATAGTATGTATTTTTTTAAACAGGCAATTTTGATGTAAAAATAATTTATATTATTTATTAAGTATAGGTACCTGAAAAGTTTGTTTATACTCTCTCATCACTGGTACTACCAGTTGGACTTGAAAAATATTTTTTGAATTTGATAGTCTAGTTCTTAAGAATGGCTTTACTATCACGCTACAATCCAAGGGAAGCATGGTAGAAATCAATATTTAACGCGGACGTAACGATGGGAAACAGCTAGTTATATATAAGCGGTAGAAGTATTTCCTGTAAAATAAATGGCCCAAAAAGATTTCATCGTTTATATTTAAGTACTTAGTAAAGAGTGGTGTGAAACAAAAATGTTCATTGTAATGATGTAAAATCGATCAACGAAGCTCACCCAGCGATGACAAATTAGCTAATGCACTAGACGTGAGAGCACGCTAATGACAAAGAACAGCGAATACGCGAATGGTTTACATGACGCACTGAATGCGGTTCATTTTTTTATATAAAACTTGTAACTTATTGGATGTCCTGTCAAACTGTGGAACTTTTATTTGTCTATCAGAATAGGCACAGGTAAGGCGCTTAATGTGTAGACTACCTGAAGGCGTTGCATCATTATAGAAAAAACGACACCTTAACATTTCGTAAAATATGTTTAGTTTCCTAACCACTGCGACCGATATAAGATATTCGCGCCTTCCTCTATAAAATAGCAACCCATTATGTAAAACTGCCTGGCCTCTCCTCTATCAAGAGAGCTGGAAGGATTTACACTTTAATTCTCAGAAAGTATATTTAAAATTTTGATGTCGGTCAATTTTACGGGACGATTTATATATATTTTTTATACATAAGATCAGACACCAATCACATAAATTAATAAAATTAGGGACAAAGATTTAACACAGCAAATCACTCAGATCTGGAGCGTTTATATATTATTATATAGGTATATCGTTTTTAATCTTTTATTTATCTTGGGGTTTTTATCTTACAAGATACGTTAAACCTATCTAACTTTAAAAATCTGGGGCGTTTATTAAACCACGGAGATTGATTTCATATCATATATTTTATCTCATGTAACTGACCTTACCCGTTTACATATTATGTAAGTCGGTTAAACGAACGGAGCGAGTACAAATGCGATGGCATGTAGGCCCGTGCTAGATACCCTTGAACCTAAAGTGGCAGCTCTCGGCCGCGTTGCCAATGACCCCGCACGCAGGCGCGGGCGCCGAGCGGCGCGGCGGCCCAGCTTGCTTGCTAATTGTTATGTAACAGAGAAAAGTTACGTGCATGGTCGCCATGCATTCAAATATTCGATACATGCCAATTTTACGTCGTTGTACTTACAAGTATAGTTAATTGGTGTCGAAAATCCCCGCGCGGCTGCCGATATTGGGATACATAAACAGGTTCGGGGAACGCGAATGCCGCTTCTTGCCAATCCCGAAGGGAAGGTAAAGTCAGTGAACTTGCACGTCGCATGCTACATCTCGTTCCTTACTTCATAGTTCTTGTGATTGTAAAATATCTTTGTTATGCTGTTATTATAAAGGCAGACGAGAATTTGCAAAAGCGAGCGAAATTGTTTTGATGTCTTTTCGATTTATGGAACGTTTTGTTAATGGAAAATATTTATATTCACCAAAATATTATAGAATAAGGTATTTTTGGTTAAATATAAACATAATCAAAATACTCTAAGAACCACGCATTATTTTTGCGAAATTGCCAGTAAAGTTGATTAATATTTTTTTTTGTATCAAAGATTGGTAAAGAGAAAAAGGTACCTATGCAATATTTTTTGTTTTAGAAAACAAACTCCTTAGTTGTTTGTTTTTCTTTAAAATATATTCTAAAGTCTGTAATATTTTTGGTTTTATACATAAAGTTAAAAACAGGAAACGCTCTACTGTCTTTAGATAGTAGAGCGTTATCTTGTATAGAAATTTTTATAGACACATACAAAATGCTTTCCAACAGTTTTCAGTTTTTTGTAAGAAGGGGCATTATTTGGTAACGGATCGAATGTTATGTTTTGTTGTACTCGTAATTGTCAGGACAAGGTTTGTACAAAATATTTCTTTTAGAAAATCCAAGCGCAATGTCGGCAATTTTTATGCTAATTTTGTATAAAAATCTAAATAAAAAACAAACTGCAGTTATGTTACAAAAATAAAGCGTCGATTAAGTAAGTTACTTATGAAACACTGACTCATTTATAATTGAAATGCATGAATATGAAAACTTTTCGGTTCGCTAACATCTTTGGAGTGAAACAAGCGTTAAACAAGATATGATTCACATTATTTTAAAACAAGTGCAAATAGTATAATGTAGGTATGTTTTTAAAATTTAGGATTGAAACTGTGTTTTGTCAAGCATATAATAATTATAACATAATAATTATGTATATTATTATTTAAAAGCGGTGGTGGCCGAGTGGGAAAGTAACCGACGCAAGAGGTGCGAGTTCGATCCCGGGTGGCAGTACCAATGTCAACTTCACTTTGTGGTGTTTATATGTACTAGTTAAATGATTCGGCACCTGCTAACGGTGAAAGAAAACATCGAGAACCCACATGTTAAGAAGAAATTCTAAAGACTTGACGGATTCACCAACCATCATTAGGCCAGCGTGTGTGAATTAAGGCCTAAATCCCTTTCTCTCTCTTGATAGAGAAGAGGAGACCCGTCACACCAGTGGGACATAATATTATATGGGTTGCTATTATTATTACTATTATTAATTATATTATTTTATCTTTCAAACAGAGATGTACACACGGCCATGTTTTTTTACTACCGCAATAGTAAGCGCGCCTGATGGTAAGCAGTTACAGAAGCCTATGGATGCCCACAATACCAGAAGCATTTCTCGCGCCTTGTTGACCCTACATACTGTAACACTAGAGTTTAATAACGTTTCTAATAATTCACGGACCCATTGATAGGGTACAAAATCTATCGGAACTGGCCGGAGTCTAATGTGCGATTCCTCTATTACGGGGATGTGGTCCCACCATTTTGAGATTATGTTCATTAGTCAAAAGCTTTTTTAGATAAAAACAATAAGATCTTAAAGATCTTAAGACTAGTACAGACTTTGCCTAGCATCCAGACAAGTGGTAAAATAACCTACTGATATATTTCTCAATACAGATGAATAACAAAAAGAAAGCTATGGAGCTTTAATAACAATTAATAAAAAAACCTTGTTGCTGTGATCCGAGGATAAACATTCGGAAATTTAAAAAAGAAAGTCACTTTTTTCAAAGTTTTCCGAGAGGGGAATTTGCTCAGGGTAAAACACTGAATATGATCAACGATCTTTAAAAAATGTGCTATTTAATTATTGTCGGTAGAAATATTATAAAAATTTTGGTAATAATAGTTAAACATTATGTTGCTGTCAAAGTAAAAATTCAGTTTAAAATTAACTACCTAAATTATTTCAGCAGCGTAGCTGTGAAAACACAAACAGATATAGTTACATTCGCATTAAAAGCTATTAAATGATATATTATGTAGTTAGCTCTGACAATAATGATGCCACTCACATCTAAAATAACACTGTTGCTCTATCTACTTACAAAAATGTTGAGAAATAGTAATTTATCTAGCTGTGCGTCCGTAATAACCGTTACCACAAAGTGAAGTAGCAATCTATAACACGAGTACTTGTACGTGGTACTTGCACACCAATTATATGCATGCTAGTCAAAAACACGTGTGTACCATAAATCCAAATAAAACACTCCATTGGACTGTACTTAAACATCATAACCGTCATGTTCTTAAGGTATTTTTCTTTCCGTATACACGTTGTGCAAGACACAGCGCAACTGCCGCGGGCTTTTGTGCTAGAATTTTGATTGATATTTTTTGTCAGCTAACTCGGCCACAATAAGTTGACAGTGGTAACAAGAGAAGTGCGAAATAGACTTAGACATCGTAACTGAAAGTATCAAGGTTAGTCGATGGCGGGGCGGCCGAAACTCGGCTAACACTAACAGTACACCCACGCAAAAACTGCACACCCAGACCCACTCACACCAACTTAACACCTTTGTGAACCATCATTTCGATTAAATGATACCGGAATAGTGAATGGACTGCCAAACAAATACATGTTCTTTATGTCTGAACTCAATGATAAGGATTTCATTAGCACGACGAACTAGTATCGTACATTTATTTCTAAGTTTTTTTTGGAGAGAGTCGGACGTAATTGAAAAAGAACTAGGCAATGAATTGACGTGCTTTTCAATTAAAGTTGATTCAAATCCAATTAGCGTGTAGGTCATTATCAAATAGTTCAAACAATCACGAGCACTTTCGTTTTGGCAGGGCGGCACGGCGCGGCACGGCGCGCGGCGCGGTGACGGCGACGTCGTCGGCGACGGCGCCGGGAGTGGTTCGCTCGGCGAGTGCTTGCGTTCAGACCGCTTTCTCGGCCCCATTCTTGACCATGAGTCGGAAGGCGCCGTGTTCTCATAGTCGACAAAACGATGTATCTATGTCGATTGCTTGTAGGCGGCCTTGAGCGGCAACCATTAATTTGTGTGCAAAGCCGCCAGCGGTATACCGTTATGGTGAGCGCCTGAATATTATGCCCACTCACAAATATCACCACATCTGCCGTCTGGGGAGCTAACGTGAGACATTCGTTAATCATGCCAATGCCTACTAGTCAAGCGTTTCCTCAATTAGTTCGGTTCAATTATTGCGGACTACTTATATTTAGTAAGTCGACGTACCATTCTACCGTTAACACAACAAACATAAACATAAATATTACAAGTTTATTAAATACAGTATCCCAAAATAATATAATTACAAGGAAAAAAAAAAGAATTTTATTCGATAATTATATAGAATTTCGAATAGATATATTTTTGGTATTAGAATGCATACCTAAACGTGTAGGTAATGAACTCTATGAGGTGATGACGAGATGTCGCAAACTAAACGATGTGAATGCAAACATTGATCGATTCAAGTGCTGCGAACAGCTTATTTGATTTTCACACGCGAATTTTTCTTGTATGCAGACACGTATGCTGTAAGTACTAATAACCTAACCATAATAAGGTTCATTGTCATTTTACTAAAACAAAATGTCGTAATAACCTGTAACAAACTCTTCATTTATTTTGTTTTTCAAATTATTCTGAGGCACAATATTAAGCAATCGGATAAAATGTCAAAACTATGTGTTCCAAATACTGTCACATTGATCTCTAAAAACAAAAAAAAATGAATTGCGAATTGAAGTTCGTTTCCTCTTCCGTTTTGAAGTCATTTAAAATGGCGTAAAATCCTATAACAAACTTTTTATGATTTTTATATAAATTATTCTGAGCTACATACAGTAATCAGACAGTCATATTAAAGGTAAAAAAAAATTGATGTCCATAATAATCACGTTGACCTCTAAGAACGTAAAAGATTGGGAAAAGTCAATAAACAGGAAAATATAACAATAAATAAAGGACCCATGTTTACGGTGATCGATCGATAGTGATATGTTTAATAGTCAATGATGATGAAGAAAGGTGAGTGTATTGTGTATACGTAGCGAAATATCTAAAGTGGGCAAGTGAGCGTATCGCGAGGCGACGACGACGCCGCCCGCGCGCCGCCTCGATGGCGCGCTGTGCTACGGTGTGATCAGAATTTGTTTATGCGGCCTGGGAATAGCTCAGACAGATAATGCTCTCATTCTATAACGGAAAATCCTTAGCGTTTTTAAGCGGAACGCTTTGCAACTACGAATGAAGCTGTGCATTTTAAATAACGTTTGACGATTTACACATGGAATAAAATTACGCCATTATATAGCATCAGGTCGGCGAATAGCAACAGCGGAACATTGGTGTATAAAAAATCTTTGTTTACCCACGTAGGTACTTGAGTTAAGTGATATATCCTAAAGATTTTATGTGACTGATTTATTTAGAAGTTCCAGATACAATATTTTAACTTGATTAATGTGAATGCAGGCTTCTAATATGCAAGGCAGGTTGTGGGCACTTTGACTGTAATATTTTTTGTTTGGGTACAAAGCGTACGCTTTAAAAGTAAAAAAAAACTTAAAAACATGTAAATACGATCTAGCGGTTCGGATACGAAATTTTAAAGCAACCGTTACAATGGCGAATTATGTTAATTCAGGAATTTAGGAACTTTTTACACGCTTTGGTATGCAATTTATTAGACATCTTTATATTCTTTTAATAGATTTAGTAAGATTACGGAATTTTACGATATAAATAACTATTATTTAATAGCAAGTTAGAGTTTTAATGGTAGCGTAGAGGTAGCGTCGCGGGTGCGCGTGTGACGCGGGTGAGATGCGGGTGATGCGCGGGCGCGGCGCGTGTGCGTGCGACACGACGTGACCGTGCGCCCGCCACCGCCGACGTGAGACCATTGTTGCCTTTAATAGATAATTAGTTAGATGCCGTTACTTAACACGATCCGATCGCCACTGTCGGCCCACATCGCCAGATTGCTACTAACTGCAGTGCACCGACAACCACTTTTGACTTACCCATCAGTCTAATACGTATTCACCACATTATTAACTCTTTATGAAAGATTTGTTATCGATATCATGGGATTCCAATTTTGAAAACTATATACTTTTTCAATTGTATGTAGTTCGTGATATATTGACAAACAACGTAAGGCTACAGGTCTAGAAATATAACATTTCCAGGGAACTCCTGGAAATTTTGTTATGATATTAATAATTTATATAAGTTAGGTATTGCTAAGCACCAGAAAGATTCGAAAATCCTATAGGAAAAAAAGCAATTGTGGTCTTCATAAACAGAAATCGTTATATACTTAGTATAAAAGATTTCGGCAAATTCATCTTTTAAGAAAATCCCACCCGGTGACTGAAGAGCTTCGATGCTTTGTAATAGTTGAAAGCAAAGAGTCTGAAATTCCACCATACTTAAACGTGGCAACATTGTCGCTGAACTGGTGCATTTCATCAAAGAGGAAAAATTGGATATCTTTGGCCTGTGCTTTGAACAAATCTAACTGCTTCAACTAATGATGAGCAACATGGAAAAGAAGCCGAATAATATGATATAAATCATGATATACGTACTCATATTATAAACATGAATTCATAGTTGAAGACCGATAAATGAACAACTGTCTTGAGTAGAGACACCTTAATATAAAGAAGAACAACGAAACGGAAGCAATGAAAACGTGTACAACAAAAAGTAATAGGTACTTAATGTCACGGTAAGAAAAACGGTTTGTATGGAAACAATACCAAGCTGAAAAAATAACAGAACTTTTTATAAGACGTAAGTGTGTATCTTTTGTTGTTTATGATATAACATCGCACATTCCCACGTTCTTTCTTTGTATGTACTATGCCTGCTGACCCGCATCACACTTGCTATATTTGCCTAATATATCTGCTTTCCATATATTATTATGTTACTTTTTTGGAAAATATGGGACATGTCAGTATTTTTTTTTATTTAGGCTCTCATACGTCAGCTAATTGTGATAAAAAAAGACTTATACAAAAAAAGAAACTGAATGTCTGGCTGATATATGTTTATATCCGGTCAAAAAAACAGATTTTTAATTTCGCTTTTAGGCCTCGCCGTTAGTAATAAAGACGCCCGCCAAGAAAGTATTCCTTAAAATTCCTTACATGAAAGTGGCTAGAAAAGTATACTTTATTGAGTTGATGAAAAATGAGCCTCGCTCTTGCCATCCGAGGTAGCATTAACTTTCGATAATTTATTGAGCATTGTTGTTGGCATTCAGTACTCAAGGAAAATGCTCTGTGCACTTACCGAAACACTACTGTTTTCCTTGAATATTCAATGACAACACAGTAAGCTCTGAACAGTAATTGAAGTAGATAACCATATTAGGTTATCCACCTCGGTTTTTATTATCATTTAAGTACATTAGCAACTCAATTAACAATAAAAAATGGTCATTTTAGAAGCCAAGATTGAAGGCAAAATTAAAAAACTAAGCATAAACAATGACCCTGATTACATTACTTGTTCAGATCGCCAATATACCCATTCTTGGGGTAACCGCGACTGCTGATCGTTTATCGATTAGTGGGTGCTCACTATGCGAGCCTCAGGAACAATATACTCATAGTTTATGAATGCAGATAAAAACAAAAAACGTATCTATATGACTAAACCCGGGTCGTCGTGCGACCGCGGCGCCGTCCAACGCCAATGATCCCTTAACAGACCAGCTAACGTTCGCAACAAAATTTACAATGCAATTCACTTAGAGTTAAATCCGCGTGTATTCGCATACTGAATCGAAACTGATTTAATTGTTTCAACATTCTCACGAAAGTTTTAAGTGGTAACGGTATATATCATTTAAGAACGTAGTAGAACACTATAATACGAACAAAAACAAAAAAAGCTGAAGGCGGAAGTACATAGTTTAGACGTTGCGTCGGTACTGGTGATGAGTCTCACCATGAATGTGGCGATGTATCAACATGTTATATGATAATAACATAAAAACACATAATCAATAACATTATCGCGATAGACACCTGTATGTTTTTAAAGCAATTTTTATTTTCAACTTTATAAATACTTTGTTGGTAATATTAAATTTGGACAATAGACACAAAGATATATAACGTATTGTATACTGCTTGACAAACAAACAAAAGCTCGCTTAATGGTAAGGAGTAGCCTGTGCTTGTAATATCAGGACAGTTCAGTGATGGGGTATCCCTGGGATAGGAAAATGTTTCTTTAAAACCGCAACTATCTATGAGCACCTTTACTCACAGAAACATAACCACACCACTGTGTGTAGTTATTTGACTGTGGTCTTCTGTAAGGTCTTAAGGCCTTCCCCAGTTAGGCTTGCTCGCTTTTACGATGCTCTATCTTCCTTATGCATATATTTTTTTTAAATAAACATATTTTAACTTTAAAAAATACTACTAAGACTGAGGTCGCTGTCCTGAGAAAAGGTGCCCAAAAGATGGCACATTACTACGATCGCTGAATAGCAATGTTGATGCGTTGGTCCAGGTAAAGCCAGCCTTCAGATCGTGAGATGACTCAGCTATACGGTTAGACATCTCACGATACAATTTGTAGGTACTTGGTCCCCACGGTCCCAAAGTTTTGAGTCCAAACGGAAAACGTTATCTCAAATTTTATCTCACTGTTCGCAAATAAAATAAATTTCTTGTCTTATTTTTTTAACGTCATTATGTAAAGCTTCTACGTATAGCCTTCTTGACAAGAGTGTATCGCAACTATGTGGTCTTATTTGATCTTAGATTGTATTTACTAATTATAAAATTAAAGCATGGATTTTTTCATCTTTTGCAGACGATTGGTGCAAGGTCTGTGAAACATCGCTTTTAGTACATGACTATAGTGACACATCGACCTCATGTCGCCTTTGTCTCTTTTCAGTGATTGTTTTTTGGTTAATTTTAAAAGCAGCCCTCTTGACATGGTCTTTGAAGCGAAATACATATTACACCTATAACTTTAGTTTGTTTCAAATTGTAGCAATAAAAGTTTATTTCTTTATTCCATATAACGGATACTGTTTCAAACTCCTGTCTGAACTCGTACTCAAGCATTTATAGTCAGAAAAACCCAGTTTCACTTTACCCAACCATGTTTTCGAACGCACCGCAGAACATGTACAAAACATCTTATATTACTAACAAAAAAGAAAAAATAAACTCATAAAGATCAAATACTATCAAAGCGTAGATACAGACATATTATAAAAAGATAATGATGTAAAAAGCAACTCAAGTAATTTAGAAGATTATCAAATGCACATCAAAGTAACAAATAAACAAACCTTCAAGTGTGTAATGTCACTATCACGCATAGTGTGGTGATGATGCTCCGTCACCACATACGTCTAATGAAAGGAAGGTCAATATGAATGAAACATAAAGAATAACATGGTGGTGTAATCTTTATTTATATCTATATATCGTACAGCACCTACGGCCACTTACACATGCAATAAAGGGCACAAGATAAAACGTCATCACATACAACGATGTGGTACTACGAGCTTAGGGCTGGCAGATCCCATTATAAAAAAAGATGAACACAGCGCGATATTAAGCAACAATTAGCTCAATAAATGCTATTATTAGACGAACAGAATATCCCAAAAGCAAGGTTTTAGACTATACTATTAAAATATAAATAAAATATTTTAGCATTTTTGCTATGCAATCAGCTCAAATATACTTAAATATTAAAGCAATGTGGAAAAAGACGAGACCGGAGCAGGATTCGAACCTGCGCCTCTCGGGTTCCGGCCCAGCGCACTACCAATTGTGCCATCCGAGCTTCTACTCCGAAGTTTGATTCCTGCCCCGGGCTCGTCTTTATTCACATTTCTTTAATATTTAAGTATGTACTATTATAACTAGGTGCGATATACATATATTCGGAAATTAAGTAGGTATGTAAAAGCTGATATTTACTTGAAAAATGGTGTCTTATAGTCAAACTAAGTGAGCTTTTAAGCCATACGCACGCGCTTAACAACCGGGGTTATTTTACTGCCAGGCTATTCAAATAAACTTTTAAGTTATTTTCATCTTCAACTGGCAGTTGAGTATTAAAAAGCCAGGCAATATTTGGACTTTTAAAAGCATTACACGTGACAACCCTCAAGTTTGTGTGATACAGGCATTATCATAATCATAGATTAAATAATATCTCGCGATATTCCCAGCCGGATGTGAAGTACAACATTTGCATTTTACAACTAGATATCATGAGCAATCCTGGGGAATGTGTGAACTCTTTACCTGTTGCAAACTTGCAACCAATAAACTTTAGTATCCCTAAACAACTGATATTAATACGAAGGATGCCTTCAACAAAAATAAATATAAACATAATAGTCTGCCTTCGGGTATCGATAACTAGTTTGATAAGTCTGCATAAGATATTTTTTTCTAGCTGGTTTTAATAATAGTAAAGGTGCTCTAGTCGCTTTATTAAACGAAACTACTTATTTTTATTCTACATTTGTAAACAAATTAAATAAGGTATTAAACAAAGGTTGATACAGTTATGTAGAAACTGTGTGTGCGTGTTTATTTTTGCGTTACATTGCTATTAATTATATTGAAGTAATTAAATAATAGATATGTTGTGTAAATAGTTGAGCATCGTACCTTTTTAGTTCCGCCAATTTTGGTATTTCCGTAATTAAGAGTATTACAAAAAAATCAAGTAGTACCTATACATGATTACGAATGCTATTAATGTTAAGTCATTTCGCTAACAGCCTAGTCGGGGCCAGTAAACAAAATCTGCAGAGCAGGTCATGAACGGTTAGATGAGTCACTATACAAGGAAGATCTGGAGGCATGCCGTCATCTGCCGCCGTAGCCGCCGCATCAGCGCCCGCCACTACCGACGAGCATCACGTTTCTTTGATATTAACGAATATCATTATTCATTAAATATGTTTATTAACATTGGTGCTAGTCTTAAATTTGATTAATAAGTTTTCTGCACCTAATATATTATTATTTTGAAGGTTTGTCCGTCGCTAATGAATATATAGTTAACTGGAATTAATAATACTCATACTTTTAACATGTATCGGTTATTCTACGAATTGTGATACTTAACCTGTTCATGGCCTTTTTATTAAGTTAGGTAGGCATATGTTGCAATGTTCTATTAATAAAACAACCTACCGAAGACGCACTATGGCGGGTCACGGTACCTCAGTTTCTGCTACGGGTTGTGATGATGTCACGGTGAATTATTTTTGGGCCCTAGATAATCCCAGCCGTGGTATTTCTCGCTATTGGTCGTGCGTGACAGAAATCAGCACGGTTCTTAGAAACGTTTATTATTAAACATTTTGAAAATTAATTGTTAGTATAATTAGGTTGTATTTTCAGTTTTTTAGGCCATCTGCCGCACAGTGGAACAAGCCTTGCGTCGACTTTGCAAACATAGTATTCACAGACTCAATGTATACCTAGACTCGGAAGAAACATTCATAGATCACACAAAGTTTTGTCCCCAGTGGGAATGGAACCCACAACACTCGGCGTGGTGTTGATGACCACTTAACCACTAGACCACACAAGCAGTCAATTTTATACAAAACATTTCCTGTAAGTATAGTGCGCAATTATTTTTTGTTATCGAGATAAAGTTATTACACTAGCGCCTCGCGCGTTTAGACGTGATAATAAGAAATAGGTGGTAATACCGCCTCGTTATAGGTTGACGTCCGTCGCCCGTAACGAAACGATGTTTTCAACAATGATTTTAGTATATTAAACGCTCATATTTTCTACTAGCTCAACCCGGCCTAATGGTGAAATGAATTTGACACCTGTAGAAGGGATTGGCTTCAATTGGCAATAGATAAGGTATCCGAGAAAAATAAGCAGGTGCTTTACAATTTAAAATTAACTAGCATGTTTTGTTGTGGCTCAGTCTGATATAGGATTTCCCAAATTTGGTTTCAATTGCTTTAATTTTTGCGCGGAACATTATTATTTTTCTTGAATAAAAGTCTTATCTTAAATTACTCTCCACAATATCAGCTATGTGCCAGTGAAAAGCCCGTTAAAATCAGTTCAGTCATTGCGGAATACCAAACCAATGTTAAAATTTTACCTTTATTGACTTAGTAGTTTTGATTGTGCGTTAATAGAAGAACAAACGATTTTATATACATAGATTATGTAATTGTGGATCCATTTTTGGATCACACAAAGTTTTGTCCCGTGTGGAGATCGAACCCACAATACGCCGTCCAGTGGTGAATGGTGACGTAACCACCGAACCAACCGCGCAGTTTATTTATAAATGTACATTTGTTCATGAAGTTCAGTAGCGCGTGTATTTGCAGAGTGAGTCTGCTACTCTCTGCCTACCTCGTTAACTCTATCATTTGTTTTGGAAGATAGTTTCCGCCGTTTCAGTTGATATTTATGTTCCAACTTCGAATAATTTGATTAGGAAAGTTTACACATACAGAGTTATATAACGAAACGATCTTTGGGACTTATTATATTGTTTTTACACAAATTATTTTTGATTAGGATTGGTATTATACATATTTATAAATACATAATATGTGCTACAGTCTTATCTTATGACGGGGCTGTCCTTGCGGCCAACGCACTTCGACCCTTGGGGTCTTTTGTGCTACCTTACTTGCTTATAGTTTTTTTTTTGCCATAAAGTCCTTGGTATGACTGGCTGTTCTCCGCAACTTCACGCTGATACCGCGTGCCATTAAGTCCTTTTAGCGATTCATCTAAATTTGAAATTTCTGAGATGGCAATTTAATAACATTGCTTTAAGATTGACATTTTACTCGTACGGAATTCTAATTCTACCTTCTTAATTCTGCTTTCTTCTCTTCAATACCAACAGCAATACTCGCGCTTTGTCGATCATACTTCTTGTAACACCAAAGTTCGTGTTATGTGTTATGGGTAACAGACGGTGGGATGTGACAGACGCTATATCAAAACATATATATTTTCCTTAAATGAGCACTGAGGAGGTATGTTTATTCAGTTTAATAGATTTGTTATCAATAATTGTGCCTAACTGTAGGTAAAATGCAACTTGAAACATGTCCCAGATACAAAGTTTAGATAGTAATGTTGTTACGAGCTGGCTGTAGAGGCTTATTACCTACCGTGCAGTGCGCACTCGACCTAGACATTGATTCTGAAAATATATTATCATCCTATATTATTGTGTCCATTATAAACTCATTAGTGTAGCGGGCAACGGCACTCGGGCCGGGCGCCAAATTACCAACATTATCAATTTATACTGGCCTGTGCACAAACAAAAAAGTCGAATGTGATGGCCGGTTCCCGTTAACAAATTCGTATTGTGCAATGTAGGAGAAAAATTGTAACGCGTGTTTTGGGCACGCTGTTTTTGTGGTTGGATTGATACCGCTAAGGTTCAAGATGTTTGTACATACGCAAGTGCTTTCACTGCGTCGAACATCAATCATCGGGCGGTGCGGTGAGACTCTGCGGCCGCGCGACTGCTGCATAACGCCGCGCCGCCCGCGCTAGGGGTGCCGCGCCAACCCCACCTGCCCTACGACACTTCATTAAACTTATAATTTATAACCACGACAACTGATTTATACTACACTCAATTTATATTCAATGTTTATTTACTTTATTAATACCTAGTTACGCTTTACTTATCTAATTGTTTACCCGTAAACAAATTAGTTACAAAGATCAAAAAGTTTACGTCCGCGTCGCGTCGGTAGGTAGTGTGACTAACCGTACAGTTACAGTCGTTGATTTATTGTTCACGGTATTTTATCCGGATAATAAACAAATACACCCAATAAGTATTTTTCTTAATCGTCTATTCATTTACAAAAATCGTGCATATCTAACAGGTAATGTAATACTTATATTTGTTTGAACGGTTTCAGATGTTAAAGGTTACTTCCTAGTTCTTCGTGCTGCGAGCTTGCGTAATAGACAGACTCGTCACGTATTTACAGGTTAGATTTTATACGCTGTACACAATTTACTTACTATATAAATAATAGGCAAACGATCGGCCTTCACAAGGACGCTATAAAAGGTCGTTTACAATATTTCTGATTCAACAATATTTAAATGCGTGAACAAATTATCATATCAAACTGCTTTAATTATTTATTTATGTAATTGGTTGCAAAGTCAAGTTAAAATGAATAAACTTGTTAAAAAAGCAATTTATACCGAAGCACTTGTTAACTGAGTCTCGTCTGGCTATTTCATTACGCTCCCTTGCTGTTAACTCCCCTCATCGGTGGGCCACAGCCCACAAGCTCACAACACAACACTCACCGAAAACTTTTCTACCTGAATCCTATTCCCCCCAAGTGCTCATTGAGAGGCTTGATCATGTTTCTGTGATCTTTTTCAAAACTTTGTGTTCTTTTACAATATTTTATCTCAAACAATCCCCTTTTTGTAACTTATACCGCCTTGTTATTAAACTTTTAATCGAATATGTTTTTGTTTGACTGCAGTAATTGGTGGAGCAACAACAGACAAAAACAAACAAAACGTCGGAGCTACGGTGAGACGCCATTATGTGACGGGAATAATCAATGGATCTTATTTCCCATATCCGATAGTTATAGCGACATTTCCTTTGTTCCTCTATTTTATTTACGGAATATAACGTTAGTTTCTTATATCTTTAACTGCATGTAATCTACCTGAGTAAAGATTAACTTCTTAATCACGTATGAGTATGTTATCAATGTTACTTGTATCTATAGACTGCTTTGGTGACGCAGTGGCAATTTGTACGACTTCGTTACTGAAGTCCTGGGTTCGATAACTTTTTAATAGGATTTCCTGTCAGAAAATGCTTGGTTTGGCCTGAGATTATGCCAGGTGGGTATCGGGCACTCTCTCTACCTATCTCTCTCAGTACCGGGGTGTGATCTGTAAATCTTACCCCACTCAAGATCGAATCCGAGACATCTGCACGGCTATCATTGACGGTTCAAGATTGTCTACTTACTTTAAAATTGCACTTACAACGTGAATGCAGCATTTATGCTAAGTAGTTTACTTGATTAATGTTGAATTGCGGAATCATGATACTTATGTAGCTACTTCCTGTTGCAGCAAGGATCGTTGAGAGTTCGTGATTTATCATCGACTCCCGGCCACTGCGCATCGTTTCATTTCATATGTACACAACGATTTGCATGTGTATTATAATGATTATACCTATTAAAGCAGCTTCAATCACGATGCCATAGTAAACGTTTGAAGCGACTGACGGTAACAGCTCTCGATTTTTTTATATACTCACTAGGCGAAGAGAGGTATAGTGCATACTAAAAGCAAGCCCGACTGGGGATGGACCTCCACCATACAGAAGACCATAGCCAATTAACTACACACAGCGGTGTAGTTAGGAGAGAAAGGAACACTCCTTTCTCCAGCGCTCATTTAGGGTTTTGAAAGAAATGTTTTCCTATCCCAGCGTCACTACATCTTAAATCTCTGGTGTAAAAAAATGGGTTTTCAACACGCAAACAAATGTTTGACAAAAGTTTTGTTAAAAACGCATTCCTAATATGAACACTGGATACCTGCACTTACAAACAGGAACACAACTACACCGCTGTGGTCTTCTGTAAGGAGTTCTTCCCCAGTCAGGCTTGCTCTCTTGTCTGGTGCTCTACCTCTCTTATATCATAACTTGTACAGGCGAAGCCGCGAGTGGAAGCTAGTACAAAAATATTTGTGGGTATATCTTAATGCGTAGAGACAAACAAACACAACGCTGATAAATGACCTCGTTATTGTAACGGTAGGAACGCGCACATGATTTTTATTTGAGGTCACTATATTGCTTTGTAAAGCATGTTACATGCTTTTTAGGTACATCATGATTTGAATATATTTCGCGAGAAAAATTAGCTTTCTATTTATGAGTTATAGTAATTAGAATATTTGATATATGTAGCTGTGTCAATTACATTATTAAAGTTTATTTGTTAGTGTATTCAGGTTTATAACACCAGTTAATAAACTAAAATGATATAAATATTACTTAGAAAACTAAAAAAGAGATCTGAAACTAGACTAATTATCACAACTAGAGGACACCCAGTGTATATTTAATTAATTAACACAAGCTTGTCAATAATTTTAAACTAGAAAAATAAAAAAGAAAATTGGATAACAAATAGGTAAAAAATTTTTTTCCCTATTTGTTGACTATTTTTCTATCTGTTTTATTTATATAATTATTTATTAAAACTATTATCTTTTTCATACAACTGGCCGGTTGGAATATTCTCGATTTCCATGTTCATCTATTTCAGATTTCTTTCCCACTCGGCTAAATAATAACTGCTTAACAATTTTGAAAGTATAAAATTCTATAATATTTATGTTTGTCATATGTTGTGAATAAGTCTTAATTATAAATAAAGTTAAGCTTGATGCAATGTAGTTTTTTGTATTACATTCAAGGATGACGATAAAATGAATATTCTGCATTTAAATTTACCGGTCACCTTCACCTAAAAATGTTTGCTAAGCATTTTTACAATAACACTTGAATGTAAGCTTTAATCTTGTAATCAATGTGATATTCATACGTTTGTACAAAGCTCTTGTCCGCTACGTAAACATAAAGGGTTCGCGCATAATGCCTGTTGTGTGACTCAGCCCTCAAAGCCTGACGTTCTCACAAAGGCATTCGCAGGAAAGACTTATTAAGTTATTATAATAATGTCACCGTGAGATCAGAAAACACCTAAATGAGTAGGAAAAACGATGGATGTCTAGATTTGATATGGTATACGCCCGTGCAATTTAAAATTCTCTGCGACTATTCTTCCAATTATCCGTTTCATTGATGTTATTCGTGTTATAACCAAAATACACGTCGACACAGATAAATAACCTACATATAAACATGCAAGAGCACTCTTAACTGTTAGTGTATCGAAATAAATACAGGGTGTCGGTCGCGGGCGGCGCATTACAGATGATGGTTGGCCGAAAGAAGGCCGCGGCGCGACCTTCCAAACGGTGGGCGCCGATCATTGACCGGAGCTTTGGATTGCGCTTCGTCACACTCAACTGGCCGAATGATGGTCGGGTACCTGCCCATTCCGTATACTAATTAAGTATGTTGCACAGCCACATCCGCCACGCGATTTTGCCAAATTAAAAAGCACCCGCTGGTATTGTTGTTACGAAAATAATTGAGTATAATTTAGACCGTTTAGGACAAAGAAGTTACTACAGGTACCTATATAAAACTGGGAAATATTTACATATATCTTATGCTGTAATAAATATTAGATCCAAATCGTTAGAGCTTTTTCCGAAATACACTAAATATACATATATAATGCATTATAAACATATATTATATATATACATCATAACTCAGGTAGTCACCCTTAAGGTTTAAAAAAGTAATTAGCCAAAAAATATAGTTAATAAGGTTAAAATTAAGGGTCTTTAATCTTAATCTCAGAGTCCTACTAATCTCTGAAACTACCAGCTGAATTAAAAAAACCTTTTTGTATTTAATAGCGCAAATTATTGAGGAAGGTTATGCCTACGGTATATAACATCACGCTACGATCTAATACGAGCAAGGCAGTAATATTCTTAGGACTAGACTTTATATACACAAACTATATCCCACTAAAATAACATTAAAATTATCAGTATATAAGTACTATGTATAAGTAGTGGTAAAATACAATATTCACTTATTGCGCTATCGTACACAAACATGACAATTTATATTACATAAAAAATTTAACACTACAATTATTGCAATTATTTAACATTAAAAAGTTTAATAAATAAATTTTGATTCGAATCTATGTAAATGTATAAAACACACACGCACACGTATTACGAATTTTGTTAACATTTTAACCCATCAAAAAGTGCACAACGCCGCTAAAGAAGTTTTTACTTCAAAAACTTTTGTCGAAACGAAATTGAAATAAAACGCGGATGAAACCACGTATCTCAACTAGTGTACTATATAGTGATAAATCTTATACAAACACGATACATCTTCGTGTTATTACAACTAAAATTTGGGTCATACAAGTTCATGTCAAGACAACTGACGTCTTGAGAATGGTATTTTTCCATATCGAAATGAGTTCACGCTTACTTACACGTACTAAACTAGATCAAATCAAAGTTTAAACTTGCATGTTAAAATGTAATTACTTTCATCAGAAAAGTAAGACGAGCGGTGCGAGGCGCCTGGCAGATGAGAAACATCGAAACTGTTTTGAAAAGAAAACATCCACGATGGTTTATGTAAGGAAATAAATATGTTATGATCAGAAAACACAATCACAAGGTTTCCAGCGCTCATTTATCATCAATAAATGAGCACTGGAAACCTTGAGATTTTGATCTGGGATAGGAAAACGTTCTGAAAAGAAAGTTTTCCTATCCCAGGAATATTCCATCGTCGGCAACAAATAAGTGATTCCTCTGGTATTGCAAGTGTCCATAGTTACTTATTTCTCACGCAAGTTAGATTTTACTGCACGTACTGTACGAGCGTCTAAAGCCCTACTTGAGCAAAGAAATCTCTCCTGAACAGGCTGGTTTTGTTAAGGGGAAGGGAACCCGGGAGCAAATTTTGACATTTCGACAGATTATAGAGAAAGCCAGAGAATACAACAAACCCGTCTTAATATGCTTTGTGGACTTCTCTAAAGCGTTTGACTCTATCAAGTGGTCCAAACTCTGGGAAACGCTGACGGCGATGGGTGTTCCAAAACACCTGGTACACGTCTTGCTGCAGATGACATTCAATCAAATCACTTCCACCCCAGCGCCGGAGTCCGTCAAGGATGTATTATTTCTCCACTACTGTTTAATATATACACGGAGCTCATAATGAGGATTGTACTTGAAGACTGGACAGATGGCTTCTCGATCGGTAGCTTAAAGATCTCCAACCTGCGATATGCAGACGATACCACTTTGTTCGCCACCAGTAACCGGCACATGAAAAAACTTCTTAGCAAGATGGAACGCGTTAGCCTTGAGTTCGGACTTAAGATAAACCGAAATAAAACAAAAATGATGATTGTAGATCGCATAAATAGCAATTCAATAGAAACCACAAAAATTGCTAATTGTGATGTGGTGCAATCATACATTTATCTGGGAGCCTTAATTACGAACAACGGTGGATGTATCGACGAAGTGAAGAGGCGTATGGCAATTACCAGGTCTGCAATGGACAAGTTGAGGAAAATATGGAAGAATCGCAACATATAAAGAGCCACAAAAATCTGGCTAGTTCGAGCACTTGTATTCCCCATATTCTTGTACGCCGCAGAAACGTGGACTCTACGGGAAGTAGAGAAGAAAAAGATAAACGCGCTAGAGATGTGATGCTGGAGGAGAATGCTCGGAGTATCGTGGACTGAATTTCGTACCAACGATTCTATACTTCGTGAACTAGGCATCAAGCAGCGTTTGTCATCTTTGGTACAGTCTCGTATCCTCACTTTTTTGGTAGACCACCATACGTGGAAGGTCGCCTATGAGGTGGACTGACCAAATAAAAGCGGCGGTAAATGGCTCTTCATCACTGAATGAATGTACGAGGAAGGCGGCCATCAAAGAAGAGTGGCGGCGTGTTGTTAATCTTGCCACTCACACCTGAAGGGATGGCCTCGACCACTCTGTCAAGAGTGATACCGATAGAGAAGATAGTTACGGTAACTGCTAAACATCAGGCGGGCCGTATGCTTGTTTGCCATCAAAGTAGTACATTTAGTTTTTTTTAAGCGTAAATACAGATTTATTGATGTCTAATATATTGTTATGGAATAAATAATATATGTATTTTTAAGAAAATATATATTTTTATTAAAATCGAGAAAGTGCGTTTTACGAGCCTGACCACGCCAACAGCCGCATTAGATGTTTTACATAAAAAAACTCAATACAAATTCTTCGGCTAGATCTGAAAATCTACATCAAAACTGTGTATTGGAAAGTTGTTGAAGACTAACTACCGTAATGTCAATTAGTTGAAAGTGTGAATGATTTGTTCAAGTGAGCTCTTAATTTGTTGTCTATATATAAAAGATTCATAAGAGGAAAAGTTTTATCACATGTGTTGTTTAAGATATTTACTAATAATGTTCTCTTAACCGAATTTGAAGCAATATTTTTTTCAATTTCCGTCTATTTGCTATAATATTGGGGGAGAACAATTCTACAATAGACGTCGATGATGAAACTCGACGGATAATTCTGCGCGGGCGATATAATACTGCGCAAATAGGTACAAATGCAATGTTCCCATGTCGTTACTATGATATTATAATGGGATGGCTACGAAATAAAAAATGTAAAGAATTGCTTTATCTATATTGTCAAGTTTTGCCTCCTGGACGATAAGTATCTAGTCTTTATAAGAAACCACTCAATTTGAAACCGTAATATAATGCCTTATCTTCCTAGAAAATATTTCTAGATAATATCATTAAGTAAAAAAAGTTTAATAGCGATTTTTGTAGCCAATAATATTTAGTTCTGACAGCGGCTTCGGTCGCTTAGAATGTTGATAAAAGTGGCTTATGTCACTCGGAAATAATGTAACTTTCTACCAGTGACGAAATTTCAGATCAGTAGTTCCAGAGATTGCCCGGTACATCCAAAGTAACAAAACGCATAGATGAAGACTTAGATAGGGCATCAGACAAGCTAATAAGCCCAAGTGGACCTAGACGTATACGGTAGACCGTACAGAACACCACAGTCAAATAACTACACACATATGTGAAGTTATGCTCCTGTGAGTGAGTATAGGTCTTTTAAAATAACGTTTTTATCATCCCAGGGTCGACAATAATATAAAATCATGATATTAAATTTTAGGGTCGCATGACCGTCCCTGTAGAGTAAGTACTCATACGCTTTTCCAATGTTCGCATCGGCACAAACGTCTTGAAATCGCAAGTGTATCGATGTAGTAGCGCTTTTATAATACACACATTTGCATCAATGCAAAAAGTCGAAGTACATACATATGTGCCTAACCTCTTTGATAGTTACTACGAAAAGAATACGGATGTACCTTCGGCAATAATGTGTAAGCATTCTAAAAAAATATAACATTTTTCATAGCACCGATGCGTCATGTCCAAGGAATCAATTAATGGCGTGTTATTAAAATTTCTGCCACTTTTTACCAATATCGATTTGATCGGATGATATCATAACAATTATTGTAATTCACAGTTCCTTGGCCTGAACAATTAGCAGGAATACAATCTTAGACCACTCACAAATATCAATCGTAAATTTCTAGATCTCTTTTTATACGATAACTAGTGGCCCGCCCTGACTTTGCCTGGGTTAAATATACAAGGAGAATTACTCGCATGTTGTCAACCCTACTCTTGGAAAACAGATATATGTATTGTAGGTATCTCTGGAATAAGGAAGATTGTATTTTAATTACATGAGACATAAACTTATTCACCGAGACACAATTACATTACGTAATTACATTATGTAGTAATTAAGCTGTTGTCGTCTGTAACGTGGTGCTTAAATTCTGGTTAACGCTCTATGAGTTCTTATCCTAATAAAGACCCAATCTATGTATTACAGCTAATTTATTTGGTAGACGTATCAACGTCAGACAGTACATACATCAAGCAATCATCGACATTAGTGAGTAATATAGCATTATTATTCTGCGAACAACAACATACATACCTATCTACTTATATACATATATAAGCACTTAATTTTTAGGTACAATATTTAAAATTTCAATTCTAAGTAAGGCTCTGAGGTTAAATGTATAAAACCACAAAGGCAAAAGTTATTGCTGGAATAACTTTATTGGTTCTTTTGTTAAAATTTCATGGTACCTATATTTTATTGAAAGTATCTTTATTTATATTTTATACTTAGGAATAATGTGGACCCTTCTTACCGTATTATTGATATAAGTAGGGATAGTATATCATCGACGAGTAGGTACAGAAAAGTCCTCCCTATTTGATGTCGACAAATATATTTAATAATAACAAAGGCAAAAATGAATCCTACTAGTGTCAGTATGGATGGATGGATGTTTGTTTCTCTTTCACGTAAAAACTACTGAACGGATCTGGATGAAATTTGGCATAGAGATAGATTATAGTCTGGAATAACACATTTTTACAGCGATAACGGATATTTACGCGAGCGGAGCCGCGGGCAACAGCTAGTGATCAATAAAATAATAGTCATGTTTCGTTTATTTGGTGACAAAAAAATCATTTGACAAACATTTAAATATAAGGTACCTCGACGTACCATAGACATGAAGAAAAAGACTATTTCACTGCACATATTATGTATAAAATACATATGTGCAGCAATATATTTTTGTTTTTTTCCTAATGAATATATAAATTATATAGGTACAATTACGAACAATTTGTGGTTAGGTTTCCACATCTACAGTCAAGACCCTCTAAAGAATGCATGACGTATGAAGGAGTTCCGAGTTTTGCATCAAGCCCATGACTCAGCCAACAAACGCTAGTCATTACGGGTGATAGGGACTTTTTAATTACGTTTTACCACAACCTCGCATTATGTTAAACTATGATGAAGTGCAAATTTTGAATAATAACTAAAATCCGACTACGAAAAAAATGAACACTGAAAAGTATTAAACTAGATAGTAATCAATATTGGATTGCAATTTACAATTTACTTATACAATAATTATGGTCGAAGAAGATAAAAAGAAGAAAGTTACATTTACATAGTTAAAAGTTACAAATGTAAAAGTACAGATAATATAATAATGAAGAATAACTTAATACGATAAAAAACTGCAACCCGTAATATAAGTAAAAATCGTAGGTACGTACGTACGGAACCTAATAAATATTATGTATGCAATAATTCGATGCTAATAAAAGGTATAATAATACTTACGTAGAATAATGCACAATTTATTTCAAGCAAGAACCGTTAACAAAGTTCAATTTAAAAACGATTAAATGTCTCTATAATAAAAGGACGGTCGGTACTACAAAACTGTAATCTTAGTCTCGCTATTTCCCCTCACATAAACCCATTTTAATGTTTTTCCTCACAAAATAGTATTCATTTGCAATGGCAAATCAGGAAAATATATAGTTACAGAGTGAAGTAGTGCGAAGGCGTCGTTTCTATTTTCTTTGCTCATTAAGTACGTGTGAAATGTTTAGTTCCTTGCGCAGTATCATCACCGTTACATTAACAGTTGACATATGTGGTATTAGTATAGTATAAATAAGTAAGTAGTAAAGAAACTTGTCCAAAATATCAAATTAAACCTACCGCTCACCACCATTTTAATCGGCGTACAAGAACGGGCTGTCAAATTGTTGACGAAGTGCCCGTTGCCGGCGCGTGGGAATTGTCGGCATCGCATCGGTTTATTGTAACTTGTATTGGTAAATTTATTTCGATATATTATATTGACTATAATATGGTATTTTTACCATAATTATATTTTATTTATAATATCATATTAAGCACATTTGTATATAGTATATCATCAACAGCCGATTTCTTCAAACAACAAGTGCATCCTAAGGTTGTCTAGAAGAGATAACTTTTAATTATAAAACAGCCATTGTATATATACTCTTCGGTGTATTTTATTGATTTATGTATCCCTAACTTATTATGGTGTACAATAAAGAATATTATTATTATTGCGCTGTGACAACCATATGCGTTACGTACGAGGAAGCTTGTGCGGTAAAACGTGCTCTAGGTATTTATTTCGGCTTATGAGCAAATATAAAGCCGATTCTCTACTACTACACTTTATACTATGGTATTAGTCAGTGCTTATAACTATGTTGTGTTTACATACAAGAATAAAACAAGCACCTATTGTGTTTATTTAACACATTTTGTGTGCTCTCGATTAATATTTACTTTATATTTTTATTTAGAACGTAAAAAATCTATTAGATGAATTGTTGAAAATGTTAAAAGGTTATTGGTTTGCAAAATGTCGGCTCCTGGTACGGAAATTTCGAAAAGTCGTAAGGGTTTTTACACCCTTACACTCATCAGTAAAAGGGATATAATGTTGTTGTGACATAATAACATAGAATCACGCCTTTCAACTTATAGGGGTAGGCACATATGACTTACACTTATGTTTTGCTAGTTAATTAACTATATAGGTAATACTAATGTTTAAAACATGTTTTCATGTATTTTTTTAATGTAAATGTACTTTTGTTACGATTAAATTGCTTAATTTTCAGACTTAGAACGTTTTTCCTTTCTGTAATTTTTCTACAGTATAACCCCATAATACATCTTGTGGTCTGATATACCAAAAACCTGGCCAAATAATTGGCCTATTATATTAACAATGTGTTATATCTTCCAATTTCTCTCATTAGCACATAATTCTACACTTTTTGTGTTATTGAATTGTGATAATTTGGTGATACTCACACCGGTGTGACACACGTCTCGAGCCACAACCGTTTGCGCTTATTTACCATGTTTGCATAGAGAGTGTAATGCCCTTTGTGTTCCTTGTTTTGTTACAAAATATTGAACACCGTTTTATTTAACACTAACTTTCAAATTGCTTATGACATGTATTAACAGCTAGACGTGTCGGTCATGTTTGAAAATGGGTTTCGAAACATCACTAAATAGTTCAGATAGATATGTAAATATAGTATCTACATATAATAATATAATAAGTTAATTTGAGACCTGGGGGCGTGCCATGACGTCCTATTAGTGGTTCAATTTTGATCTTAATTTGAAATTCAGTAAAATGTGAACTTGTTCGAAATCCAAATGAAGATCTTAAATTACAAACTAGATCGTCATGGTGCAATCTCTTAGATTTATTTTGTTATACTACATAGGTACTTAAGTGGCAAACAAGCATACGGCCCGCCTGATATTAAGCAGTTTAACCGTAGTCTACGGACAATATGGCAATATTTTTTTACACGAGAGCTTTAAGATAGAGTATCCCTAGGATAGGAAAAGGTTTCTTTCCTGAACACAGAGACCTGAACACACACGCAGTGAACACAACTACACCGCTATGTTTAGCTATTTGGCTGTGGTCTTCTGTAAGGTGGAGGTCCTTTACCAGTCGGGCAATAGTGCCCTACCTCTCTGAAAATATATTTATTGATGTTTTGATAAACAAGTTTTAAATATCAATCTAGAAACCCTTGATACTTTTTTTTATGGTAGTAGACGAGCTAGCATTCTACTTAATGCTAAGTAGTAACCTCTGCTTTCTGCCACTGACATGGGGGGGCCTAGGTCCTTTCCCGAAAGTGCTTTTCCCAAAACATCCCTTTCATAGAATGTCTGTTTCTCAAAACATCCTTTTTATAGTGTCCCTTTAGCACAAGATCCTTTCATGTAAAAATAGACAATTTGTATCCATTAAAGTTTTCAATAACAATAAGCTATATAAAAATAACCATTTTTATACCTAATTGACTCTGACACTGTTAATAAATCAATAATTACTAAGCAGTTACTCGTACTGTAGCCTATAGACGATTGCAACAAAAGATACACATCTTACGCGCGTTACCAACTCTGTAAAAAACTTTTTATATTTATTTATATTTATATAGGTATCCATTTTTGTGGCATATTTTTAAAAAAATATTCCTCTCTCGTAATGGATAACTTCTGCAGGATAGGTGCGTTCTAAAACAATGTAAGTAATATGCAAACGACGTTAAATTGTAATTTACCTGCTGAGCAGTACATAGAAAAGATAAATATAGAATATATAAGTATACAGTCATTGATATATCTTAGAAGTTTGCTTCATACTTCCTAGAAATTATAACTACAGATAAAATAAAACTGTAAACTATTTGCGTTGTAATATGTTTGTGGAACAAAATGTTTATATTTGCGGTGTCGGGTAATTCGGATGTTAAGGAAAATTGTTTTAAAAGTAACAAGAAACAATCTGGAATGAGTTTTGAGTCAATTATTACTTATAGGATGTGTATAAATTATGTGCGTTTCAAATTATTGGAGACGTGCGTCTGATGGTTGGGGTTTTCCGATGAAAAATACTCAGCACTTATCTCATTCAGTGTGTTGTCCCATTATAATAATATATTTTGGGAAAACTCACACATAGCCATTATGATCCCAATCCTCTTTTATGTGTTCTGTGATCCAAAACTGTTTAAAAAAATACTTACATACTTTTCTAAATACGTACATATGATAGACTAGAGTCTCGTCTTCGCACTGGTGGACATTTTATTCTGTTTTTATTTATTTTTTTATTTAAAACTTTTGCACATAATATAAATTGTACAACGGCGGACTTAATGCCTTAAGGCATTTTCTACCAGTCAACCTTTAGGGGTGCAGAGATAAAATATGGTAGGTGCATTTATTCATGATATGAAATGAGTCATGACATAGACACAAATATACCAGCATATACATAAATATAAATATACACATATAAAATACAAAATAATAAATAAAATATAATAATACATATATTATATACATACCTATTTACTATATAAAATAACGATAGACATTAAGATATATCATTCTGCTAATAATTTAAGATACTGTTGGCGTACTTTAGTTTTGAAAGTGTCACGGTTTGTGGACATCCTGATTTCGAGAGGGAGTGCATTCCATAGCAGGATAGACTGAATATTGAAAGAAGAGTGAACAAGAGTAGAACTATGAGAGGGGCAAAGAAGAAGGAGATTGTTAGAAGAACGTAGATTCTTGTCATGGGTACTGCAAAGGTATTGGAGGTGAGGAGTTAGGTAGGTAGGAGCATTCGGGGAATTAAGGAGAGAGTAAAGTGTAGTTAGCACACGCCAACTACGTCTTTGACGAATAGGGAGCCATTGCAGTTGGGACCGATAAGCAGATACATGATCGTACTTACGAAGGTTGAAAATGAATCTAATGCAATTGTTGAGAAGCCGGTCAAGTTTGTCGAGTAGATCTGCATTCAGGTCGAGATAGCACACATCACCATAGTCGATGACAGGAAAAACCAAAGTTTGCACAAGCATTGTCTTGGTCTTGATTGGGAGGAAGTTCTTCAAACGGTAAAGAGACCGCAGAATACCGGTCACGTTTCGGCTGACGTTAGCTACTTGTGTTTTCCAGTCTAGCATGCTGTCGATGTGTAGCCCAAGATCCTTGACGCTAGTGCTAATGGGAATCACAGAACCATTAAAAAGCACAGGTGGAAGGTTTGTCTTGTCTATTCTAGCCAGGATCCGAGGGCTTCCCATTATAATTGCTTGGCATTTTGTCGGATTAACAGACAAGCCAAAGCCTTCAGTCCAGTTCTTAATTGTGATTAGATCTTGGTTTACATCCTCAATAGCCGTACTTAAATCTTCAACCTTTGCCTGAGCATAAAGCTGTAGGTCATCGGCATACAGATGATATGCATTGCGAAGTTCGTGAGTAAGAAGATTAATAAATAATGAGAAAAGAAGAGGAGAAAGTATGCCGCCTTGAGGAACACCAGAGTCAAGATTGCACCAAACCGATGTAGTTTCATCAACCCGAACTGACTGCTGACGCCCTCGAAGATAAGATGAAAACCATTCCAGCGCCTCAGGGGAAATCATAAGATGGGATAGGATCGAAAGAAGGATGTCATGACTGACGGTGTTAAAAGCGTTAGAGAAATCTATAAGGACCAAGACAGTAGTCTTAGTGTCCTCCACACCCGCCCTAACATCGCCAGTCACTTTAAGTAATGTAGTTGTAGTGCTGTGTCCGGGTCTGAATCCGGATTGTAGTGGAGAGAGGATACTGTTACGATAGACAAACCCGGACAGTTGCCTATGGACACACGCTTCAAGGACTTTGGAAAGGAAAGGGAGAATGGATATTGGACGAAAATGAGTAGGCAGTGATGGGTTGGATATTTTAGGGAGGGGACGGACGTAGGCTTTACGCCAAACGTCAGGAAATTGGCCGGATTCAAGTGAGAAGTTAAGGATATAGGCAATGCAGGGAAGTAATTGGTTTAGAACAGTTGTGATCATGTAACGACTGATGTCGTCACAGCCCACGGCTTTGGATTTGATGGAGAGGATAATCTTTTTGATCTCACCTGGTGCGACTGGAGAAAAATTAAATGGGTCCACATTAAGACGTGGTAGACCATCAATGTATCGAATAGTTTGTTGTTGCGTAGATACATCCAGAGGGATGGTTGTGGTAAAATGGCTATTAATATCATCCAATGCAAGTGTATTAGGAAGATCCACGCAACGAGATTTACCTATTCCAAGGGTGCCTAGAAATTTCTTGTATTGTTTTGTGCCTAGAAAGTTTTTGTAGGAACTCCCTTTTTTAAAATTGTAAAATAAACATACTATGTTTATTTATTATTAGTGTAGATAAATTTCACAATCACACAAATATTGTTTATACCGTTATAGGTAATATGGATAGAGACTGCCTCAGTAGGTAGTAGAGGTCGTGGGTTCGATCATCGGCTAGGGTAATATTGTAATTATATGGGTAGAGTAGCTGGTGAAACGTGGGTGTAATACTTATATACGCTTCAGCCCACACCTTATGTAATAAAAGTAAAAAGAAATAAATAAAGAGAATTCCCAAGATACTGAGACAAGTTTTGGCCATTCATCCTGGCTGTATAATGGAGTTTGTCTTTGTATAAAAGTTTTTAAACGAACTTATTATCTCCATCCTGAATCCAAGTAGGTTAATGAACGGATTTGGACGACAATGTTTATTCCTACGGTACTTACCTGGGCCGTACCATGACGTCCTTATAGCAAATAATTTTGACAACCTTGAAGCTAGGTAGGTAGTTATCTTACGATTTTATAATTAAGATCGAAAATAAATTGCTTTAAGGACGTCATAGTAACGCCCCTGTAGGTAAGCTCAAGATACTTTTGAGCTTACCTACAGGGGCGTTACTATGACGTCCTTAAAGCAATTTACTTTTCTTTTTTTTTTAACACGCTTATCTGAGGAAAACTATTTTATTTTTATTGGTTTGACAAAAAGTGATAATAAAAATTGAATTGATTGAAAAGGAAACAAGTTACAAGTATTTTTATATTGATAAATTACACAGAGACAACACTACTGTTTGGTGACATCACACTCCAGCAACTCCATAATTTTGCCGTAGGTACTACTAATCTTTGTTTACTTACTATTCAATTTCCTCTTTCATTTTTTTTTTGAAAAACGTCGTTATAAATAGATTTTCTTTGTTGTCAAACAAATGTAAAAAACAAAGAAATAGCTGCCAACAAAAACATTCCAAAACGAATAGTAACTTTATTCACTAATTAAAAACAGCACTTTTCCCGAGTGACATAAGTTACTACTATTACTTCTACAACGTGAGTGAAGCCGCAGTCAGAAGCTAGTAGTGTAAATAAAGGATCGTTAACAAACCATGATATAGCTACTATATCTTCACCCGTAGTTGGAGGCACTAAAGAAAACGCCAACCATAGAACAGACTAACATTAATCTCCGAAGGGAAATTAGATTTTAATGGTGGTCGTATAAAATTAAATGATCTTCGCCAAATTGAGGTAATAACAAGTTATGTAGACAGTTCCGGCAGATCTAGTATTAAGCTATATTTTGTATTTTTTAATTAAAAAATAAAACTGTATCTTTTTATTAAAAAATAAACTAGTACGCTAATTATCCTTTTAGGTATTTACATCGACTTACTTAATAAATATAAAATGACGGGTCTAAAGATTGACTGCATAAATGGCTCAGTGATTACCATTACAGTGCGGCGTGTTGTGGGTTCAATTCCCACATGGGACAAAAAATGGTTATGATCCAAATTACAGATATCTTTCCATGTGATTTTTTGTTACGTCGACTGTTACAAAATGCTTTTATCTTTAAGTCACCTATATTTAAATTTGTGCATAACTCATTAATAAATATATACCTAGGTACTATGTTTACATGGTACTAAAATATCTTTGAATAAATTAAAATGGCTATAAGTATAATTATTTAGTGTTTAATCCGTCAACAAGTTAATGGCGTACCAGAGATCATGTTACAACGGGTACCAGTTTGATGGGCTATTGAGCAAATGGTTGTGCGCGAGCGCAATGCACAAATCTACGCAATGGATGCTCGTGCGCCAAAGCGGGAGTGCCAATGAACTTAGGACGGTTATTGACGGGTATTGCGTTAAGACAAATAAAGGCTCTAGCGCTGACACAGACCTCCGTTCAGTTGACCATGTATGAGTGTATGCAAGTACCAATATGACCACAAACCTCCTGAGAACTTCTATGTAAATAATCACCTAAGTTAAATACGGAATTCTTGTAAGCAAGTATGTAAGTTACTTTATTTTCTAACTGTTCATACGTATTGGCCCGCTCTCAACAACTTAAATTTTAAGGAAATATCTTCTATATACCTATAGATTTTTAAAATCGTTTTGTAAATAGGTAACTAGTGAAAGTAAGTTAATTGATTGCCTTCTTATGATGTTATACACAATTTTTTTCTGCGTCACATTTACCTACTTAACTGTATAATCCGTAAGTCATTGTTATTTTTTTTATTAAAATCAGTGTGTGCTTTTACTTTCGGTATAAAATATACTGACGGATACATAACTGCATCGAAGTAGAGATGGACAGTCTAACTTTGACGGTATTGTGACATTTGAAATCCATACTAATATTATAAATGCGAAAGTAACTATGTTTGTTTGTATGTATGTTTGTTTGTTTGTTACCTTTTCATGACTAAACGCCTGAACGAATCGTAATGAAATTGGCATGGAGATAGGTTATCTCCTGAAGAAGAATATAGATATTTTTTATTGCGATGACCGACATCAACGCTGTCGTAGTTGCGGCTAACAGCTAATTTTATATAAAGATAAATGAAAATTGTAGAAAATTAAACTATAACTCGATTGAATACTCTAGGCTTTTGATCATTCAATTAGCCAATTGGTTGTAATTTGATTAATTCATTTTCATTTATCTTCAAATGTCACGGTACCCATGCTAAGTGGAAAATACTGTAATCAGCCTGTGTCAGTCCCATAATTCATACCTGCATAGACTCACGATTATTTCGCATAGGGGTAGGCAGAGCTTTTCACTGCTGGAAACGTTTGCATATTGGATAAATATTTTTATTTGAAAGTCATTCTGTTCTTTGATGCAGTTGATGTGTTCTTCAGTGTACTTTCAGTTAGTTTAAATAAGTAAATATTTCGCATGTAAATAATAATAACAACACGTAAATAGTGAAATAACCACATTCTAGAAAACGCAGCGTGGGCTGGTGACTAGGGGGGCTCAGGAATTAATGTTATAGAATTCCTTGGTGATTCTTTTTCTTATCGTTTGGTTAGCGGTCAACCTGGTGACAGAGTTATTTAGATCGCCCATATTTAGGCCTCTGTCATGATCTAACGACTGTTAACAGTCGGGGTGATTATTTTCAAATAATAAGTATATTATGTAAGAAAGTGTCGTGAATATACAGAGTAAGAGCAAATACCAACAGCAGCGATTATTTAATGAGAGGCAGGATCCGCCTACTTCGGGCAGGTTTATCAAGCTATATGTTCTACGTAGACCGTGATTAAACTTATTTACCTGTGAAGATTTATTAATGGCTTTGTATTGCTACATAAGTTTCTATTGTAAAATCTATTTTAACGAATGAAGTGTATACGTAGTAATGGCACTTTCTGGACAATCGTGAGATCCTGATTTCGATGTCCGCGTCGAGCAAAGTACCCATTATTAAGTTTTATGTTAGAATTTTTTCTGTAGAGCAGTCTGAAACTGTGCCCTCATCCCTTATTAGATGGGACCGAGCGTAGATGTCATACCTCTGCCTATCCCTTCATGGCAAATACGTGATGAAATATTAGACAAGGTATGCGCCTTTATGCTGTGGGAACAACAAATGAGAAAGCGTTCTGCATCGTGATCAAAATGTAGGCATTAGGTATATTAAGTACCGTTGAGCATTGAAGAGGTTGTACGATGTCCAACCTTGTTTACTCTCTAAAACGGTTATCACTGAGACATATTTACTTTATATTAGCATATTTTTTGTGCAGCATTAGTGGGCGGTTAGAAGATTTATTATAGATCTACAATAGATAAATATCAATTACTCTATTAATGTAATGAACAGTAGATAAGTATAACATTTACATGATTGATGGTTGTTTCGATTTTAATGATAGTAGACGTTGTTGTTTGTATGTTATACTTAGTGAGTATATCTAGGTTTTGGAGTTTTTTTATTTTGAAATTAATGTTTGACATGTGTTGCGATGTAATGTATGTAGGTATGGTGCATATTATTATTATAAATACGACACACATTTAAGAGAGGTAAGACACCATACTAGCGAGTAAGCCTGACGAGGGTCGGAAGTAGTAGTTCTGTAAGGTGGAGGCACCTTACAGAAGACCATAGCCAAATAAATACACACAGCGATGAAGTTGTGTTTCTGTGTGTACTCCAGCGCTCATTTAGGAATGCGTTTTGTAAGAATCGTTTTCCTATCCCAAGTATTCGCCATCTGAAGTAAAAATATGGGTCAGCAACATGCAAGTGACACCTCTGGTATTTCAAGCGTCCATAGACTACGGTAACTTTTTAAATATTAAAGATATAGTTTCTAGATTTTTACTTAGATTCCAATGTGATCTCGACACGTTTCTATCTTATACTTACAAAAAGAAACGATCCCTCATTACCATACAGTGGAAAGCTTAAATTAAATATTGCTTACTTATTAATAAAATACTTATCTAAATTTCATTCTTATTGTATATTGGTTTCCGTTCCTTTTTGTTACCACTATTGTAACTCATACCGTAAATGTGTTCTGGCGATTAAAAAGAGTGGCCCGAGTTTCTTGCCAATTCTTCACGAGCACTAGTCAGCGAATTGGTCTTAGTAAAAAAGTATGTTGGCATTTGTTTTAATGACGTTCATAAGTATCATGAATTTGATCTAAATGAAAAAAAAACTGCTTAACATCAGACGGCAGCATGTTTGTTTGTCACCCAAGTACCTAGTATAATATAATAATAATATGTTCTCCTTACTGAATTTCGGTCATGGCGGCTACTCTCCTTCCGTAATAAGTGTGCCCAAACGTAGATAGATGCACTGTTTATTCCCTCACTCTCATTCTCCGATAGGATGCCAATCCGACATGACCGGAGAGAGTCTTAAGCCATTACGTGCTTTCCGAGGTTGTAAACACTGCCAATTTCGAAACCTCCGAGCATCTGTTTCGAATTTGAAATTGATATAAATTTGATTGAAATTGATATAGAAAACAAGTGCTTTATGGCATTTTATGCCTAAACGTAATGCGTCCTTGAATTTACAAATCGTTTTAATTTCAATCCAAAAATACCCCAGGCGACAATGTTACATCATAGTAATCATATTGACAATTATAATGTCAATATGATTTCAATGATGTCATTTGTATAGTTGACAATTTTGCTTCATTTGTCTAGAATTACGGAATCACATACACAACACAAAGCACATTTCATATTGACACATTGATTAGATCATAATTGATGTTAAAAAACACTACTACGTGGTATGTCATTTCATTAATAAATGGATGACCAAGAAAGGTGATAAGCTGACTCTTTAATAGTAATTGCACTTCAGTAATGTTAATGACTTTATTTTATTACTAATTGGTATATAATTATGCTGTGCCTATTTATGTTAATACTATTATTGTTAAGAGAGGTAGGGCACCATACAATCGAGAACGCTGGGTTTTTTTTATACTACTTGGGTAGTAAACAAGCATACGGCCCGCCTGATGTTAAGCAGTTACTGTATGTAGCCTATAGACGCTTGCTATACCAGAGGTATCTGCACTTGCGTGTGGAGAACCCATTTTTTTAACCACCCAACCCGTGTGTAGCTAATTTTTCAACTGGTAGGTAAAGGTCTTTTCACAGTAGTTAGTATATACGATATATATATTGACTGCCTCGGTGGTCCAGTGGCCGCAGTATGCTCCTGCTGTGCACGACAACCTCGTGGTTGTGGGTTCGATTTTCACACAGGACAAAACTTTGTGTGACCCACAAAAAATTGTTCTGAATCTGGATGTAATTTGTGTCCATTAATTGTATGTTTGTAAAGTCCCCCACGACACAGGTTCTCTAGAATATATATGTTAGTGTTCTTGCTGCGGTTAGTCTGAGGATGGGTAAACGTTTTGAAAACTTCTTATACCTCGCAGTGTATATGCACGTAAAACATTCGCAACGCGTCGTCGCGGCGTCGCTTCGGTTCATCCCCTATACTGCCTGACTACGGATAAAAGGCATAACTGCATATCGAAATATACGGGAAAATGCAACTTAGATATGTTACTTTAAAAGCATTAATCCTTTAACTCGTGTCATGAACTTGTGTCGTTCTTTGTTAGCAGGGTTTATGCTACTTCTCTATAATAGAGAAGTAGCATAAACGGTAGACGAATCGGATTTGATTTGACGTAAACTTATGTCGAATAGTTGAAATTATTTTATTATATTTTTCCATTAAATTCATAATTTACTAGAAGAACGCTTTACGAGAAGATCAAAGGCCAGAAGAGAAGAAGAGGTGAAATCCCTGTCTCCCTAAACATATTAAACAAAGATTGAGATCACGAAGTCAAAACTTCCCACAATAGCAATATAAATTTCGCAAAATATGGTCCCTGTTAGGTTTGGCACCTTTGAATATGGCTGGAGTAAGTTGGAGACGAGATTACTTCCCTAGGGCATCAAACGTACGAACATATTCTAATGAAAATTCGTTAAAGTACAATAATATGAAAAGACAAGTCTTGACACAAGCAATTTTCAAACATTGCTTGCAAACTAACATCTGGAAATCAGTTATTTTAAATGTTAATAAACTAAAATGTTTATGTGACTTGGACAAGAAAATATAATGGTGGGTAGGAATACTTTAAAGTTTCGAGGTATAACCATAGTATGAGGAGTAGATAGTAGAGAATCTCCTTTATAATTGCTCGAAAGACGACACATAAATACCTAGAGCGCGTCTTACTACTTGAATCTCACATGGTTGTCACAGCGCAATAATATAATTATTATTGCGCTCAATCAACCATGAGATAGGTATTATAGTTACACTTACTATTATTAACATTATATAAAAATAATCAAAATAAATAAACCAATACAAATTGCGATAAACCAATACGATGCCGGCAGTTAGCATGCTGACGGGCACCCTGCCCGCAACGTTGCCAGTTTGTACTTGACAGTTCGGCTCAGTTTCTTTACTACTTATTTATTTATACTATGGTATAACGCCGAGTGTTTCGCTGGTAGTAGTGAACTCTTAAGTGTGACTCGTAAGGAAAATTCATCAGTGGTCGGTGTAGAGGAGTACAGTAATGGCAGGTGTCTGAGGGGCGATAAATCACTTGTACCGAGGATAGGATTGGCGACCAACGCTCCCCGAACCTTCTATAAACCGCTTCAGACAGGTCACTAGCTATACACAGCTAATATGTACTTACCTGTACTATAGTACTCACCATAAGTAGTTTAAAGGTTTTTATTTTATAAAGTTTGATTGATTCGCAAATTGGTGTAGTAGTAGGTGGAGGTCTGGTCTGGTGGAGGTTGTGGTTCGATTCCCAGTCAGGATAAATCTTTGTGCTATGGTGATGAGCACAGTTCTTTGCTCTGTGTCTTGTTATAATTTATTTAGAATATGTAGTTAGTAGCGACTCGCACCGTTGTCAAAATTTGCATACAAAATATCATCAAAATTTCCGTCATTTTCTGTGGATTTTCCAAAAAAAAAACATTATCTCCTTAGATGAGGATTTATTTCCTTCTTTTTCTTAACGTCCTCCAGCTAGACATAGGTGTCCAACTATGAAGTTTGATAGGCAGAAAACCCAAGCTATAAAGTGAGGTTGTATTTTATTAAAAAAATAAACTTTAACATAAAAACACCGGAAAGATTAGTGTCCAAAATTAAATGTATTGTAAGTGATCTCTTTAAATATTGAAAAATATACTCAGAAGATTATTATTATTATTATTAATACTTATTGTATTTTATGGCAGTACAAAATACAGTTAATACAGTAAAGAAAGTCCAAAGAATATGAGTTCTTTAGGCGGGGTCAAGTTGGTGGCCGTGGTTGTTACAAGGCAGGGGCCGGTCCATGACGTCCTTATTAGTAATTTCAAAGGATGATAACATAGAATAATAACCTTTTAGATAATAAAGTTTAAATCTTACGAATTTCAAATTAAGAACGAAAATTAATCGCTATAGGGACGTGATGGTACAGCTTCAGGTGCATGCTTGCTGACGTGTACTGCCTTACTTCCAGTGGCCTTTGGGGCTGTAAGGTTCTGGAGTCCAACCACGAACTGGAAGACGCAGTGCAGGCAGACTTCAACAAGGTGGACCGACGATCTAGTCAAGGTCGTGGGAAGCCGTTGGGTAGTGGGCGTCTTTCGGCTGAGGTGACTCCTCACAACATGCTAGATGCACTATGTGTTGCGCCTGTGCATATTTCGCTGCGGCGGAATGTCAGCCAAGCGTCGAGATTAATCGTTATACAGCCTAGACTCTAATGCAGTATTGTTAATTTTAACGATGCTTTCGTGTTGATAGAATAAATTTTATTACTTTCTTGACATCTTCATGAGCCAATGACCCATAGCCGCTTACGGTACTTCCTAGGTATGTAAGTGTTTAGGCTTGCTGCGTACCTGAATCCCTAGTATAATACCTACGTGACTAAGTACCTATGCGTCTTGAGATGAGAATCTTACGACGTTTAGTTGGCCTAATAACCAACATGCGTTCTCTGTTTCGTCTTTCATTTAACATAACCTGTTGGTCTAGAGGATAGTTTTTCTTTTGTTTTCTTTTTGAAAAGACAACTCCCGCACTAGGAAACAAGCGCTGTGTCGCAGGCAACTTTACAAACATGCAACAAGGACACAAATTGCACCCAGACTCAGAACAAACATTTATGAATCACACGATGGTTTTTCGTGGGCGGGAATCGAAGCCACGACCTTCGGCTTAGCCAGTTTAATTTTCACCCAGGACAAATGTTAGTGTGATTGACTTATTTTTTACTACAAAAATAAAAAAAATCGGTTAATCCACCTTTTCAGAAACAGCATGTGTCCAGAATGAGTCCTGAAAACAGTTACTAAAATATTACGACAAATTAAAATTACTAAACTTGAAAAATTAGATCAACTTTTCAATGATAACGAAACTTCATTGACTGCACTTACTTTGTTTACCTCTGCATTACCTATGTTAGACTGGAAGAGCAATAAGTCCGCCTATATATGTACCTATGAGCATAAAGTTTAATATATAATGCATAAAGCATATAATGTGAAAGTTTGTGAGGAAGGATGAATCTATGTATTGATTTTTGTTACTCTTTCTCGGAAAAAGTACTGAAGTAGTTTGTCTTTTTATCGCGATAACCGACATATACACAGGCGGAGCCGCGGGCGGCAGATAGTAAATACATAAAACCAGGGTATATGAAGACGCTCGCCTTATAACGAAGAGACCAATAAATAATTGCAGAGCATTATACAGTTTTAATCTCATTAAATATTTGGGTACCTGGTTAGTACAGTTAGTTGCGACGATTTTGCAGTCTACGAGCGTTATACCTAGTGCTTTATTTATATTCACAGGTTAAACTTATTCAACAGATTTGAATCTTAAGCTTGATATGTAAATTGGCTTAGAATTCTTAAGAATAAAGACTGTCAAGTGCGAAATAGACAACGTGGGATTTGTGTTTCGTATAATATATTTCTATATGACTACCATCAATTAGAAGACGAATGGGTGATGAGTGAATAGCAAGGTCTGCATCTTTACTAATATTATGAATGTAAAAGTTTGGATAGATGGATGTTTCACGTTAAAACAGCTAAACGGATGTGGATGAAATTTGGCATAGATTATTCTCTGGAATGGCGCATAGGGTATACTATTTATCGCGGAAATGTACGAGTACGGTGTCCGTGGAATAGATTCATTTTTGTGTTTGCGGGCGGTGTCGCGGGCAACAGGTATACCAATGGACGCTTGAAATACCAGGAGCACTACTTATCCTAAACACGACGATAGCTAAATAACACCTTCACACGTTGCTGTAAAGGAATAGTCGAGTGCCTGTGTGCGAGTAAAGATATCCAGTACTCATTTAGAAATGTATTTTTAAGTCAACGTTTGCCTATGGCTGGCGTTTTTCATACCCCATCACAAAACACATTTTTTTGGGTTGGCAACACGAAAGTAAGTAATGTTTTATGTATTGAAAGCGTAGGCATAGTCTTGGATAACTACTTACCATCAGGCCGACCGTATGCTTGATTGCCACCTAATAAATATTTAAAAAATTACAAGTCGATAAATGGAAATAAACTCTTAGCTGCAGTTTTTTTCACACGTTTTGTGCATATTCTATAAACCAAGATGTTTAACACTAAAATAGCAATACCAAGTGACGTATCAAGGCATTAAACAAAATCATTTGTATTAAATTTTATTATACTATTTCCGAACAAGAGTCTGCGAATTTGGCGTGTTTTGGAATGCAGAGTCAGTAATATGTTTAATATTCTTAGTATGTATGTATGTGTACGCGTTTGGTCTAACGTCTGAGTACACCGATATTGATGAATGACTTGACAAATGATTTGTCTCGAACTACTACATGATATTTGAACATTGTTAACTTACAATGTTCAAATATCATGTGTTAAGGAATAAAACAAAATTTATTTTAAATAAAATTGACTAAAAATTAAGAAATAAAATCTTATCGTTATTTTGTTTGCCTATTGCCTTTTAACAGAGAAGCTTCAGAGCTAAGTATGTCGGTTAATAAATTTGTCGGTCGGCAATATCCTCCCTAATGTAACAAATACAAATCCTTTAGAGTAAAATAATTACATGCTTGTCTTTTTATGATAATAATAGCAACCCATAGATATTCCACTGCTCGTCACGGCTCAAAGTCAAAGTGAAACACATTCATTCATTTAGATCAAATCCATGATACTTATGAACGTCATTAAAACAAATGCCAGCATACTTTTTTCCTACGACCAATTCGCTGACTAGGGTAGGGCCTCGAGAAGAATTGGCAAGAAACTCGGGCCACTCTTTTTAATCGCCAGAGTATAACATTTACAATTTGGTATGAGTTAAAATAGTGGTAACAAAAAGGAACGGAAACCAATATACCATATGAGAAATTTAGATAAGTATTTAATTAATGAGTAAACAATATTGAAAAAAAAAAAATGAATTTAGCTTTCCACTGTATGGTAATGAGGGATCGTTTCTTTTTGTAAGTATAAGATAGAAACGTGTCGAGATCACATTGCAATCTTAGTAAATATCTAGAAACTATATCTTTAATATTTAAAAATAAATCATGCCAAGATTGACCAGCCACCCCAAGTAGCACCCGTTCACGAGCATGACGCACAGACCAGCCATCATTTCCTTCGCCATATTAGAGGGAAGGAACTGACCCGGCCAATACGACACCACAAGCAATGGCATTTCAGTGAGCATGACAATCCAGGACATAATAAGAAAAAAGAAACTCAATAGAAAGCCAATAATGATCACAAAACGTCTCCTGACAAATTTTAAATGTAGTTATTATTCTTATATAATTCTGCATCAAAATTAGCAACTAACCCCATGACTTTTTATCATTTAAAAAGTCATTAATAGTGTAATAACCCTTGCTTAAAAGATGATTTTTTACTTCTAGTTTGAATTTGTGTAAGGGTAGGTTCATAACTTCAAGAGGTAGTTTGTTATAGAAACGTACCCCGAGTCCCGCAAATGAATTGTGGACTTTATGAAGACGGTGATACGTACCAACTAGTTTATGTTTGTTCCTTGTGTTTAGTGTATGAATGTCACTGTTTTTACAAAACAGGTGTATATTTTGTTTAACGAACATGCAAGCAAGTGGATCAAACAAGACTTTAGATTTTTTTCAAAGACATGGTCCCCTCACGATGTTTTAAATCATTTGATTAGTACACATCAAAGTAAACTAGGAGTGAAGATCGAGCTTTCATCTCAATTGTTTCAATTCGGTTATTTTCCCATTCAGCTACTATCGCTTATACATAAAGGGTAACATAACTACGTGCTTTAGGTATTTATTATAGTCATTTAGTTTTTTACCGACTTCAAAAAAGTTCTATGTTCGACTGTATGTATTTCTTTTAAATGTATCTTCACCGATTTCTCCGCCATTTGCTGACCGATTCGCAAAATTCTAGGGGAGGGGGGGGGGGGGATTTCAGGGAAATCGAGGGTAACCCTCAAATGTTATGGGTATTGATAATGTTTCTAATGTTTAAAAAAAAAATATTTACCAAATTCAAAATGCTAAAAATAACTGAATACAGATTGAAGACGATGCCAAGCTGAATATTAGGTGACAGGATGAACATAGCACCGACTTCAATCTGTATTCAGTTATTTTTAGCTTTTTTAAGTCGGTTTAATTTTTTTTCTAAAAATTTTAAACTTTAATTCAATTGACTATAGTAAGTTACAGCAAGATTGAACCTTAAGAGATCGCTACGCATCAGCGAATAACAATGATATCATCAAAAATAAACGCAAATCATTGAACAGAGTAAAAAACACAATATCCCCTTGTTTGTCCTTGCATTGTGTGACAATTTGTCAAAGTGTTTTATTATAACACTTGAAAAATCAGTAGCTGATTGAATCACTAGGATTTTTTTATACTTCTGTTAGGCGTGAATCAAATTTTTAGTACAGTTAAACGGTTAACTTACATTGAAAGGTTGGGTGACGTCACTGTGCGTTGAGAAATAGGTGTACCTACGACTCGTTTAAAATTGGCTTTTTTTTGGTGGTGACAAAGAAGCATACGGCTCACCTTATCGTAAGTAGTTACCGTAACCTGTGGACGCTTGTAGTAGTAGGAGCATTACGTGCGCTTTGATATCTAATAACTTGTGTTATGATGATTATAACCTTAAATTACAATTTGTAAAACAAATGGAAACAGTTTTTAAAACAACTTACTTTACTTTACTTACTTTACTTAAAAAATTCGATTTCCTTAAATAAGTAGGCACTCAAACAAGCACAAGAACCGGGGTCTCTGGTCTTGAGATAGTAGGCGGCCGGCATACCGACTAAAACCCCACCTGTGCACCTACACCATCGGTGGAACACCGAAACCTGATATGACGTCAGTGGTCCACCCAGTGCTTGGTGCTCTACTTCTTCAACATAACATAAAACTTTAAAACAAAGATAGAAATTGCAGTTATATGTTGCAGATATCTACGTCTTTACAATAGGTACATTGAAGCAATGCTGGTCTCAAGCCGAAGGCGCCCATGGATTTGGCCCACTAGCCTACGGACGCTGGAAAAACCAGAGGTATTACTTGCGCGCTGCCGACCCAGAAATTTTAACACCGGGGTTTACTGATGGGGTATTCCTGGCTTAGGAACCGCTAGAAATCTGTAAATATTTCGGGTATTCCATTACGCCGGGAGACCTAGGCTAGTTATCCTAGCCTTATGGGTAAGATATAATTGGCCGATCTAATTACACTAATCGTCACAACTCGCAAACCAAAACTCCGTGCCCTACAAGTTAAATAAAGCTACGTGAATAACAGAATAGCTATTTTTTGCATCTTCAAATGAAGTGTCACTTGAGTACTGAGTCAAGTGTGAGCTGAAGCCGTTAAACGTTCTAGGATAAATAAATAAGTAATAAAAGAGGAAAAATTGGCACTTGTTTTTCAATAGCCTGCTAGTAGGTCATTTTTTATGATAAATACATAGTAAAGGACAATAAAATTCATATTTTAGAGTTTTAAACTTTGGAATAAATTTGATGAATGATGAGTGGTTCAAGCGTTATCGAAATAATATGTACGGTTTTACCGGTTAGAGTTTTACATAAAATATATCTATGGGAAACCCATTGTCTTCTTGAGTTAAAACCAATAACTGTCAAATATATTTTTCGAATTATTAAAAACATTTTTAAAACTGATGATTGATTGCTGTGGCAGTAGTTGGGAAGGCCTGTCCAGCAATGGACGTCGACGATGGGGTGAGTAGAAGTTGGTAAGTTTAAAAATATAACTTGCACATCTTGTCATGTCATCATGTCTTAAATAAAGTTTAGACCATTTGTGTAAGTTTGGTTCAAATACTTAACAAAAAAAAAATGGATGAAACTTACACAGGTACTTTTTGTATCGATGCAAACACGATTCAGTCGCTAGCTTTTAACCTTTATATGCGTTTTTGGTATCGATGCAAACGCATTGGAAACGCGATACAGTCGCGAGCTTTCAACCTTTTTATATGCGTCTTTGGTATCGATGCAAACGCATTGGAAACGCGATACAGTCGCGAGCTTTCAACCTTTTTATATGCGTCTTTGGTATCGATGCAAACGCATTGGAAACGCGATACAGTCGCAAGCTTTCAACCTTTTTATATGCGTCTTTGGTATCGATGCAAACGCATTGGAAACGCGATACAGTCGCGAGCTTTCAACCTTTTTATATGCGTCTTTGGTATCGATGCAAACGCATTGGAAACGCGATACAGTCGCAAGCTTTCAACCTTTTTATATGCGTCTTTGGTATCGATGCAAACGCATTGGAAACGCGATACAGTCGCGAGCTTTCAACCTTTTTATATGCGTCTTTGGTATCGATGCAAACGCATTGGAAACGCGATACAGTCGCAAGCTTTCAACCTTTTTATATGCGTCTTTGGTATCGATGCAAACGCGTTGGAAACGCGATACAGTCGCGAGCTTTCAACCTTTTTATATGCGTCTTTGGTATCGATGCAAACGCATTGGAAACGCGATACAGTCGCAAGCTTTCAACTAAGTAATGTGTAACTGCAGTAACAGTGCTCTTGTACTTGGACACAGTAAGTATCTATGTAACTATATAGAATTATCTGTGGGACTATGTAATTATAGTTTATGTAAGTAATTATACGTAATACTGATGATGATATAAATGATGAAAAATAAATCATTATTCTCATAACATTCAATATAAAGAAGTGACAAGTTACACATCGGTGGCTTGTATCGTTCGATTTAATGAGACAAGCCGCCGTTCACTGAGTCTGGGTGCGTTTTTCATTGGCTAAATTAATTCGTTGAACTCCATACGACGGCGAGGGCTGGCTAAAAAACGTATGGGAACAAGCGGAAGTACAAACCATTACCAAATGTGTGTTTCGTGTACTTCTCAGAAGACGGTCTTTGTTTTGATGGACGGCAAAACTTTTTTTAAAGACGAAATTTAATATTCAAAATTTTATAATTAAGTAATTAAGAATGTTAAAGTAAAAGTTTGCTAGTAGGTTTAATTAAATGACTTTGAGCGTCGGATTGATTTTAAAACGTCCTAGGTATGTATAGGACTCGGATACCCAAGTGATACAGGGGTATCACTTGGGTATCCGAGTTACACATACCTAGTACACACATACCTAGGACGTTTTTAAAACAATCCGACGCTCAAGACCAGGGGGTCTTGCACGCGTCATATGCTACGGTAACTGCTTACGATCAGGTCAGATGTATGCGTGTTAGTCTCCTTTGTAGTTTAAATAACGAGAGCCGTCAACAGAAAATTGTATTGAACTCCGTTTATTTATTTTAGATCTAAGATGCCACAAATACGCAGTCTTGTAACTTACAACACCCTACTTTTTATATCGTGAATTAAAACCTATGCGTGGTATGTCACTGCGCGCAAATTGCTGTTGAAGGAAAAACAGGAATAGTAGCCCTTAAAAACTTCGTACCAAACCCGAAACAATTAAAATACAATAACTACAGGCAGATGCAGCGGCTAGCAATCAAGAATTCTCCTTTTAATAGTAATTCATCAATGATTATATATGTTTACGTAGTGTAATTATTGTTTTATACTAATAAAAAGCCATTTTAATTTAATATACAACATTTTATAATTGAAAACTGTATACATCAGTGAATGATATGTAATTAAATTAGCCTGCGTGCTTCTACCTCGCGGAATATGTAGATGTAGAGTACCTAGTCTAGAGAAAGATTTGCAACATGCGGGCGGCATCATTTGATTTATTTTCGTTTTTTAAAACAAACCCTGCCGCGGGGAACGTTTCAAACATACAATATACGGACATAAATTATTTTTTCTTTTACCTGCGTTTTTAATTATTTTATTATTTATAACTAAAGTTATTCTATCTAGTCTTATTCTAAAGTTATGTCCCGTGTGGAAATTGAACTCGCCAACACGCTGCATATTGGTAAATGAGGAAGTAACCATTTATGCCACTGAACTAACCGTGCAGTCAGTAAGTAGTCAGTTACTCGTACAAGTAAGTAAAATTAAAGTAATCTAAATAAATCTTTAACTTTCACGATTTGTACACATATTACTTTAATGGCCAATGGGTCGAAATCGTAATCGTAAAAGGCATGAAAACCTTATTACACGATTTCGACCCGTTGTCCGTTATACCAAAAGAATATACCAATTTTGATTAAAAGTTAAACATTTTGTTGTAAATACATCTTTAGTTGTTACTTGTTATAATTAATGAAAATTAACGTTTCGCAAGCTCAAAGGGTTTAATATAACGATCCCTGTGAAACCCTAAACATTTGAGCGTAATTAGAATTAACGAGAAATGGACAGAGAGGAGTCCGTTGTCACAATGTAACATGATACATGTCGATGCTCTGATTAACAAAACGAAAGCTTGCTAATTTTAAGTGTATTTTTTAAATAATTTGTATGTATGTATACATAAGTATGTTTACCAGTTGCCATAGACTCTGTCTAGTTTAAGATTTAAGAAAGGTCGTGTTTTTAAAATAAAACTTTTTAGGGTAACGTAACCAAAGAGAGCTGACACTCTTCTATCTGTCTGTTAGTATTATATGTAGTATGTCACGGAGCTCCAGCTACGGTATGTGAAAAACTTTTAAAAATATTGCGTGAAAATTGTATATAAAATCTAGTTGGTAAAATTACTGTGGGAACAAATGTTTGATACATTACTGATGCAGCCGTGGCCTAAGAACGCTTGCAATATATTATTTAAGGGTATTACACGCGTCCGAAGGCCACGGTAACCTCCACCAAGCGGGCCAAATACTCATTCACCATCGGAATAAATCTATATCAATTTTTTTGTAGATTTCTTTTTTATAATCTGTCACCTGACTCTTTTTGTCTGTGCAAGTCCCGTCCAAAACTTAGTGCCGCCGGCGCCGTTTTGAAGATAATCCGGAACAAACAGTAAAGAAATGGATGTTTGATAAATAATAAATTACTACTCATTTCTGTCCCATTGCTGGGCATGCGTTTCCTCTTCTCTACAGATGCTAAAAGTGCCTAAGCTTTCTCACTTTCTTCTGTAAAGGAGATTTATCACATCGATTTTATTTGTGTTGGTGTATCACCTTTAATTTATTATAAGACAAGTGCATTTCCCCGCGCTGTTTTTTTTTATTTTGGAATAACTAAATAATTTACTGTCAAATAACAGGTATGTACTTACATATGAACTCTACAGAGTAAAATTCACGTTGTTACTGCTGGTCGGCATCGGAGTCACTGTGGTTATTTACCAGCACTCTGTTTCGTATAAGATTTCTGCGTATTTTTAGGTACATAGATTTAATTCTTCCATAAAAATATGCCATGTGTGCTCATTAAGCGAAAAAACTGTTCACATCGCGTTATTTTATCGCGAAATTCGTGTAATGACTCTCATACTCGTAGAAACACCCATGCATGACGCGTTGTGGCAAACAGACCACATAGCGAAATTCGTATCAATTTGTTTTTTCGCTGAATGAGCGTTTTCGATATTTGAGTCCAACATAATGCGCACGTGTACCGAGTTTTTGGTTTTATTTTCACTTTTTTATTTTTTGTAAAAGTAGTTAAGTACATATATAGTGGAGTTAGCATCCGTCTGATAAAACATTGCTTTCCTTCTTTCATTTTTAACAGTACATTCAAAAGCATTTGCGTATCTTTCTATTATAGCAATATATCAAAAGCATATTCGTATCTTTTGTAAACAGATTAAAAAAGTTCATAGTTTACGAGCCCACCTGGATGAAGGTACTTATAGAGCTGTGAAAATCGCTCGTAATTCATCCGTACAAACAAAATGTGTAGGATGCAAATCCGTGGCTCGAGTTGCAAACCAAGTCCATAATATAAATAAGAAAGTAGTAAAGAAAGTGAGAAAAAATATCTTATTAAATACCTATGGCAAAGGGCCGATGTAATCAATGTACAAGTACCGCCTGGCAACTTTGCGGGCGCGGCGCGCGGTGCCTTGCGCCCACCGGCGCGGCGTGAATGCTACTTTGTCGCGCGCAATATTTTATATAGTTATTTATCATGACAATAAAAGTCTGTAACCATAATATCTATCTCATAATACCTATCTCATATTAATAATTAAATATTTTTTATATACATTAATGATATATTGAGCTGTGACGACGCAATGCGTTACGAGGGGGTTTGTGAAGTAATACGCGGTCTATGTATTGATTTGTACTTAAATATAAAGTGAATTCTCTACTTACCTACTACTCTTTATACTATACTTAGCCGGGGAGCGAACACACACTCCACACTCAATAAGAGAACAGTAACCGTCGCCGTCGGATCGCAGCGTCCAGCTTCCGTCTAGACACAGATTATGTAAAATGGAATATAAGCTTATTCGTTTTTCACGGCCCTTTATCGCAAATTTACATTGCAGAGTTTGAAATTGGTTCTCGTTTAATTTTACTACGATATCTGAGACGAGTTACGTTTGATATTATATTGAAATATCTTTGTTTGCGTCATAAGGTTTGAATTATGCGATTGCATTTTGAATTAAGGCGGTATAAGATGTTGTTTTGTAGTTCGAGCTTTTATTGTTGATGTAGAGAATCTCCTGTTTTTTAACCGACTTCAAAAAGAGGAGGTTATCAATTCGTGTGTATTTTTTTTTCTTTTTTATGTTTGTTACCGCAAAATTCCCTAATTTATGGACCGATTTGTTTTTTTTTTGTCTGAGAGTACATACTTTCAGTTTGGTCCCATTTTCATCAAAAGTAAGTTCTGATGATGGGATCCATGAGGAATTGAGGGAACTCCTCAAAAATTATAGGCACACATATAGCAATTTCAATATTTTTGACAAAACATCAAAGATTTGCATTCAGAAAATATAATATGATGAAGTAAAACTGATGAAGGAGACCACAGATGGCCACCTGAACTTCCCAATAATAAGTAGTTTACGGATGGCGATTAAACAAGTTTCCATTATGGTTGCTAAGATAGCATAGGCATAGGCAACGGAACTTCATAATTAAACAATGTAATCTAGCCATTTTTAAGGTTTTTGAAATTCTGCAACTTGCCATACTGAAGTCGGTTTTTTTTGTTAAAATTATGTAGTATACAACTTGAAACTCACATTTATTTAATCCTATGGTTGCTACGAATGTACTTTGTATTCGTGATTTATATTTATGTAAATCTCCGCCGCCCGCATTTCAGGGATTACTTACTCGTATTATGTTTTAAACAAAAAAGTTTTAGCTGCGTTTTAAAATCAAATTGGTAACCAACAGTTGGTCCTAAATTTATGGTGTGTTAGTAGGTGTATTAGTCTATATACTAATAGTTATGTAGGTATGTAATATTACCCTTGAAACTATACTGATACGATTTCTGCATATTAGTGAATGATTCTTAAAATTATATTACTATTAGGTACTATAGTAAGATGAATTATTCCTGAGAGTAAGTTCCTATACTTTTATCTACATACCAACCGAGCGAAGCTTCGGGCGGTAATATAAAAATAAAACAGTATTGTAAAAGAGGCATTTATTATAGAAGTCCGTATTAAATTAAGATTGTAATAGCAAGTCAATGATAAAACAAATAAGAATAAACACAACACTGGCAGATGGCGAAAGCTACGATTGGAAAATAGCCCACTAACATTACCCATTGTTATTATTAATGACGTTCGGTGATATGCCCTTCGAAATATTTACAAAGGAATCACCAAATCCGACGCGCAAATGCTTATTTCGTTTTCGGAACCCTCTAAATAGAAATTGCGGAAACTTAATATAAATCGAATAATCCATTCTTGTGCAGGGGATGTTTTGGGAGGATAAATCTCAATCGGGGGTGAAGAGAGGCCGGCGGTGCAGCGAGCGGGAGGGTTGCAGACGGTCTCGGGCACCAAGCCCCGGCCATCTGCCGCGCCATAAAATCGATAATATTTAGCAACTAACAGAATATATCGGTGATACCGCCACCGGTATCACGTGGTCCGCTGCCCAGAAATCACTCTTGTCACTTGTAGATTCGATTGTAATGATTTAGCATATAAAAAAAAATTATGACTTAGATATCAGACTTACAAAAACTTATTAGTATAACCTTTTTTAAAAAAATAAGTTCCTCGGTTCCACGTTCACTGATTCGGGAACAAATAAAAGTGGTCAGTGAAATGATATTTTTCTTTGACGTAAGTTATTTTTTTATAGGACGGTCCCAAAGCGATTCCACCGTCATATTATTATGTAGACAACAATAGTAGATTTGCACATCTTGTGACTTTGGATTATATAACAATCCATTCGAATCAACCAATATTGTCTTAGTTTTATCAGAGCAGGGCAGTTTTTACCGTTCATGTCATAAGTTGGGTGACTCGCAGGTATTTATTTATTACTTTATCAGTAAAACGTGGGTTTCTTCGTTACAACAACCTATTTTACTAAATCAATATTATCCTCAGAAAAGTAAACTGAAAACCACTGTACTATTTTGCTAGATTTACCATACACGGGTGTACAATTTAATAAATTATAAACGCTAGTATTATTTATCATTATGTAAGTATTATTATAATATATAATGTAAATTATATTATTTATTTATGTTCTTTTTCACTTGACTTAAGTCATGGCAGGGTGAATTATGGTCTCGTAAATAATATAAATGCATAAAATTCAAACTCAATTGTTATATAACGAAGTGTGATATGAATCGAGCGTGTTTAATCGAATTCTAGAGCGTATTATAATTTATTGTTGTAACAAGACATACGACATTGCACTGTTGTATTACCTATTATTGGTACAGATAAATCTCAGTTTCTGCTTTACATTTTGCTATAAGTTTTATTTTAAACATAGGTTGGTTAATTACAACATTGTACAAGTCACTCGCGTTATCACTATATAAATAATACCTAAATATAATTTAATGAGCGTATTTTTACAGTTAAATGCGTATATAAAATCCGTAAAAATGGCTTGAGATTGCAGTCTTAATAACGCACTTTGTGTAACAAAACTGCTAACTTACATTTTGTACATAGCATCAGTCCTTTTCTCTGAAGTCGTAAGCAGAGGTATGTAGGTGGATACAGCTACGTTTCGTAAGTTATTTAATTTGTTGTAGAGGCAAATCTATGATTAGATATACATATATGCTTGGAACAGTTTTTAAACGCTAAGCTGTAATATGACATTACCGACTTAGTAATTAAACCTGGATTTGAGTATGACTTTGTCACTTATTTCTTTATACTATTTAGGTGGCAAACAAGCATACCACCCGCCTGATGATAAGCAGCTGCCTTAGCCTATGAACGCTCGCAATACTGGGGGACGATTCGTGTGTTGCCGTCCTTTCTGATACAGTAAAACAGGGATATTAAAACATTTCTTTAAAAAACGCCTTTCTAAAAAGCACAGGAGACTTATACCTACGTATAGGAACACAAAAGTAACTACATTGTAGGTATTTGACTGTGATCTTCTGTAAGGCGGAGGTCATTCCCCAGTCGGACTTGCTCGCTTGTATGTCCTGTCCTACCTGTCCTAAACTCACCTCACTTTCTTAATAATATAAGAACCGTTGAAGGATTTTCCCATAACATTATTATCCATTTATGCAGATAAATTATTCTAAGCATTTTATTGAGGGCAGGCAAGGGGCTCGTAAACTTGTTTGATTAACTTTTGGAAGTGAGTTGTTTAAAATAATTCGTGACTTGTTAGCGAAGTGGGCAAATCTCTGTCTCTGTGCATATGTGAGTGGATAAAAACTGTTTGTGCATTGGTCGGTTGCAGTGAATGAACTTTGAGTATTTAATTAAATTTATTTTTGCGAATCGTAATACCAACTTAAATAACAGTTCATTTATTTTAAAACCCTAGGCACATGATGTTTAATTGTGGGCAGAATGTTAAAGGCATTCCAGCAGTGGAGAAATAAACGTGTAGGTGCAAGATTCAAGATGAAGAAAACAATATTAAATTCGTTATATAATTGATGTGATAATTCTGCCAGTTTACGAAAAGGAGCCCTGTATTTTCATTTTAAAAGTAGGTACACTTGTTAGTTGTCATTCTGACTTCAAAAGGATGACAGACTGTATTGAGGAACAGTTCTGCAAAGAACTATAATATAGCTAAGGGACCTAAGTTGCGGAAAATCGCGAAATCTAAAGTTACCCGAGAAGCTGTTTTCCTGTTGCTTTTTTCATGTTTATGCGTCGCAGGGCAGAGTTACATACACACATTTTCTTTTGTTGTTTCTTTTAAGATGACTCCTCCACTGTCAACAATCCCTGTGTCACAGGGGACTTTAGAAACATATCTACACTTTACGGACGCAAGGGGAAGGATCTTTCCCTTACATAAAACCACAGCCAAATAACCATAGCACAGAACTTGTGGGCCATACATTCATAATTAATTCACAATTATAAATTCATGAGATATACTTAAATATTAAAGGTAGTAGCCGGAACCCGAGAGGCGCAGGTTCGAATCGTGCTCCAGGCATTTTTCCACATAACTTTAATATTTAAGTATATTTGAGCTAATTGCATAGCAAAAATGCTAAAAATAAATTAATTCATAAGATGTTTTTTTTTATACTACTTGGGTGGCAAACGAGCATACGGTCCGCCTGATGTTAAGCAGTTACAGTGGCCTACGGAGGTTTGAAGTACCAGTGGTATTACTTGCGTGTTGCTTACCCATTTTTTTACACCTGGGCTTTAAGATGAAGTATCTCTGGTATAGAGAAACGGTTCTTTCAAAACGCATCCCTATATGAGCGCTGTAGACCTGTACTCACACACCGCTGTGTGTAGTTATTTGGCTATGGTCTTCTGTAAGGTGAAGGATTTTTCCCTCTTGAAATGCACTTTGTTAACGTTTTCATTGTTCCAGAATTATAATTAAGATTGAAAATAATTCGTTATCAGGACTCGTGGTCATAAAAGTTCCAAGAAAATTAGACTCAGGAATGAAAAAAGGTTATCAGGTATCAAATAACACTGATATAAAATACGGTGGTACGTGGTACGGTCCCAAGACCGTTTAGCGTCTGAATAATTACGGACGTGAACTCTTAAATAACCACTTAAGTAAATAAAAAAACAGCTACTTGAATCACTCGAGGAAAAGAAAAAATCTTACATGTATTTAGGAGTCAATGGCTAAATAAAAGGTGCATTTGACGATTTGACGATTTCTAAAGGGTAGTTCATACTATATTATAATATATCGTATATAGCAAATTTTAAATAGCACATCCTATATATTTACTGACGCTATACATATATGTATATAGGGACTTTGTCTGCGCGTACAATCCCACTGAGACAATATTTTTACCGGGATAAAAAGTAGCCTAAGTGCTATTCCAGAATATATTTTGTCTTTGTGCCAAATTTCATCCAGATCAGCTCCAACAGTATTCTGCGAATGATTGCCGAAAGGTATGATTCGCCTATTTTGAACCATTGTACGCGTAGATGCATGTCTACCGTACAATTGGTTTCAAAATAATTGTTGTGTAGCTCTATCTTTAATTTTGTTTACTAATATAGTTCTAAGTTTATTGTTACTAACATAATATGAATTCTGTGTTTGAAATAAAAGTTATTTTATTTTATTTTTATTTTATTTAACCATTTTGAGTTAACAAACATCCTACCATCCAAACTATAACATTTATAAAATTAATATAGATGGTGGCTTAGATGTGGAACTGCGAAAAACTCTTTTTTTATACTACCAAGGAGGCAAACAAGTATACGGCCCGCCTGATGGTAAGCAGTTACCGTAGCCTATGGACGCTTGCAACACCAGGGGTAACACTCGCGCGTTGCCGACCCTTTAGAAACCTTATAACTCTTTTTTTGAAGAACCCCATGCTATAGTCTCACGGTAAAACCTCGGCAGGGAGGGAGCTCATTCCACAACCTAATCGTACGTGGGAGGAAATTCATCTGAAACCGTACAGTGTGGCACGATAAAATGTGAGGATGAACTCTCAGTCGGTGGCGGAAGGTGCGTTGATAAAATGTGGCCGTGGGCATCATATCAAACAATTCCTCGGAACACAGTCGTTGTAGTAGTTGTATAGGCGGTATGTATTCTAGTGGACAGATACAGTTTTACAGCTAGCAATGTATGCATATTGGATAAATATTTTTATGCTCATTCATTCATAGTTATTCTGTACTTAGATGCAGTTAATATGTCCATCAGTGTATAATGTGTATGTAGTATACCATATTAACTACATCAGTTTGCATACCAAAATATTGTAACAATATTATGGCGATAAAAGAGTGGCTTGAGTTTCTTGCTAGTTCTTTTTATGGCTTTACAGCTGTCAGCAAACTGACCGTACCAAAATTGGCTGACATCATCTTTCTGGCTTACATTCTATATTTATAATTTATGGCCTTCACAAGTGTTACTTTGAGGATATATGAATTTTGAGTTTTTGAGTTTAGTGACTTCATTGATTTATTGGAGTTGGCAAACCAAAATCTTTTAGGAGTATGTTCACTTTTGAGGATTTAAAATTTTGACCATTTTGAAAATACTGATATAGGCCAAGAAGCTGGACTTCAAGACTTTACGATGTAGTATAAGTTAATAAATTCGTCGTCAGCCTGGCGCCTGTCCACTGTTGGACAACTCTCCAAGTGCACGATCCTCGGGTGCTTGCATCCAGGTAGAAAATCGCACAATATCTATACTCTTTTCAAAAATATGCTTTTTGCATATAACAGATATTGGCTCGACAACGACATTACGTTGTTATGGATAAGGAAAAACAATAATACCGGTGCGATGATAACTATACATTTTTAGAAAGTCGCTAATTTTATGATTCATCTACAACGGAAAATACCTGATCTCATGATAGATATATAAAATGTATGTGTGACGTCAAAGCTGTGGTCATTAGTTCTTTTCAAGAATCGTACACGTTTAAGAATTAAGGCACGTATTTCCCCAATGTACGTAATATTATTGTGATGAGATAGCGGAGTGGTAACTGGTGAGTCACGAGCGGGCGCGGACACAGGAGAGGGAGCGGACGCACGGGTGCGCGGGCGCCGCCTGGCCGCGGCCTGCGCCGGAGCTGCCTGCAGCCGCGCGCCAACATTCCACGCGATCGTTGCCTCCCTATGTTCGTAACCGTTCTGATGCAATATTCAACTTTACTGCGTCCTTGCAATGCCGTAATTCATTACAACAAGTTTAATCGCTGTCAAGTCATTTTTATCATTTTTTTACCTTACAGGTTCTATCATGTCTTCTCTCCAAGGCCACTTTGGCGACCTTAATTACGGGCAGTCTGGAGCCTGACAGGAATACCATATATAATTATTATTGAACAGATTAATCTAGTGCGGTTACTGAGATGGTATTCAATTAATTGGAACGTGGCACTTCAGCTGTCTGAAACCCGCAGTTTATTGAGTTGTTAAATATAGGCCTTTGTTCTTTGAACAAGTATTAACTAGACGTAAACCCTTCAAACTATTTCTTGAAGACGACCAAAGGAGCTCACTCACTTTATAAGTTGATAGGAGCGTTCTACAATTTGATACCACGTGATGACAGCATGATTATTGTTTTGTACACTTATATATATGTATTACATAGGTCTCGTCTCGTTATATCGACTGGAAACAAAGTGATGCTCACTTTGTTGTTGCTTTAAGAGAGGTAGGGCACCATACTAGCGAGTAAGCCCGACTGAAGAAGGACCTCTACCTTACAGAAGACCACAGTCAAATAACTATACACAGCGGTGTAGTTGTATTCCTGTGTGAGTACAGGTCTTTAGCGCTCATTTAGGGACGCGAAAAAAATGAATTCCTATCCCAGGGATACTTCATCTTAAAAAATGGGTTGGGAACACGCAAATGATACCTCTGGTATTGCAAGCGTCCATAGGCTACGGTAACTGCTAAATGCTTGTTTGCCACCCAAGCAGTATAAAAAAAACTTTAGGGTAGATAATGTTGTCTTAAAAAAAAATTGTGAGAAAGGGCGCGTCTATAGTTAACAATATTTCACATGACACAAGGCTAAATTTCTTTAAGTACTTTGTAAAGTGTCATATCGAAGGAATTGAAAAGTCGATGCCTACTTATGTATTGGGTACAAAAACAAATATAGCACTAGTGGAGCATGTTAACGTTATACAAATAAGGTGGCTTGTGTCTGACAAGACGAGTGGCAAATTGGCGTCGTCTCCGCATTTGTTTCACACCGGCGCGGACAGACAGGCACTGGTCGCGCCACATTCAGCCTTGTAGCAAACTCGCCAATGTCTATGTCAATGTCATTTAACTTTTCCTCGAGTGATTTCAACGTGAAAACTTGAGTTACCAAATCGAATACGAGCTTGTTTTATTATATAGATGTACTAATATATTATATTTTTATATATATTAATAAATCTGAAAAGCTTTTTTAGTGAGAACGCAGATGATGATGATGAATTTATTCTTTAAGTATTATAGTTATAAAATTATTTTTTTTCAGTGGGGAAGTATGGTTAACTATTACAGGAAGCCAAAATCGACACCTGTCGCTACAAAGGTATTGGAACTCTTAATATAAAACTTTTGGCAATAGGTGAGTAAAAACACGAAAGATAAATAATCTTTCCATATTTTACCTGACTGGAACATAATTCTTTATGGAGTTATGCCCTTCGGAGCGGCAAGCATCAATATATTCAAATAGATAGTTGAAACAGCGTTACTTGATAGCATATAAATCTACTGAGTTCGTTAAAGCGTAAAATCATGATTAAGCACATCAAAATTGAAAAAATAAACGCAATGATTAATGCTAACAATAGATATTTGACCAACGTATTTTTTTGTTTTTGATGGCACTGTTATTTTATGTTGAAAAAAAAATAGGTGATCCGATGATTCTAACCACGCGATGAGGAAATGTATACATCGTATGATCGATCCGATGCGTTATTATTAACATTAAATGGCTAGGTACGCAATTCTGCTATCGCAACTGTTTGTATTAAATTGTACTTATCTATTAATTTACCATTGTTGTTAATTTTTTTGAAATATGAATTGTTTTGTAATCCTGGTATACAAACACTGTAAGAGCTAATTTAGAAATCCGTTTAAAAACGGATCCCGAAATGAGCTCTTCAGATAGAGTAGGTACAGAAATACAGGCTATAATACACAACTATGACACTATTTGGCAAATAAATAATGATTGTATAATAACGTAGATTTAAAAAAGGATCCCCATATTGGGGAAACGATAAAATTTTAGGTTCATAGATTAATTATATATGTGTATATTTAGAAACATATAAAAGTTTGATTACCAGTTGTCTGGTCGATATAGTACTGGTCTAACTAAGTTGGGATCGGGGCATGTGTGAGTTGTCCCAAGATTATTATTATTTTACAAACGGTAAATTATGTATTTACTATTACAAAACTCATTAAATTATATTAGACAATATTATTTTATGAATTTTGCATTAGGTAAAGGTTTATCTTTGCATTTATAGAGTATGTTGTACTTGATAAGCCGATATAATACTTATAAAAATGACTTTATTATCAAGAGTACAGTTATGGGCACAACAACTATGACAATAACAACGTTTATTTTCACCAAGTTTATCCATAAGCAATTTCAATTGCATATTCTTATAGGTACCATATATATGGTTATCTGTTTAGACAGCTCGATAACCGATAACCTCTTGGCACCGAAGGTACCTGAGCCGATAGCTCGGTTAGAACCGCCGTTAGTTGTAAAATCACACGCACACGGCACAATCCTACTAGCATTGTGCTGCGGCGCTTACTAAACACCTATCGATGCATCAGGACTACTATTTCTAATTATAGATATCGCCGTGCTAAATAAAACTCGACTTAAAATGTCAATACCATAAAACATGGCCACAATAACGATTGAGATGAGTTATTTAGGAAAAACAGTACCTACATTTTGCCTACAAAGAATCCTTTGTAGTTAATTTTGCAAAAAACGGCAGGATGCGAAGTTGGAGGCGTGGCGAGTAGAGCGGCGGCGGCTTAGGGTTGTAGCGGCTGTAAGATACGATGAGTGCAATTAGCGGTGGCCTGAAAACTAATCGGGTCAAGCCTTGCTTATCGATATATGAGTTATAAAACATTAATGCTAGGCGGAGAGAATACGCCATATCTAATTAACATTGGCGCGAATACGAATAATAGCGAAACAAAATATGTTTAGCAAGTAAACACTTTTCCGAGATTATGGTATTCAGTAGAGGAGTCCTGGCAGCCCTAGTCCCGGCGACGGCAACGACGGAGGCGGTGGTGCGGTGGGGGTGCGCGGGGTGAAGCGAGCGAGGCTGTTGCGAGTGTCCGCGGCTGTCAGGCCGGACTAACCCGTCGCTCCAGGTCAGCGCTCCAGCCGGCTATTTATAGAGGTGCCCCTTAAACAGAGTAATTATTCATTGATTAGCACTGCGAGGAATAGGGGATTGCGCTTCTGATAGCCATCGCGCAAACGAGAATCGTCGCCGGCGCCGCGCCTCGTTCAGTCTGCCAGCAATATACCAACTACACCCATAATAAAAATTATGATATTTTATCCTATGCCGATATAAAGTACTATACATACTAGCAATTCTTTAATACTCATGTCGACTAAACGAACTGGTATCTCGATCGATTAACGTTAAATTATTTAGGAGCATACTCTATTTTTATAGTGGCTCTAAAATTCTTTTACAAACTTTGTATCTGTAGAGTAGCTCTTGCATTTTCCACTATCGTTTATTAATAGGGAGAGCCGTACGTGAGAAGACTGAAATACACAAAGATCTTTAACATAAATAGCACAAATAAGCTTTTCAAAGCAATTTTATGTAATTATCTACATATATAACTAACTGTACCTTTAAAAAAAAGTTTTACATTATTTTCTTACAAACGAATCATTTTTTATATACTACCACTTCTGGGCATGGATCTCCTGTCCATTATTGTCAAGAGAGCTGAGAGACTCCAGTCCTTAATCCACCCAAACCGGGTTGGGGGTCAGATATGATTTTAGAATTTATTCTAAGATATCTGGGTTCCGCAACAAAGTGTCCATTGCGTCTCCCAGTTCGTGGTCGCCAAGCCAGAGCTATATGCCCTTTATCCATTGGCACTCCAGAATCTGTCATTTACCGAAACGCGGCAATTCTTCGAGCTATGTCAGTCACTTTGGTTCACCGTTTGCAGATGATAAATCATTAGATTATGTAAATGACACAAAATTGAATTGTGTAAAAAAAATTAGAAGTAAATGTAAAACTCACATTATGGGTACATATCTCTTCATCCTTAGGTAAAGTATCTTCCCACTAAAGTGACAAATATTTCCAAAATTTCCAAATTTGACAAACTTGAGAAAAAGGCAGCATCTTATGGTTATAAAAGCCAAATGTTTTCTAATTTTTAATAATTATCAGTTCCTGACTAGACAAATCTGTATGATAAATAAAATGCTTCTTAAAAACGGAGTATGGGGAGAGTACATTTCTCTACAGTTTTGAAATTAGGCGCCAAACATTTTTTTAATAAAACCGAAAGTTTATCTTAAGATGCATAAAACTTCATATACCTGCTCCAGATTAAAAATAAATGTATACCTGTATCGGGATTTTTGGAAATTTCACCCCTAAGGGAATAAAAAAAGGGATGAACGGTTGCATGAAAGTCCGTCATTTCCAAAGTAAGAAGCATGTAATTGTATAAGTCTTCTATTTAGTAACAAAGGTGTATGTATATCCGGGTTTTAAAACGATAACCCTAAGAGGGTCAAAATCAAATTGAAAAAATGTTTAACCCGTGCAAAGCCAAGCGGTCTGCTAGTCATTGATAAATTAACAGTTCACTGTGTTCCACCAATTAAGGCATGCAAATTGACTATAATTAAAATTAATGTTTTGATATAACTTAATAATTTAAATTAAATATTTGTATTTTCTTTGTGAATTTTTTTTAGGATGGACTTTTAGAATGGGGCAAAAGCACTGAACTCGCGTGACCGTCACGCTCAGATTCATAATACACAGACTGATCCTTACAAGTTTTTGAAGCTAAGAAATTTTCACTTCTGACATGCAGTCCTACAACTGATCGTTTTTTTAGTACAATTGTATCAATGCAACAAGCATGTTTGCGAGATGCACGAGTTTGCATCGATATAAAAGGCTACTTTACTTCTTTAACAATCAATAAAATCGACGTGTTGTGTAAATTTATTTGGACGACATACGTATATCGACGGATACGGACACTGTTACGCATTAAATGAGTCATAATATATATTCCAGTTTAACAAGTTGTACGTAAACCGTGGGAATTATACTACTACTACTAGTTGTTTCTCCCAGAGCACAGCCTCGCGGTTTTACCCGCGTTTAATTTTGATTTCGTATCGTGTCACGTTAATTGTTACTGCTTTGCTCCCCCTGGGCGGTAGGGTGATGTTAAATAGCAAATAAACTTCCTCGATAAATCTATACTAATATATATAAATATAAATGCAAAATTTTGACTGTATGAATGTTTGCTACCTACTCGATCATGCCAACACGGCTGATATTTGGCACAAAGATAGAATATAGTCTGAAATAGCATATATTCTATTTTTTATCCCTAAAAGTCACTGTTCCCGTGAGATTATACGCACAGGCGAAACCATGGGCGGAAATAAGTAGGCTATAAAATGCAAAAATATATTTCTAAATCGGTCTGCTAGATTCCGAGATTACCACGTTCAAACAAACCAACAAACTCTTCAGTTTTATAGTATAGATTGGAGGTCTAATTAATTTTTGCTACAAAATTAAGGAATCCGTTATAATTCAATTTAATGTAGAATATTCGTTTTTAAACAAGAATTAAGTATAACTCGTTTTCAACGGTATGTTTTGATGACTAAATCTATAGTAAAATATGTAAATTTATTAACATTTTATTTAAATTCTTAGGTAAGGTTAGGATTATGAAGTCCCGTTTAATGTTTACCTACTGTCATGTATTACACTATCCTTTGAAGAACATAGCAAGTAACTACATACTTACAGTGATAAAGTTGTGTGCCCGTGTGTCAGTACAGTTTTCCAGTGCTAATTTGATGATGCATTTTTAAAGAAATGTTTTCTTACCTATAATACACCAGGTGGTGGTATCGAAGTTTTTGAGTCAGCAGCACTGATGATGATATTGCAAGCGTCTATAAGCTATGTTAATTGCTTACTGAGTTACTATAAGCATTCAGTATGCTCCTTTACCACCTAAGTAGTGTAAAGAATCTTGGTAAATGTATTTGCTAGTTTCTAATATAGGTAATTCTTGCTAGTTTGCTTGCAATCACCAGCTACAGTAACACATAAACTTGTAATGCAAATAAACTTTTTTATGATATACAAATAAGTTAATTCGAGATTAACGGCATACTCCCCAAACGACTGACAGAGCTTTAAAAAAGGTATAACACTATCTTAATAGTGTTATACCTTTATATCTCTTATATCTCTATACTACCTTATTGGCAAACATGCATACAATCCGCCTGATGGTAAGCAGTAACCGTAGCCTATGAACGTTTGCAATACCAGAAGCATAACAATTTTCCATGGTAAAACCAAATATTTACTGTCCGACCTGGACAATTATATCTACCCAGAATAATTATTTATTTATTTTATCTTCCTACATAAAATTATACAGGGGTTGACCTAATGCCTTAGGCATTTCCTACCAGTTAACCTAGGATGAGGCAAAGATATTGATTGCTATAAGTGTACAATTAATTTGGCACTGAAAAGTAAATAAAAAATATAATTATAATAATTACAATATAAAAAGATTTTATATAAACAGTGTAGATAAATAGGAATCTATATATACAAAAGTAAATCCCCATTTCCTTTGGTCGTGCCGTAACTTGAGATTAACTTTTCAGATTTTTATTATACTTAGTACCAGGTTCTTACCGAAAATAAATAAAAAGTATCCCGGGCGAAGTCAAAGCGGGTCCCTAGTATTAATATATAATTAGTAATTACATAGCCGGCAAAAGAAAAAGGTACGCTAAGTTAAGTTCCACGAAAAACAAATAATCGAGACCAATTAGCTGTGTTTATAATTCTATTAATACAGCTATTACCTACTCCATAAAAGTAGGCTACAATAACCAAACTGTAACACCAAAACTTGTCATGCAAATATACTTTTTATATTATTAAATATAAGTTAATACAAGATTAACGGCATACCCAAACGACCCAGACCCAGCTTTATGTCAAGGCGTATTATATACTTTTTTTGACACCATATAACAATGGAATCTCGTGTACACACCTAGTTATCACACACCGTCATATTCATTATGCCAAGTGTTTTACAGAAACAGAGTTCGAATACCTATCACGTTTTATCGACGCATCAGGGAACAATTCCCAAGCTTGACCGGTTTTATAATCGGGAAATTCGTGGAAGGTCCGTAGCGATCCGCGTGACTTCGACCGGTCAACTCTCACCATATACGTTTTTTTTTTGCACGCTGTACGGAAAATCATTTTGTAATTCATGCATAAGTGCTTGCATGTCTTAAAGCCAATGAACGTATAAATATATGATAATATATTTGTACCTTTTGAGCGATGATAAACGAGTGGGAAAGTAAGCGGCTTGTATATATGGGGTGTTTATTTGATCCCTAGTTTCAGCAACAATGTGAGAAAACCAACATGTCTTAGGAGAAAATCTAAAGTGATATTCTACTAACCCGCACTAGGCCAGTGTTTGTGGATTAAGGATTGAACCCTATCAGTTTTCTTGATAGAGGAGAGGAGAGGACATATAGCTATCACTTACCTTTTATCACGAATAAGTTGTATTTGTTTATACTCCTTAGATGGGAAACAAATATACGGACGTCTAATGGTACGTAGCCTATGGACATTTCCAATTGCTGTGGAAGTACTCTTGCGTTGCATATCCACAAATTAACCACCAGGGTTTTATGTATTGGGTAAATTTAGTATGAGGAAAACGTTATTTAAAAACATTAAACAATGAGAGCTTGAGTACTATGCTTACTCACAAGAACACAACAAAGTAACAAACTATATAGTCTTCTGTAAGGTGGAGATTTTTCAGCAGGGGGGCCGTTAGCTGGTATGGTATCCTGTCTCGCTTAAATCGTATGGCCCCTACAACGTGTAATAAGCCATAACAACATATTTTATATTAGCAGTATGCGGCATACACTCGGCTTATTACCGTACAGCAGCCGCGCTACAACAGCAAATGCAATGCTGCCAAAACGGCGAAAACATGTTTGCACGGCGACATATTATGAAGCCGACTTTACCGTTTATAAAAATCTTTGAGACATGCTATGACACATAATACCTATCTATATTAACATCGATAAAATACGAAATATATAAATAAACCTCAAATTTAAAAAATTACATGGAAATCCGCAAGTAACCGTTTCTCTAATAAATTCTTTTCAATATTTTACAACAAAAGCGATAAGTAAATAATTATATGATCGTAAAATATTTGAGGTCTTGGGTCATAAAGCAGGTTTTCAACAGCTGGTTTAATATAACGTAGATTTCAATAATGATATAAAATATATAATAGATTTACACATAAGAGCAATCAAATATCTTAGAAAAAAGTTAAGTTTACGTAAAACAGTTTTTTTCCTGCTCTTCTTATTTTATATAATAAATAAAAAAAAATATTATAAAAGTTATTATACATACATATAATTTATAAAAAAAAAAGTATTGATATCGAAAATAATGATCTACCATTATAAACTGACTACTACAAAGAAAACCCAGATCTGAAACCAAAATTCGGCAAACTCAATTTTTTTTTTACCGTACAGGAATCGATTTACCTAGTAACATGTCTTCAAATACAAAAAATCTTGTTACTTCTCAATGCTCTACATTTTTATGCAGTAATTTTCATTTATTACTAATTAGTTTTTTATATACTACTAAGATGGCAAACAAGCATACGGCCCGCCTGATGGTACGCATTTACCGTAGCCTTTAAAATTCTTATAATTTTAATGATATTAGAATTAGAAATATATGATACTGACTTAAAATTATTGCATTACATTGACAAAATATCTACGTAAAACACGTGTTTTTTATAATGTTATATATCTATCTAACCCAGCTTAGCAAGCATCTTGAGACAACAAACATATTGCCATCTGATCCCAAACTAGGCAGAGCCTGTATTATGGCTACCTGACAATTAGTAAACATACTTCTAAATACATACATTTTATAGATAAACTGCACCCAGACAGAATAAAGAATCCTGCTCATAATACAAAGATTTGCCCTCGGTGGGAGTTGAACTCACGACAGACAGCCAGAGACGTGGGCAGTCAGCTCACTAACTACTAAACCTACAGGAAAGTCAAAAACATTTTAAAATAAATGTCAGTGAAAAATGCATAATAAGACATATAATCGCACCACCTAACAACAATAGAATATGCTTTACTTACTACATCAGTAAGGTACTATAGATTTCCCTGAATGATGCTAAAATCTAATTTCGTTTGCAACAGTCAATAAATTGATAATAAAATATGAGTTATATTAAGTTTTAGGCAGCGGAACTGAATGCAGTTCGGCGGGTGAACCGGTCTGGGGTGGACAAAATCAATAGTCGCTACCTACGAATAGCTACCAGTTACCACTACACACGTAAAATCTGCACACATCGCGATTCTTTATTCAACTCATATCCGCCCCCAAATACACGCTCAACATTATTGTCTTCGAAGCAGGTGACGCCGATCAAACTTAATATTGCGGCTTTCGTATGCACATTTTGATGAAGTAAGAGTTTTACGAGACCCTTCCCAAATACCCAATTTAGGATTTTTTATGCATTTGATGTAATTTAGAATATATTGAACGTTCGTTTTCGATATAATATTTGTATTTTACTGGTTTGGGATCATTTTATTTTTAAATATTATTAATACATGAAGGTAACCTTACCCTATTTTTAAAAAGGATTAATTGAGGATAATAATAACAACATAAAATAGCTTCTTTAGAATATTAAGAATCATGCTAGTGTATCTAACAATACATAGAAGCTGTGTGGAGCGAGCGGACAGAATTTCTAAGAAAATCGCCCGTCGAGTGGTCTTTTCCTTAAAAAAATGGAACACCGCACCTTAACCTATCTACCTGAAAGCACGTCCTTTATTTTTGTTCAGTAAAAATAACTCTTAACTATTTTTATTTTATTGTCTGTCTTTTATCTGCTGCTCATTTCGATAACTTCTAATTCTATTTATTTGAAATTCGAAAGATTCCACTGTAAACATCGGGCTTCCTCTAAGGATTTTTACAGCATTTTTTCCCGAGCTGACCTTCCCTGACCTAATAGTTTATTCTATTTTTTCCATTTATTGGAAGAATATGACGTTACTAAAATTTTCCGTATGCCAGAGTGTAAAAAAGTGTAGCTCATAACACAATCGTCTGGTGTTACAAAATGTAGAGTGGCATTGCAAGCGTCCATAGGCTACGATAATAATTATAATTGCTTATCATCAGGCGGTTCATACGTTTGTTTGTCATCGTAGTATTATAATAAAAAAAATATCAATTAGTAAGCTGAGTTCACCGGCACCTAGCCAATTTCTAAACAAATGATATATTCAGTTATACGATATCCTGTAGGTACTCTTACTTCTATTAGTTTGAGTAATCAACTGTTGCTCTTCGATTTGGCACACAGATCAAGATTTGCACACAAAATGAGTTCGGAGATATACTATAGCCAACTTAAGCGGTCAGCTATCAATCATATTTGCTACAGTTACTTTAAAAAAATGTATGTCACATTGCGGATGCCAAGAAAATACCCTAATAATATATTAGCATAGTAATGCTTAAGGCCGTTATGTTCAGATTGAGAGCGCTTTAATTAATATAAAAAAATGGCGCCACGTAGTGTCACTGGCCTCAACTAATTTGACACTAAGATCTTGTATTGAAATGATATCGAGAAAAAACTGTTAATACCATTAAAGGTAATAATTAATAAAAGATTATTCTTATTAGAGATACTTCAACAAGCAATAAAATAAAATAGGTTAATAGTAAAAGTGTATTAAAGAAACGAGGTTTTTTTTATTTCCGTGGAACCTTATTAAAAAGTTGTCAAACAAGCATATGGTCTGTGATATAAGCAGTTATAGTAGCCTACTGACCGTCGTAATACCAAGGTTATCACTCGCGTATTGCTTACCTTGTAAAAATAAAAATGTTAAATTATGTGAGTCAGGCTAGCGCACTGTAGGTTCCGCCATCAATGCGATACCCAGAAAAATAGCATTTATTCAGAATTATAAAACTGAAAATTGCACGTGTGGTGTAGTGGTCTAAGGTCATTTCGTTGGTTCGATTCCCACACGGGAATATATGTGACCTACGGGTAGTCGTTCCACGTCTGGGTAATTTGTGTGTACCGTGAATTTTTGTATGTTTAATGTTTATAAAGTCCTCTGCGACACAGGGCACATTCCATATCAAAAATATTTTACTTTAAAGAAAGGGGTGCACTAGAAATCAGTAGGTACATAATACATATCTAATACATTATAGTGCATTTGTTGTTGTTTAATTTGCTAGTTCTAGACATCATTTATTCTTCGCTCTGCAAACTTCAGAGATAATAGATCATCACAAATGTAGAAAAATACAATAGAGAATGATATTATACTTTTCTACATTGTGATGATTGAAATAAGCCATGATAATGATACGGCGTCGATATGTGTACTGCACCTTGAAGTTTCCAAGCTAACTGTAATAGAACTGCATTATACCTGCCGATTAGATGCGCAGTTAACTTGTTTAATACCTAGTTTGAATGTCAAGTATGCATACCCTACACGTCATAATATTTGAAGAGAGAGCTATAAGGGTTTATGCCTTTATCTACACGACGGCGTAATGCGTGTTGGTGGACCAAACATGACCTTAAAATTTCTTGATAAAAAGTAAAAATATGATAGGTAGGTTAAATGTGGAAGAAACTACAAAACATGTAAGATTCTATAAATGTCTTTCCTATAAATTCCATATAAATAAATTAAATTGAATTGAATTGAAAACGTTTAGTCGAAATATAGCATTTGTGGAATTCAAGCAACCTCGACTGGGAAGAATTTTTACCAAAAAAAAGACCACAGCTAAATAGCTAGGTAGGTAGACACATTTGTGGTTGTAGTCCTTTAAGTAGGTTCAGGTTTCCAGTCACTAGTGTTAGGGATGTGGTCGTAAAGAAGCGTTTTTCTATCCCAGGGATACCCCGTCACAAAACCCGAGTGTTACTATTTTTTGGGTCTGCAACCACCAAATATTGCAAGTCTCTCAAGTCTGTCTACCATCAGGCGGATTGTATGCTTGTTTGCATCAAAATCATAAAAAAGAGACCTAAAATAATATAATAAAAGAAAACAAACCGTTTCAGTAGGCATCATTAATTTCCTCCGCATCTCTGTCTACTGAAAACATGTCCAGAAAACTATTTTTTATCTAGATTATATTCTTTCGATTTATTTCTAGCAACCAAGTAAACCCGTTTTTTCCAGTGCAATTCAAAGCCTCCCTACTTTCCTGCTACCTCTGTATCTAGTAGAGCCGGTAAGGACCTGTTTTCGAGTTTTCGAGTCCATCTCAATTCGTCATCACCATCTGGGTCTATTGCAACATCGCTTGCCGTTTAAGACCCACTGGGTCACAGGTTATTATAGTTCAAAAACTCAAGACTATATGGTGACGTTTCATTAGTTTAATCCCGAAATATAAACAGCGTGCACGTCGCGTCGGCCATGTTGAAATTAAGTGGAATCGAATAAGTTTTTTGATATTGCATAATAAACTACTTTCATGTTTGGTTTTTTTATTACTCACTCATTTTGTGTAATTGGCATGTGTTTTTGTTAAATTTCTAGATAAGCTGAGTTGTATGTACAGGGCATGAATAACTCTATTAACGACTGAGCAATTTTATTCATAGTTAAGAAAACTTGAAATTAGATATCGGACTGTGGTGACTGTAGTTTATTTGATATAATAGAAGTAAAATATATTATTGACGATAACGTGAGGATTTAAAACTCTTTGTCCAACATAACATCACGCTGATTTTGTCAAATGGGTAGGCAAAATTGGTTGTCTCCATAAAACATTTTATTCACACTGTGTTGTATTCATCACAATAATACTTAGACGTTAATATAGAAGATAAGAATCTTTGAGTTTCGGATTTCCTTTCTTAAAATCGTTAGTTAGGAAAAGTTGATATCGTATAATATCACCCTTTTCTCCAAGGAGAAAAGCAGAGTTGTATAACGCCCTCTTAGCTTCAGGTTTGTCTCATGTAATAGAAACGAGCGTATTGTCATGTACGGCGAGTGATTTCAGACTGGGCCGATGCAAAAATATCATGGCAATATTTTTTCTATTTTACGCATATTTATAGATACAGTCTTGTGTAACGCGTTTCTAAACACGAAACAAAGGCACATAAAATAATAAATCTCTTATTAGTGAGGCGAAAGGATGAAACGTGTTATTTCAAATTAAACAGCCATGTTCTCGCCTCTTAATCAGGAGTTTGTAATAAATTAATTACTGTTCTTCCGGAAAATGTATATGTTTTAATTAAAGAAACATTTTCGACATGTAACGGTTGTTAGCTATCTTGAAATCTGAGACTGTTAATAAGTAGTTACTACTGCCTAGTCAAGGACATATTAATCGGTAATCGATACTCTTTCAATGTAGACGTATTTGCTCGCCCTTTGATAAATTATAATTATTGTAACGAAACTAGATTATAAGACGAGACCAAATTAGGATATAATTTAAATAAATTATATATTTTGTGAGGTAACTAAATAAGTTATGCTTATGTTTTGGGCATGTGGTAAAACTAGAACAGTACCTTAATAATGTCCCACTGCTGGGCACGAGTCTTCTCTCCCCTCCTCTATTAAAAGGGACCAGAGCACACATATGGATTAGACATGCCTTTAGAATTTCTTCTAGGGTATATGAGTTTCATCACAATGTTTTTTTTAACCGTTAGAAGATGGTAGATCATTTAATTAGTACGTATAAATTTTACTAAGTGAAATTCACATTAGTATTACCGATCGGGATCGAACTCACACCCACGTGTTACAAGTCGGTCACTCGCCTACCACAACATTTTATTATATTTGGCGATAATGTTGCATTGGTCACCGATGCCCGCTAAGGCAAAAATGTTTTAAAATGGCGACCGCGAACTGAAAGCCTCCAACAAGGTGGACCGACGATCAGGTGTAGGTTACGGGCACTCGATGGACAAAGGCAGTCCAAGAACGAATGCTGTAGATATCTTTGGGGAAGGCCAATATTTTGCCTAGCGCCAAAAACCAATGCTGTATTTTGTGATGTGATAACCTCGTAAATATAAAAATAATATAAGAAGTTTATTTTTAAAATAAACTTAATCACAATATACACACTAACATATTTGTTGTGTATAATATATAAAACAAAGTCGATATAACAATCGCGCTGATAATTGTGTTACATTGAACGAAAGTGTACACTGCATGACGCGTCTCTTACGTGATTTCACTTGAAGGTGACAGATCTGGTATATATTGTATATATCACCTGTGTCAACGATCAATATTTCATGAACAATAACGCCACCATTGCGTGAAATCATTGCGATTATGATTATATACATTGTATCAAACTAAAAATTAAACGGTTTGTAGGAAAATTAACGTGAAAATTTCAAATATGTAATTAGGTGTAAGTATTTAATCGTGGCAAATTAATAATTAAATTTGTTATCAATTGACGGGTCACTGTTTAATATGTGTTACAAGTGTAATTTAATCATTAAAAATTGATTGAATAATTAGTTCTCTTGTCATGGTGAATATAGTCAGAAACACTGAACACGTGTTTGATTAGATATTGTACTACGTAGCTAGTACAGTACGCATATAACACTAACGTCACTCTTCAACCTATAATCTTGATTAATTTTCATATTCCATTTGTTAGAATAAAATAAAACACATTACCTTTTTTCCATAATTATAATCTGACAACATAGAACAAAACATTTTTAATAAAATCATTGACAAACTATACATTATAATTTATCAGTTACTTGATTAACATGCTGTTACATTGATTAATTTACTCTTTAATTGTACGTTCTTATTTACATTTTTGATGCAGTACTTTAAAATTGTTCTTTTATTTTTATGAAATTATATGACAGAGTAAAAAGTAGACGGTAATTGACGTGTTCATGCGTAACGAATTATGAAGTATTGCATGTGTGTGTGTACGCGAGGTGCGCGTTCCTTGCCTCCTTGCACATCACATTGTATCATCATCATCGAAATATTTTACGTAGTTTTACGACATCGTTGAATATTCTTGGACGAATAAATTTGCGACGTTTTCAATCATAAGGTATTAACGTAACTGTTATAAACATTCATGATGGTTTATTTTTGAATTTCTCTCGTTATAGCGGCAATAATAATGTACCACTTGCTTATCGTATGTAAGGCATAATATTTACCATATTAGGTACAGTTAAATAGTGAAAGTCCCATCAGAAACGTTTCAATAGCGTTTAGTAGACGCGTGTTTAGGCAGACAAACGAGTGGATAAACGAACAATATTGGGAAGTGATTGGTTTCTTTTCTGTGCCTTCTAAATTGATATTACTTTTTTATTCAACGTTTGATAATATAATGGCAAGGACATTGACACGTGCACTCAATTGGAATTGATTAAACACTGAAATTGACAGTATTTTCATAGACTCTAATTCAGTTAGATATAGATATTTTTAACAGATTGAACGAGGAACAATAGCCACATTAAAACAATTGTCGGGAGTCCAACTGGACGACCTGGCAGATTTAAAATTAATTTATTGCTTTAGTTCTTGGTTAGTAGTAATTTAGCTTCCTTAAACATAATAAGAAGTGTTATTTTGTCATCAATTGGGAAGTTTCGAGAGACAAAAGCGTTCAAGCAGTCCACCTGGGGAAGGACCCTACAGGGAATCGTAACTAAATAACTATACTCTAGATGTAGGCACCATACAAGCAAGCAAGCCTGACTGGAAGGACCTTCAGCTTACAAGACTACAGTCTAATAACTTCACACAGTATTGTGTTCCTGTGCGTGAGTAAAGATCACTAGTGCTCATTTAGGAATCCGTTTTCAATTAAACGTTATCCTTTTTTTGTTTATTTTTTTGTTAAAAAATTGTAACATTGTAACAAGTGGGACACAAACATACTGTAGCATAGGAACACGAAGAATTAGTAGGAGTAATATTTTATTTTCAACTTCTAATGTCCCACTATAGGAAAAGGCTTATCTTCCCTTTTGCCACTCAACTCGTTAGTCTTTTCTATACACATGAACTTTGGAGGGTGTTCCAAGGATCGAAAAAAAAAAAGAAAAGCTTGTCTCATTCATTTAAAATTACATAAACATTTACAAACATTATTATTTGATAATGGCTCGGATAATCCGTGGTATCCGTCCAATATTCCGCGCATTTTTCTCGTATGCTAAGTAACCCCTAAATTATCCCTTATAATATACACCCATGCATAATATATAATGGTAAATTTAGCCCGCTACTCAATTACTAGAGTAATATAAGCTGTCATATAATTAGAACCGAGTCTCATAAATTACCTTTCTGACTACAAGTCGGTTTTCAGAATAATTCTAAAATTGTCATTCTTCACACACATCGAGCACATTATGAAGAAGTCTAAAGCATGATATGCGCGCCGTGTTTCCTTGCGGTATTTTATTTCACTGTAAAAAGGAATTATGTATATGTCAATAATTAAAAATAGACACATGATTAAGTAAAGATATTATGTTTAAGACATTATAAAATAGCAGGTTAATAGTTTTGGTAAGAAAACAAATATGTTTCTTGGAATATCTACGCTATCTAATATCTTTTTTTTTAATCGAGGGTCAACTTACACGGCTTTCTGATCACAATCTGCAGAGTCTGTACTATGTCAACCAGACAACGGATAAACATACTTACTTCTAAATAAACAATATAGTACCTAGATATGAATTAGGTACACCTAAACACTTTTGCAGGGTTCAAGCTATCTCCGTTTATAAATAAAATCATAATCGGTAAATCAATTTTGCCTTGAGCAAGAAATAACAGACAAATGGAATTTAAATATTAGTAATGACTGCTCATTATTACATGGATTACCTAGCTACTAGTACTAGCTCTAGTGATACTACTATTGAGGTAAACGTGTAACGTTGTGGAGACAATTTATAGAGCTCATTGATTCATAATTCATTGTAGTGTTATCTAATAATTTATACGTAACATGCGCATTGATTACGGAAACGGTCACGACAACGACGGTGAGTATATTGCTAATTGGCTATATCTAATAGATAAGCAATAAAATCAATGGGGAGGACATCGGCTGCATCTTCAATTTATGCCGATGTGGATTCGCGATGCGTCGGGTTCCGACGCCGGCCCCCGCCACTGGACCTCATATTTATACGCTAAAGCGGGCGCCGCTAAGAGTTCAAACGTGCGTCGGGCGCTCGGAACAGTAGACGATCGAGAGAATCGCAACGCGTGGGTAGACGAGACGAAGGCGAGTGCAGTGTGCAGTGCGTGCGGGTCGTGTGTCGCTGAAAGCTCGCGCCGCGAAGCCTCCGAGAACGGCGGCATCGCGCGAGCGCCCGTTTCGCCGCCTCGCGTCAGTGCCGGCCCGGCCGTGCCGAAAGCACCACGCTCCGGACTCTTCAATCTGACGATACAATCTAACTGTTAACTACTTGGACACTGATACACACTCTGTATCAACAACTTTCAATTATTACCTGCCAGCCGTCCTAGTGTACGCGAATATAACTATCCATTGTGAAAGAGTGGTGAGTTCCTTTTATTATTACTATTTAAAATGAAATTATAGATTACTTACGTTTTTTTTTTCTATTTTTATGTTGCCAAATTTTCAACAGATTTAATTAGCAATATTAATTAAATATTAAAATGTAGATTATTTCGTACATTGATCCATAACGCGCACAAGCGAGGCATCTGAAAAAGCCGGTCTGTGAGCTTTTCCGCTGTTCAGGCACAGGAGCGTATTTCACTGTGTGATTAAAAGTGCTTATTTGTTCAACAACAATATCTATTCTTATTAGAATACTAACAATATATATATAGAACTTAATTTAATTTAGTAATAAGTAGCCGATAAATTATTCTATGTATATTTTTTTCACTTAATCAACATATTCTGAAATTAAACTTCAAAAATCAAATTACAAACAAAAATTCAAAATTCCAAATATTTTAACAATACTAAAATCACAGATGAAAAAATCTAAAATCGATTGTGAAAATTCAAACAATATTTTTTCATTTATCTTGCCTCACATACGAAAAATATACTCACTCCTTAGCATTCTTAAAAAATATCAGCTGTAACCGTGAAATTGTTTTTGATGACTATTGTGTACTTTCTGTTAGCACTACCACAAACAAAAAGATAAATAATTACAAGGCTGATCTGACCAATGTAGTTTATAAAATGATTAATAACAGAATTGGCATAAATTTAATAAAGGTGAAATAGTATACACCGTGAGTGAATCTGATACAGCCGCGTGCCACCACAACGAGCGTGGCGGATCCAATATTTCACAGTCACCACCGCTAATCATTCACGATTGTACTTACAAAGTAGATTGAAATCAAATCAAGCTGTTGATGCATTACCTGCATATTGAGGATATTTCGAATTTGTTTAATAACACGACAACTATTTATTATCATTTTCTTCACCATTCTACTATCTATTTGTCATTTCAATATTTCAAAACATCTTTTAGTCCGCTAAAAAACATTTTTAAATCATATATTTTATAAGACTGACCATTCTCGTACAAAATATTTTACAGCGTAACCAAAAAAAGAAAAGAATGAGGTTTTAACTACTTATAAACTACTTATAAAAAATATGCTTCCCTCGTCTTAATGTAAGTTTCCGGAGAGTTCGGCGGCACGTACACTTGTAGAAGAAAACGCGAAAACATTTTGGTTTGAAACACGTCTTATTAAGTATACTTGTATATATTAGTCCATCGGTATTTTTTAGTTAGTGACTAAGATTTTTTCATACTTGAGACAGTTATTTTCGTATAGGTGACTTCAATTTATATTTCTTGGAGATTTTTCCTTTTGTAAATATGATTTATTTTTTACATTTCTTTATCGCAGAGAATTTTAGAAATATTATAATCTATCTACATAGAATACACCCAGGACTCAAAACAATCATTAAGTATACACAAAAAGCTTGTCACACACATGTAAATATAAGAACAATGTAAATTTCGAGGGCCCACTTAAACCACAGTAATTTTTTGAATATCAATAAATCGTCTAAGCTTTTATCTCTGTCGTAGAAGTCGGTCTGTTTCCTATTGCTCGTGTTCATCTTACGTTGAATTGGTTGCGGGTTTCGAGCCCCCTCGAGGCTCATTTACCAGCAAAATTTATTATTCGGGGTCAGTGTGTTGCTTGCGAATTCCGCTCGGAAGTTACACTGGCTCGGAATAATAAAACCACATCAACAGCATTGGTAGAACTATAAAGCCTTTTTCAAGTCATTCGTTACTTTATGCATACAGTTAAGTAAGTATTACGAAGGGAAATTATGTAAATTCAAAATGAGTAGCATTTTTAACCCCGAACGCAAGAGGGTGTTATAAGTTTGAAGCCTCTTACTGTTTGTGTATCTTTCTGTGGCATCGTAGCGCCCCAACGCACGGATGGATTGTTTACAATGCGGACTGTTTTGTTTGAAAGCTTGTCTAATTGGGATGGTTCTGAGTTATGTATTTTAGAAAGCGGTTCACCCGTTTTTATATCATTCGCTTTTTTGTCGGGAATGTTTAAAATTTAAGAAGTTAACCCAAGTATTGATTGTTATTTTAGCCGAATTATGTTTAGTGTATTTGGTAAATATGATATGGGAATAGTCGGTTTTGGTTCGGTTGATTGAGGTGGCGTGGCGCGCGGGTGGGCCGGGCGCGCCCGCACTCGAGTTCAAGTGCAGGGTGAAGGTTTCGCGGCTGGCTGTCCGCCGCCGCCGCTACCGGCGCGCCGCCCGCCCGCCACGCCGTCCGCATCCGTGCTATTGTTAACTACATAGTCATCAAACTGTACTTTCAGTTCTTCAGTCTGCCGTCTAAAAACAGGTCAAACGTTCAAGTGGTAGGTGAACTCTCAATAATCTGCACCCCATGATTTAAATTATTTCTATTCAAAAAGTACGAGTAGCTACCTGTTTGTCTATGTTTGTAAGCATTACAATAGAACTTTCTCTCAAACATTTAGGAGCCATTGCTGAAAAAAGAGACTTGTTCAGAACTTATATTCTACATCTTTCCGATTAGTACGATCCGTGCCAATGTAAACTATTTTAGTTTAAATTGGCACGGAAATCAGATCGTTATAAACGTTTACCAACTATTCTATATATCTTTTATAGAAAAATAAAAACTTATACTGATACATAACAAAAACTAAACAACGCAAATTATTCATTAACTACCCAATTAGTCATAGATTAAAAATGAAAGTAGAGTTTAGATATTTTTTTCTGCAAATTTTAAAACATACCAGGAGGTAATCAATCATCTTTTGTTTTGCGACGCAATTATGTTTTCTAACATAAAACGCACAGTATAAATATAAACACAAATGAATATGCATACGCGACCAAAAACTAAATAGCAAATCAAAAGTAAATAGCTGCAATCATTGATGATGGTAGACTTGCAAGGTCGGCGGGCTTCCGATTCTTTTGTTTTTAAGTGCTTCACACTTAGAGCGCGGAAATACGCCTAGTTGACGGGAGCTAAATGGCTGGATGACGTTCTTCCTTTAACTATACCTAATGGCCGTGATTTTAACTACACTTTTTTTACTATGAAAAAAGAGACAATAGGTATACCTGTACAATTTAAGTTCATGGGTTTTAACGGAGCCGTATAAACTAATTGTCAGAGTGTTTAATCGCGTTACAATCCAAAACTAAGCCAGTGGAATATGAGTTACGGTAATTCTTCTGAACCATGCCGAGTCATAGCCGTTATATAAATGGCAGCAATAAAATTAAGCAACGTTAAAAGTTAGCGTCGTCTTCGGCGACTCCAGTGACTCCGCATTAATGAAAGCGCGCGTCAATATGCGCGCGCGCAGTCCCGCCGTGACAGAATGCGCTCGCGGCGCGGCGGCGTCCGTCGACAGAGCTGCGTGCCACGCGCCGCCACCGCTTCCTGAGAAAATGGCAACTTATGGGGAACTGAATCTGGGCCTCGCAGGTGCCATTGACCTGCGCAACCTGCCACACTCGACGCACATGTGTTGCCATTCACATTTAATATTTACCCACATACCTCCACTTTATATAGGTTTATAGACTCGTAACAATCGAAAGCCACAATGGAGCAGAATGGCCAATGGTTTTAATGACTGCGGTGGATCGATGCTGTACAACGATCCACACTAAAATATACTTTTGCATGTTGTAGTACATGCAATGCACATTGACAGTGGAGAAAGCTCTCAGACACCAAATATGTGACACTTATTCAGTCTAAAATGATGTAATTGTATGCTCTTTAGCATAAGTAAGTCAATTTAGTATGTTAATTGTACAATGATATAGTAGATAGTATCGAAACTGGTGGCGCGAGAATGCAATGTGTCCGTCGAATCACCGCCGTCGTTGTAGGAGCTGAAACCGTTACCGGACCACAAAAATGTCGCAAAAAAGCTCGTAAACCGTTTCTGTTTCACTTGTTATATTGTAATTTTGTGACGTGACTTTATTTCATGGTATATTTAATGAGATTTATTAACAATGGATAGTTCTCGTGTACTATTATGTCATAATAAAGCGTGTAGTTCGTGATTTTGTTTATAGTAAAAATCATGGTGCGACGTTTTCCTTCTCTGTCCTTACTATATGGCTTAAGAACATACAATAGATTTGTGGAAGTCCAATTATCATATACCGTTCTAGAATAACGAATACAATAGTATAGTTGTAAAACAGGATGGTTATTGGTTTATGATGTACCTGCATAGCTGGTGCAAGTGTGTAAGAAACCTCGCGACGGTTCGCCGTCTGAATATCAATATCAGAATATAACCAAGACGCGATGGCGGTCACAATGACCGATAAAAGAGAAACACACGAATATGGCCCTACACTAAGTCTGTTTAAAATTCACATTCAGTGGTAATACTTCACTCGGTGCTCGGTACCACCAATCGGAATGTAGGTTATGATGTTATTTAGCCCAAGTTTTTTGCCGGCTCAAGTTTTTATTAGTTACAATAGGTAATAGTTATCTCTTTCCATGCCAATCAATCTCATATAAGGCGTGAAAGTATTGACGTCACTGTGCCAAATTCTATCATGTTACCCGAGGCTATTATAACGAGATCATGCCTTTTACACTCTTTAATTTACTAGACCTTTGTGAACGATATAGTACTCTTCAAATTTGATACAGTGTTTAGTTTTTGTTTTTTACGTACAAAAACTTGTTCTCTTGGAACTGAAGTTGATTTGTGACTTAGTTATGAAGTATTAACTTTCGTCGCGATCTTGCCCGCGATATAATTTTTTTAAGATGTCCTGTCCTTCTTTCGAATTCATGTTATTACAATACCAAATTAGATCAGAACCTGTTAGGGGTTTAACCGTAACCATCCCATATCCCAACAGACAAAGTAACTTTAGCATTTATAATAACTTATTAGTATGCATTGCATAGAGTAGCTTTTATAAATCATTGTAGAATTTTATTATTCTCATTACACACACAGTTCTAATGCTGTGTTTAAACGCAATTTTAATATACGTAAACTTTAATAGGCAGATATCTGTAGTGTGTATAGATTGAATAGAAATTCCACAGAGTATGATTTACAACAACGCGAAAGAGCTTTTCGCATGTACCCGCTTTGTCAAGCAGACATATTCAAATGTTCTTCGACAATAAGAAATGATAATATCCGATGTAAAGACCGCTCATTTCATTCGTATTCGCCCTCAAACTGTCACTATAAAATTCACTCTAACAATAAAGAATAGAGTAGACACTAGACATATACTACTGACAAAATTTATTACAAGAAGTCATATTTATCGATTCGATTTACCGCCTGGGACTCAAAGCAGTGCATTAGCTGCCTTACCCAAGAGTGTCTGAGAGATACCCACGCTGATGGCACCCACACTCTAAATAACAAAACAAACAGACTTGTCCACTTTACCATTTACCAAGTAAAAATTCCCATGTTTTGTTTGAATAGGTCTTTTTCCAATTAGTATTAGTACCGACCGATATATGATGTTCAAGTTGGTTAAGTTTTTCTGTCAGTTCATTCAACACTTTGGAGTGTCTGAGAACATGACTCAAAGTGTAAGAGAATAAAGACACGCCGACCGACAGCCGATTTTTTATGTTCAAACATCGTTGTGAAATTTTGTGTGAACTATAAGGATTTTGTTGCGTGAGAGAAATAAAAAAGTTCTTGAAGACACGTAGGGTTAACACGGCATTGAATTAAGGAAAATCTTGTATTGGTTGCGATAAATGGTTGCTTCACGTATTACATTTCAAAAGAACCTTTACCTCTTTTCGTGACCAACAAACAAGATTCTTTTCGTTTTATTAGTATAGTATTTTAAGAGTCTTTGAAGTAGTGGTACAAACCCTTCTAAGAGGCTGTTGGTATTTGAAACAGTTCAGTGTTCGCAAAACAGGCATGAAACGTTTAATGACGCAATTATAAGTTGTCTACATTTTTACGCTAATAAAAAGGCTTAGGTAACACTTCATAATGTCCAGGTTGTTTTATGGTGCGGAACGTGCGATGTCATTGTCCTACGAACGAGTAAGGCGCATGCACCTCTGCCGCGCTCCGCCACCGACGTCGAGTCGCGAGCGCCTCTCAGCGCCTTAGCTTTTACACATTTTTATATTATGTTCAGCATAGAGCCGTTACGTTTTTATAGCTCACCAACATTTTCCCGCGGTTCACTTCTACTTAGAATATAGTAATCATGATTTATTATGCAGAATAAGTTTCAACTTTTTCACATGGCGTTCATGATCTTGCTAATAGCATTTTTTGTCTAGCGCGTTTAAAGTCGACTCTAAGCTATGTTTAAGTTGATTGTTGGGACGGTTCAGTAGTTTCGTGATATTACAAAATGCTAAACGCGAATACATAATTAATATATTTAAAAAAAGGTATTTTTAGATTGAAATATTCACCCCTATAGCATTAGCATTAAATGCCTTATACTCTTTGTTTTCCTTTAATCTTGAGAGGGTCTCGTTGGAAGTAATATGTCAACTGAAGCCGTACATGAATTATTCACACTAGGACAATACCCAGAGGAAATGAATATCTAAAAATCAATAGCAAACACGAGATGAAAGAATACAAAGGTAAAAATATTGTAGTAATATATAAGTAGGTACGTCGAGTCGTATCGGCAACATAATAATTTATTACTTGCAAGTCAGTATGATAAAATACCTACTATTTAACATCAAGTGATAGACGACGTAAGTAAAAAATATGCAAGCCCATTAGATGCTATTATTGAATACATTGTTTGAGGTGGAAAAAACGATGGTTTGTTTTATACGGTGATTTGTCAAGTTAACGAGGCTAATACAGGTGTCGTGGCTAAATAGTTGTCATGTTTATTTACACAAAGCTACGTGTCTACGCGTTAAAATGATCATTAGGTTATTAGGATTAATTTGTGGTGTAGTACTTCCTGATTCGTGGCGCTTCCCTGAATTTGCTTTTAAACATTCGTGAGCCGACATCTTCACCTTGAAAGAACACAGCAGTTTTTTCACGTCTGTTTTTTCCATGCCAATAATGATAATTTTTAGAAGTATTCATTCAATATCTTGATGCTGGAGCTAATCACGAACGCTGGTGTTCTTACTTATGAAAAAAAAACTTCGTGTCTGGTGCCGATTATGGAACTTTGATAACTATAGGACTGACGTAATATTTTTATTAGCTTCCTTAGTTTAATTTTATTTATGTTTAATACTAATCCATCACTTCAGCACCTACCATACATCACTGTTATTATGAGTAAATAACCTGCTATTTAAAGTTACCGTGTATTGAATGACTATAAAGTTTATAGTCATTCTTTTTATATATCATTACTTATATTACATTTGTCCTGACCGACTGACTGATTTATCTACGCAGTACCTAAACCGTCGCGCGTCGGGGTTACAAACTTGGAATTTCGAACAAAAGTTTTTTTATATAACGAAAGTGAGCAATAAGAAGGGATTTTTGGAAATTCAATCAATTCCATAAAGCCGAAATCAGGTCAGTTTTATATACTTTTTCATCGTTTATGTTATACAGTTCCGTCATTTTCTATTCTCCCACAAATTGTAATACATATCAAATAGTAGATTCTGTAACTATCTAGCGATTTTTAGGTTCTACCCTTTATCTTCATTGATTTTGATTATATTTAATTATAACTATTTATATTTCACTTGCTGCAATGCCCAGCTTAAACTAGTGAGTCTAGAAGCATACAATTTCACTTAAGAGCTCCTCATATAACGTGAGTGAAAAGTAAGGATTTTACAAAATTTCCACTCATAATTGTAAATTGTTGAAATACATATATATAATATGACATATGACCAATTTAAACCAAAGAATGCTATAAAACTTATTTTTGACGTTGCATTTCCCTCTGTGATTCAAAGCTATTAATATTGTAACATGGCAACAAAACATCTTTGTAAATAATCTTTGTCTGCCAATTTAAAACGTCGAGGGGTCAGTAAAAGTGTGACTTGAAACAATTGAGATGGACAGCCACAGGGCAACGTACCTGTACAAATTGGTACATTGCAGTTTTATTTTGATCTTTACGCGTTTTAAGGTTCGAAATCTAACTATTTAAGTTTTTTTTCATAATACGGTCTGCAAAAAAAAAGGTACATTACATGTATAAAACTCTAAAGTATTGTTGACCTCGATTGTATTTATCAAAAAGGTTTTATTCCAACATTTATTCAGGCAATTATAATCAGAAGGATTTTCTACAACAGTACTTATATTTAAATTAATTAAGTTAAATCATGTTATCGTTTAAAACAATTACAGTAATTGCATAACACTTCTAAGAACGCTAAAATAAAACTGAAAATGCCTATGAAACTTTACGTGTACAGCAATTCCATTTTATTTTATTACCAGTTTCTCGTTTGTATGTCTGAAAAATAACTCTTATTACCCATAAATGCACATCGTCTCGATAAGTGGTTATTTTAAAACTGCGGCTTTGCCATAACGGTACAAAACCACCTCAATTTCGGACCAGTATACTGCATAATGTATAAGTAAAACAAGCTAATTTCCTGCATCAGGCCGCCTTGTTTCGTGATCTTTTTGATACCACGTTCTGAATAAGAACGTTGGCGTCGTCATCGTTGTTAAACTTACACAAAGTTTAAATAGATTAAAGTAACAGCAAGTTAACAGTTTACTTCAGTTAATTCGTTCGATATATTGTTAGGTGATGACTCAAAGGAAATGCTTGTATCTATGTAATCGAGTGGTAAACACGATGCTGACGATGGTCTGATGCGGTCATTGTACTGATTTTCATGTTATAACATTTTTGTGACAATTATTTATATGCTAAAAATTTAGTTCTTTTGATCGAAAAATGTTTAGAATCAGCCCGGAATTGCGTTCGTAAGTCAATATTATAGTTGTTCAAAATGTCGGTGTGCCCCTGTATCCGTTAGAGAAAAAGAAAAAGGTGTGAAGCAATGCTTATACTAAAATGGACATAATAAATTACAAAATCCTAAAGAGAAATGTATTTTGTACTAACAGTAAATAGATAAAATTACGGGGACAACATGTGAACTGTTAAATAAATATTATGTCAGTCATCCCGTAAGTAGAACCGTGAGAAATATTAGTGTACTATTTACTTAACATTGATTATCTGATTTGTGTTAGTGAAAGAACGACTATAGTAGGAGATGTCGGTTCGGGCGCAGCGATGGGCGCGAGCTCGGCCAACCGTCGACCGCCGCCATTGTGGCTCCCACTTACTAAATCAATATTTGCGCAGATGTCGGCGCAAGAGCATGCTATGCTTGTACCGACCTAAAATTCATACAGCTTATATGGCAATGTTAGCGGTAAATTTTCTCGGCAGCTACTTGTAATCCTTCAAATGTGGGTCGGTGCCGCACGCATTGGTTGACCCCGGCCGTGCTATGCTGAAGGGTAATTCATTCAAATTGATCGCGCATCTCAATAGTTTGAAACATTAGTATAGCTCGAAATAGCAGACCTCGATGTGCAGGTATAAGGTCATGGGATCTTACACTCACCTCTTCATAATATAAGAACGTGGATAGAAATTTGGTGTTCACACGATTGTGATTGCATTAGAAGAGAGGTAGGGCACCATACAAGCGAGTAAGCCTGACTGAAGAAGGACCTCAACCATACAGAAGATCATAGCTAAATAACTTAATTTACCAGCGTTCATATGCGTTTATTAAACGCATGCCTAAAAGAAGTTATTCCTATTCCAGGCTTAAATTTCAGTTTTTCAAATGTTTGGGTTTGCAACACGAGTAATGCCCGAGCATAGCAAGATAGGCTACAATAACTGCTAGCCACAAGGCGGCCTGTTTGCTTGTTTACCGCCTTACTTAGTAATATAAAAAAACGAAAGTCAGCTATCATACTAGTAATTGTAGGTTTAACATTTACTATCATGTATACAATAATTATCTAAGCACAAGAAAATAAAGGGACGAGAGTCACGGTTCCCTTACGCCCAACGCTGCTACTTTTTCCACACATAAACTAAGTTTTTTCTTCCTCAATAACATGCAAGTGAAAACGAATAGCATAATTTTCTAAACGATGGCCACGACTCCCCTGTAATATGATAATGCGATGTATAAATATTTCATGTCTAGGGCTCTTTATTATCGTTTTTGCTCAATAACCAGTTCTTAGTAATGCAATTCCACAGAGAAAACAGGAGCCCTGTAGCTGTTATTGTTATTTTTGTAGTCAACTCTGTGCACGTTAAGTAAGTTTATGCAAGTGCATTCCTGGCACTTAATAAACGTATTGCGAGGAATTCTCACGACAAGGAACGCCCACCTAATAACTATATCACTTTATTGTTTCATATAGGTACTTATTATATTATGTATTAAATACGAATACATATTATATTGTATTGCCTGTCTTTCATTAATGTAGACAGACAGATACTATGGTAAACGAACTATTCCTACCTCCATTCAGACATACTTACTCCTTTGGTTTCTTCATGCATGAACTTCGTTGTACTGTTAATTAGGCCCCTTTTTAGCAGATCGCCTACTTAATCGATGTGTGTTCGCGTAGAGCGGCCCCTAGTGATATTTCAATTCATATTCTACTTATTATACAATATTATATTTATGTATTAGTTTGTCGAATAATCTCAAAGTTTATCTTAAAGTCGCCTTAGCAATTAAACAGTTAACGGAAAATAGGTGGAGTGTTTTAAGCCTTGCTACGTGCCTGTGCTTGCTCGTTTAAAGCTAAACTTTGACGTCGGCCTGTAAGTGCTTACCATTCATTCCTTACATAGAGATATGGCCTGTAATGACTGGCCGGTTGGTCAGTTATCGGCCAGACGCTCGTAAACACTGTTCGACACGAAGCATTCGAACATGGCTGCGAATACATGTCAATAGACATCATGCCGAGGGCGCTCACTTCCTGGTAAGAGTACCTAACTGTTATATTCCACACGGCGATAGATCCCACACGCCCCAGCCAATGCTGTCATAAAAGTTTTGCTGAATTTAATTATATCTACACATAAAAAGGATACGGGACTCAAAGGTCACTGATTTAGTGGGCAATGAGATACACATGGTTTCCTCGTACGTGTTAGGGGTGTGCGAGTGGCACGGGTCAGCGGTCGCCCTAATAACTTGTGTCAGAGAGCGGTGGCGTCCCATAGGGCGGCGGCCGCAGGGCGCTTGGCGCACGACCGCGCTCGCCTCCTGCTCCCCCGGTGCATTTAGATCCATCACTCACAACACATTTATTTATTTTGACCTAATAGTTATTTCTATAACTATTACTAAATATAACAAAGATCCGTTATTCTCTCTACGAAATTAGGGCACTTCCCGATGTATTCATAACAACGAAAGCATCAATTTATTTTTTACAACGTAAGTCAAGATACCTGGTTAGCAATTACAACAAAAAAAACCCATATATAGTGCATTGTGAGAGGTGTCAGTAAACAGCAACCTGGAACGTACTCAGTGGAGTTATAGCTAAGTAAGCAGCAGGCGACGTACGGGGGCAACGCTCATCGTGTGAGCGACGCGGCCGCGGACCAACAATCGCGAATTCAAGCTATGCCTAGCAACAGCACTCACACTAACGGTGGCTTTCTTCGAGCACACAGACATACAACGTTCACATGAGTTTTGAGTGTTGATGGTCTTTGTGACATTAAAAGTGAGTTTTACGTGTAAGATAAAGTTTATGGGCACATTTTGTCCGTTTAGAGTCCGCACCGATGCAAAATCACGAGTACGTTGACAGAGGATCTATGTAATGAAAACACCATTTTTTGTAGATCGAATCGAAATCACGAAATAGCATGGAAATAAGATAATTCGTAAATGTGCTTGAGTTGAATGTTAACTCGATGTGTAACGGTGAAGAAGACATCTACAACGGATTTACCTAAATTATTCGGACTATGTTAGCTTGCTGTGCGTGATATTGCGCACCATCCGCTATTCTATTAAAAATAACCCCTTTTACCCTTGAAGCTGCTTGCTGTTTCGTGACGCACAATTGAACATACTTATTAAATAGTATTCAATGCATAACGTTACCATATCTTGTTCTTTAAAAAGAAATTGAATATATAAAATTTGAACCTTAAAATTCCTAAGTCATTACCATTCAGTATATTTTAAAATATGATAACCTAATTCAAGAATTGAATTATGCATAAAATAAATTTGTAATGTATTCTTTCATAAATAAACATACACTGTTATATATCATGACGCAGTCAGGGATAGTTTTTACATATATGTATCGTATGGCACAAAATTTGCACGGGTCATCGAACTGCGGGTGCCTCATGAAGGAAACTAATATTTGCTATCTTCCTACCCGTTCCCTGGAGGCACACAAACCCTGCTACGTCGAGTTACTTCCACATCGTGCATCCACTTTTATGAACAGAATTGACCTATCCTTTTTCTATTATTATTATAAAGGCCTTTCTGTGAAGTCATACGACATAATATAGCAGAGTTATAGTTATGTAAGTATGTAATATCGAAAGTAAAATGTATAATTTATGCAGGTAATACGAGGTTATTTCATGATATACTCAAAATAATAAGTAATCGCGCCATTTTGTGAAATATAGAACATTCATTTTACCCTTACAAAGAGGTAGATTTTCGGAAATCCTTTCGTAGTGGATGCTTACATAATTTAAAAACCTTTTTGCATAACTGTTACAAGCTGGCTTTCAATCACTCATATACTATTTATTTATTTATTTAACACAGTAGGTGCTATGGCATAACAAAGCAAGATTGCACAATGAATTCATTAGGGTTTTTAAGCAATTTTGGTCATTAAGGTCAAAATCGCTTGGTTAAAATGTTATGTGTAGTCAAGTGTCAACTTTGTCGATAATACATGAGGTATCTGGTATGCAATGTGTGCATGCACCGAGTACTTAGTATGTGTGTAGTACCACCTACTGCCGTTAATCGACCGCTACATTTCAGTAACAATTATCGCCTAATAACAATGTCGTATCGCTTTGTAGACTGTAGTCGAATCTAATAATGTGGCACCGTCGAGCGTCGCCATGTCCACGACTCCTATGCTAATCACTTGTAATTTACGACGGCCGATAATCGCGACACGAGTAGGTACGTGAGCGCATTGTGCGAATGGCGCGCGAGTTGTTTCACTAAACTCCTTTGCGAATATATGCGGGCTCTGTAAGCTGTGAGAACTTTCCTATCGATTACAATACAATTTTACATGCAAAAGTTTTAGATGGCTATCTATACAAAGAATATAAAAGTGCGCAGTAAACGCGGAGTAGGCGGGAGTGGTTCGTGTCTCCGTGCCCTCCTGCCGGGTGACCCCCCGGTCATCGCGGCTCACATCTAGTACGCTGTCTCTTAGCATACTATCCGGATCTAGCTGTGCACTTTTATGGACAGATATTCTACAAACACTTATAAATTCACATTTCTCAAGATCTAATCATAAAAATATGATGGTAACTTTTGTCTATCCGTTGATGGTGATAGTTTTTTATGATACGAAATAACTTTTTGTTACTTGACCAATATTAGACTGTACCGAAAAGTAAGTTAATTTGAACTTTGCAGTATTAGTTCTTCGATGTCATGATTTTCGATTTTGGAACGATATTTCGAGTTGAAATTTTGGTAGTAGGTACAAATTGACACTTGAATCATAATAATCGACGACGAAAACAATTTTTAACCGACTTCAAAAAGAGGAGGTTATCAATTCGTGTGTATTTTTTTTTTTTTTTTTTTAATGTTTGTTACCGCATAACTCCGTCATTTATGGACCGATTTGAAAAATTCTTTTTTTGTCTGACTGGACATACTTCCAGTTTGGTCCCATTATCATCAAAAGAAAGTTCCGATAATGGGATCCCATTATCGGAACTTTCTTTTGGATTTTTTTCTCATGGATCCATGAGGAATTGAGGGAACTCCTCAAAAGTTATAGGCACACATATAGCAATTTCAATATTTTTAACAACTAATCAATCATTTGCAATCAGAAAGTGTAATTTGGTGAAGTAAAACTGATGAAGAAGACCACAGATGGCCATCTGAACTTTTCAATAATAAGTATTTTACTGATGGCGATTATATAAGTTTCGGTTATTGTTGCTAAGCAACTATTAATAAGAAATAATGACGTGAATGAATTGAGCGCGGATTGCACAGATTAAATATTGCTTTTAATACCTACTTGACCTGTGTTCAGCCCGACGCTCAGTCGATTTTATTCGATTGTAACAAACAAATATCTGAAAATTTTACAACTTGCCGTACTGAAGTCGGTTTTTTTTTGTTAAAATTATTAAATCACAAACTCGTACTAAAAATACTTACTGTTACGTTTTCATTGTTGATTATTTAATAATCTGGAAATGGATATATGGCTATAAAAGATATAGCACGTGAGCAAACTTGATTTAAAATATTTAATTATCAATTATGAAGGTACTTGTGTTACCTGTGTGTGAGAGATTTTCTTTATTGCTAATACTTAGGTACTGTTGCTCATACGAAAGTACTTACATAATGGGTTATTTCTGGTTCATGTTTCTATATTGGCCAAGTTTAAATTAATTAACACCAGCAAATTATGCAAGTTTTCTATGTAAGTAAGTTATAACGCAATTAATTTAAATTGAATTAAATAAAACAATATTATTACCTAATTTTACTTAAAAATAAATGCATAATCAAGAATTATGTTGTCCAATGTCCAAGAGATTGGTGTCAATGCTCGCTGCGGTTAACAATGTTCCGAAATTATGTGTTGGGCAACATCTTAGTAGAGACATGCCGGTATGGGCGCACGGTCTGGCCACCGACCCGCGCCGCCAACGGCCCAGCACTAACACGCCCTTCTACTTCGATCATTTTACTTATTCGCCGAGATAATAATAGACCCTGGCTTCGTTTTGATATTACACCATAAAATTATAAATACAAAAAGCTTACTTCCATTATAGGTCAAGTCAGCGATGTGCAAAAAAGCGAGCTAAATTAAAATTACTCGGAACAAACTATTATGCATGAAGAGGTTCATAAATATAAAGGATGCGTGAGTTTTTGCTTAATGAGGACAAGCACGATGGTATATTCTCAAACTATAAAAAAATATACTTGTTTGTAACTAGTTTCTGCCCGCAGCTTTGTCTATAGAACATTATGACAATTGCCTATGTTTTGTCCTAGGGTTGCTTTTTTCCATAATAAGTATTAACTTCAGTTTATTGACTCTTCTCGTAGATAGGTCTTGTCATCTTCATTCCCGTAATATGACTCCATTCTGAGTTTCTCCTTCGATGTCCTTCTTAACAAAGCTTGCTTGTCTTTTATTTATTTCCCCCAATTTTTTATTTTAATATGTTGGTTTTTATATGTTTTGTAAACGAAGTTACTTTCAAACCATATCAATTCGCACTATTCTCGTATTAATATAATGTATTTACTTTTGCTTTTATAATAATAGTTAATTAGTATTATGACATAGAAAATGCATATAACAATGCAGCTTGAGTGCGCAACACATAACAAGCTCCCTAGTCTACAGCGTACGTGCGTAGCGGCTCGTAGCTCTCCGCGTTTGTGTAGATAAGTGCTTTTGATCAATGACAGCGACACGACTCGTCTCAAGCTCTAACTCTACACTAACTGTTATGATCTCACAATAAACAATTAACTGCGCCACATATTCCGTGGCTTTCCATTTGAGTGCATATCAAATTTAGGTTTATTTTAATCAGATTAACTGTTACTTTTGACGTCATATGACTGGAAAAACGGTATGCCAAATTATTCTTGAGAAGTGGGCCTCTATTGTCCAACGAAAACTGGAACTGTCCGAATATTTTTAATGATATCGCTACTTGTTTTTATGTTAATTATTTCGGTAGTTACATGTGCTACATACATGGCCACTTATAAATTGTTTGTTATGATTGTATATAAATATAGCTTTATTTTTGTAGTAAAAAAGAAAATAAATAAAGGTATCAACACGACAGCGTGAATGACTCTTAACGTCGTGTGCACGTGGTATTTTAGTAGAGCAAATAAATAGATAGTAGTGAATTCTGCGCACCCTCACCCTCTCTACAGAGGTGACTTGCATAGAGTGTCTAGACGGAGGGACCCCTGCAATAACCATATTATACATTATACGTATAGATATTTGGGCACCTTATACTAAGAGGGTATTTAATCATTTGAGGAAGTGAAGTTATTGAAAAGAATATTTTTGTGATGGAAGGTGGATAGTTAGATAACAATAGCTTAGAGTGAGAGGTGCTCAAGCGTAGACGGTATGTGAGTATTTGTAAGGTATTCTTATGACATGAAAAAATAGAAAAGGAACCCCGAGTGGTGGAGGTGAGGGTGGTTGTTGAAAAAATGCGTGTAAGGCGCGGTGTGTAATGAGTGGTTATGTAAGTGTGTGTGTGTGTGTGTATGTGTACAGACGAGTCTGTGGACTCCTCGCGCGTGATGTGTTCCCACGGTAACGCTCGCCTTCCTATATTAATTTCAATTTGAATAAAACAATTGAAAATAAACGGAAAATCGAACAATGACAACTTAAAAGCTAGCTAATAAAGTTGTCAAGTTACAAATTTCGAATAAAAAATATAAAAAATAAATCACTGTACCTATGTATGAAGACGTACGTTACCTTTTGTTACAATAATTTGCTTTATCGCTTTTCAGTTATACATTTTAGGTCAATAATATTACAGAGTGTCATAAAATATTAACATTAAAATATTAAAATTAATTTATAAGAATTCTAATTCGTTTAAATATAAGTTCATTGATTTTAAATCAAGTTTTTCATATTTTTTTATAATAAATGTAAACGTTAAACTCGTGTAACTAAAAATAAGTACAGAACAGAATTTAAAAATAACGAATCGTGTTTAAGAATGCGACCCTAAGGTTTTGAAGAGCCTTTTTAATTTTACAACCTACAGATTAAAACACGTATTTTCTCAAACAGTTTTGTTAAGGCCCCGTTTTATTGCATTAGCTTGTATATTTTAGGACTACGACGTCTTAATTATACAGTATAGGCTTATGCCTTCGGATTCGCTCGCGTGCTATGTCAATAAAGAGTAACCTATCGCACTTGAAGTTAATGTAGCTTCCTATCAGTAAAAAAATATAGTTTTAATCCGATAGTAGTGTTAGGTTAGTAGTAGTAGGTTTTTCCGAGGGACTATTCGAAATTGATGGGGTTTTTCAAGAAAGGAGATAAAAGGTTTTTAAAAGGCCGACAGCGCGCGAGTAATACCTTACTGTTTCAAGCGTTTCTGAGCTACAGTAACTGCTTACCACCAGGTGGGCTGTATACTTGTTTTCCTTCTTAGTACTATAAAAAAAAAAGTTTTAGAGATTACCCCTGCGTAACTACAAAGCTTACAAACTTTCCTCTTTATAATAAAAGTATAAATACATTTCCACGGCCTATTTAACGAACTAGAGAACTGAACTGATCTTATAAAGTTAAACAATTTTGCCAAAGTATGTACTTAGAAATTCTGAGGTATTTTACCGTTGTACTATGGACAGAAAGTAACTATATATATCTACGAATAATACAGGCATGCATGTTGTTTCATTGAAAATCCTTTTAAAACTGCCCACTGCCAACATTGTTTTGAATTACTGTCGTTCAAACCACGCTGAATGGACAGTTAAACTCCCCATTCACTCACGGTTAAATGGGCACATTTTTGTGCGAACCTCACGTTTCCGCGTTCCTTGGCCTAGCTCTTGGATGAAGTACACTATTCAGCAATACTATGTTGTACTCTTACAGTAATAACATATATACTAAGTACATGTTCGTAGATTGTTTCAAATAGTTCGTACGTTGGTGCTAACATTCCTCCCACACAAGAATTCTTCGCTTAGATAAATTCTGTTTCTTGTTTCAACCATAATTATTTTTCAAACATAATTAGATTCTAATACGTCCTTTTAAGGTAGTATTTTCTTTGTATGTTTACCTAGTTAACACGTTTCTTAATTAATGTTTCAGCTACGTTTATTACAAATTTCCTGTACAACAAAATGTACTTATACGAGAAAGGAAATTACATTATTTTTTGCTAACATTTGCCTTCGTCTTCGTTCGCCTTTCTTTAAATATTTATTTGTCTATGTGCTTTTTTGATGTAAAAGCTATCACATTGTTAAGTTCATCAAATTCCGCTTAGTATTTTTTGCGTGAAGGAGTAACAAGCATCAAACACGTGTAAGGAGGTTACACGTGTTTATATGAAAAATAAGAAATAAAAATGATTTATTCATTTTAACAAGTTTGATCTTATAAACTATATGGTAAATGGAACCTCCTTTCGCAGGTACAAAGCACACCCAGACTTGAAACACCAATTTATGGATCACCCAAGTTTTTGTCCTATGTGAGAATTGAACCCACAACACATAAGCCATTGAACCAACCGTACAGTCGAATGTTGTTCAGTTACAATTATTTGCTTCGTCATTCTTTTTATTTATTGGTAGTTCATGTTATGAAGATAAAACAATTGTTTTTTTCCGCGCCATTAGGCATCTTTGCTCCGGCTGTTACCTCGTTCTTTTATAAAATGAAATCTTTTTAACTATGGGAAGTTGTTTTTTATAATATCGGTTCTTTTAACAATTTTGCATGGTCTAACTAAATGTAAGTTAAGCGTATCTCTATTAACCTAACGTTATTTATGTATAGTCTGGAATAGAAAAAGAAGAACATGATAAAGTTCACCGTTTCAAAGATTATCCAAAACAACGCAGACAACATTTTAAAAATTGTTAATGTTATGAGCTTAAGAGGTAGGAATAATTTTGTAAAAAGCTGTTGAATTTTCCATTAAAAACATGTATTTATTTGTGAAGATAACACCTTTTTTTAAAGGGGTATACAGAGGTATATTTAATTAATTAGGTACTGCACCTAATAGAATACAATTCCAGACTAAATTGATACAAAGAATGTTACATTGAAACAACTAACAATGCCTAATAATACTGCGCATCTGAGGCAGACAGTACGAAATAGTGTAATAAAATGTTGATGGAGATAATACTACGTGACAGTAATTGATTTGATCGTGTGATTGTTACAGACGGGGTCAGATGGATCGGCGGCGCGCGGCGGGAGCGCTGCTAGCGCTGGCCGCTTGCATCGCGTGCTCGGCTGCGGGTGAGTCTCTTCCCTGCTCCTTACTCCCTGCGCAATTCTTATTGCGCACTGACGTCCTCCGACGCAATAACTACTGTGGGGCAATTTGTGATCGCTATATTTACTTTATTATGAATGTCATTATAGCTGGCGAACCTGAGAAACAAAAGCATTGCATTCAAAATAACAAACAGTTTTATCTGCTGTGTTCATTTGTAAACCGATAGCTTCTAAAATATTTGGCGAATTTTGACAAATCAATTGTTATTTATTCATAAAGAGTCAGTCACGTGCCATCAGAAAAATTGTACATAGGTAAAGACAAAAAACTTTATTTTATAATGATTCCAATAATCCGAATAAGATTTATAAGGGAAGAAAATTGTTAAAGTTACCCAGAAAATGAAACTAAAAGTGCTCTTTTCTATGGGATATTATATAAACTCTTGAATTTTGGGCAGAATGATGTAAAAGGACGTCTACTTGGTCAGCTAGTTACTAATAGTTCAAAGACTATATCATTAAAATGTATGATAGCAAATTAATTAAAATGTACACTGAAACTGATGCAACGACAAAGTCATCTACATAGCACTTAATATGCAATCAATGTCGTCGATTCAGTCCTCCTTTTCTACTTCAGTCATTAATAATGTATGTTAGTACATATATTTATTTATAAGTCAGTAAACATATGAATTGCAAATGATATATAAATAATATTAAGCTTGGATTATGACAATACTACTAGGAATATACATTCCGACGAGGTAACGGTTAGTTATGGATAACGTGTATTGGAATTATAGTAAATTTTTAATTATTATATTTTTATGGTGTTGGAAATCTATTACGAGTATGTATCTAAATTTGCATTGCATATGATTTGACTCGTATGTTTGTGAGAAAATTACTTTTTTCCGTTATTTTATACTTATGGTACAGTTTGCAAAAGAATTATCAGAAAATTAGACCAGACAAGTGATAAACATAGATACTTAATAAATATTTCTAAATACACCCAGACACACAAAAAATAATCGTGCGCAACACACAAATATTTGTCCTGGGTAGAAATCGAACCTTAGCCTCCAGCTTAGCAGTTAGGGCCACTAACCACTAAACGAACAGCCCCTCTAGACAAGTGGCATAAACGGTAGTCGAATCAAATCGAATAGAAAACAAATTAGCGTTTTTCTCTGAAAGATATATCTATTAATTGGTATGGTTCTTAACTCCTTATGTTTGATTAAAATCAGTTCACACGTTCAACTTTTTGCTTTATTATGTTTACTGCAAATCTTTTTCTAGTCGCCTTTTTTGTTTCTATTTATAGCTATGTCAATCAACGCATAAATATCGCTTATGTTTCGCAAAGAAACTTTCAAGATGATATATTTTTTTCTCGTGAGTACATCTCTATCTGTACCATCTCAAAAACTGTTTTATCTGATCTATCGGACCAATTGTAAGGTTATTGATCTCCACCAATTAAATTACACACTTCATTTCGATATGCAGTTTATTTATTGTATCTTTATCCGGGCTATAATCATAATAATTTACAGTATAGCCAACAGAGTATATTTTTAACAAGAAAACGTAGTTATTTAACGGAAAATGTAATAACATAATACGTCAAAACTTTTAAAACATATTTTGTGTTCGTCAAAAATGAAGGAATGAGCTCCCTGCCGAAGATTTTCCAAGAGACTATAGCATAAGGTTCTTCAAGAAAGGAGTTATAAGGTTTTAAGGCTACGTGTGAGTGACACTCCTGGTGTTGCAAACGTCCATAGGCTGCGGTAACTGCTTACCATCAGGCGGGCCGTATGCTTGTTTGTCACCTTGATGACATTGTCTAATTAGAGTCTTCCTTACCCTATGCTCTAACATTGTTGAAACGATTTCCATCAAACATAAAAACCATCCCTATTCAATACGCTATCAAATGAAAAACGCATTAAAATCGGTACATACTGTTTGTTGCAGATAGACAAACAGTTAGGCATAGGGGTCAAAATAAACGATCACAGGGATTCAAAATAAGGACTTTTATATGCTAAGGTCCTTTAACTGCATCACTGACTATAATTCTATTTATAACAAATCTAAAGCACTGTTACTGTTACGAAACAACATAAAATGAAAAAATAATCTTTATCAAATTAGTGAACCGTCAATGGAAATAATATGTAACTTGAGATCGAAAACAAGATGCAAAATTGCAAAAATAAACTCTCTTTTGCAATTCTCTTGCATCTTGTTTTTATTAGAATTCGGTTAACATTGATTCTTTCTATTAAGGGTGCGATGTATAAATGACTAATAATTCCTGTTTATATTTACTTAAATTGAAGAAAACAGGCAAAAAATAAGTATCTACTCTTTTTTTTGTTTTCTAATTATATTGAATTTACAAAACACTTTCATTTTGTTATTAACCTAAAATTCGTGAACCATTTTTTAGCATTCAAACCAATAATTTTGTAATTGAATTACTCAATAGAAAAAAAAGAAATTGCTCTTCGAAATACACGGAAAACTTCACGCTATGACTCTTAAAAAAATATTTAAAAACTAAAAACCGTTGTGTTTACCGAGTAATTTTTATCATCTAGGTATTTTTATATTTCAAATTATAAGTTGTAAATACCTTATGGACAAATTATTATATTAATATAATAAATAGAAAAGGTAAAAATAAAAATCAACATGAAAATCGCTTTTAAAATTAAAAGATAGATAACGACAACTACGACGACGATGCGTTTTTCCCGTACAACAATACTAATCATACACTCGCATACACATTTGTTAATACAGATGCTTATACAGATTGGCTGTAATAGAGATAATAATCGGATATTATAAATGTCGCTGTTATGTGTAATAAGCAGAGAGGTGGGCGTACGGACAGTGGGGTTGCGCGGCGTGTGACCGTATCTTCCCTTCCCCGCAAATAACAGTATAAAGGTCTGTGTGCGTGTCTGTTTCGCAATGCATGTTATTAGATGAGGTTATTTTGGTCCGTGCAGATTTAGTATCCGCAGCACGGTTCCTTCAAAGAATTCGAATTGAATTTATGTTATACATAGGAAGTGTATTTAAATGCGGCCTACAATGTTTAGGTCTACCCGTGTGAACTTCATCGCGCATGGCGACCACGCCGACATGCGACATTCATTCATTGAAACAACAATCCATATTAATGTAGTGCAAATTTTAAATTCATGCTGCCTCCTCATTTCGATTGCCTCGACCCGTGTTCCTAAGCGCACGATTTTGCATTAAGTAGTTTTTTTTGTTCGTGCAGAGCCATTTATAACGTCACACTTATAGGTAAAAGCGATTCATTAGGTATCTTGGGAATTAGAGATGCTACATCACGTACAACAAAACTCGGGTATGATTCGGTACTTATTATTCAGTCAGGCAACTTGGAATTTGGACATTTCGTCGCGCACCGACACCTACTCGCTCTACGTGGGAGTAACCCACTTAGTACTCATTTTGTTTTGAGATTTCGGCCAATATTATTTACATTTATAATAGAGTTAAAACAGGATATTTAGTTCTAATCCGTTAGATCTTAGTTCCGTTGTTTTTACGATCAATATCAATCGTGAGAGTGGAAATAGTATAATTGAAATTACGGTTGGCAAAAACTGGATGCTAACGACATTCCTGGCGACCGTTAGGTGGACGATCTGGCTGCGGCGCGGCGCCAGCGCAGCGCGCGGAGCGCACCCGCCATATACAGGCGCGCCGAGACCACGGCACCGTTACCCACCGCCACACCGGCCGCTGATAAGCGCAAGCGCAACACACGCTGCATTCACCGACATCATCAATTACACGAGCAGCTTCTTACTTTTGAAACTCTGCATATTCGTGTTTCAATTCTATATTTCGTTAGCCACCTGTGCGAATTAGTTACGGTGTTAGTCAGTGTTTTTATCGTTTATTTAAATATCAGTATTTTATGGTATTAGCGAATCCGTTTCTCAAATGTTTCTTAGTATTATGGTGTTGTAGTAAACTGTGACACGTCCTCATTTAGCTACGCATTTACAAACACGATCGTTTAAAACTAATTTAAGAATTAGTTCAGAAATAATAAATAGTTGGCGGTAGCCATTGGGGCCTCCTACATGCAGATGCCAGGGCACGATGTAAATGGCCTTAGAACCTTACCCTGCCTTCCAAGAGCGATCCTCCGATCACTACAGATATAAGAACTTTTCATGTCATCCATTTATGGAAGATTATATTAAAACGTTTCCTTGATTGCAGTGCGTTGATGTTGCCCTTAATATAGTGGAGAGAGAAGTCGCGGTTTCGATGTTAACGACGCTCTCCGTTAGTTTAATTACAGCTTTGTCGCCTCGCCGCTCAGCTTCAGTAATTATACGCAGTAAAACGGATATGTAAAACGACTTTAAGACGATGGCCGATCACGGGTCTCGAACGATTTGCAGCTAATATCCTGCCCAGCTGTAACGTGGTTAATAAGTCAGTCGTAAAAACCGCAGTAAAACATTCTGAGAACACTCCGGCTTTAATGCCTGTATCGATATTTTTCTCTTAAAAGAAATTGATGCTTGACAAAAATAATAACCTTTTTTAATAACCGAACGACAAAGTCACTTTCAACTTCTCTTCTTCTTTTGACTGCACGTGTGGTCTATGGTCTAGTGGTTAATGGTCACCTCGTCACTACTACTACTGCACAGAATTTTGTGGGTTCGATTCTCACACGGGACAAATATTTGAATGACCCACAAATATTTGCTTCGAGTCTGGGTGTACTTTGTGTCAAATCCCATCACATAAGGGTTGTAATTGTTGTCGTCATAAAAATACTACACTACAAACTTCACCTTAAATTGTTATTTGTTACGACCGTACCGTTCTTAGATAGTTTTATAACTTAGGTAGTCTGCGTGCATTATTCGTAACTAAATATATTTACGGTTTGACATTGGACACGTAAAATAAGATTGTTTCTTTTACATAGGTTCACTATAAGTTAACATGACATTGAAAATGATTGAAGAAAAAATATATAATCCGGTAAAATGCAAGCGTAACGCATTTTACACGAGTTGCCCCACCGTAAGAACTGATAAGAACATATGCGAACTGAAAACCAAACAAATAAACATTAATTAACGTTTTTTTAATAATATATATATTAACATTAATTGTTTATTATTTCAGCTCCTACAGCAAGTAATCACACAGCGTTAGATTTGTATGAAGGTAAGCAACATTAATTACAAATTTCATAAATATTTTTATTTAGAGGAATCTTAATATCAAAACGCGATGACCTGATGAAACGCTCGTATTAATTCCAATCATGGAATTTACGCATACGATACCTATATTAAGATTTACGCGTGGATTTAAGAAGAGGATAAAATTGTGTCTAGAGTTCTACATGTTTTCAAGCAAGCTAGGTAGGTCAGACTTTACTAAATACCACTGCCTAATAACTACACACAGTGCTGTAGTTTTATTCCTATATGTGTCTTTGTCTTCATCACTCATTTAAAGATGTGTTTTTGAAATAAACACTGTGTGATGTTATCATTTTCTGATATGGCAACACACGACTGATTACATCCAGGTATTGCAAGCGTTCATAGGCTGCGTCTATTGTCACCTTAGTAGTATAAAAACATGGTCGTGTTGAGTTTTACAAATATGTTTCACCTTACAAACAAATAAAAATACAAATATTGACATAATTTCAGGTGCTCCAGAAGGTTGTTATTACAACTTCCAACACTATGGCGAAGGAGACAGAATTATGACCAACGAGCCTTGCTTAAACTGCACATGTCATAACCGAATGCTCATGTGTTATCTGAGGGTTTGTCCCTTCACGAAACCTATCGGCCAGGACTGCACTGTTGAGAAGCGAGCTGATCAATGCTGTCCTATCGTTACTTGCCCAGATGGTATGTTTATTTTTGTTTTCTTTACTAGCTTCTACTTGCGGCTTACCTCACGTGGTACGTTGATAAAAAGTAGCCGAAAGCATTCAGGAATAATTACCACCTATTAGTGGAAGAATATTAAGAATCAGAGAAGTTTCTGAGATTCTTCTAGCCACCTTCCACCCGCGATCTCGCAAAGTATATTTAGCACTAAGGGATAATGTAGCTTTCTATTAGTGAATGAATTTTCAGAATAAGGTCAGTAGTTTCAGAGATCACCTACATCCAAACTATAGCTTTTACTAACATTTATTTAGATAAAGTAGGTACAATAACACATATTTATAACGCATTTGGAAAACAAGATTGACACAATGGAAGAAAAATACATTTTTAAATATTATGATAATTTCTCTAAAATGTAATCATCTCGACTAAAAATTTAAAACTACTCATTAAACTATGTCTACTTGTATATATTACCTTTACTTTGGATACCGGCAATACCTACAGTTTATTTTGCAAAACTTACAGTTAATTTTTCTACTTTATTCTCTCGAGCTAAATCTATAAGCGGTAATAAAACAAAGAATGTTGCAGATGATTTATTTTAACTTAAATTTCTAATGTTAATGTAACTAAATATACATTTTTGTTAAGTTATTTATTTTCATAAATTTGTAATATACGCATTCTGTTCACCACCTGCTCGATAGACCTCCGTCAATACGAAATATCTCTATCAATAATACTGATCGTATGTAACGATAATATTCAATCGAACAGGCGCGATCTGTTTTTCTATTATACCGTTCCATCGCTATCGATCAACAGAAAATCTTATCGACCGAGCGCAAATTGCCGCATTAAATTGCCATAGCCGATTCACCATGCCGATCGAGAAGGTGGGGATCCTTAGGTTGAAGTATAACTTAAATTAAAACTAGATTCAAACTAAATTTACATGTCATGTGTACTTACTGAGATACATGAGACAGAAGTCTAACGATATATACCCGTGCAATGCAGGGACGGGCAGCTAGTTGTTTATAAAAAATTCTCCCATTGGCTTCTGATTTTCTTTATTACATGTAATTAATTTCGCATCATTATCAGTTCCAGTTGACCTACTCACATCAACGTCGACCACGTCTCCAGCTGAATATGGATCAACTGGACTCGGCAAATTGGACAAGTACGGTTGCAGCATGAATGGAAAATATTTCCCAGAAGGGGCCAAAGTACCACCGACTCCGAACAAACCTTGCGAACATTGCTACTGTATTCGAAATATGACGACTTGCGTTATGCAAGAATGTACGCTTCATGTTGATGGCTGTACGCCTATTTATCATAAAGATGTTTGCTGTCCGGTCCGATATTCATGTGGTAAGTAATTAGCATATTAATTTTCCAATTTACTGGTTATGCTGATTTAAAATCAATATTTTTAATGCAATCATAATAAGTGTAAAATAAAGTACGATTTTTATAAAACAAGATTTAAAATATCTCTATAAAACATATTTTTAATTTAAATTTATTTTCGTTTTCAGATCATCCTGAAGATGAAGTACCACTTTTGGACGATATGTCTACCACCGTACGCCCGACGCCAGGATTTTTACTTACAACCACAACTGTGTCACCAGTCACTCAAATGACACAAGATTGTGTTCACAATGACCAAGTTATTGCTGATGGAGCTTCGATTACAACAGAGAAGGCTTGTGAACATTGCTACTGTATGAAAGGAGATATTGTTTGTGTAGTACAAGAATGTGGTGCACCAATGGAAAATGAAGGCAAAAATTGTACTTCCTTACCTCCTCGAGAAGGCCAGTGCTGCCCAGATACGTATATCTGTGAGGGTGATGATCTTAGTACCGAAATTTCAACTGATTCCACAACAGACTCAATATTAGAAAAACTTACTACACTTTCACCTCCAAGAAGAGGAGGTGTTGAAGGTAGCGGCTATAGAATTGAACCTAGCGAAGCTGCATATACTGAAACACCTACCGTAGAATCTGAATTAGAAGGAAGCGGTGAAGAACTAGAACCGACAAAGCCCACAGATTCTTATGAACCATTTGTCTCTGGAAAACCATTAAAACCCGAACAAATTACTCCGGAACCGGAGGATGCCGAGCAATACATACCAGTAACAACTAAAGCTCCTTTTGTTGAGAAACTACAAACAACCACTCATTCAATCGATAGAAACGTTATTCCAGATGACATGCAAGAACAAGAAACTGTTGAACCAGATAATTATCAACCAACTACACGCTCTCCGGTGCAAGAACAAGACAAAATTACTACTGGCCTAACAGACGACGATCATCTAAGGCCTCAGGAGCAAGTTACTGTCGCAGGTACTTCCGTTCCAGAAAGCTATGAAAAGGTTACAACTGAATCCGGTGAATCTCTGAATACTGTCCCAGATATTACTCCTGAACAGGAACATGAGAAACCTCACGAATATGATCATAGTACAACAAGTACAATATCCTCTATAGACGAGATTAGACCTACAGTACCACAAGAAATTGAAACAACTAAAGAAACTCCTTTAGACACTGAACAGGATGCTACTAAGAGTTCAACAGCAGAAGGAATAACGGAATCTGGACCTCTTACTCCAGGTTCTGGAGTATCAGATGACATCAAGAGTGAAACTACTGAAAAGTCGATAGCTGAACCTGAACTTGTGACTGAAAAAGAAAGTATAGAGCCAGGTAGCTATACTGATAGTACTACTGTTGCCCCAACAGTGGAAGAGAGTGGACCTTACGCACCAATAGAATCTGAAGGTGAAAAAGAAAGTTTGAAACCAGAACTTGACGTTCCCAGTACAACTAGTAGTCCAGTGGCAGAAATTGAAAAATTCACTACCGAACCCGATCACGCACAAAATACTGTTGCTGTAAACGAAGAAGGATATGTCTATCCACGTCCAAGCTCAGAGGAAGCTGAAAAATCTACTCCATCCGATGAAGGAGTTAGCGCTACTGAGAGAGTAACTAAAGATGATATCTTAGAACCTCACACATATTCGTCAACACCAACCTCGGTTCAAGAAGAAAGTGAAATAACTACTGCTGAACCTGATAAGGGATTAAATACTATCCCAAGCGAAATTGATGAAGAATCAAGTTCCCTACCTTCTGTTACAGATAAAACTGATTTGTCAAGTGAAACAAAATCTACTGAACCATCTGTCATAATTGATGCAACAAAACCTCAAGAAATTGAATCGCCAACCACCTCAGAGTCGGTAACGTCATCGTCAGAAAGCCATGTTACTAAAGCTGACCAATATACTGTCACCACTGAACCGTCATTTAGAAGAGAAGATGAGGCCAGTGTTACAACTGAAAAACCGAAAGAAGACCTTGCATCTACAACAATAAAGCCTGAGTTTGTAGATGAGGGATTAATTCCTACATCGACTCATGATGATAAATTAAGCACGGGCTCTGAAATTTCTGCCATGGATGAAGATATTACCACTGTAGTGCCAGAATATATTGAAGAAACAGTTGAATCCAAAAAACCAACTACAGAATCATCTGTTGTTTCTGAAAGCTTACCAGAGAAAATTACACAAACGATAACTGAGCAGGAAAGTGAATTGACATCTAGTACTGAAAAAGTAGCAGATGTGACAGTTTCAACTCCAGAAATTGATTTGAATGAAGAGCCAAGCCGTATTCCGGGAGAAGGAGACTGTCTTTTGAATGGTGTGACGTACAGAAATAATACAGTTGTACCAAGTTCTAATAATTGTCACACAAGCTGTAAGTGCGCCAGTAGCATTGTCAAATGTGACCCTATTATATGCATGCCACCACCTGACTACATGGACAATTGCCAATCCATATACGATACACCAGATTCTTGCTGTCCTACATATGTTTGCGATCATCCCAAAGAAACCATTGCACCTCAATCCGATAATCAAATGTCTGGCACAGAGCCTCCCGGTCTACCACCAGTAATTGAGTGTCGGGGTGATCAGTGCGAATTAAGTGAACCTACGAAAGCACCTATAGAGTCACCTGAACAGTGCACTGCTGGTGATTGTTCATCTGCAGTTGATCACAAACCAGATACCAGCGCTTGTGGACCCGAAGGCTGTGCCGGTGTAAAAGAACCGCTTACTCCACAAGAACCTATAGAAAAGCAGGAATGTACTGATGAAAAGTGTGTGCCTGCTCAGTTACCACCTACACAAAGTCAATCATCTGCAGTTGATCACAAACCAGATAGCAGCGATTGTGGACCCGGAGGCTGTGCCGGTGTAAAAGAACCGCTTACTCCACAAGAACCTATAGAAAAGCAGGAATGTACTGATGAAAAGTGTGTGCCTGCTCAATTACCACCTACACAAAGTCAATCAGGATCGCCAGTTAAACCATGTGAAGGTGATGACTGTAAAATATTTAGTGAAGAGAAGCCATCACCACAACTGTGTGAAAATGAGAATGATTGCAAAAAAATTGAAGTTCCTATTGCACAAACTGTTTCTTGTGAAGGAGATTCATGTAAAAACGTTGATTGTGGCAAAGATGGTTGTGACTCTAATGTTATTATACCTCCACAAGATAATCTGCAAGCGGCATGTAGGGAAGAAGATGGTTGCAAACCTGAAGAACAGACAGAAGTTACACCATCAGACTGCACAGGGGATCTACCATGTAGAAGAAAAGATATTCCTGGTACTGAAGAATTGCCTTCTAAATGTGAGGGCAGTGACTGTGCACAGAAACCGGATACAGCAGTTACTCCGGACGTTTATAAATTGAGTACTGAAGCATCTATAACAGAAGAAACACCATTAGAAGAAACAACTGATAAAATCATACCTAGTGAAGAAGAAAAACTAGTGCAAGACGTTTCAACCGATGAACCAATTTCGAAGAAACCTGAAGTTGTAGACAAGGAACATATAGATGAAGAAACAAGCTCGAAATTACCTTATAAACCAGATTCAGTTGAAGAGCCAAGCACAACAATATCAGACACCGTCGAGGAACATACTGATAAGCCTTTATCAGTAACAGAGGAAGGCACAAAGGGTCCTGAAATAACTGAAGAAAGTACCGCTAAGTCAACTTTGGTCGAGGAAGAAGGTACAAAGATGCCTTACAATATACAAGAACACACTGATAAGCCAGATTTGGTTGAAAAGGAAATCACAAAGGGTCCTGAGATCACCGAAGGACAAACCTCCAAGCCAACTTTGATAGAAGTGGAGGTTACAAAGGCACCATATGACGAGAAAGAACACACTGATAAGCCAGTAATGGTTGAAGAGGAAGTCACAAAGCTACCTTATCCTATCGAAGAACAGACCGATAAACCAGCTTTGGTTGAGGAGGAACCTCTTGTACCTGGTACGAAGGATCCTGAGATCATTGAACAACAAACCGATAAACCAGAGTTGGTTGAAGAACAGACAGCTAAGCCCGTTTTAGTAGAAGCAGAAGGTACAAAGGCACCTTATGATGAAAAACGTACTGATAAGCCAGCTACGGTAGAAGAAGAAATAACGAAGGCTCCCTATGATACAGAAGTAGAGACCGATAAACCAGCATTGGTAGGAGAGGAACCTTTCGCTCCTGGAACAAAGATACCTGAGATAACTGAAGAACAAACCGATAAGCCAGCTATGGTTGAGGAAGAGGGCACAAAGGTACCTTATGTCATAGAAGAACACACTGATAAACCAGCGTCGATTGAAGAGGAAGGTACAAAGAGTCCCGAGATCACCAAAGAACAGACCGCTGAGCCAGAATTTGTTGAAGTGGAAGGTACGAAGGTACCGTACGATCAAGAACGTACTGATAAACCAGCTTTGGCTGAAGAGGAAATCACTAAGTCTCCCTATGATACAGAAGTTGAGACCGATAAACCAGCTTTGGTTGAAGCAGAACCTTTTGTACCAAGCACAAAGGGTCCAGAGATCACTGAAGAACGTACTGATAAACCAGCAATGGTTGAACAAGAAGGTACAAAGGGTCCTGAAGTCACGGAAGAACAGACCACTAAGCCAGCTTTAGAAGAAATAGAAGAAACAAAGGGTCCTGAGGTCGCCGAAGAACAGACAACCAAGCCCGCTTTAGAGGAAGTAGAAGGAACGAAGGGTCCTGAGGTCACCGAAGAACAGACTGATAAGCCAAGTTCAGTTGAAAAGGAAAGTACTAAAACACCTGATGATACAGAAAATAAAACTTACAAGCCAGACTCGGTTACAGAGGATCGTATGTCCACACCTGGTGCTGAAGATGAACATACCGATAAGCCTGCTTTGATAGAAGATGCAGTCACTAAGATACCTGACATCACTGCAGAATATACCGGTAAACCAGCTGTGATAGAAGAGGAAGGCACAGTTATAACAGATATAACAGAAGATCACACAGATAATACTATTTCAGTTGAACCTGATGTAGTCACTGATACATCTATTTTACCTGAAGATGACATTAAGGAGAAACCTATTTTGGTTGAAGAAGACCTTCCCGAGAAACCTACTGCAGTGAAAGATGACTCTGAAAAGAAACCAGATTTGATTGACAGAGAAAGTACAAGTGAACCTGCTATTTCAGAAAGTGAAGGCACAACCATTCCTCAAGTAACTGAAGATCAAAGCACAAAGAAACCTATATTGATTGACGAAGATTCAGTTACACCCACTAAAGTTGAAGACAAAGTAAAACCAATAGTGACTGATGATAAAACTGAACAACAAGTTCCGGTAATCGAAGAAGGTACAGAAGAACCAGTTGTAGTAGAAGAAGGTCAGTTACCTGTTTTGGTGGATAAAGAACAAGTAACAAGTGAGCCACCTGAATATCTTCCTCAAACTCCAAGTTATGAAGGTACTAGGCGAACTGAAGGACCTGAAGTACATGAAACTGAACCTGTTAAGGAAGTTACGCCTGAAACTTTGGTAGAGGAACATACAGACATAGGTACTGAACCAGAAAAATCAACTAACAAACCTATCGATGAACAAAAAACAACTGCACAAGAGGATATTTCTCACACCGTTTCTGATTTGAAACCTACTGACGGTGGTTTAGGAGAAGAGTCTATTGATGTAAATAGTCCTACAACTCCAGTATCAGAACCTCAGAGCACCAAAGTCACTGATAAACAGACTCAAGAAATTGTTACGGAATATCTTACAGACCAAGAAAAGTCTACTAAAGCACCTTTGCCTGATACGACATCGGAAAAGACATCACCACCTTTAAGAGAAGGAGAAGAAGATGCGCATCAGACACCAGAGTATGTTACACCTTCTCAAGAATCAGTTACTGGATATGAAACTTCCAAAATCCCTGAATTGATTGACACAACAGAAACGATAGAAAAAATTACGAAATCATCTGAATCTGAAACAATAAGTGAAGAAGCAGAAATATATACAGACATGCCGGAACAGGAGCCATCAGTAACAAAATCTCCAGAAGTAATTATTATAGAACCGCAAGACGGCCGACCGTCAGAAACCCCAGATTTGACTGTAACAGGCGAGGCTGTTGATGAGACTACTGTTAAAGTGTTTGAAAAAGACGGCACACTAGGTGCTCCCGAATCGCATGTTACTGAGACTATCCTAGGACACGATGAATCACCCACAACGCCAGCACCTGAAATTTCTAAGGTCACCGGTATCTCTGATGTTGTAGATACAGAAACACAAAAAACAGATTTGTCTAAGCCGCATGAAGAAAAAACACCCGCATTGACAAATGACTTCAGTGAACCAAGCCCTAAACCAGATCAACCAGAGATATTTACCCCTGAAAAAGAGGAAATGATAACAAGTACGGCTACACCTGCGGTTACTGAGGGTATCAAAGAATCCACAGATATTGAAGACTCCTTGGTTACAGGCAAAGACGATACTGCTACTACTAAATATTATGAAACTACTGAACGCCTCGAACAAACTGCAACTGAAAATTCTGATGAGAGCTCACAGATTCCAATTTCCAGTTCAGAAACACCAATAATATCAGAGACTGCAACTGCAAAGGGAGCGGAGGAATCTGATACTGAAAGTCATGAAGCGTTTACTGAAGCACCAGTTCTAAGAGAAACAAAACCAACCGAATTCGATGTTTCAGCTATAACTGAATCATATGAGTTGCCACAAAACACTCCAGAATCAGGTAAACCTATGATTGACGATCAGGATAAAAGTACTAAAGTGTCTGAAACTGAAACAAGGGCTCCAGATACCTCTGACTCATTAGCTACAGGATTACCAGTAACTATAGTTACGGAATCTCAAGAAAAACCTGTTGAGGACATTGCTAGCGCCGAAGAAAAGTCAACGGCAACTCCAGACTTAAATAAACCCTCTGTGACAGAAATATATGTTCCTGGAGAACAAACAGCTACAGAAATTTCTGAAACTCAGGCTACTGAAACGGTACAACCCGAAAAACCCATACCAACAGAACCAGAAATAGATATTTCTAAGACTCCACTCCCTGATATCACGGAAAAGCCAGAAGACACTGAAACCCAATCGCCTGAGCTAGTATCTCCGCCATCGCATGATACAGACATTAAAGTACAGCCAGAAGAAGACCAAAAGTCGTCTACTGAGTATGCCACAACATTTGATGAAATTCGTACCGAATTACCACACGCTCAAGCTTCAACTGAACCATCTATGTCTCTTATTACTGAAATTCGGCCAGATGTCAATATGGACAAAGAGTCTGTTACAGAGAAACAGGATGCTGAACCAACGGCACATGAAGTTCAAACTGAATCTCATGAGCAAATAACAGAAAAACCAGACGAAGCTGTTGTATTGCCAGAAGTTACTACTTCTAAATCAATTGGAGAAATTACAAAGCCTGCTGATCAAACGTCTGCTCAGGTTGAATTTTCAGAGACAACACCATACTTAATTGAATTAGAAGAACACACTCACAAGATAGTAGAAGATATTCCAATGTCATCACCTTCAGACATGGAAATTACTACGCCACCGTTTGCTGAAGAAGAACACACGTCTAAAACAGAAGACCATACTTCAACTGAGTCACCCTCTGTAGATTTTACTCATAAAGCTCCGGAAGACACATCTGCTGTATCGCCTATCATAGATGAATTGACAACTGCTCAGCCTGAACTTTCAAGCTCCGAAGCAGCCAGTGAAAAGGTACCGGAGGAACAAACGGAAACAACGACAAAGCAGTCAGAAATACCGAGTGAACCAAGTAGTGAATCATCAACCAGTGCCGTACCGGTCGACTATCAGCCTACTGTATCTGTACCTGAAGAAGTCTCTGAAAAACTTCCTGAGAGTTCTACACCAACAGAGTCTGCCCAAGCCGAAAAAACAACAGGTTTACCACCTGTTCATGATAAATATGATATTGATCAAAAAGATGTTACAACTTCCAAATCCCCTCAGGATTCTGAAATAACCACCCCCGGTGTAGTCGTTGAAACCGAAAAATCACCTATTTCTGAACCAGACATCGCAATACCAACTGATAAAGAACCGTCAGCTACAGAAAAGCCTATGCAGGCAACCGAACCGTCACGCAGAACAACAGTACCTGAAGAAGAAATAATACTCTCTACAACTGAAGCTGTACCTATCAAAGAAGAAGAAGCATCCACCCCTGTTACTGAAGATAAATATGGTAAGCCTGATGAGAAGCCTACAAGTGAAGTTGCTCCACCGACTCCAGCATCAGATTTGCCAAAACCACCTAGTGAATTACAACCAACTGATGAAACAACTCCAGATGAAGATGGACACTTCCCTTCAAGTGGTTACGGCGAACCAGACTACGTTGAGGAAGATCAAGCATTTGGACCTGGAACTTGTCGATATGGAGGCAAAGTATATGTTTCTGCACAACAGATACCGAGAGACGATCCATGTGATTTCTGCTTCTGCTTTAGAAGTGATATTATCTGTTTGCAACAAAGTTGTCCACCTCCAATTCACGGCTGTCACGAAGAACCAATACAAGGTTTCTGCTGTCCTCGATATGAGTGCCCTGTATCAATGGCAACCACTGTTAATGTCACCACAACTACAACAACAACAACAACCACACTGCCTCCTCATTTCCCGACGCATTCATATAAGGGAGCGGCGCAAAGAAGAGGCTGTCAAATAAAGGGACACACGTATAAAGTCGGAGAAGTAGTACGCTCATCGTCTGGACCATGTTTACACTGCACGTAAGTATTTCATTATTATATTATTACACCTAGTACATACATATCTTGTAGTCCTCTTTATCTTAACAGAAATTAGCCAATTGCGCATGACATTTAGTAGTACATAAATGTACATAACTTCGACCTATCAGTTTTAAAACAAGAATTTTTTATTATAAAACATTATTTGATTTTATTTAACGAATGCTATTTGTTGTTTTTTAGATGTGGAGGAGACGGTCAGATGAAATGTGATCCCAAGGCGTGCACACCGGAGCCAATGTTAAGACAAATGATAGCGGCCGCTGTATCAGCTAAGCGACGAAGGTGAAATCACTACGAGAGTTCCCAAGATATCTCGTACACGTGATCACAAGGATCGCCTTTGTGATAATTAACTCCATCTACTCTTCTATGCACAAGAATAATGCTCAACTCAAATTATCCCCATGGAGTAGTTTAAGATTTCGTGTCATATGTAGTAATCTATGTTATTGATTTTTTTACTTTTCATAAAAATGTCGTGGCACGCGCAACTCACTTAGTAAGGAAATAACTAACTGTTCATGACTGTGATTAAATTTAAATGTTAATTTCTGAAACTAAATTTTGTACCTATGAATAACGAGTCTTCATTTAGGGCTAATTTATTTAATTATTTATGTTTTTTGTAACAAAAGTCAGTGCCAAACGATAGTGCTAAGTTGTAAACAACTACGCCGTTATGATAAAAGAAGTTTAAAATTATCAAATATCGCCTCAACAAACAGAAATTCGTATTGACCAAAGCGAAGCTACATACTCTTTCAAATATACATTATAGTAAACAAAGTCGACCAAGTTCAAGCTTCATAGGTCACTTAGATCGCCGAAATCTTGACCATTTTAAATGTAAACTTAATTGTTTTACCGATATAAGCTTAGTCAATTTCTTTGTTTTTACACGATGTTACAATAAGCGATCTAGTATCGTGTAAATATAAAGTTATCTTAAGGATCCCTGATGTTGTAAATGCCTTACTTAATTTGTAATAATTTATATATTTTAGGTGTATAGTACTTAAGCCATGTTTTGAGACCAGTGACTATTATAATTTTAGAAATAAAAGGCCGTTTACGATAGATAAGAAAAGCGTCGATCGACGTTATTTGCCTTGGCCGATGCTTTTCCTGCTTTCACGTTTTACAGAAAGTGACTAATCCTTGTTTTCTTTAATTCGTGGAAGACACGTGATTTTTACTAGCACTTATTCAGTGATAGTGGCCAATATTATAATCGTTTTGTAAAAAAAAATACTTTACAATATGATTACATGAGGAAACATATTGTAGGATCTTTTGTAACTTTTGATATTAAAGTGCTGGTAGTTTTTTAAAGAAAATCAGATCGAGATGGGTACGAAAGTTTGATAAAACTGTTGCGACCGTTTATGGAGCCGAGTAGGTACATATAACGTATGTTCGCATTAATTCGTACCAACCTTTATCTGTACGCAGGTTGTAGTTATATTTCTTATTTATTTAAAGTCGTAGCAATAGAATTAATTGGTCTAAAATTATATTGTGGATTGAATATTTTGCCGTTTTAAAAAAGGAATACATTCAATCGTAACAAATTATATCATTAAAATCATATTTTATTTGTTTATGATATTTTACCGAGACTAGCGAGATGACCTAGCAGTCTGTACAACTGTGCGAATGAGTTTTGAATAAAATATTTCAAATGAACATATATTTTTTGATTTTCTATCCTTAATTTCACCTTAATTTACATTTAAACCTAAACTATGAACAAAAATGTTATATACACGAATATACTATCAATAAAATATTTGATTGAGGTTCAGTTCCATAGAAAGATGCCTAAAAGAAGTGCTACATTGCCACACTCCATGGCACACAAGGCTGATACGGAACTAAAATCATGCCGATTGATCGAATAAACTAACCTAAATAGATTAGATAAGAGAGATAATTAGACGAGAGAGGTAGGGCACCATAATAACAAGTATAGTTGTATTCCTGTCGGTGAGTACAGGTCTCTTTTCTTTTTTTTGTTTTTTCTTTTTTTTAAAAAGACAACTCCCGCGCTAGAGAACAAGCTCTGTGTCGCGGGGGACTTTACAAACATACAATTAACGGACACAAACTCTATAGCGCTCATTTAGGGATGCGTTTTGAAAGAAATAATTTCCTATCCTAGGGATACTCTTATCTTAAAGCACTGGTGTAAATGATGGGTCGGCAACACTCAAATGTATCGATACCTCCGGTATTAGAAGCGACCATAGGCAAAGGTAACTGCTTACCATCAAGCGGGCTCGTTTGCCACCTTTGTAGTGTAAAAAAAACAAAAAAAAAAAGACAATTACAACGTTTGAAGTATTTGGAATGATAACCTAAACGATATAATCAATTGATCAATAGCACTAAAGCTATGAGTGCGCAATTAGGTATGAATAGATGCTGAAAGTAGGTAGTCTCTCAAAGCAATAATAATAGCCTTTTAGCTGACAAGATGATTAAATCAAAGTGAATATTGGAAGACGCAGCGTGGGCAGGCCTCCAACAAGGTGGACCGACGCGACGACCTGATAAGGTCGCGGGCAACCGATGGACAAGGTCAGCTAGGACCGAACGATGTGGAGGACCTTGGGGGAGGCCTATGTCCAGCAGTGGACGTCTTATGGCTGAGATAGATGAGTTAAATATTATTACAGAACATTACCAGGTACCTAATTTGCATTATTCACCCTTTTGAAAAGAAAAATTTACCTACGTTAGTAAAGTAATAAGCATATTTTATTCCACTACCCTGTTTTCTTTCCACTTCTCTCTATCTAGAACCTCTAAGTCTTCGTTTAATGAGTCTAGCTCATATCACTATCTTCATCTCAGTCTACCGCGTTGCCTTATGCCGTTTAGCTGGGTACTGATTTGTAATTTTGGTCCATTATATCGTCTGGCGTGCGGCATTTTAACGTAGCAGCTTTCCTGATAAAATCAGTTTTTTTATTGTACTAGAACGGATTACATACATTCTAAACCCTGTTTAAAATACTTCGTTTCATAGCTCTTTGGTAAAGCTCGAGCGAGGAACCTCTATTGATTTACAAAACCGTATGATCCTCCGCTCTATCTAAAATTTAATTAATAAATATAATCCCCGCATTTCTGTTAAAATACATCGTTGCTTAGATACCTGTTTTACCTGCTTAAAACTTGAAGGAAAACATTATAATGCTCTGTTTTTAATTCCACCCTTCTGTACAACTCCCCCACAAGGGGAGTATCCCTTATTGCGGGGGACTATTCAAATATTGATATAACAGATCACTCAGATAAAATATGTGAATAGCACAATTTAAATAAATCTTACCTTTTTACTAAGATTTATTTAAATTGTAGTTTATTTATTTAAGTGTTCATGAAATTAATAAATACGTAGGAATGTTACGGGATAAATATAGTCCGTAGAAAATGTGCTAAAAAGGGCCAAATTAAAAGTACCCAGTACCGAGGTTCATGTATGACGAGATTAATGAATTCTTTTAATATATCTGTACCTACTATACAGATATATTGTAATATAAACACACAAAAATTCAAAAGTACAAATCTTTACAACATTTGTACTTTTGAATATTTGTGTGTTTGCAATGAATAAACTCAAGAACTACTGGATCGATTTGAAAAATTCTTTTACCTACTTATAGAAAGCTTCATTGTCAGCGAGTAACATAAGCTATTAATTTATGTTAGAAAAAATAAGGGTCCCCTACGAAATCTAAATAAAACACCCGTGCTAAGCCGCAGCCGGGACGTGCCTATAAGGAATAATTATTCCTATTTATTTTGCAATCCTTAAATGTCAGATACTAATTTCAGGTACCTACTATATACCTAATACTTTCTAAAATTTCATGACAGGCAATATTCAATTGAGATGAACCCCTCAACAGACGAAACCTGAACTAAAGATCAAAATGGTAGAGTAAAGCCCTTCTAAGTTCAAACATAATAGTACAGATGGCACTGTCTGTCAGCAACAAACGTGACATCGTAATTCAAAGTTGCTCCAATAGGTGTCGTTGAACGATTTTGAAAAGAAACTTCTTAAAATTTGATTTCGTATTACAATTCACGAAAAATGCATTAACACGAAACCTAAAACATAACTAATAACTAGGTAATACATTTAATAAATATTTTTTCGATATTTGTAGTTCAAATAAAGGACATTAAGTAAGTATAAATAATTTTCCAGGCATTAAAATTGTCATTAAGCTTTTAAAAATACTTAAAAAATATTTATAACACACCGCCTCCCTTATATGTTCATCAATTTTATAAATCTTAAATTTTCATCGCCGAATAAAAAATCCACCTAATCAACCTTGAATAAGTTTACGGTGGCATAAAAATCAGCTCATTCCCCAAATACCAATTAAATAGATACCTAAGTACCTAAATAAATCTGAAATCAAAACAAAAATAATAATCATTCCCTTTGACAAAATTTATAGAAAATAATTTCAAACTACCTGCACAACCTACATATTCAAACAGTGTAAATACCTGTTCTTGAAGTTGCTCCTGCAACTCTCTTCAACTTTTCTACTTTTTGTTCAATAATCATAACGTGGAAATACCATTCTGTCGGCTTAGATATTCTCAACTTTTATTATTCTCATTCATGTTACAAAAATACAGTTTAACTGTACATTTTTAAAGTAAATTCAAGATATAATTTAGTTGAATAGGTATATCTATTTGTAATTATTTAAATGTTTTACTAAAGTTATTTCATTTCTGAAAATAAATGTACTTTAAATAAAAATTATAATTGGATGTTATTTCTAAAAATACATACAATAACGAAAGAATTATGTTAAATAGTTCGAAAATTACGAAGTTACAAGCGTTTTATTATAAGCAATTAGACAGAGACAACGCTATAGTATTATGACGTCATTATTTTATAGTACCATAGAAATTTGATATTTGTATTCATTTTGCGGTAGAGCCATTTTTTCTTATTTTTATCTTCAAAACTAGCGTTCGCCCGCAGCTCCACCTGCCTGCCCGCGTGGATGTCGGTTATCGACAAAAAGTACCCAAAGTCCTTTCCCAGGATACCATACATCTCCTTGGCCAATTAAATAAGATCCATTTAGCCATTTAATCGTAAAAAGGCAAGAGTTACATTTATAATATTAAGTAGAGTAACATAAAACAAGACATTATAACTTAAATCAATATATTACTACTAAAACTTTTAATATTTATTATAATATCTACATTACATAAGTACATTGTTTTGTTGTGAAGCCACGTCGCCGTCGGTGGGAGGGCTCATTCCTCGCGATAATACGTTATTATGTCGAAACACATTTATGTGATGGTTAACGTTGATTCAAAAAATATTTATTGTTCATAATTGGTAAGAATATACTTATACCTAATTATATTATAGTAAGAAAAAGGTAGATATCGCACTAGTGTGCGGATTTTTTGCCAACAAAAGGTGGTAATTGTAGTAATTTGATTTTAGTCGGCCAATAGCCATCTCTTTCTGTATCATACGTTCCTTTTTATCTATGGCATTCATATTTAAAACATATTAAACATGTATAAGTAATTGAGTGTAATATTGAGGCAACAAAACCCCGCTTAGTGTAAAGAAAGCTTATTTTTCTTTAAAATGAAAAATATTTTTTTATAGCGGCACATCCCAGCTTCGCACGCGTGGACATTTATTTAGTTTTTGTTGGGATCCAGTTATTTTCTTCAATAAAATATAGCCGATGATAATGTAGCTTTGTAATAGTAAAAGAATTTTTAAAATCGATAAAGTGGTTTTTGAGTTAAATCGTAACAAACAAACAAAAAACAAATCTTTCCTCTTTATAATATTAGTTTAAATATACCCTTACTTTTATACACGTAGGTATATCTACAGGATTGAAGTCGTTACTATTTCAAATCAATATCAGAATAAAAAGTATATTCTATATTCCTATATTCTTTATATGGATACTATCTTATTGACAAATTCTATACGTTTTAGAGAGGTAACAGACAGACAAACAGACTTACTTTCACATTTATGATAATAGTAGGAACAAGTTTATTAAATTTTCACAGCAAACCTGCTGCGCCATTTTTAATAAAAATGTCGTAGGAATAGCTTAAACATAAATAAACTACATCAGACAAGCATATGGGTTACATTTTAATTAAAAAAAAGGAAATTAACACGACCAAAGCCGCGGTCAAAGGCTAGAGAATAATAAGCCCATAGATAGTTATCAGTTAAACAACACATGATACACAGTTTACTACGCATCCAGTAAAATTTGTACTATAAATAATATGTAGGTTATATTATTTATAATTCATGGCCATAGAATAGGAATATGCAAATGGAATATCCACATTTTTCTCAACAAGCTATTTGTTACCTATGTAGAAATATGTACCCTCAATTTGAATAACTCTATCTCGCTCGCGCTAAGGCTCGCTTGCCTGTCCCTTCTCGCTCTATCCCATTACTTTTATATTGTTCGCTAACTTTCTTGTTTGTATAAGCAAATACACGTATTTGAAAGTTTGTATATTTGTTGATTGTATTGTACGAAGATAAGTAGATGTCGGTGCGTACTGTTTAAAGATTTTGTTATTTGTACAGACAATGTTTGAGTTATTATAATGATTAGATGAAAACTGTATTTGATAGTGACCTGAATAGAGTAAGAATATCACGCCTTTTTGTCTAGAGGGGTAGGCAGAACTGTATTGCAGATTTATTTCAGGTCCTTGATAGTACCTATATATATATTTTTTAATACGCATACAACGAAAGATAGCATCATATAAGCCAGCAAATCCGTCTGGAGAAGGACCTCAAACTTACAGAAGCCTACAGCCAGATCACGACACACAGTTGTATAGTTGTTTTCCTATGCGTTAGTGTCCAGAGAAGCTACTTTTAAAATATCTAATATTTTCCTTATTTCAGAATTACCTACTTATAGCATAAAACTATCATCATTATCATCTTAACCCATAAACTTCCCACTGCAGGGCAAGGGTCTCCTTACACTTGGAAGGATATTAGCCTACTATACTACACTGGACAGACGGGTTGGCATACAACAATAATATTACAAAATGTAGAGACGGTATTGCAAGCGTCCATAGGCTACGGTAACTGCTTACCATCAGGCATTATATAGTAACTGCCTCGGTGGCTCAGTGGTCGATGTGTGTGACTGCTAATCACGAGGCCCCGGGTTCGATTTCCGAATCGGGCCAAAAATTTAAAGTTTTTCTGGCAAGAAATTCACAATAGATGCCAGGAATTTGGAAATTAGCGATGCTTACTTACACCCCCGTGCCTCGGAAAGCACGTAAAGCCTTTGGTCCTACGACTGATCCCTCTCCGGTCGTGTCGGATTGCCATCCCATCAGACTATGAGAGTGAAGTAATAAAGAGGGCTTGTGTTTATTGTGTTTGCGCACACACTTGTGCACTATAATATGTCCCGCGCATATGGCTAGTCTTCGTTGAGATTAGCCGACGTGATCGAAATTCGGTTAGGAGGACATCATTATTACTAAGTTTGTTTACGACTTTAAGCATTTAAACGACTGTATCGATAATAATAAAACACAGCTAAAAATCATGTCGATTATTCATATGGAAGCTACAAAACTACAAGGGGTCTACCATGTTGTGTTAAAACGTGAGTCATATATTAGACGCGTGAGTTGTTCGACTGAGAAAGAGAAACGGAGCTACATAGCGTGTATTGCTCTGTCCCTCTTTCTCAGTCGAACAACTCACGCGTCCTCTACATACATCCACCCCTCATGCATGAAAGTCGGTTTTTTATTTTTTGTTTGTTTTATCTGCAATCAGTTTACTACTAGTTATGAGCAGATGAGATGGTATTGTGTAATTATTGAGTCAAATTTGTCCTCCAGTGAGGACATCTCTTTCTTTTATTTTCTATAGGATGTCCTTTCTTTTCAGCCACTTGACATAGCTACGCAAGGTCAGCTGTGTTGCTAGTGTGTTGGGATGTCTCTCTAACCTCTCCATATACTTCGTAGCGACATTTTCGATATCCTCCTTTACTGTAGCCATTTCCAAAAAAGTCGGTCCTGGGTACTTTTAATTCTGTATCTATCTATCGCTTACATACATGATAGTTCTACTAAACACAAAATAAAATCAAAAGGAAAGTAGGTAGGTATACAAGAGATATATAAACTCATAAAATGTTTACATCTATATAAGGAAAATAAGCAAATTTGAATTCTGTGTTTCTCCCTCGTTTTGTATTCTCTCATTATATATTGATGACTTAGTACCGGAGAATGGGGTATTATTTGCTCATATATAATCTTTCTGTAAGCTTTAAATATCATGTTATGTTTAATAAATAAAAGGCAAAGATACATGATTAGGTCCTCTTTTTAAAAGAAGGAAGAATAGGAGAAGATACATTTGTCTCTTTTATCTCTGCCACACTGGTTTGCTGATAGAAAACTCAATCTTGAGTTATGCTTGCCATTGCACGTGTTATATTTATATGTATTTGCTGTTGTCAATGTATGATTATAGGGTAACTGCTTTTAAAATAACGTTTTACCTGCTCTATTCATAATATTAAACTCTAGTCTTATAAGATGTTTGCCACCTAAGAGATATTAAAAGGACGCATTGATATCTATCTAGCATTTGGCCCAGTTTTCGAGGAAGGTTATGAGCTAACATCAAGCTTTAGGATCGGAGCACCTATCATTACCTATTATACTGCACTAGTGGCGCTTCCCGGCTTCTCACGAGATTTATTTAGTTTTCGTAGGGATTTCGTAATTTTCAATAAAATATAGCCTATGTTACCCGCTGATGTTGTAGCTTTCTAATGGTAAAAGAATTTTTACCAGCGGTCTAGTAAATTTTGAGTTTAATAGTAGGCAAACAAAAAAAATCAAATCTTTCCTCTATATAATTTTAGTTTAGATACCGTACCATAGCGTATAAATAGCTATTACATTTTTAGATGTCAACCTTAATACCCAGCTAGCTAAGTTTAAGGTTGTCATTGTTCGAAATTAAAATTAAGTTCGAAAATAAATTGCAAAAAGGACGTCGTGGTACGTTCCCAGTTACCAAATACGTAATACGAAACAAAATCCAAAAAAATCTAGTCTGCTATACTAATACGATAAAGAAAAAATATTTGTAATTTTGTTTGTAATAACTGAACTCAAAAACTACTGAACTGATTTTAAAAAATCTTTAACCTATAGAAAGCTACATTATCAGTGAGTAACATATTATTTAGTATAAATTAGTAATATATTATTTTATTGTAAAAAACCATTAAACATATCTACAAAAACTATGTAAAAATTCACCCGTGCGAACCCTTGACTTGCAATTTATAATATTTCGCAAACCATCATGGCCGAAAACTCATTGAATAGCAAAAGAGACAGACTGGCTATCGTGCTCTCATCACAATGCACAGACGGTGGGGTTTCGACGTGTAAACAGTGACCAGTCTTCCCCAGACTGCCCGCTCGTAACATTGCTTTACCAAACACACACACCTATATCGATCGTAAAACTAATAACCATTTAATTGAGAGACTATTAATGGTTCAGTGGTTTAAACTGGGCATATTACCCGTTCGAAACCCATTTTTTTGTCCTACGGCTCGTAAACGTTTTCTTTTTATATGAAATCTAGTGAAATTTTATAGTAAAATATAAATTGATGTGTTAAAAAACTCATAACTTCGAAATGGCTGCACCTTTATCCATGCAACTTAAGCTTTCAAAAAGCTTGTATTAGCAATCCAATTTATATAATGTTTAAAAGAAGTAGGGCACCATACAAAGTAACAAACCCGGCTGGGGAAGCACGTTTACCTTACAGAAGACCACAACCAAATAACTACACACACTTTTGTAGTTGTGTTTCGTTAGTAAATGTCATTTAAGGAAAACTGATTTTAAAATTACTTTTTCCTTATCCCAGGGTGAACAATTACCAGAAAACTCAAATGTAAAAGATGTAGGGTGGCAACGCGCGAGTAAGGCTTCTGGTATTGCAAACGTTTATAGGAGTAATAGTAAAAAAACACCACAAAAAACCATAAACCATCTATTACAAATGCTTTCAAATAAGTTTATATTAGAAAAAAAATACGAGCTTTTCTAGTGTGTTTATGTAATATATGGGTGTTTATGCATTAAATATTCTTAAAAGAGCCTAAACACGACACGGCTATCTTGTTTCGTTGAAGAATTGCCATGGCCACCTTCCGACTTTATTATCACGTCCTGAACACCCATCTAGAAACAGTACTTGTCAAGATAAATTATACGAACCGAAACACGACGCGACTATCTTGATTCGTTGAAGAGTTCCTATTGCCACCTTCCGACTGCATCATCAGACCAGCTCCATAGTACCATATTATTGCATTGTCACCGAAGTTACGCCGATATACCAAATTTCAGCTCCATCAAACACCGGGAAGGGCTTCAAATCTAACTTACAAGATTTGACCCTAACATACAAACTAACATACATTGCAAGCTAAATTAAAGCTTGTAACAAAATAAAACGTATTAAGATAGATCCATAGACAGATACACAGGTTAAATTGTCAGGTTCACTGTTACTGCCCTCTTAGGTTTTAGCGTGATGTGATATTTTTTTTTTTTTAAGTCTTGAGGAAGGTTATAGGCAACCTCCCCCAAGAATTGGATTATAAAATACAAAAAGCACTTTTCAAATCCGACTGGTAGTTCTAGAGATTAGCGCGTTCAAACAGACAAACTCTTTTGATGTTGTCAGCCTGCCTTGATTTCCGTTATCGCTGCAATAACCCTATATCCTTTCCCAGAATACCGTCTATCGATTTAATTTAGATCCGTTTAGCAGTTTACTCGTGAAAAGGTAACAAACAAACAGAGTTACATTCTCATTTATAATATAAGTATAGATAGATAACACCCCTCTTTTTGTGTGAAAGGTTAAAACAGATTATAATCTGCTAACGGAACTGAAGTAGAGGCAAGTAAGTATTTAATTAAAACTAAGTTATGAACAATGTCAACTTTGCCTTGCTTAAAATGAACATTAACTCATCGTCGACGTCGCTCTATAGCGTAGATATCTATTGATTACTTAAATATTAAATATCTCTAAGAATCTGCAACTCTTCGTTGCAGATGCCTGCTTAGGGTCTAAATCAAAGTTTTAGGAGTGGTAGGACACCATACTGGTGAGCATGCCCGACTGGGGACGGACCTCCACCTTACAGAAGACCACAGCCAAATAACTACACACAGCGTTGTTGTGTTGTGTGAGTACAGGTTTCAAGCGCTCATTTAGAGATGCGTTTTTAACGTAACGTTTTCCAATCCCAGGGATACAAATTCACAAGAAAGTGTTGGTATTTTTTACAAACGTCCATAGGCTACGGTAACTGCTTACTATCAGGCGAGCCGTATGCTTATTTGCCACCTATGTAAGTAGTATAGAAAAGAAAAAGACAATACGTGATGATATTAAATATTTTAGCATTTCTGTTATGCACCTGATGATTATACCTGATGATAGTCATAATCAAAGTTAAACTCAAACTTATTTTGATCATCAAACGGTACTTCGGTATAAACATCAAAAAAGAGAAAAAAATGAAACGGTGTCAGCAGCAAATTAACTGACAGCTAGTTCGATAAGTTAGTTATCGGTTTGATTGCCAATCGTAACAAGTGTTTCTTTGACCCATAGATAGTAACCGAGTCTGAGTGTTCCTGAATTGTGTTTGTAAAAACCTGATTGATTACAAATTTGTGTATTGAGTTACAATTTGTGTTAGCATCGAAAGAGACAATACGTAATAATATGTTGGGCTTGGTTCTCTTCTACTCAGTCAATATAGCTGAACAGGTTAAGGATTTAATCCACATACGCTAGCCTAATACGGTTGGTGGATCAGACACATCTCTCGTATTTCTTCTAAGACGTGACTTTCCTTATCATTCAAATGCATAGACCAAATCAAAATGATATACCTATATATTTATATACTTTAAGGAAATAATACAACATAACTTTACATAAGCGACTTACTCGTAGGTCCAGTATTAAGTTTGGTTAAAGAGACTAAATTTATAAAGATAAAGACCTTATCCTATGTTCGAACACGCTAGTCCTAAAAACTTCCAGTTCAATTTAAATAGCTGTTCCCAATTTACTATCCTTTTTATCATCATAATAAGAGAAAAAGACAGATGGTAATACTTTTTAAAAACAAAAACACTTTATACAAGCACTTTACACGCATAATTGATTCCAAATAGTAAAAACAAACCTTCAAAAAATAGCATTACCAAAAGCAACTGATTCTTCCCCTCTGACGTCTGTTCAGGGCAATGACACGAGCTGAAAAAGTACCCGTCTACAGTTCCTAATAGTACGTACGAGTACCCGAACCTAACGAATTTTAAACATTGTCATAAGACTTTGAAGCAATTTCACTGAGTACATACATTATAACATTGAATAAAAGTACACTAGATAGAAATTCAATTACATACATATGTAGTTCATAAAAATGTTCGTTATACTTAAAGCGTTCGTTAAAAAATACTCATATCTCGTTTATATCTATTGATAGAAAATTATGGACTTCAATTTCAGTCCAATTATACTTAGTAACTTTTTCGTATAAATCAGAAGAAATAAGTAAGTAGGTATTACAGGTCTTACGATATTTATCTACAAAAAATATTCCTCAGAGTCACTAACCCCCAGATGGAATAATACAAACAGCAGATATAATTTAAAGGAATCTACAAAATGGCAAATTTTTATAGAGGGATTTGTCCCAAATAAGGTTGTATCTATTTTTTCATTTGGCGAGGGCTCGCGGGCTCCGCGGAGCGCCGTGCACCCACCATCCCGAAGCCGCGGCGCCGCCCCGCTCCGTTCGCGGTCTCCATGGCGACCAGCTCAAATGACGTATCGATCCCGCGAAGGGGGCGGGGGGCCTCGCGGGGTGGCACCGCTCCACCCGCCGCGCCGACCCCCTTGCACCCCTGCCACCGCCACTCGACCGTTGGCCCATGCAAAATGACGGATGTAAACTTTGGATATACCTCCTTAGAAGGAAATGATATTTTCATTAAAATGAAAATGAGCTTCATGATTTTTTTCTTTTAAACCATATGGTAAATAAAACCTTTGAGTACAGCCTTAATGAGTCGCGCAAAAATTATTTATTTCTGAACGAAACATAACACCAACGATATAATTACGTAAATAAATTATACTTTTTATTCACATTTATATTTTTTGTCTTCCACAGAATCGGTAAACGGCATTAATATAACACAAATTACATACAACACACTATTACTACATAATATGCAACAAAACACAGAAACAATGTAATTCATTCGAGAAATAAGAAAACAAACTATAATAGTTAGACACGGCTTGTGCTTCGGTAACACCAACTAAACTTTGATTAGTTCGAGATATTAATTTCCCACCTCTACTAAAATGCAATTAAAGCTGTGCAACGTTACCAACATAGTTTAGGTATACCTAAGTACATTAGTTTAATGAGTTTTTATTCTGTTTGTGTAGGTACAGTTAATTAAGTAAATAACGAGTCCAAATATAAATACGGTCTATCAGGCATTTTAATATTAATTAAAATAGTGTTTACTTACACGTAAATCGAATGTATTTTATTTATAAATTAATTGGACATACCTACAGACTTTCGATGTAATTTCAATAATGGATGATTCACTTATTGAACAACATTAATTCACTTTAAACACGAATAAAATACACGAATAATTTTATGTCCTTACACGATACAATAACGCACGATGAAAAAGCTTCTACGTCGACATTCCAAGCAGGCATTACAGTATAAAATATCAATATTTTACATATAATATTCATGTGTTATTACTATTTTTTTAAATTAAATCATTGTCGTGTTTAAACGTCTCTTCTAAAATTTTGTTTCAAACATTAACATAATTAAGTGGTTCTCAAAGTTTTCCCATTATAAACTTAGAGAGAAATTTTATTTTTCCCTCAAGTCACGCGTCGTTGTGTGCGAGCGTGTGCACGACAGAGCGAATTGGATTTTCTCTAGTGTGAGTAAACCTACTTTTGCAAAGAGAACAGGGAAACCTTGGAGATTCATGAAATATTAATATAAAACGACTCAGAACTTATTCCTTAGGTAATTTAAGCTTATGTTGCAAACACAATTTAGAGTATATTATACACATATTATTATTATGTACTATCGCAATAATAAGTAGTAGAGACGTCAGATAATACGATGATATGATGAGTTAATACTTTTTTTAAATTTACTCCAATACAATACGAACCTATCGATCTATGTTTGCAATATACTACGATAACAAAATAGCGTACGCCCCACCTGACGGTAAGCAGTTACCGTAGCCTATGGACGCTTGCAATAGATACATTATTTCCGCGTTGCCGACTGTACATCTTGTAACACTAGAATTTCGTGTTATGGGTAAATGGGATAATAAAATTACAATTTTAAATTAAGATCGGATTTTTTTTCGCTATAAGGACGTCATGGTACGATACTTGGCATTGCAAACAGTTTATATATTACAATCAAACGGGCTGTTTACTTGTCAGTCGGTGTTTCAAAAGATGACTAAATATCTAAATACAAAATCACAAAAAAATATTATATACAAACACTATTCTATCGATTTAAGTTCCAGTCATAACGTCTTCCCTCGATGCGAACTAAGAAATATAGATCCTCGCGAGCAAAACCTGTACTAAATCACTAGTCTGCATTATTACATATATATACTATAAGCAAAATATATGCAACATCAATAAACAATATTATGTACTATTAATATATACTTTTATGAGAGGTGGAGCACCATATAAGTGAGCAACTCCGTCTGGGGAAGGGCCTTTGCCTTATAAAGTGTATTGCAAGCTTCTATACTTAGTCTAGAGTCTTAGATACCTACTTCCCATTAGGCGGTCCATATGCATATTTGTATACAAGAATTGCTCGTTTAAAAGTATTAATTAGTTTATAAAGATAACGTTTTCCTATTCCCAGGGATACCTACCTATCACAAAACCCTGTGTGTCTTACAATTTTGTAGGTTGACAACACGCAAGTGTTGCACAGGAATTTTTAGCGCCCATAGGCCACGGTAACTGCTTACTATCGGGCGGGCCGAATGCTTGCTTGCCACCTAAAAAGCATAAAAAACTAGCTGTTGCCCGCGTGGATGTCGGTTATCGCGATAAAAAGTCTATTCGCTAGTCAAGACTATAATCTATCTCTATGCTAAATGTCATCCAGATTCGTTCAGCAGATTTTACGTGAAAGACTAACAAATATCCATACATACTTCAATCCTTACAAACTTTCACATTTTTAATATTAGTAGATAATATCCTACTAATCAAATTTCGTTCACGATAGGCAATCTCGACGAAGACTGCGTCTATGCGGGAGATATTATAGTGCACAAGTGTGTGCATATGCACTCTTTATTCCCTTACTTTCATAGACCGATGGGACGACCATCCGGCAAGGCCGGAAAGAGATCAGGCGTAAGACTAACTGCTTTGCATGCTTTTCAGGCACGGGATCGGTTATCACGGTCAAAAGATCGGTTAGCCTATATCTTTTCCCTGAATTCCATCGATCTCCATGCCTAATTTCATTAAGATCGCATTAGCCGTTCAGTCGTGAAATCAAACAAACAAACTTACGTTTGCATCTATTATTTATTTTTATATTATAAAGCTGAAAAGTTTGTTTGGTTGAACGCGCTTATCTCAGAAAGTACTGGTTATAATATCAGTACCTAAGTATAGATTACAAGTAGGTACTTATTATAATTAATACTAGCAAAGTTAACAGATTGACTGCCTTGTTAGTGGCATGACTGCATAGTTTATGCAGTAAGGTACCGTGTTCGATTCTTGGGTCGGGCAAATGCGTTATTGAGAAAAATTTCAGCAGCAACTCACAGTCAGGTAGTTGTGCGATATTGCCATCGGTCTTCGCCTAATCTCACCCGGGTCGTGCCAGATTACCGTCTCATTGAGTTATTAAGTACATCTGTGTTTGTGCACACACTTGTGCAATATACAATGTCCTTCGTAGTTGACTAGTCTCCGTTGAGACCGGCTGGCGTTGACGAAATAATTTTATTCGGATAGTATAAATAGAAAGTAGTTTGAATTTGAAATATGGTAGGCTGTAGCACCCTTAGAAACGGCGGCGTGTTGTTATCTTACTTATCATAGCAATGTTAATAATAAATAAAACTATTACATTCGGATAGATCAATAATACAATTACTCTATCGTCACAGATAATATGATCGAAAAATCTGACAGGAGATGCTATCTAATACATACTTATTATAAAGATTTGATTGGTTATATATGTTCCTTTGTAATTGATAAACTCAAAAACAAATGACAATATTCTTATTTGTTTCTTCTAAAGTTTCATTCATCATCTCAGCCTGATAATGTCCACTGCTGAACGTAGACCTTCCCGCAATGGCCGATCTAGAGCTTCATTATAGCAAGTAACATAGCCTATATGGCTATGTTTTATTTTCAAAAAAATATGGATCCCTACATGAATTAAGCAAAGATCCATCCGTGCGAAGCCTGACCGCTTAGTAAATAAATATATTTTACTATGTATAATAATATTTATAGAAGGAAACACGTTTAAAAATTATAACTTAAATAAAACTATTTATTCTTACTACTTAGTGTTAATTAGCTGTTCAGAAAAAAACGTTAATTAATTACACAATGTTTGTTTGTAATAAATAAAGTTTAATTTCCTACTTAATGAACGTAAAGTTAAGCTCGAGCCTATCCAATAAAAACCAAAAAAGGTGAATAATTTTGCTATTTTTTTCTATCATTATGACTGTGAGCTGTAGTTGAATTTATTTATCTACGTGTTAATGACTGCTAGAAGGAATGACCTCCATAGACGGAAATCCTAAAGATGTTTGCTGTCGATGTGCTAAGAGGAAGAAGAATTAGGGCAGAGAGGTAGGGCACAATACCAACGAGATGGAACTCCACTTTACAGAAAACATAGTCAAGTGACTGCTCACAGTGGCGTAGTTGCGGTCCTGTACGTGAGTACACAAAATACATATTTAAAAAACAAGTCTCCAGTGCTCATTTAAGGTAAACTCCCTTAAATGAGTACTGGAGACTTGTTTCTTAAATTTTTTTTATACAAAATATAAAAAGCCTTTGTGCTATTCTTATGTATAAACTATAAAATTGAAAAGTTTTATAAAAATCCGTCCCGTCAATTTTGCGTAAAGAAATAACACAACAAATATTCATCTATCCTTACAAACCTTAGCATTTATAGTATTAGTACTTTAGTAAGTATGAGTATGAGTATGTGTTAATGCCTCCATAGTTTGACAATCGTCTTTTAAGAGCAGAAGACAGAGACAAAGAAAAATGTAAGAATCTAAGTAGTGTGTTACGAAAGAGTACTTAATTGTTTCACAATACTCAATCAACATTGAATGTAGACAAAAAACTTATTATAACGATAAAGGTAGGTCAACGAACATAATAATATCTTTATTACTTAAAAATAACCAGTCTCAAGTCATAAAACGTACATAAGTAAGTTTGTTCAAAGTTAAAACCGGTCCTTGGGAGAAATTGTTAACTGTACTTGATGACTTCGTAACTAAACACATATTACGGAATATTCTATAAAGGTTATAAAGCTTTAAATAATTAACTTAACATTACATTACAGCATCCCCGGTAGGTAAGGGTAGAGGTGTATTACTAGGAATATATTAAAACTCAAAGTCAATTTATTCGTTTAGTCTTAAATTTATACGTACTAATCAAATGATTCATCATTTGCTCACGATGAAGGAAAACATCGTGAGACAATATTGAAAAATTCTAGTCATGTCTGAACCACCAACCCATTGCCACTACCAACCACTGCATTAGGCTAGAGCGTATGGATTAAGGGTTGAAACCCTCTCAGCTCTCCTCACAGAGGAAAGAACACCCGTACCTAAAAATTAAGTAAGACATATTTGGGTTGCTATTATGCTAAGTAACACTTATGAAGATAATATTATAGTAATGTAACAGGTAAGCAAGAATAATGTTTTTTTTATACTACGAAGGTGGCAAACAAGCATACGGGCTGCCTGATGGTAAGCAATTACCGTAGCCCATGGACGCTTGCAACTGGTGTTGCAAGCGTCCATAGGCTACGGTCTACTACGGTCGGCAACGCGCAAGTGACACCCATGTAGGGGTGTCACTTGCGCTTTGCTGACCCTTTACAAAACTTATAACTCCTTTATTTTATTTTTATGATGTCAGCAATTATAGGTGATTAAAGAGTTGCCTGAGTTTGTTGCTACTTCAATTTATTAGAGGTAAATTGTCTGACGTAGTCTTTGTGACCTTTCTACTGTTACATTGTACACTAAATAAATATGAACCTATGTATATCTCTTTAAGGAAAAATATGTCTTGTTATTGTTAGAAGTTTATTTTGGTTCGTTACGCTTGTTTTTGCATCATCATAATAAGATTATTGATCTCGTGACATGAAACAAACTATTTTAAGAACATTATTTTCCCGTTGATGGGTTTTTCTGATAAAACTTTTTAGATGCACAGAATCTGGAATAGTTTTGCCCGGTATATAAGATATAAGTATAAGCTCGCTTCTATTACATGGGTTTAAGACATAATGGTTTTGGCTGGAAGCAGCTGGTTTTTCGGCTTCTCAGAAAAGGGCTACCATAGGCTGATGATGATGATGCACATAAGGAAATGCGCATGTCATTCTCTTCTATCTATCCCTTCAAGGAAATGGCTCTATGTTATGTTATTTAACAATACACTACATCTTTACTAATATTAAAGTAGGTTAAGTTAAAGAGATTTTTTGTTAGATAGATCTCTGGAACTTCCCGTCGGATTTAAACAAATCTTTTTGTCTTCGATAGCCTAATTTTTTCATGAAGATTACAGAGTAAATATCATAACGCTAAGACTGAAGAGGAGAGTAACAGTAATAATAAAGAAGTCTAAACGAGACACATCAAATACAAATCTAAACCGAGCGGGTGAAACCGAGAGGAATAACTAGTAGTTGATAAAGCTAGTGTAGAAAAAATTGTCTTATGTGTCTTAAGACATTTTAACGATTATATCACCGTCAGATAAATTTTTCACTAGGTTCCGGCCACGGCTTTGCCCGCACTTATTATCGATTTTTTGAGAGGATAAATAGCTAGATAGCTTATGCGCTATACCACACTATAATCTATCTCTGTGCCATATTTCATCCAGATCCGTTCAACTGTTTTGGCTTGATTAAATCACAAACATCCATACATCCAAACTTTCGCATTTATAATACTAGTATAGAATAATATCCTGTTTTAACAACCCCATATTCAAATCAAATATTATTACTAAATAAAAGTAGAGACGGATAGGCAAAACCAATTACAAATATCGGAATCACTTCAGAGGGGTAAACGCTTCAATGTGAAACCGCAGACAAACGTATACAAACACACGTGTGTTACACAGATGTATGTGTGAACGTACTGTTGGTTTGAAGTATTGACAGTAATATTGATAAAACTAAGCGCGGAAGTATGATTGACATATTGACAGTAATAATATTAATATTACTGTCATTATCTCAAACACAGAGATACCATTAGTTTAAATCAGCAACATGCGAGTAATGCCCCAGGAATTACAAATATCGGCTACGAGCCCATACGCCATATTTCACTGGGCGAATTGGGGTACTAAAATCTAATTCGTGGCGTATCTTGCGGGGCTGGGCTAGTAGCCCAAACATCTATAGCCTACGGTGACTGCTTGCCACCGTAAACCTGCGGCTGTGAGCTGTAACCCAAGAAATATTTTAAAAAGGTTACAATAAAATTTATTTTTTATTTTTTCTAACCTAACCTGCCAGGTTATGGTTTCGGGTTAGGTTAGAAATAAAATTATGAATTCGGCGAACGTTTTTGAACGTTCTAATGTAGCACTGCCAGTCGGTTTTAAAAATTGTTTACCGGTGAGAGTACTGGACACTAAAATGAAACAGTTGTTTTATACTTGTCACAACAATTTATTTATTACTAGCGGCCCGCCCCGACTTCGTTCGGGTTAACCTTCTCCTGACAATAACAAACACAACCAAAACATAATTACCGAAATCGGTCCAGCCGTTCACGCGTGATGCCGTGACAAAGGGAAATAGGGATTCATTTTTATATATGTATAAGAAGATTGTTTTTTTATAGGCAGGTGTTTATGTGACGCGTGTGGTTCTACGCAAAGCTTTTGGTAAAGTGTCAACTGCTAAAGTAGAGTCAAGTCCTCGTAGAGGGTTGATATATATGAACAGTAATATTTACAAGTAAGAAAGAGATAAATTGTTATGTAGGAATGGGATAGATTTGTTTTTGTCTGTTCCAACCGCGATTACAATCTAGTGAAGCAGCGTTATGTTATTATAAGCTAGTAATATAATTAAGTGCAGTATCCTAGTTCATACATAGCTACCTACACATTATGTAGGTGTAGGTAGTACGTGTAGGTACTCTAAAACTCTTTAACTTCATAAAAATAAGTGGTACATGAACTTATAATTCTATCCACAGAACAGCGACCTCAATTAGTTTTTTTTGTGGATTCCGATATATACATCATCTGATTGTTTGTAAATACTTAGTTAAAGTTTAGCCGCGGGTTGAGCCGCGGGCAACAACTAGTACTTTTATACGTCTTAAAAACTATTTTTTCTGCATCACATTAATGTACATAGTTTTATTGAATAAAGTTATTCGTGTTGACAAATGATTAGCATACCTACAGTCCTCCCGATGCGCGATGGTTAAGAGTTACCGTAGCTTATGGACGCTAACAATACCTAAGCCGCCACTCGCCAATGTTCTCGCCCAAAAAATTGTTATAGATACCAGTAAAAGTCTCCAGCGCAATATAACTCTGAGAGCTGAATATTCCGTCAATTAAAAAAAAAACCCAATATTTACAATACGGTATCAATACATATGTATATTGCTCTAAAAAACTATCTTGGAATCACTCAGTACCTACGACTAAACGCAAAGAATGTAAACGAAATTAATTTAAACTAACATCATGATAATATTCGTGCAGATGAAACAAAGCAAACATTGTTGTTATTAACATTATGTACTTAATTAATAAGTTGGTGTCCGGGAAACGTCGACTTGCACAATAGGATAGGACGGGACACGTCGATCCCTCCACCCCTCCTGCCTCACCTCCAGCCGCGGCGGCCCGGGCCCCCTCTACCCGCCCGCACTGGAATGCCCATTGTCCCGTCGATATGATGTTATGCCAAGTATTGCCAAGCCACTTATGTCAATAGTACATTTGTTTTGTATGAACTATGAATTTTATTAATTTATACATTCCTACTCTTTTAGCAACAAAGTTGTGTCTTACAGGAAGTTTGCTGAGTCTTAAATTCACTAAATATAACCCTTGAAAAAATAGATAAAAAAACAATCTATTTTTAGTACCTACCTATACCTAACGCTTTTTGTAATAACAGGGCTGCCATACTTTATAGTAAAAGCCCTGCTTAAATAAAGGAAAAAAAAAAAAAAAAAAACCTAACGCTCATGGGGATTTGATAGGTTAGTACCTATCAAATCGTGGTAGGTTAGTGGCGAGTTTTAAACGAAATATGGAGTTTTTAAAAGTTATTATTAAGATTTCAATTTGTCGTTTTACCATGACTACGCAGATCTACTACTACTTTAATAAGCAGATCAATGTTAATCTAAAAATAGCATTAGGAAAAGTATTTAGGTAAACTTTGTTTTTTACATAATTTGAGGTAATTAATTATTCCAAAAACTTACATAATAACCACTCACAGTCATTTTAAAGTCATTTTCATGCTCTTAATTTAAAAACTCAAATAAGTAATTAGGTAGGTACTTTAACCAACAGACAACACAAAGTTAAAAAAAAGCAATTGCGTGTTTACCACGCAGAAGTAAATCGTTTTAAGGCTTTTATAATTCCATACTGTTGTTGCACAATTTACAACCGTAATTGCTGTCAGTTATATAAAATAATTACTGGTAAATGTTATTTCTAATGTGCTACATTGTACCGACGGCCATTTTAATGATTTTATTCTGATAAACAAACAAATGACGAAAAGATTTTATCGAACGATGTTCCAATTTCATAAAGAATGTTAGTAATTTATTTTTTTATAAGATAGGTAGATATATCTAACCAGATGGTGTCTTTAAAAAATACACTATAAAAACCAATCATAAGGCTTCGTAAAGCTTGGGAATTATAAAATGTATAATTTATGATATAATCAATCTGATTGCAAGCAAAGATATATTAATGATATGTTTATGATACATACTTATATATTTGAGAACTATTATATAGTTACATGACATAACTATACATAAGAGACAGTAATATAAACAACAAAGCATGCTTTAACAAGACAGATAAAAGACTTATAAAAGGTAGGTTCAAATGCAGCACAATACTGAGAGAGGTTTATCTTGAAGACAAATGAACAGCAACAAATCATGTTTAGAGACGAGGTTGACATTCATATGAAGGTATTGTAATATGTAACGCATACCTAGTTGCATCGAGAGTATTATAATGTTATAGTGAAGTTATTAGTGGTTGAATCAGCCGAGAGGCTCATGTTGGACGGAGTGAGCGCAGCTGTCAAGGCCAACTGAGGTCAGTCCTCCAACGCTCTCCGAGCCACGATACCAGAGACCGGTTCTACAATTTTTAGTTTCTTTTTATTTTCATTTTTGTATACACGGCGCTGAGACTAAACAATGTTTATACGAGTCAGCATCGAATTAACTTTTACTGCGTGGTCAACTGAAATAATTTTATATGAATTTTAATATGTTATTTAGTTTAAAATTATATGTAAATGTACTTAAATATATTTTATTTGTTATATATTTGGTTAAAAATACTGGTAATGTATCTAATGTTTTTACTGTTTTATCTATTGTTGTTACTATAGTAAAGATTGGCCACCATTTTGAATTGAAAAAATAAATTTATATTTTTCTGCCGATGAATTATTTTATCGTTGAAATTGCCGCAAATTGTACAATACCACGTTAGGGTTTAGTCGGTATTAAAGCTGGTAAAATTGGTTTAAAAAATCCATTCGTATTAGGCCAGCGCGTGTGAATTGAGGTCTAAATCCTCTCAGCTCTCTTGATAGAAAAGAGACGGGGTATTGATATTATTTGGAAAAACGGATCAGGCCACGCTAGCTGCATACTTACTTGCCGATGTTATCTTTATAAGAAAGTAGAACGATATTTTTATTAATATCTAAATAATATATCATAATGTCTGTGCTTCACGAATATTAATAACCACTTACTTCGAATTGAAGTGATCGATCTGTTCCAAACGTTATAAAATATTGATATACCTATTAAACGGGACACTCTTTTTATTATGTTATTTATCTACTTATCTATTTCCAGATTAGAGAAGAACCAGTGAAGAATCAAGATGACAAACATACCTCAAAAAGGCAATATAGTGACAAGGGGCATATAGCTCGCACCGATGGCCGTTGGGGCAGAAAATTTCTGGAGTGGTGACTGTGGGCAGGGCCACTTATATTATTATTTAAAAAAATCTGATGCCTGACCAGACGACCTCGTGAAGGTTGCAAAGAGCCGACGGATGAAACAAGCTCAGGATCCAATACTGTGGATATCACTCGCTGAAATATAGAGACTAAATATCAGTTATTTTTAAACCAATATAAAAAGGGCAATATGAGGGCTCTACATTTCTATAAACCCTATAATGGTTTAAGACTGCCTTGATTCTTATAGGGCATATTTTCCTTTAAAATCAAAACATCTTGTCTATATCCGTAAAAATATAAATCAAAATATAGATATTGTTTAAATTAAACATCACTATATATTTACGATACCTACTGGGTTTATTTATTTTTACACAAAGTTTATTTTTTCTCGAATGTTTGATGGCCACCAGATGGCGTGTCTATAGTGTTCACGGTACACTGTATGGTTTCATTTCTTAACAGCTATAAACATGGCACCCCTCGTCTCTTGCTATGGAATTTTTACACACATACAGACACTGTAAATAGCTGCACATATTACACAAATGTAGTCGTTAATATCGCTTGGGGCTTTCCCAACAAAATAAGACAATTGAGAAGTAGAATTACTTCTTCTCAATTGTCTTATTCTCGCACTATCTAGGTATTACCTGCATTTTTTAATTCAACGTATTTGTGTTCTTATTATACCCAATATATAATATAAGAACTATATTATGATATATTATTATTTTATTATAGTTATTACAAATATTATAATACAACTTAAATAAAGCTTGATGTTTGTTGTTTGTGTTTTTTTTTTGTATTACTAGCTGTCGAATAAGCCTACAAATCATAGATCTGCCGGTAAGCAGTTACCGTAGCCTATGAACACTTGCTATGCTTGCCAAGGCATTACTGTAGGTGTAGTTTTAACTTAAATACTTTTTTTAAGTTAAAACTACACCTACAGTAATGTTTAAAATACTTTTTTATCGTATTTTAATAATGTAACAACTATGCTATTGGTAGACCATAATAATTAAAAAGAGCCACGGAAGGTAGCTTATCTTTTTTTTATCTTTTGCATATTAAAACTACAAACTGATGCTATTGCAAAACCAAACTCGTTTATTCATAATAAGTTTATATATTTTTTAAATATTTTATATACAAGCTTTAATATTAATAAATTTAATTAATGTATTTCTGTAATGTATATGTTTATACGCATCAAATATTCTTAATATTATATCCATATTATATTTAACCCAAACACGACGCGGCTATTTAGTTTCATTGAACAGTTCCTATGTCAACTTTCCGATTTACTCGTCAAAATAAATGTGACAAGCTCAAACACGATAGATAACCTTCCGACTTCATCATCACGTTTTGAAAACCCACCTACGAATAAACACAGTACTCGTCAAGATAAATCCATTAAATCGAAAGACGAGCGATGTGGCTATCTTGTTTATTTCAAGACCACCTTCTGACTGTGTCATGAGACCAACTCCATGGTACCATATTATTGCATTGTCACCAAAGTGATGTCGGTATATCAAATTTCAACTCAATCAACCATCGGGAAGTGGTTCAAATTTTAAAACCCAAACAAACATACTAACAAACATACATTGCAAGGAAAATAAAAGCTTGTAATAAAAAAAAATGCTTTAATCGCGCTAATTCTAGTGCAGATAGTGCGTGATAAAAATAATAGTAAATATGGTGTACAGACCGCTTCAATTTGTAATACATAATTATATTATAGTGCTACTTGCTACTAAGGAATAAAGTATACGTAAATAGTAATATTATTAAACGTTTTTATTACATACTAAACCGGGTGTCAGTACCTTACTTTAGTTTATAAATGTATACAAATGATTCACCATCTGCTAACGGTGAAGGAAAACATCGTGAGGAAACCTACATTTCTCAGAAGAAATTCTAAAGACGTGTTTGATTCACCAACACGCCTAATGCCGATTAGGCCAGCGTGTGTGAATGAAGGCCTAATCGCTCTCTCTCTTGATAGAGGAGGCCCGTGCACAGCAGAGGGACATACATTATATATGGGTTGCTATTAGGTATTGTTTATATAAATGATCATATTAAACAAAGGAGTGGCCTAAATTTCTTGCTAGCTATCAGCTAACTATTAAATTAGCTGGTATCATCTTTCTGGCTGCTACATTTATTTATACTTTCATAAATGTTACTTTTTAACCCAAACGAATAATTGAAATTTGAGTTTACATTATCATTATTAATTTAGATCCATTATAAAAATGTTCGTCGAACACTTAAATAAGTACCAACTGTATCTCAATTTGTCCAGTAAATAATTCACAATCGCCTGCGGCCGGATTTTGCAGAACTTTTCGAAAATTGTGCATCTGAGTGGTTAAATTCTCCCTTGGTTATTTGAACTGTAGGGTTGCTGCCTAGCTAGAGGCATCATGGCTATTCTTTTGTGTATAATCTAGGCAATCTACATATAATAAAAACTAGTAGTAGGTCTTTTATACAAACCTAGTGAGTAACAAAAAGTACCTGCGTAGGTATTTATTTATTTATATATTGATACATGAACAAAAAACTTTGAACTTGAACTGCAGACAGTAATAATTACGGTTGAATTTTAACCACCAGGCGACCTCTAGTTTAAATGAATATATACACAGGTTTTGTTATTTTGCAACCATACTTAAAGTATTTTATATTTTCTTAATTCGTACATTTTGACAGTTGCTTCTGTCAAAATGTACGAATTAAGAAAATAACATTATTTTAAAGTTTATGGCCGTTAATATACATACTTCTACTGCGAAGTTATGGAGTGATTGACATCAAGCTAATCAGCAAATATCCAAAATTATTAATAAATGTCATAATATGTATCTCTGCAGCATTGATGGTTTAAAAGTTTTTGAGGAAACATGCTAAAGAGAAAAGACATATTTACGCATAGGAACACCACTAAAACACAGAAGTTATTTGGCTGTGGTCTCTATATCTGATCTGGTAAGCTATATTCACGTGCCTTTGGAATATCTTAATTAGGCCAGCGTGAGTGGATTTAAAAACCTTTCATGATAGACTAGAAAAGTCCCGTGCCCAACAGTGGAACATAATAATATTTGTGTTTTTTTCTTCCATGTTTCACCTTGAAGGATAATGTAGCTAGTAGAAATACTAGGCGTAAGTGATAACTCTAGTATTACAAGCGTCATTTATAAACTATGGTAAACGCTAAACATAGAGTGAACCGAAAGCTTATTTTGTACTTCGTTAATATAAAATCTCAACCTTATCGGAAAATAGTATGGAAACTTTCAAGCGTCGAACTTTTACTAACGACAAATACTTATACTTTATTTTTATTTTTAAACAGAGTTTTGTTGTTTTGCTTTTGTAGGGCTGAGTGGCAGTATTAATGTGGAAGATAGCCATGGTTAAACTGAGGTTAAGACGAATGAGGTTTTAATGAAAACAGTAAGATGCTATTAAGCTAAAGCTAACTTATAGAAACCTAATCATAATAGAAAAACATTCTGTGTATCAGTGACCAACACCAGATTAATAGGTATATATATTATTTACAATCTGTAAATATAAAAATGTTAGGTTGGTTTGTGTACGATTCAAAAAATCAAAAACGTCTAAACGGCTTTTAATGAAATTTGGTAAGAAGATACCAAGACATCCATGCCGACAGAGCTGCAGGCAATAACTAGTAGGTAATACATATATAAAGACACAACAACAAAGGAAATTTATTTATTATACATTTAATACATTTTAAAGGCATGTCTGATAGAGACCTGTGCCCAGCAGTAAGAAAAAATTTGCAATTTTTTTTTTATGTCTGATCCACCAATCTAGATTTTAAGGCCTTAACCTCCTGATAGAGGAGATAACACCCGTGCCTATCAGTGAGACAAATATGGATTGCTTATTATCTATAAAGTATCAGTTTTATAAAAATAATAATTATACTTATACCCCTTAGAAATTGTTACTCTTAGTTCTCATTTTCAAAGTCACTTGATCTATTTTTAGTTCACATCTGGTTTGTACTCAATCTATTTATAATTTAGGGAGTATTTGAAGGGATATAAAATTTTATACATTGGTATTCGAAACCATATCAACGTATAACAATTACTAACACATATTTTGAAGTGGAAATTTATAATTTAAATAGTCACAAAGTGTGTCAATTTAAAGATCATTGGGAACAATTGGAGCGTCTGTAGTTATGTTTGAATTTTAACCTGTTTAAAGTCCTCTTAACCGAATTTCGGTCTCGGTCGCGGCGTTTAATCTCGGCAGAGGTATTATAATGTACAAGTGTGTGCGCAAATACAGGTGCATTTTATTCTCTCTCTCTCTCTCTCTCTCTCATATTTCGTTGGTACAGCAATCCGACACGGCCGGAGAGAGAACAGCTGCATTATGCATTAATTAGGTACTAAAATTTATTCAGTATCTACCTAATTAAAGGATCGTCCTCGAAAGTAGACTGTGTTTATGAATAAATGTGACTATGAATAAATGTTTCTTCTTTCTTTCTTTCTTACGAGCGCTACGAGTGTCTGGTTCTGGATTCCATCACCAATGAGCATTTAAAGTTGAAACTTCCTAATACGATATATTGGGTATTTCTAACTTATAATATAATGCTCCGTCCCAGCATGCAACAGCAGGCAAAAGGCACCTACGGGACCAAAGCATAGCTAAACCTCTGCCTACCCTATGGGAAGTAAGACATGACGCTTTTACGTAAATAAATATTTATCCGAAGAACATGTTTTGTTTTTACATATCCCTAATATTACGTAACTCAAGCAACCCGTTAAAAACCGGGCCTATTATTTTTATACCCGTATTTGTACCGAAATAGGCGATCAAATAAGGTAACTGGAACACAAAACACTTTTACTGCATAGCTGAATAAAATTTGGTTTTATTAATTTGATTATTTTACTTACTACTTTTAAACTTTTAAGGAATGAAGATTTGATTGTTTGTTTGTAATGAATAAACTCGAAAACTACTGAACCGATTTCAAAAATTATTTTATCTATAGGAAGCTATATTATGAGCAAGTAACACACATACCCACGGTATATTATTTTGTTGTGATCCCACCAAAAATTGCAATAATGTAACCAAACATTACCCTAATGCTCATTTCTGACTTTATGTTGAATCTATTTGGTATACAATAAAGAGATTGTTATTATTATTACCCACAAAACAGTCGGTAATGCTATATTTATGTCTAACTACATAAATGGTGAAGTTAAGTCTCAATAACCGCAGCTTTTTTCATTTCTGTCATATGATTATAAGGCATTTATCTATTAATATTATCTATGTGTAAGTTTGTGAGAATGAATGGATTTATGTATGGATGTTTGTTACTCTGTCACGTAAAAACGATGAAATTGAGCAAAGAGATAGAATTATAGTCTGAAATAGCGAATATAGGCTACCGCATTTTCCAAATCAAAATCCACGAGGGCGGAGCCGCGGGCAGCAGCTAGTTCATCTATAAAGATACTATTTTAATACTTAAAAATGATAACCAACACAGATTCATTCAGTCGCTGACTAATTACGATATTTCCAAACATTGTATATATGGTACATTCATACAGTGTACTTACCTACTTACTAAAATATAGACGTTGGGTGAATGCTAAATAAAGATTTGCCCGTAAAAATATCAAATAAATAGTTTGACCTATAATTTGGTAAGTGTATCGTAGCTACTAATATAACGTTGAATAATACTGATACTTCTAATACTGTCCAATGTTTAGTGAACTGTGGCCATACCGTGACGTCCATAAAGGTAATAATTTGAATTATAAAGGTCATAATTTGAATTCCGTATAATGGCACCTTAAAACTGAGTAGGTTATAAAGTTGATCGAAAATAAATCGCTAGTAGGACGCCATGGTACACACCTAAAACGTCCTAAGGAAGATTCTTACGAGTAGGTCTGTACAACATTACGGTCCTAGAGACCGTAATACATTAACATTAAAAATATTATCTTTAATTAATTATTTAATGTGTAAAAACTCTAAGTAAAATGGTGGTCAGACGGCAATTAAACACCAACAGTAATATTGTTTTATGGTATTCATGCATCGCTAGTTATGTGTATCACTTATATATAGCGTCCAAGCGTTGGAAATGTTGGAGAAATATCAACGAACTGGAGAACAATGGAGTATTATGTGGTAATATTAGAAATATATTCGTTTGCTTATGCGTGGAAAAAAGTATCTAAACAAATCGCAGCATTGTTATACGCGATCCAGGGTCGGGACCGCATATATGTTTACCTATAACGTACGTATGTGTATCTTTTTTCCAATCGTTATGCATTTTTTATTACAACGAAACAGCTTATCGTCGCTTTAAGCTTTTCAATGCACATTTTACCATCTATATCTACTAAAACATCTTCTTAATACCAACGAATAAATGAATTGACTAATTGTTTAATCAAAGACACGCGTGGCTGAAATCCATACTCAATGTCAAGATATTTTTTATCTTATCCTGGTTTGGGACAGAAAGGATCGAGTCTCGGTGGCTACGACCAATATACGTTGATCTACCTCGCCCCGTACCGACCGTAGTTTTTAGCCGTCGCCGGGGATGTTTACAGAGTAGCAGAAGGTTTTTAGAGGTGGTTACATTCGAGGCTTCGAACAAGTAACTTGTCGGGGTCATAACCTGTTTGCGACCCCTCCCTGCGGGACCGCGAGCGCTCCGTGTACTCTAGTGACCCGAGCTCGGTTAGTGAACAATCAAAATATTATTTCCTTGTAAACTCTTTATGTTAGCTCCAATGAATGACTAATTATAGACCACTAAAATATTTTTGGCAGTTGAATTACAAATTATAGATATACGAGTCTTCTTTCTGATTTGAAATTCTACACGTTCAATAAAATAATAATAGTTATTATTAATTTGCTTAACATAAAATCATTTTTTTTAATGTTAATTAATAACTCAAAACTGCCAGTTTACTATCTATTGAATGTACAACGAGTATTAAATAAAACCTCATTTTATTTTAAATAAAATATTGACGAAAGCTTGGCATAAAAAATAACTGTAACATAAAAGTGTACATAAATCAAAACAACTTAAAAAATAAATAAAATCATATCATAGGGATCATGTTCATAGGGAGTTTTGATCGTGCCCTTGTTACTTGATCTCAATTTCTCAAACCTAATAGCAGTAGAGTTCTATAGTCGTATAACTCAGCAAACGCATCACTAAGAGTAAGACACAATATAACTATAGATTTAAATTTGTGTGTGTATGTTACTATATAAGTATACACGGATGATATGAACATGTTATTCCCGTCACCGTGCATGCTTATAGGGAGGGCATAAAATTTAAATTGGCTGGAATTGTCGATTTGAGTTTGTTTGCGTAGGGTATTTGATTTGTTGAAATGACGACGTAGACTTGTTGTATTTATTGTATAGTGTTCTGTGGGCCTGTGGATATTGTTAAGGCACACAATGCCAATGCAGCGGGCCGTTGCGCCCTGTGAAATGTTGCACGACTACTTTTTTCGTCTGGATTCTATACTCACGATAGTCGTTTTTTAAGCCGCGAGCTCGAGATGTACAGGTTTATCTGTTTAAAATTTATTAACATCGAGAAACAATTTAAAACCTTTTCTTTAAACGGCCCATGAGCGATTCATGATGAATGGAAATGTACTTATGCTATTATAAACTTATTGCTCGCGTTCGTATGAAATGCTTTTAATGTTAACAATTTTATATTCTCTGTATTTTATTATTATCTTGCTATATAATTGAAGTTAAATGATTTTTTAAAACATAATCAGACTATTCACCACTAAGAAAAATTCTTAATAACCTTATTAATAGTACTTTTATCTAAATTTTGGCTAGCCTGTTGAGTAAGCGGAGAATTAAGACTAGTCTGAACTAGAGATATTAATGTACACAAGTGTGTGGCAATCTGAGACGACCGGGAGAAGAAGATTGATATAAGAGAGAAAACACATGCCCAGTAGTGGAACTTATAGGTTACTATATTATTATAATGTAGGTATAGTACACACTCAAACGATTTACTATAAGTAAGGCCAATAGCATAATTAAAATTTATCACTATACGTTGTTTAGTAGAAAATTAATCGCCCTTAATTCGTACGAAGTGGATAGAAACAACTATATAATTACACCTTACAAGACCTCGACGTGAAAACAACAAGCTGATCGAAATATATTACAAAACAGTTGCCCTGTAACCTTGATTTCTTAGAAAAAAGACTTAAAACAAGGGTTACACGCAACGAAGATTTATAATTTTTCTTCCATAAAGAAAAATAACAAATTTCTTACATAAGTGTCCGATTTTATTACGATTTTGTTTCATACTCATTTCCCCGAACGCCTTTTATAATAAAACCATCAAGAAGTATAGCAAGAACTCTAGTAATAGAAATATAGGCAAATATAGCAATAAAATAGATACCAACCTCAGTTCTTTTTGAAATAAAGATACCAACATAATTTAAATTGTTCGGAAAAGAACGGAGTTAACAACATTTTAACATTGATAAGTCATTTCTTTTATAACATCACAGTCCCGTAATGCCATAGTAGTTGACAGACAGTTTTGCCGTACTAAGTAATGTTTGTTTTGTGGAAAAGCTTATAACCTCTTTATTAGTCAACAATTTTGTTTATTTCTTTTGCTATTTCAATTGCATTTTTTATTTTATTGAGTAATAAGTAGCTATGTGCTAGGCATATAGATCGTAGAACCGAATGGCCGTTGGGGCAGATAGGTTCTGGAATGGTGACCACGACCTCAAAGACGCAACGTGAGTAGGCCTCCAACAAGGTGGACCGACAACCTGGTATAATTTTCGAGCATCCGATTGACTTAATCAGCTTTATACCGGTCGCTATAGAAATCCTTGAGAAAGGCCTATGCTGAGCAGTAGGCGGGTTTTGGCTGAGATGATGAGGACATTGAAACTAATATTTTTTTTGTTGACAAATACCCTAGTACCTCTAAAAGATAGTAAGCAGTTACCGTAGCCGGTTTAGTCTTAACCATATGGGTATCTCTCAGTAAAATTCGAGTTCTAATCGTCCGCGAAAGTAAATTTCTCTGTAACCGCACAGTACGAGACGATTGAGGTTCTAATAATAATAAACTCAAATAAAATAACGTTAGATTAAATAGCGAGAAGCCAAAAGAAATAGTCAATCTGTGGAATTGTAAACTGGTATAATTGAACACAAGGATAAAATAGCAAGCGTTTCCAGACGGATTATAAACATTCCTAAAGTTCCCTTTTCCTTGAAGACAGAGTTATTACTTACTGTTATATCACTTTATTTTATATTTTAACTTATCTACCACCTGAAAACGATTTCATCCAGCCCGGTTCCCTAGCATTCATTACTCCCACGTACGTATAGGCTCTGGTAAGAACTGCCTGCTGCTCAATAATTCAATTTAGCACTGATCTTAATTTTCACATTCATCTATCAATTATTGTAATTAACCATATGGTTAATTTATTCAATTCTGTCTGATTATTTATTTATTTTAAGTATTATTAGGTGAAGAAGTTTCTGGAGTCGAGGCCACAAACTGGAAGATGCAACACGGTGGACCGGTGACCTGGTGAAGGTTGCAAGCAGCTGATGGATAAGGGCATATCAACTCATGAGCAAATCTTGTGGAAATCCTTGGAAGAGGCAGCCCTTCTTCTAAATTGTTAGATTTGGTAAGTTGTTTGTCTAATAGCAATAAATATATAGTTTAAAGAACACTATAAACTATAAAACTCTATAAATAGATGAAATACAATAATTACTTAACCAAATATGATTTGATAACAAAACTATAGCATGTGACGTTGTCATGGATCATGTGAGCCGTTTTTTAGGGTTCCGTAGCTAAATGGCAAAAAACGGAATGCCTATGGATTCGTCATGTCTGTCTGTCTGTCTGTCCGTCCGTATGTCACAGCCACTTTTTTCCAAAACTATAAAAACTATACTGTTGAAACTTGGTAAGTAGATGTATTCTGTGAACCGCATTAAGATTTGCACACAAAAATAGAAAAAAAAAACATAAATTTTGGGGGTTCCCATACTTAGAACTGAAACTCAAAAATAATTTCATCAAACCATACGTGTGGGGTAGGGTATCTATGGATAGGTCTTCAAAAGTTATATTGAGGTTTCTAATATATATTTTTTAAACTGAATAGTTTGCGCTTTTTGAGACTTCTGTAAAATGTATGTCCCTCTCCCTGTAATTTCTAAAATAAGAGAATGATAAAACTAAAAAAAATATATGATATATATATTACCATGCAAACTTCCACCGAAAATTGGTTTGAACAAGATCTAGTAAGTAGTTTTTTTAATACGTCATAAATCGTACACCGCAATTAACCTTTCATTGAATGAACTAAAATATAAAAAAATAAAAATAATTTCATAAACATAAACCTTATGCATAAATCGTGAACATAAAATAATAACTTAATTTTAAAAAAATACACTATAATTAAAACATCGATCAAAGTTACAACGAACTACAAGAACTTTTATATTCTGTTACTTGCTGCTATACCCTTCATGGGCGAGTCCGACTCGCACTTGGCCGCTTCTTTGTAATTTTATAAGAATACTAGCTGACCCAGCAATCGTTGTTTTGCTACTAAAATAGTAATATCGCTATTAAAAAATTGGGGTTGATTGTAGAGGGGTGAAAATTAAGGGTTGTATGTATTTTTTAATGCTGAATCACAAAAGAATAAAAACAAAAATAAATGTCTAAAAATTAAATAAAAGAATTAGGGGTGGACCACCCTTAACATTTAAAGAGATGAAAAAAAGATGTCCGATTCTCAGACCTACCCAATATGCACAGAAAATTTCACGAAAATCGGTCGAGCCGTTTCGGAGGAGTTCAAAGTTGAACACTATGACACGAGAATTTTATATATTAGACTGTTCAGCATCTTATTTCGGCGTACGCAGAAATAATAGTATCTAAGATGGTTATCTTCAATTACTATTATGCGCGTTTAAATATGGACCTTAAGTCTTAAGAAATTTAGTTCAAAGTCATTAAATCAATCCAAATCGTTATCAACCCCTAAGTCACTATTATCACAATATACAATCACTGCAACTACGCGACTCTTTTCCATCAAAAATCTATAATAAAATTAATTCTTCTTCTTATCGTTTGGTTAGTGGCCAACCTGGTGACAGAGTTATTAAGATCGCCCATATTTAGGCCTCTGTCGTGATAATAGTAGGGACCGACTTTTAACGTGCCCTCCGAAGCACGGAGGCGCTCATAAAATTAATTAAAAAGGCTAAATGTAATTGGTGTACAATAAAGAGTTTTCTGTCTATCTATCTGAAATATTTGTTGAGTTAATATTACAATAAAGAAAGGTATAAGGCAAGATAAAATTATGCCTTAATAAAAAAAAAATGAGCCGTGTGATGACGTCCATAAAGCGTATTTTTGATCCTAATTTAAAATTCGTAAGATGACAATTTTATTGTCATTGTTCGAAATTCAAAAAAAGATCGACAATAAATATCTATAAGGACGTCATGGTACCTATTAGGTATCCTGGTCAAATACCTACGAATATTAGGTCAACTGCTTAAAATAACAGGTGCTCGTATGTATATGCAATCAGCAAGTTTTCCAGTTCGTCATTAGGGAAAATTGGCATGCACCTACACGCGAGTTTCACCCGAGACTATATATAATATTGCTGTACAGACTTTACATTTTATATTAATTAATATTTACAATTACGCCATAAGCTATTAGTAACTTACTTCAATAAAAGTAAACTAAAACATTATAAATAAATAAAAAATATAATTAATTACGAAACAAAAAGCTCTTAAAAGCTTTCCTTTTCAAACTCAGTAGGGTTGGGGTGGCGCCCCTCAATTATTATACCTACCGAACTATATTCATTCTGAGTGTATGTTTTCTGTTACATTCTGTGTATAGTTATGCGTTATTATATTTAACAATGTGAATAATTGAACAGTGTACGCTTAGATTGAGAAAATTAATACAAGTACCAAGCTCCGCGCAAATTCTTTATGTAATAATAAAACGATAGCTTCAATAAATGCAGAGCACTAAAAATAAAATGTGAAAACCGTTCAATTTTACAAGACGATGACTATAAAAGTAAACGATAACAATTTCAGTAAAATACAGAACACAAAAATGTTATTAAATAAAAGATCGGTCAGGAACCGCTGGACAATTTTATAGGTAACTTGATACAAATCGTACAAGTGTCGCAAATGTAGTAACGAATTTCAAGCATGCCTGAGGCACGAAATGTTGTTTGACAGCGTCAGTAATTAGTCACGGTCCGTCGAATATAGATAAGGTTTAAACGGAGTATTCGAACACAACTTCATACAGCGTGTAAGTATTCTATTGTCGAACGACAAATTCAATCCCAAGCCTAATATTAAATTTAATTTAGGAAATGTTTGTTTGAATTTTTTTGGTTGTAAATTGGAGTAAAATGAAGGAGCGTCCCGGCGCGGGACGGAGTGGAGAATAACACATGGGGTGCAGTGAAGGGTGCGGCGCGGGGCGGCCCACTGAAAAGTGCGCGGGTGGGGCTGAACAAACTCGCGGGGACATACAACTTAGTCCCGTCACGTTTCTATATTTTCATTCGAAATACAAATATAATTTCATAATTTATATCTAAAATTATGCAACTTTAATTCAATTAAGTAGGTACCTGCTAAACAGTCTATATAATGTGATTGCTAGCAATCAGTTCAGTTAACAAAACATTAAGGTTAGTTTTAAACATGTTGTTATTTTCCAAAACATGTAAAATAATAGCAATGTCAAGTATTGATTCTTTGAAAATACAGTTATTGTAAAAACAAAACATAACAATAGAACCACTAAACTAGTTGTTAAAATACAAAACAGATAAGACAGTACCATAGAAAGTGTGTCACATTCACGTTCCAATGAAGACGCATCCGGTCGTAAATCTTACGTAAACTATTCACGATAAACTAAAACAAAAAATATGTAAGTATAAAATGGATAAGAAAAACGGAACATGCCGTGGACACAGTTGAACGTCCCTCCAGCATGTACTCTCAAATAGGGGAACAAGCATTTTAGCATTACCCCCGTGCACAACTCTTCCCGCGGGGGAGGGGGTGGGCCCACGGCGACGTAAAAATCAATATGCTGGAGTTGTTAAATCACGCTTATAAACGAGCACTCGTCTTCGTTTCATTCCTGAAATTGCTCAAGTATATGAGTTTAGTTTTCATTAAAATTCCTGTGTATCAGCATGTGAGATAAACAGACTATAGAATCTAGTTCCCTACATGGATCATGGCTTCAGACATTATTTAATCAAACATGTTGCTTATAACATTTTAAATTATATACACTGTCATTTTGTAGTTTATTGTTTTTGAACGGTATGTAATTGTCATTACTTGAGTTATCATAAGAAAATAATTTTAAATATCTTATTAATATTAGCTAACTTAATGAAAATATCGAAAAGACGGTTAATTATATAATTTAATAAAAAATAATATAACGCTAAAGGAAATCAAATAATTACGCGTTTAAATTGACTGACATTTAGTAGGTTAATCCTTTTTGGTGAACGAACTCTTTTCCTTGGGGAAGGAACCAAAGCTTTGTTGACTTTTGGATAACTTATTCTTTAAGTAATCTGTTATAGGTATTTAAGGTTTGGTTTAAGAATTTATACGTCATGTAAATATAAAGTATTTAGAATATTTACTTTAGATATTATAGGAATTTTATGTCGCATTTAAAAGCTATTGTAGGGCTTTTTTTTTAAATTTTGTAGAAATTGTTTAATATCTACAAAATTTACAATATAAAGTATTTACATATTAGACAACTTATAATAAATTAGGTAAAATAAAACTATTATACTTAATTAATTATAAGTTGTCTAATTGTAAATACATTTAAATAGATAAAATATTGTTAGCGTAAATCGATTACATTTTATGAAAATATATTTTAAAATTCGAAGACTTTAAAATTTACGAACGAATACTTCTCATTAAACCATAGAGAGAGAGCGAAATTGTACTCGTAAAACGTAAACGTGTAATGAAAAACTGATGCTTTTTAATATATTAGAAACAGTTTTAACAATCAAATTATACCACAGACTCCTTTCTCAACAAAACAAAATCCAATCTCATCCGCAAGGTACCTATTTAGTTGCTCAATAACTTTAATATTCACGTGCCTTCTCGGCTCAATTGAAGCTATTATCTAGCAATGAAAAATGATATTGACCCAGTCTACAGAGATTCTATTAGAGAGATAGAGATCAAAGTATTCACAGTAACAATTATAGTACACAATAAATAAAACTTTGTTGTTACAACAAAATATACTGCTGTACTTTGTCGATTAACTGATAGCAAGGGGCCCTTTGATCTCATTAATCGAGTTGAGTGGAATTAATTAAAAAATGTGAACGGCAAGAGTACCTATGAAAGCTGCTGCGGTACATACCGCACGCGGACAAAATAAATATTTAAATTACGCATTGTTTAATATACAGATTTGAATTTTATATATCACTAACAGAGAGTTCGATCCAGACTTGCGCAGTACCAATATGAACTTCATTTTGTAAAAGACACATCTCCTATTGATACACCAATTGCTTCGATCCAGACTTCTTCGCTTCGTCTACATTCATCAACCACTTTATGCATGTACGTCGGTTCCGGTTACTTTTAATCTTTTAATTAGGTCGTATTTTAGCTTTTATGGAATTTATACACGCTAATCAAATTAATTAATCAATAAATATGCCTTACGGTGGATATAACCGTAAGTAAACCGTGTGGGTTTCCTTACGTTTACATCCACATATTTTCATAAAATGTAACCGGACAAAAGTCTAAAACGAAATTCTAAAGACATATCTGATGTACCAACTCGTAATAAGCCAGCGTATGTGTAAGGCCTAAAAACCCTCTCGGTGATCTTCAAGAGAAGAATTCATCTGTACAGTAATACGATAATTTAGATGTAAACTTTTAACGAGCTTTTAATATTACTCAAGTGACAAACTAGCATATAGACCTACCTGATGGTAAGTAGTTACCGCACTGTTTACACGCTTACATGTTACCGACCTCAAAAATTGTACCCGTATTTTGTGATGGAGTATTCCTGGCATAGAAAAACATTTCATTAAAAGTGCATCCCTAATTGAGCACTGGAAACAAAAAACATAGGCTGTGGTCTTTGGTTTGGTGAAGGTCCCTTCCCAGTCGGGCTTACTCGCTTTTAAGTTGTCCTACCTCTCTTAAAGTACACACTCACAAATCCCAGACTCCGCCACTGAGAATTTTGTAAAACTCATTATATAATTTTATTAAGCCAGGAAGGGAACCCTGACGATCGGAGACAAATAAAAGCGCAAGCTTACACCGCGCGACCAACGAGGCAGCTCCGATATAAACTTAGTTGTTATCAGCAACTTTGTAATTTAGACTCCCCATGGAATTTAGATTCGCCGAACTGTCCACTATTTCTGAATGCAAAAAGTTTAATTGAAATCTGTTCAGTACTTACAACTAAAACTATTTACAAACACACAGGTATCTTTTTCATTTAGAATCATGGACATGATGGACATAGAGACAGTATTATTATATTATTGAGGTGGCAAACGAGCATACAGCCGTCTAATGTAAAATAACGGTAGCTTAGTTTTGTCTTGATCGAAAATCGAATCCACGACTTTCGGCTTAGCACTCTAAGTCACTAACCACTAAACCAATAAGCCTGTCACTTGTTTCGCGTCACGTATAGCCAACCCCACATCTTGTAACGCCCGGGTTTTGTGTTATAGGTAACCCTAGTATAGGAAAACTTTTCTATGAGTGCGCTAGCGCTCCTCCCGCTACGATGCCAGCCTAGGTTCTGAGCGGTAGGTACTTATTTTGACATAATACGGCAGTGTCCTCACTATATAGAAAGAGTTTTCCTTACACTATACTTTACTTTCTTAAACTAAAAAAGAAGTGTATGTAGTTATTTGACTGTAGTCTTTTGTTAGGTAGAGGTCCTTCCCTAATCTGACTCGCCCGCTCATATGGTATACTGCCTCTTCCAAACTACCTAACAAAATCCTTAAAATTATAGTTATAGGTATGTATCTTATACAGAAATGTATTCAATTACTATTTTAAAAGTCATTTATTTTGTGCAATACCCCGTACTTTAAACGTTATCCTTAAAAGAACATCATCTGGTCAGGAGAAAGAAATAAAATAAAATAATAACAATCCTATCTTTCGAGTGTAATAGGCGATTAGGGTAGCCACAGGCTGTCTCTGCCTTAGCGATACGGCGAACCGAACACTAACTATACACATTCTATATGAAACCTATTCAACAGGATAGACTTTTATCTACAAATTAAACAACTAGGATAAGGAATGAATAAAATGGGAAAACATCATTAATCTTCCAATTTATTGATAAAAGTTAGGTCTCTGGTTTAATGGAAATATTTTTTTTTATAATGGCTGCTGTATATATCACTGTCTTTACCTACATTTATATAGCACTAATGACAAGTCCCGGCTTCGCATGGGTGTTATTAAATGATTATAATATTTTGAAGATCCATCGATTTTTTTTGGCAAATCACGGCGATCGCGTGTCGGTTATCGCGATAAAAGTATGTCCTTCCCAGTACACGATCTATCTTCTTGCCAAACTGATGACAAATAGAGTTAAGAGAGTATTTTAAACTAATATTATAAAGGGAAAGGATTTGTTTTTTTGTTTGTTACCATTTAACTCAAAAACTCCTGGACTGATTTTAATTTTCTTTCACCATTAAACTCGCTGATAATGTAGCTTACATTATCAGAGAGTAACATAGGTTATATTTTATGGTAAAAAATAAGACATCGAGTGCGAAGCCTAGAAAATTGCCTACAAATATATATCATGTTTTGTATTATTTGCAATACAATATGTATGTATATTATTGCTTTTCCATTGTATTTATTCTTTTTTTTTATAAAATATCGAATATGTACTTAAATGTTTCTTTATTGTATACGGTTTCCGATAACACAAAACGTTGGTGTAGATGTAGGGGCGGCAAGGAGCGAGTGATACCCCTATTATTGCAATCGTCCATAGACTACGGTAACTGCTTACATTTAGGTAGGTAGGTATGCTTGTTTGTCACAGTAATAACGTAAAAAAAATGCTGGGGTTACAAAAACTGACAACGTTCCTATATAAAAGAGTCATCTAAAATGCCTGTATTTTTTATACTAGGAAACAAACAAGCATACCGCCCGCCTGATGATAAGCAGTTACCGTAGCCTATGCACGTGTTAGAATATTGTTATTTAGTTAACCTATTTTCACTTAATCATTGCACATTTTTGTCTATTTAAAGTTAATTTGATGCATTACATATATATGTTGTAACGTATACTATGATTTTAATAAATATTAGGTACAAACAATTATAAATGTATGGTTTATAAATCACTTTATAGATTCGACTAAAGTGAGGTTATTTTGTGAACAAAGTCGTGTTTTATTATTGTTCATAAATATTAGAATAACTATTTAAAATCATGTTTATTATTATTTGAATATTATGGAAACTATTCCAGACCTAAATATGTAATTTGATAGGTAGATAGTTAATATTTAGTTTGACTAACCTCTAAATAAACTGTCAGATGGTATGATATAAATACTGTGCCGATTTGAACATCGGTCATTCCATTTTGAGCTGCAGTACTGAACAGACGTTGTCTACAGGATATAAGTTAAGTACCTACCTTTAATAAGTTGCTTATTAACTGCTGCTGTAATTGTGTATAAATCATATTGTGTAATATGTATTGTATTATATTGTTTATTACCATACCTAATGGTAATTTATAAAGATGTAATTATAATTGTAACTACCTAGTGATTTAAAAGAGTGGCCATGAGTTTCTTGCTAGTTCTTCTCATGGCTCGATGTTAGCGAACTAGCGGTAGATTCATTAACTGAAAGTCATTGATTCTACAATGCTATAAATATAAATGACTTATAACAGATGTTCTTGCTTTTATTTACATCCTATTTGCTATTGCTTATGCTACTTGATACAAGTTATAGTACATAACCAAGTATATATTGAAATATATCCATAATATATTGTTAATAACCGCCAAATTCAATTGTCTTAACGTAAATGTTTAATAATTAATCAATTTAATAATTGTCCGTGTGGTGACGGATTAAGAATACTAATGTCACCACCCCCTTCTATCCCGAGGGTGTCGTAAGAGTCGACTAAGGGAGTAAGTCTAGCAGGCAATATCCACCGCAAGAGAGGGAAAACTCGAAACAAAACCCTATACCAACCCGTCTGGCCAGCGTGGTATAGTAGGCTTATATCCCTCCAAATGTTTGGAGGAGACCCGTGCCCAGCAGTGGGACGTTTATGGGTTGAGATGATGATGATGATGATGAAATGTTTAATTAGTTGTATTTCACTACACTATTGTGGTATATAAGCTTTTACTAAATCTAACACACGCTTGCAATACCTACCAGGGGTATCACTTGCATGTTCCCGTCCCTTTTTTTTTCACCAGGGCTTTAAGATGGAGTACCCCTTTAATAGGAAAACGTTTGTTTCAAAACGCATTCCTAAATGAGTGCTGGAGACCTGTACTCACACACAGGAACAACAACTACGCCGCTTTACCGTTTGTCGTTATTTGGCTGTGGTCTTCTTTAAGGTGGAGGTTCTTCCCCAGTCGAGCTTGCTCACTAGTATGGTGCCCTACCTCTCTTAAGGTGCTCGTATACAATCGACATGTTTTCCAGTCCATCCGCTAGTATGTATTTAGTTACTGTATGGATAAAGCTTTTTCTGCCACGTTGCTGCTACGTAAAAAGCTTGCGGCAGTTTAATTCCCAGATCGAATAAACTATTACCTATCTTAGTCAACTTGCTTGCATGTTACCCACGCCGTCCACTCTCCCTATTGAGCTACTTATTCACAAGAGATGTGTGAGGCAGCTAAGCAGTGTTCGGATTCAAAGTAGAGGTACGAAAGTATGTGACTGTTTTCACCAGTGCTGAGCTGAGCTAAGCTATAAAAATTAAGATCCTATCCATAGCTCAGCATATTTGGTGGAAAACAGACTCGCAGAAATTTCCTTTTCCACAACAAACAGATGTTTTGAAAAATACATACACGACAAAAAAACAAACTCAATGACATCTCAGTGTTGGGCAAATTGCTAAATAAACAGAAATTTATGTTTCCTTTTTTCTTTCAAATGTGAAAAGTTAGGTTCACCAAAATTGTTTAATACCTTGTCAATAACTATACCTTTTATGCTATACGATCTAAATGCTTCCTTCTGAAAATAATCCCATCAGGAACCGTTGACTATTCCTCCAGTTTCCTTCATTGCAATAGACCAATCAATCTGTCATAAACAAACAAGCAACATTAATCATTTTGGTGAAAATCGATTACAGCAACATGAAACACGTATACGAAAAAGTGCATGGTTGTAGAATGTTTGCATCCATTTCTAAGAAACATTTAAATGAACTTTAATAAAAAAAAATGCATTAAAATCTTCCTATTACGACACCACAGACACGCTAAGATTAAGTTTTTAAAGTTAAGTTTACTTTTTTTAATAAAATGGTGTAAAGATACTTTGACATGCCTCCTTAAAAGTTCTGTTTATCAAAAATGATTGAAATTAAAAGGTACTTGCAAGTTCCGACTTCTAAATTAGACACAAGTGACCCTTCAATTCTTACGCCAACGTTAAGCTTTATACTTTTTATGTGAAAACTGAATTTATTAAAGTAATAGATATTCGATCTCGCAGGGAAACACCAAGCATAGCTCTCTCCGTTGCTCTTTGGGTGACTTTGAGCTTTCGCACGAGACCCATGATGAACGACCATGTCTCAGATCCATATGTAATCACTGGCAACACACACGATCAAATCAGAAATGAGTGTAGAAGAGTTTTTGTCAAACGGTGTATTGACAAAAACTCTTATAAGATGAAATTGAAAACAGCTATAATTGTATTTTTTATGAAATGATATGGACTGAATTGTTTGAAATAAATGTTTTATTATTTTATTACTATTATTTTCTTTTTGTTAAAGACATCACCACATTAGAGAAAACCTGGGACAATCTGACTGAGGACAACTCTATGTTGAGAATTCACAAACAATTAACGGAAATAATGTACACCCAGACTCAAAATAATCATTGCTAATCTCACAATTTTTTGTTGATGAGATCAGAGTACAGAACCAAACATGCGGTCAGCGCATTAAAAAAAAATTACTTGTGCGACAGTTCTTAGATATTTCTAAATGCCCAGCATTTCTGAAACAGTACTTTTTATACAACTTAATTATTTTCAAGTTAAAAGTAAAATTACGATGCTTGTATTAAATTTCCCCTGTTGACAATTTATTGCCAAAATGATTACTCACTTTTATAGCGTCTAGAAAAAATATAAGTAAGTACAGCAGACGGCAGACTTATTGTGCCATGAAACTCTGATTTAATTTCTAAACAACGAAATACATGTTTTATTTAATAGCTCTATATAAAATATATGTGAGCTCTTAGTTAGTTTATATGCATTATAAGTCACTGGAAAGCCTATTGGCATTTTTTTACTTAAGCTTAAAAATGGTATTTAGCATTATTATTATTACTTACTTTTATTTTAAGTATAATAAAAGTACGTAATAATAATAATGTCCTGCTAGCTGAATCAATTTGCGGAGGAGATATTAAACTGCACAAGTGTGTGTACAACCACAGGTGCACTCTTTATCCCTCACTTTCATACTCTGATAGGACGGCAATCCGACACGACCGGGGAGAGATCAGGGGTAGGAACAACGTCTTTATGTACATTCCTAACGATTCATAACGGCAACTTTAAAGTTCGGACATCTATTGTGCATTTATCGACAGATTAACCCAGAACTTCTCTTCGTGATGAGCTGCCACACTAAACGATCATTAAACCAGCCAGGCAGATATTTTAAATAAATAAAACTAGTACTAACGCGTTCATACATTATTTAACTTAAGATTGCTTGACGTATCGGCGAGGCTGCGCGGTTACTTCGGCCGTGGTCACGAGCTTAGTAAATTTATCAAACGTTTATTAGCGCCGCAAACTAAATCGCCCATAAATTCAACCTTCAAAACAACAAACTAAAAAGTTTAAACCACTGTCCAAGTAATTGTCTCCTAAAATTTTCAGTTTGTATTTACGAATTATTTAGTTTTTATACTAGTAAGGCACAAGCACACAGCCAATTATGAATGATTGATTAGCAAAGCACCGTACTTTATGGATAATGGACGCTTACAATGCTAGTAGTATCACATAAATGACAAAAAAGGAAAATGTCTGTCCTGCCAGTTGAAGAGAAAAATCCTTTAACTGCCAGCGTATCATTTAGGAGTTCTGGAAACATTACACTACCTAGGTAGTGACGGTCTTCAATAACCCTAAGATTTTACCCGAATCTGGCAGCTTGTGTCTTCATTATGTTTTACCTTATAAAAAACTCATCTCGATTTCTATCTATCTACTTATTTATTCAGCCAATGACATCCTGGACATAAACCTCTCCCAAGGATTTCCACAGCACTTGGTCTTGAGTCGTCTTCATCCATCACCTTCAAACCGCAAACTCACCAGATTACTGGTCTACCTTGTTGGAGGCCTACCTATTCTGCATATTCCAATGGTAGCCACTTCAGAGCCTTTCTGCTCCAATGACCATCAGTCCTGCTATCTATGAGATCAAGAGACAAACAAGTCTTCTTTATAATTATAATTTATGAACTTTATCATAAATCTTACTAATTCTTCTTCTACGTGTCGATGGTACGTCGAGTATTTAAATTGTACAAGCCTAGAATTTTGCTATCATCTCTATGGCGACAAATCTAAAAAACTTTTTATATCGCTGTGGTTATATTATTTATTTCATTGTCATTAGACAATATTAATAGCAGACAAAAAATAATCACTTAGGTATCAAATTAGATCTACGTGGACGATACCATGTCGATGTCGACCTCTATTAAGTGTTGCTAGAGGTCGCTCAGTGGTCGAAATACAAGCGTAATTCATTAAACCGAAGGTGGGAGAAAATTAAGTGTTTCCAATTTATTTTTACTGATAACACTAAAGCTCGTCAATAGGTACTAAACAAAAACAAAAGCTAATCTATTGACAAAAATAGAGGAGAAAACGACCCCGTAGCATGAAGTTGATATAGAGTTTTTTTTATCTTAATTTGGAATTCGTAAAATACAAATTTACTAGTTTTAAGATAGTAATTGTTCAACATTTTAATTATGATAGCAATAAGGACGTTATAGTATAGACCCTGAACTATTTTGTCTTTACATACGAGAATTTATTAATTGTTATAATTAATTCAAACAAATATTCATCCTGTTAGGCAAATGAAAGTGTGGAACGAACACCCTCCCTGTAAATACGTCGGCATATATGAAAACAACGCCAATAAACATATATACTGATACATATAAGTATACAATTTGTATAGGCATTGTGTGTTCGTTTAGATCACACGTACGATTACTTTCATAGCTTTCTTATTTTTCCTGTGCATTGGTAGTTTCGATTTTTGATTGTTTGTTCTGATAACTGAAGTAGCTTCTACTTGTTAAGTTTTATAATAAATTGCAAGTTCAATTCCAATGTGCATGTTTACTAACACTCACTATCTGATACACTATTATTATTAAAAGTAATTGTTACTCTGTTTTGTAACAGCAAGCCATAGACTTGCAACTGCTGGAGAGTCTTGTCTCATCTACTAGGAGAGGGTTTTTATTAATTGTCCAAATGCATGTTGGATCAGACATGCCTTTAGAATTTCTTTTAAAACATGTGGCTTTCCGCACGATTATTTCCTGCACCGTAAGAATATGGTAAATCATTTTAACGTATAAATGGCTCAAAGTGAAATTTGCACTGCCACCTGGGATTGAACTTGCATCTCATGTGTACAGGTCGGCTAATTTCCCACTCTGCTACCACCCTTTTTAAACTGTGGTGTCTGTTAATTTTTTTGCGGCGAAACAGCGGTGAAATTGCTGGATGTTTGATGTGAAGATATACATACCATATTTTCCATACCCGGTTAGGATTTCGTAAACTTTAATTAAATCAATATAAGCTAGCATTATTATCGCCCTTTAGCAAAAAATCCAAGTAATGTATAATCGGTTGGCATGGAGGATATTGCCTCTAAACTGATATGAAAAATATTAAATAACATTTTAATTAAAGTAGAAAGGGTTTATACAATAGGTAATATATGTTATTATCGCGATAAAACATGAAATAGTTGCCTAAAAGTAAAAAGTAATATTACTTGTCCCGTTAAAGTGGGTCACCCCCTATCCCCCGCGAGCACCCCGACTCCCCCTCCCCTCACCCCGGGCGCCGTCTCTCGTCCGCCTCGCGACTGTCCCCACACCCCACACCACCCCCAACATTCATTGTGCCGCAATATATTTCTTTTTATGTGCAAACAGAAAAGTCATTTATTTAAATTTTCTCACGAATTCGTATCGCAATTTTATTTTATTATATTATCTGTATCACATTTAGAGTGCTCTGTATGTGTATTGCTATGGTAGCAACACGTTGGCGTACTACCATGTATGTGTGCTTATATCAATTGAATTCACTCTAAAGTACCTAACATTGATTACCGTAATATATTTTATATTAAATGGTAGCCATTATTTACTTATTATATTTAACATAAATCTTTATTAAATTGAACTTTTGTCTCTTTCTAGCAAGTCTGCGTTATCGCTGTTGTGTCCCCATGTAATTAAATTTAAAGTTCTCAACGTAGGAGGAGAATAATATTAAACTCAATTGCATTGCAAAGATCACAATTTTCCGACTTTGTGTTGAGAAGAAGTTGGTAGTGTTGGTACACAAGATATTTGGATAAAATTATACGAATATGCATCTATGTGTGAGTATATTTCATGCTTTTGTAGTTCAGGTATAAGCAAAAAAAATTAGGTACTTTCATATCTTAGCATGGGTACTCTGAAGTTTGATATTTGGAGAAAAAATCAATGAAAATTATAGAGAATAAAATGAGAAACTATCGATTAAATACTCTAGGCTCTTGATCATTCAATTAGCCAATTCATTAGAGATTGATTCAATCATTTTTATTTATCTTCATTTACAAATGTCAAACATCACAGAACCCATACTAAATATATGAAATACTAGCTGTTGCCCGCGGCTCCGCCCGCGTGGATGTCGGTTATCGCTGTAAAAAGTATGTGTTATTCCAGACCATAATCTATCTCTGTGCCAAATTTCATCCAAATCCGTTCTGTAGTTTTTACGTGAAAGAGTAACAAACATCCATCCATCTATACTTACAAACTTTCGCGTTTATAATATTAGCAAATTATTTATATTAACAACACCTATCGTTGAAAATAAATCATGAAGCAATGGTAACCTGTACCTGTTCTATTTAATCTGGTTTCATGTCAGCTGAAGGGTTTATAGGGCAAGTGACCGATTAGGAATCTGTGAAGACACACATCGCACTTTAATTGATTAGAAGCTTTTATTTAACTTGCCGTGTTAGTATGTGTAAGTCGAATCTTGAAAGCTAAATTAGAACATCTTCAGTATGCCTATTTTTTATACCACTAAGGTGGCAAACAAGCATACGGCCCGCCCGATGTTAAGCAGTTACCATAGCCTAGAGATGCTTGCAATACCAGAAGTATCACTTGCATGTTGCCAACCATTTTTTACACCAGGGCTTTATGATGGGAGAATCCCTGGGATAGGAAAACGTTTCTTTCAAAACGCATCCCTAAATGAGCGCTGGAGACCTGCGTGGCAAGCGTCCATGGATAGGCTACGGTAACTTTTTAACATCAGGCGGGCTTGTGTGCTACCTAAATAGTTTTCTTTTATTTCTTTTAAGTTATAAATAGTGTACACGTAAATAACTGTTATAAATGTTATTAAAACATACTAGAACATATAACGCTGAGGAAGTCAATATCCATCAAAACTTTCAACTAACTAAGATTAAGAGCGACTTGTGAGTTTTAGTTGAAAGTGCTTTTCAGACTAATTAATGTTAATGAGGTCAACCGTCTCATATATCTGAACATAACTTTTAAGCCTTACATTTTGAATAAGTAAGTAGTAAATTAATTATTACTAGATTTTTCCCGCGCAATCGCCTGTGTGATGTTTCTTGATGGAGCATCTTCCTAACATCAGCCTTTTAAGATATTATAGTTAAGAGTTTATGCATCGGTAGGCTACGGTAACTGCTTACTATTAGGAGGGCAGTAACTTGCCACCTAAGTAGTAGATATATAAAAAATAATATATATAAAAAAAATATAATATAAATAATATAAAAAATATAAATATAATAGTATTAAATAGTGAAACAATTGGATTTATATGTACACATCATCACGCCCGTCTCCCATTGGGTAGGCAGAGATTATGATACGCCAAATGCTTCGATCCAGACATACTTCTCTCGCTTCCTCTACGTTCATCAATCTCTTCATGCATATACGCCGGTTATTTTGTTGTATTCTGGCTAACACATTATGGAAACAAAATAATACTTTTCAGTTCACGCGTCCTGGGACTGTCCGCAACCAAGAGTAATTTGGTAGCCCTCGCTTTCCTAATATATTGGGAAGTTAAAATAAAATTACGTAAGTACTTGTTAGCACCTTACTAGAATTGTTAACAAATGTTTAACTAGCTTGTTGGTCTAGTGATGACTGCTACGTCAGTGGTCGTAGGTTCGATTCCCACACGGAACAATCTTAGTTTGATTCATAAATATATTTCTAGTCTCGGTGTAATTTGTGTCCGTGAATTGTATGTTTGTAAAGTCACCCACGACACAAGGCTTGTTCCCTAATTCGGGAATATAAGAAAGTTATATAAGTATAATATAATATTCAGTAAAATAACGATGAAAAAATATATGAATCCTAGATAAAAGTTACAGACTTTTCGGTACCTGCAGTGCCATGTGTCACAGACACAATCCTTTTTCTATTTAATCTGGTTTCATGTCAGCTGAAGGGTTTATAGGGAATTAAAACGTCAGACTGCAAATGACCGATTAGGAATCTGTGAAGACACACATCGCACTTTAATTGATTAGAAGCTTTTATTTAACTTGCCGTGTTAGTATGTGTAAGTCAAATCTTGAAAGCTAAATTAGAACATCTTCAGTATGCCTTTTTTTATACTACTAAGGTGGCAAACAAGCATACGGCCCGCCTGATGCTAAGCATTGACGGTAGCCTAGGGATGCTTGCAATACCAGAAGTATAAAGTCCATTTTTTTCTGACATTCCATACCGACAAGTCTGTAACTTTTCATCAGGCAAGCCGTATTTCAGTTAGCTATCTAGCTAGCTGGTATACGGCCTGCGTGATGGTAACCTGTTACCGTAGCCTGTGGACAGTTGCAATACCAGAGGTATCAGCTGCTGACCCAAAAATATACTTTGGATATTAACACGATTATGCTTTATTTACCTTTTTTTTTTTTTTTTTTTTTTTTTTTTTTATTTTATACTACTTGGGTGGCAAACAAGCATACGGCCCACCTGATGTTAAGCAGTATCCGTAGCCTATAGACGCCTGCATTACCAGAGGTATCACCTGCGTGTTGCCAACCCATTAAATTACCTTTAGATTCCTCGATGTTTCGACCAGGTTACACCGTGGTCACAAACTGACACCTAGCTGGCCGATAACAGCAGGTTAAAAAAAAGAATCTCTTACTAGAAATTCAATCTAAAAGGAATTTATTCCTCTGAGAAATAAAATAGAAAATCCTGTCATAATAACATCAAGTGGGACAGACTATAAAACGTTCCTGGTAGTAAAACCGGTCAACTTGGAGATCGACTATGTCACTGAACGCTACCTATAATTCAACTTTTACAATATAGTGATAGTTCTTTATAAGTTTGATTTTTTACTTAGGAATCAAACTTAGAAAGTATATAATATGTTAGATTCATGCAACGCTATAGATTAAAAGTTATTACAAAAGAATTCTTTTATAATAACTTTGAATATAAAAAATAATTTGTAAAATATATTATGACGTGCAGTTTTAAAATGTCTTTCGAAAAAACCTACTAATTTTGAAAGGCTTTTTTTTACTGATTTCTATGAATAATAGTTAAAAAACATTTTGATTAAACCTCCTTTCAAACAAAAAAAAAGATTTAAATCGGACTATCCCCTTAGCCGCTTCAATGCCACGGGCAGCCATAGGTGTAAAATGAATGATATAAAATTTTATGTATTTGACCTAGAGAGCGTATCAAACCTATCCCCTTCATTGTTTTTCGTCGGGGGATAAAAATGTCGTAGACAAACCTGGGTATTTGAAAATTGACTGCACGGTTAGTTCAAAGGCCTAAAATGGTTACGTTGCCAGTTACCAGTAGGATTCTTCCTAACTTGGAACAAAAAAAATTAAGATGCGGAAATAGTTAGTGGATGGATGCACTTTGTGTCCGAAAATTGCGTTTTGAAAAGTCACAACACACAGAACTTATTGCCTAGTGTGAGCGTTTTTCTTGATCACCATCGCTATTAATGTGTCCTGCTCTTTTTACCATTTGTACCATCCTATGTTTGTACCACATTTTAAGCAAATAAACAATTTATTATTATTATTATTATGTCTCTCTTTATCACGGGTATTTTCCCATCATTGAAGGAGAATACCCGGGCCTTTGGAAGGCTTACGCGGGGACATAGATCCAACACGCAGAGGCCCTTAGAGAATTTTAATTTAAAATGGGATGAGACGCTTACCATAGTCATGCCACAGCTGCACTATTGCAGTACAGCCATGACATGCCTATGGTAAGTGTAGAGCTATTGCAACATGAGAAATCAAATAATTTTGGGCTATGGGATTGGGTGTTCGATGGACTGATTTACAATGATTATGGGATAAAACGTCGCCTGCCATCATTTAAAAGTTGGGATATACTCTAAATGTAAAATAGGCAGACGGTGACTCGCCTATACACTAGATGGTCCCCTTGAAACAACCGACATGGGCAACAGCCCACAGGCATAAGGGCAACACCATAGTGCGCGGCTAGGGGTATCGAGCGGTGCGGCGCCGGTTTCACCATCGGGGGTCTGAGACCCGAGAGCGGGTTTCCCCGTAGTTATGCCCTTGAAAATGACACTTCTACCCCCGAGCATATAGCTCTGGCGACCCCTCTCTGATCAGCCAATTAAGGCAAGCCAGAGCTGAGAGTCCTGCGGGCGCTCTTGTTAGTCCACTCCGGACTAACAAGAGACCGGTCCGGTCCGGTCCGGACCGGTCCGGTTATTATTATTATTATTATTATCTCAGCTCATCATCATCTCAGGGAGACGTCTAATTGAGAACTAAAGGCCTGCACTCACGCACAGAAACACAACTTCAACAGTGTGTTGTTATTTGGCTGTTAGGAGGTCCCTATTCGGACGGGCTTTTTTTATATACTACTTAGATGGCATACAAGCATACGGCCCACCTGATGTTAACCAGTTACCGCAGCCTATGGACGCTTGCAATACCAGAGTTATCACTTGCGTGTTACCAATCCATTTTTTACACCATAGCTTTATGATGAGAGTATCCTTGGAACAATATTAATGAGCGCTGGAGACCTGTACTCACACACAGGAACACAACTACACCACTGTGTGTAGTTATTTGGCATTGGTCTTCTGTAAGGTTCCTTCCCCAGTCGGGCTTGCTCGCTATTATGGTGCCCTACTTCTCTTAAGGCTACCTCTCTTTCGGGATTGCTCGCCAATGAAGTGTGAGATCCTTATTCGGTCGGGCTTGCTCGCTAATGTGGTGTATTGTTTGTAACATAATTGTATAATAATCATAATTGAAAACAATATAAAATATATTTAGAAGAAATCTATTTTAAGAAGGGCGTAGCAATCTCGTAGCACTCGGCGTAGAGTCAATATACGTAGCTATTCTAATAGCTAATGTATGATATTACGGGTAAAGGAAATTATATTATGAATTAATTATTCTTATAATTAGTATAGTTTACTGATTTCGTTTCGGAAAATAAATGGGGAAACAACAGACTGGAGCTCGTTTAAGCTCAATTCAACAGTCTGACAGTTAGAAGTCATTCATTCTTTACTAGATTATTTTTGGTCAGTGTTCAGAATATTACGGAAATTTGTATTCCAAAAATTTCGAATGTAATATTAATCAATTTTATTTTTTAATATGTACACAATCACAAGTGCACTTTCTTTTCTTTTACTCTCATAGACCCCATTAGACGGCAATCACAGCCGGAGAGAGATCAGGCGCAAGACCAATGTCTTTACGTGCTTTTCGTGTTGCAACCGTCCATAGGCTGCGGTAACTGCTTACCATCAGGCGAGCCGTATACTTGTTTGCCACCTTGGTACTATGAAAAAAATGAAGGAGTCTAGCTATTTGTAGAAACTGGCCACCCATCTGTGACTTACCGCGCCCAGCTTGCTTAAACTTGCAGATTTATCTACGAGCTCTTTTATAAGTGGCTAAGGTAGAAGATCACTAAAGTCAAACATTATGCCTGTCAAACAACCCAAAAATTAACGTATCGCTAATTTAGGACCTCTAGTTGACAGGGGTTGATTTGTTGCAAATTATTCATTGAAAGGGATAATACTAGAGGATATCAACCCTTTCAAGACTACCTCCGAATTGCAAACACCTTTTGTAACAGTCTACTTAATTAATTTAGATTATTTCAAATGAAGTAGCGAGCGGGCCGCCTAAAGAAAAATGCTTACTTGACAGAGTGGTGGTTCAAATCGCCCAAATAAGGCTCTGCCGTGGTCCAACGACTGGTAACAATGTAGATCGATTTGAAAAGTCTGGAGAGTAGAGATGCTTAGTTAAAATACCACTATGCGGTCACTCATTCCATGGTAAAAGCTCTTTTCATAGCTTTTTTTTTAAGACCACACCCGCACTAAAGTAGATTTATCACATAATTTTTTGTCCCGTGTGGAGATCGAACCTACAACACGCCGCGCGGTGGTAAATGGCGAGGTAACCACTTAAGCCACTGAATCAACAGTGCAGTTACTTGTCCCAATGCATGACAGGGACCCCCCTGACATGCATTGGGACAAGTAACTGCACTGTTGATTCAGTAACTGGCAAAGGATAGGGTAGGTATTTTGTATAAAGGAAAGGGTTTTCCTTTATACAAAATACCTACCCTATCCTTTGCCAGTCCCTTTTATAGGCGTCGAGTCGTCTCGCCATCTTCTTTTGGGTTCACGTGTCCGCTGCCTGTTATTTGGGACCCGCTGTGTGGTTGCTTTAGCCCAAAGCTTCTCTGCCATGTGACTGACGTGATCCGCCCCGATCCACTTGTTCTTGGACGCTGAGTGGCCTACCTCAACAATTTAGCAGGTTGATAGTTAACCATCCTAATTATTTACTGAACTGCGAGTGCTCCTAGCTATAAACACCATTCCTTACAGATCACAGCTAAATATCAACACAAAGTGTTAGAGTAAGCTATGTAGTCATCAATTAAGGTAAACATATATTTTTATTGTTTTACCAGGGCTACCCATAGCCCAAGAAGCGGTCGCCAACGTCAGGCATCTGCTGGGCTTTTTTTGACGAGCTCGGGTGTATAGAGTAGATCCCCTGGCTACCCAACCGCAAGCTTCAGCGTGGAATTGCGGACACCAGCTCGCCATACCATACCATAGCCATAGCCCTAGTGTTACAAACTGTAGCGTTGGCAATACGCGAGTGATCCCCCTGATATTACAAGCGTCCGAAGTTACAATAACAGTTTACTTGTTTGCTACCTAAGTAGTATTAAAACAAACAAAGAACAGTTGCAATGAAGAGTGCTCATTCAGATGACGGGTGACAGAAGGGAATCAAAAAGAGACATTTTGTGCCCACTCCAAGCAAAATAGGAAGACAGGCAATAATTAATAAAGAAAATATCTTACTTTTTGTTATAAAACGCAAATAACTTAGTTTGAAGGTTTTTCCCTAAAATGAGGATTTCCGTCCTTCTCAGAAACAAAAATACATGTAAATATGTACCTGCCTAAACTAGATATCTAAATATGGCATAGTTAGGTTACTTTGTTATTTAAACAAACCTCCATATAGTATGGGAAATTCAGATATTTTGGCCACGATAATATATTCGTATTCATATTAAACTCTTCTACAAATAATAAAAATAATAGCAACTATTATATTTCTCATACAATGGTTGCTATTATTATAATACAGGTCTTGTCTCCTCTGTAGAGAGAGAGAGAGGTGGAGAGTTTAGATCATAATCCACACACGCTGGCCTAATGCAGGTTTGTGGATCAAAGATGTATTTAATAATATCTTCTTTACGAAATATCTATTTATTAATTTAGATTATACAGTAACACCTACGAAGGCAACAGGAAAGCCAGGAAAAAAATATAAATCTCACGGAGCCTGCAGTGGGCGCGTCCTCATCTTCTGTCTACCCCGTGTGAAAATGAATCATGATGTAAGAATGATTAAAATATTTAAACAAGAACACTTCATCAATAAAAAAGCAGCCTTAAAACCCGACATTTCTGAGAAACTCTCCATTAAATTATATTTCGTTTCCACAGTGTTAATCCATAAAACGAATGCGTGACACCCCTAAGTGTAATCGCTTTGATTTCCGTTATAAGTAAACAAAACACTTCACGCCTTAATTACAGACAGAAGTCGTCAATCAAAATGATTGGCATACACAAACAAGCAAATTACAGGTGTCCGTAACTAAACCGTCACTTTCGGTACGAGAGAACAGCGATAAAAAGCAAGTTAGCGCGTTCATTCATGTTGTGAGCGGGTGTGGAAGCGGCGCGTGCCGGGCCACTCCGACGTTCCCACTCGTACACCATTGCCTCGCAAACTGTCACGTCACACGCATTCTTTGACAACTTCTACCTTGTCGATTACCTCTGCATTCTTTCCAATAAATACCAGTCTCCAATGAAATATTTGCGCGCTATGCACGAGTGAAAATCTCTGACTATGTTGCTTATTGCTTTTATATCGCAAGCTAGCTTTAGCTTTGACGCGAGCACTGATTTAGGAAATAGTTTCTCTTGAATACGTGGTCCGAAATTAAACAATAAAAGTATGTTATGTTAAGTCCTCATTCAAGCTTTAAAGCAAAGTAAAGTAGTCAGCTGTACCAACATATTATTGTAAAATGTCCAAAAAGAAAAAGAAACTCCATCGTTTTCGCAGTCTTTCTTTGACAAAGCTTGATGGATGTCGTCAAATCTCTCTCCATGTTGCGAAAAGTCAAGGAAATGACGTAGCTTTTATTTTCATTGAGATGGGATATAAACAAGACTGTGGCGCACGAGTGCGGGCGGGGTCACTTAAAGTTAGTGTCGGCTCGTAAACGTATCGGCCAGGCGGGGGCTACTGAACGCTCGCCGCCGCCGCCGCCGCCCCGCGGCGACCGCACTCGACACGCTGCCGCACGTCGCCGACGCTCTGAATCGCACCCATTCACACATTAGCTTACAATGGATATACCCATATATTTTACAATTTGCAATTGTTTACTAGTGTTTTAACTGTCTAGCGTGACTGCACTGCAGCCATACAGCGAACGAAACGGTGAGTCGCGCTGTGACATATAGGATTTGAAAATAATGCGGGATAGGATACATGTATTTTTCTATCAAACTTCTGTCTGGCTATCCTGTAATTTGAATAGTAAAATGTAAAACGAAAACGCTACTTTAATTGTGGTTGCCAGCCAGACGCTCGTCTAGGATGATAGAGATTTCTCGCATCTCTTTCCTATTACTACTATAACAGTGCAAATGTTTAATTACAAGTATAAAAACAAGAACTCATTTTAACCAACTAAGACGTAAGTAAAATCTGATAAAATACTGTCAAAAGAAGTCGACTGCTCAATGAAATTAAAATAAAAACTAATATTGTAGCAGATAATACTCTAATTTTGTCTTACAATTCTCTCTTTTATATTATTTTATGAAGAAATATTTAAAAAATCTTTTTTTTTCTAAACTCAAATGTAAAAACCTAAAATTAAAAATTTTATAGGAAGTTATGGAAAAAATGAATTGGAAAACTAGTTGCAAATAACGGCATTTGTTACAGGGTATGTCCACAATAGGCTCCCCTGGGAAAGGCGGCGGCGGCGTTCCGACAACAGACAGCGGGTGTCAGCCGCCACGTGCTACCCAAGGCCACTCGCTTAGTGTCAAGGTCATTGCCACTCCAGCTCAGTACACGCGGCACCCACGCTTCTCCTGTCACCACAAATAGACCGACCTACTCTACACCACTGTGATCTACCGCAACGACTCGACACAAGCCCACTACTCCACTGCCACATCGCCGGACAAGTTTTTTGGCGTAGGAGACAGGAATCACCTGTTTAGCTTTATAGCATGATTGAGGAACCTGTATTATCTATCAGGCTATACAATTTTATTCGATTGTAACTCCTAACTGTTACTTTACACTGTATAAAACATGTTTAACACATTGTTTTTCATGGTTTTCCATCGTGTATTGAACTAAGCTTGCACTATTTCGTTTCTTTCGTTTGTATGTGACGAATTCTTCACTGTCAGAAGTCGTACCAGTCGTGTTGATCTTACAGCAATTGATTTTCGATCTTATTTGGAACATTGACAATCAATTTCAAATTAAGATCTCCTAGTTAAATCGTTAGAAGATCGGAAAAAACTTAACATAAAAACATTTTATTGTGCTGATCTACAATAGCAACACGCAAGTGTTACGACAAATATCGTTACTAGGTTCGATATTAACGTAAACAGTACTCAGAACCTATTTTATGTCGATATAATATATTGTCAGTGAAAACTCATAGTAATCTATCTATACTAACGTATATAATTACTTGTCCTGACTGACTGACTGTTAGATTCATAATCGCAGAGACTAAACCACTGGGGATACAAACTTGATATTTTGCACAAAGGTTCCTTAAATATCTTAAGTCAAGACTAAAAAAGGATTTTTAGAAATTGCAAGAGATAAACTACACTGTTTATCTTTTTATTATACCCGTGCCAAACCGGGACGGACTGCTTGTATACAATATAATAACAATATTATGTAAATACGACAAAACTTCTATCGAATGCAGTTCTACTTACCTAGTGTAATTTCTTTCTTACGTAAGACAATTTTACGCAACATCAAACTCATTACTCATATTTTCCTATACCTATTATATAGTTTATGTAAGTGTGCATAACGCAAGACTAATTACCAAGCAATCAGACTATTTTTGTATTCTAATATTTATCATTAATATACATATATCTCGTCCACAAATGAAAAATACTTATTTAACACACATACGGAATATAAATTTAAACACGTATCCTAATAAAATTATTTAAAATTTCATACTTTCCATTCCACTTCAATGGATAGGATACATTATGAATTAATATTAATGTATTTTATTTATGTGAACTTACCTATAAATAAAATATATATCTAATTGAGGTCACATATCTGAGGAAATATTTTTTTTTATTTTTTTTTTATTTATTAAAAAGACAACTCCCGCACTAGAGAACAAGCTCTGTGTTACGGGGGACTTTACAAACATACAATTAACGGACACAAATTACCCAGACTCAGAACAATTCTTTGTGGGTCACACAAAGTTTTGTCCTGTGTGGTAATCGAACCCACAACCTCGTGCACAGCAGGCGCATACTGCGGCCACTGGACCACCGAGGCAGTCAAAAATAAATCGGGAAATGTGTCCGAAAGAATGGCCAATGTACGCTGCGTGCATTGTAAAGTGTTTTGTTAAAATGGCATCTGTAAATGAGCGCCGCCGCAGAACTGATCTACGAAGACACGAGCAAAAGTTCTCTAAAACTCAATGATAATAAGTATTTGTGACTTATAATTCGTCTAATAATATAATATGATGGCTACGTATGCTCTTCAAAAGCTGCAATATAATTATTTGCTTGATACCCGTGGGAAATTAATTTTCTTCAATGCTCTTAACGTTTGCAACATTTCATTACTTTCTTAGCTAATATTCTTTTGATGTTTAAATTAAAATTTTAATAAATTAAAATATATTTCATTGAAATTACTTAATCTAGTTCAGTGCTAGCGACGGAAAATGTATGTATATCTATATCTATACTAATATTATAAAGCTGAAGAGTTTGTTTGGTTGAACGCGCAAATCTCAGAAAGTACTGGTTCTATTAGATTTTTTTTTGTTGATTAGTGCATTTATCCAGGAAGGCTATATAACATCACGCTATGATCAATAAGAGCGGAGCAGTAGTGAGATATGTTGAAAAATTGGGAAAAATATTCAAAATTACCAAGCGGACGAAGTCGCAGGCGACCCCTAGTTATATATAACTTAAGTGGAAATACACTGGTTCAGAACGTTGTTCTGAAAAGTTCTTTTTTTATATTACTTGGGTGACAAACAAGCGTACGGCCCACCTGATGGTAAACAGTTACCAAAGCCTATGGACGCTTGCAATACCAGGAGCATTACCCGCGCGATGCCTTTACTAATGATATCAGTATCTCATATGGTGGGGTAAACCTAAGAATAAAAGGAAAACGTTATTTTAAAACAAATTCCCTTTAATGATCACAGGTGACCCAAGTGGTAGTCTACTACTTCAAGTACTGCTGAACACTTTCTACTCGTATTTATTTGTAAATATGTGCTGCGTTTTTGGGTTGAGATGATGATGATGTGCTGCGTTTACCACCACTGGCACCTTGATGCTAATTTTGTTACCGAAAATAACAAAATTGTTTGTTTTTTATTGTTATAGTATAATTCTGGTCTTCCTACAAAATACCTGTAGTCTAAAGATTTCTAAAGTTGATATGTACTGCGCAAACTAACACAACAAATTCCCTTTAAAGATCACAGGCGACCTAAGTCTACTTGAAGTAATAGACTACCACTACTTACTAACACTACTCTTCCTATTTATTTGTAATTATGTGCTGCTTTTATCACAATTTTGATGTTAATTTTGTTACCGTAAATAACAATATGATTTATGGAAGCATTGTTAACGGAAAAGTTCATTGTTGAAGTATGATTTTGGTCTTTCTACAAAATACCTGTCGCAAAAGATTTCTAAAGTTGAAATGTACTGCGCAAACTGACACCTAACTTTACAAACAACCCAAAGTTAGTAAAGCTTAAGATCCTAAGGATTTCACTAACTTAGGAAACGATCAAGTTCTGGCCACATAATGCAAGTCGTTGGAGAAATGTTCATGAATACACAAATCATATTACATGCGCTAATTATCTCATATGCACTTTATGTATTATCACATTTTTATTTTATGGATCGCTTTATTGCTTAAGGTACAGTTTTGAAATAAACCTAGCTACTGAGTATATAAAACATTAATCTTATAACAAAATGATGAATATGTAATTGAAATGTTATATAAATTCATGTCTTTCTTTAACTGAAATACCCTAATTGCGGCATATGTTAAAAGTGGATACTTAAATGTTATTGGAAGTGGGAAGTATTTTCTCATTAGGCACAATCTGTAAGGCGCTTCTATTTTTTATCCTGCATTAAAATATATAGGGTAATAGATACAGTAATGAGTAGTAGGTACCGCAATCCCTTCGTCTGTTTCACAAGCGGGATCTCTAATGAATGACGTCAAATTAAGCTCTAAGCTTAACAGAAAACATTACTGGAACCTTAATTCGCGATTAAGGCAAACATAGTGCGCGGGGTGGTGTGGAGACGAAGGCTGCGGAGTCAGTGCATGTACGGGTGTGTGGCGCGGGGGGAGCGGCGCGCGGGCGCGGGGCAGCCGCGCCGCGGCCCGCCACTTCTCTGTACTCGAGGAGCCCCGGTACACCTCGGTTTCCGGCGGGTGCTCCCTCGCGGATTCGCAAGTATATCCCGCCGCGCCGGGCCCGCGTGCCGGCCACGTGGCCTTCGCTCACCTACTGGCGACACCCCGCTTTTTTACGCGCACTCCATTGATAAAACACTTCTAATTAAGTATCGGCGATTAAAGTAATTCCCTCTTTTTTTTCATAATAAGTGTAACTTTTTATCTTAGATTGTAATTGTTATTAGTATGAATAAATTAGTTAAAATTAATATTGCGTAATCATTAAATTGCGTAAGAGTGTGTTTAAATTGTTCATTATTTTAATTTATAGTAAAATATGTAATTAGAAACACGGCCGTTAATAAACTTTATGAGAACTTTTGCGAAGTTAACAACAATATAATTTTAAATACTTTATTAATATAATTGAATGGTCATTTTCTTCTGAATATTAACATTAATAAAATACATTCCATTGGTTTATAAAAGCTTTGCTAAAAAAAATATAATATACTTAGTCCAAGTGCTTAAATTGAGGAAAGTTGCCGTTGCCGTCGGCAGATAGGAAGTAAAGTTAGTAGCGTATGTTTTTTCTATATAAATACTTAAATTTCTGAACGCAGAACATAGTTTTTAAATACTTAAAAAACATTTAAAAAAACCGTCGTAGATTGCGTTCTAGAATAGTTTCATATTAAAGCACTGTACCAACTATCGTAGCCGTCTACTGAAGTTCAATGTACCCTACATAACAACATAAACCCTTCGCTTTTAAAATAAAATACCTATTGGTCTCTATAGCATAAGTTACACATAGAAAAATTATTAATAAACTGTATAATTATCACAAGAAGAATCCAGGATAAATGTGAAACGAACTATATTATGTTGAATCAGTAAATGGACAGTTGTAATAATTTGGATATAGTGCAAGATACTACAGTCAATGAGACAGAATGGAGTCAATCCAACCTTTACCAGACGACCAAGAGAGAGCATACAAACTGTACACCATGTACAAGGTAAGGGCTTCTTTACCATCCTTAATCGCTGTTTAACCACAGAGACAGGGAGTTCATTCTCACATTTTAGAACCTGAACAGGCCTGTACAAGTTTCAATGAAATATCCTCCCATGTACGATTAAGTTGTTAAATGAGCTCTCTGTTGAGGTTTTGTCGGAGAGTTTTTCAAGGAAGGAGTTATAAGGTCTTTACGGGATCGGCAGCAAATGATAGCACTGGTGTTGCATACGTCCATAGGCTACAGTAACTGCTTACCATCATGCAAGCCGTATGCTTGTTTGCCATCTTAATAGTTGCCAAAAAATAATTGGGCTCTGCATTAATATTTAACAGTGGAAATTGGGAATACTTTTGAATATCCTGGTGATTGATTAGACTTATGGGCGTACCCCCTCCTCCACCCTCTTTTTCACCGAATCTTGCCACCTCCAAAATTATCATGCAGCATTACGTATGACGGACAGGATGTTTTTGATTAAAACCTAGATGGATATTCGTGATTACTTCTAAACAAATACCGTTTTTCTCCAACGTTTGTGCACCCGTAGTTCGGGCTATTGAGCAATGTCAACGGTCTTTGAAATTAATTTGAAAAAATCTGACACCAAATAGAAAATTACACAGTAAATTTTTTATGAAACAAACAACTTTTATGAAAAAAGCTAATAAAAAGACTTTTATTTTTTTTAACATCTCCTGCAGTTGGGAACCATACCTGTGTCTTGATCAAACACACAAATAACGAACACAAAGTTCACACAGATTCGTAACGACTACAAATTCGGATTACACGATTTATTAAGGGATCGAACCCTCGCTACACCGCACTGTGGTAAATGGTGAGTCAACCGCTTAAGCCACTGAACTAACCAGTCAATATGCACTTAAGCCGTTGAAAATATTACAAGTTTATTATTTTCTATACAGACAAGGAAAAGTCATTGACCGTAAGAATTTTCGTCTAATAATAGAACCACCCCTATACTTACGGTGAATGTTTTACTAAGAAATTTTCCAGATGATGAGCAATGGTGTCTAGCGTGTTTTATTTTCTATATGAACGATTATGATAATCAGCTTTGGCCTCTTTTGTGACATGTTAAATATTCAAATAGCTCTGCCGATTATATATTACAAGCTGATGCCCGCGGCTCCGCCCGCGTGGATGTCAGTTATCGCGATAAAAAGTTCTTATTCTAATAGTTCTTTTCCCAGGATACCCCTATCCCCAGGATATCCCTATCCCCAGGATATCCCTTGCTAAATTTCACAAGGATCCGTTAAGCCTTTTAGTCACAAAAGCGTTATAAACAAACTCACTTTCGCATTAGTAATAAAATAATTAGCGGCATGTCCCGGCTTTGCACGGGTGGACATTTATTAAGTTTTCCTAGGGATCCTGTTATTTCTGTTCAATAAAATATAGCTTAGGTTACCCGTTAATAATGTTGCTTTTTAATGTTGAAAGAATTTTTAAAATCCGTTCAGTAATTTTTGAGGTATATAAAAAGTTAATATTATAATATTATATATAAATAGTTAATCGTAACAATCAAAAAATAAAATCTTTCCTACAATATTAGTTTAGATTACATAAGCCTAAATCTTATATATAAAATTCTCGTGTCGCGATGTTTGTAGTTAAACTCCTCCGAAACGGCTCGACCGATTCTCATGAAATTTTGTGTGCATATTGGATAGGTCTGAGAATCGGACAACTTTTATTTTTAATTACCCTACATGTTAAGAGTAGTCCACCCCTATTTTTTTTTAATTTTTCGATATTTTTTATGATACAGCATTAATAAATACATACAACCCTAAATTTTCAACCCTCTACAATCAACCCCTTTTTAGTATCAAAACAACGTTTGCTTAAGTCTTATATATAAAATTCTCTTGTCATGGTGTTTGTAATTAAACTCCTCCGAAACGGCACGACCGATTTTCGTAAAATTTTGTGTGGATATCGGTTAGGCCTGCGAATCAGACATCTATTTTTTATCACCCTAACATCACAGTTGATGTTTGACATTTGAAGATAAAAATTATAGACGATTAAATTAAAGGCTATCGATTGAATACTCTAGGCTCTTGATCATTTAATTAGCCAATTGGTTAGAGATTGACTCAATCATTTTCTTCCATCTTCATCGTAAAACGACTTCGACGTTAAACGTCACATACCCATGTTATGTGAAATAGACTATACATCACCGTGTGTCATTATTGGACTGTGTTCTTCTGTAAGGTGAAGGCTCTTCGCCCAGGTAGACTGCTCGTTCGTATACTGGCTTATGACTCATGTACATATTTGTTCTTGTATTGTATTTAATCTTACTAATATTATCAATACGAAAGTTCGCTTTACTCAATCACGACAAAACCGCTTAACGGATCTGGATGAAATTTGGCACAGAGATAGAATATAGTCTAGAATAGCACATAGCCTACTATATAAAAAAAACTCTATACGCGCTGTAACTGTAACTATAGTATGGGTACTGACCCATGCTATGTGAAATATACTATAGTTATGTTCTGTGCGTGCGTATCGGTCTCTAGTTCTCATTTCAAGGCAACTGTTGTGACTGAAAGTGTTTAAAATAATATTTTTCTCATCTCAGGGAAACCCATAACACAAAACCCTGGTGTTTGTTTGAGGGTCAACGCAAGCTAGTGATGCACCTAATATTGCTGCCGTACATAGACTACGGTATTTGCTTACAATCAGGAGCGTTCGTTTGTCAACTTAGAAATTGGATTTCGGTATTTCGAGGCTTTTACCAAGCCGTAGGCCTTGAGCTGTTGCCCGCGGCTCCACACGAGTGGATGGCGGTTACCGCTGTAAAAAGTACCCTTTGTCATTCCCCAGAAAACTATCTATCTGTTTGCCAACTTTCATTAAGATCCGTACAGCCATTCAGTCTTGATGATGTAACAAATAAACTAACTATAAACTGAGTTACTTTCTCATTTATATGTATGGATATGGACATGTGTATGGATTTTTACTCACCTTATTAATATTTTATTAAAGACTATGAATAAAGAGAGGCGTTCATGGCTTGGTTGACTTGCTGGTCGTTTAACGATCAGCAAGTTAATCTACCAATATAGATGTGCAGTGATATATTTATGTGTGAGTGTCTCCGTAAAGGATGATTCACGTTGCATTGGACCGGGCACAGACAAGCATGACTTCCTTAATACAAAACGACACGACGACGGGTCCGGCCGGGACCCGGTCGGGGTACGGCACCGACCCGGCCCGGTGTAACGTAAACCATCCTTTTGTCCGTACTTTGGAGGGCATCTCAAAAGTCAGTTCCGAGTATTAACAGTAGCTAGATCCACTAAATACCTATATTTACGATCTGCAAAACTTTATCGCCACTAACCAGTTTTTGGTTTGTTTTGTTATGGATATGGACAATTCCCGCACTAGGAAACAAGCCCGGCGTACAAGCCCGGACTTTAACAAATATACAATTCACGGTCACAAATTACACACAATTTTGTTCCCTGTTTAGGAATTGAACCCACAACCTTTGACTTAGCAGTACCACTCGATAAAAACAATATGACTACTAAAAATTAAATCAAGGCATTGTAAAATCTCTAGGGGTAATAATCTAATATGCTTACTATCGTCTAGCAAAAGATCTTGAACTTTATTGGAGGGTGTAGCATGCCAGTCTTTCTTCTATTCGCTCTTGATGATTGGAAAGTAATGTTACTTTTCATTCATCGACAGCGATCCGAGGAATATGCTGTTCTTGTGTTCTATGTTGGATTCATAAAAGATACATTCGTTTTTACGTTTCACTAGTTTCATTTGTCAATCATTTAAGTGTTAGATCAATTCCGTCTTAATCAGTTCAACAGACGTCCTTATAACAAATTATTTTTGATCTATAGTGTATTTCGTTATATGTGACGTTTAACATTTTACAATGAAGATAAAAAAAAGAAAATGATTGAATTAATCTCTAACCAATTAGCTAATTAATCAAAAGCCTAGAGTATTCAATCGATAGGTTTTAATATAATCGTCTATCATTTCAAATGTCAAACGCCACAGTATACTTGCTATGTGAAATATACTATAGTGAGATGTCAACTTTATGACCTAGCTTTATTATTGTCATTGTTCGAAATTCAAGTTAAGAACATTATTCGCTATAAGGATGTCATGATACAGGCCCTGAGCGCTTGCACATGTCTTTCTTAAAAAGACTTAAGTTGAGCACTATTATAATATAATAACATTATAGTCCTTGTGTTGCCATAATGTCCATAGACTGCTGACTTATCTCGTTATCTTCAAAATTTTATTAAAATTATTTCAGTCATAAAAATATAACAGCATATTATAAATAATAAGTTTATTATTATAAAGTATTTTTATGACGTAATTACTTTACGTATAATATGTCATTACCATAAAATAAAATAGACAGCTATATGGTTAAAGATTTTGCGGTGTAACAAAAAATGAACTGGTTTTAGTTCCATCCATCGAGGCATCGAGCGAGGTATCGACGTAGATTTAAAAAACTTACTAGTGAATAATGAATAGCAGCATATTCTTTATTATATTGTCCTAATTATTTCATAGTGTACTCAATTAAAATGTACTATATCCTAATTTTATAGAAAGGGTCCTTACCTTTCTTACAAAATTAACATTTAGTATATTTTAATCATACAAACGAGCAAGCCCGACTGAGTAAGGGATTCCACTTTACTAAGACCATAGCGAAATAACTACATACAGAGTAACACTCATATGTTGCCGACCCTAAAATTTTAACTACTCGTAGAATTTGATATCTACATGTTCCTTTAAAAACGCACCACTAAATGAACACTCAAAACCTATACTCATTTACACCCAGGAACTCAACTACACCATAATAATTCATTTGGCTGAGCTCTTCACAAGTTATCATAATAACAAACCTACACTCTCACTTATTTCGTAAAAAATTTTTTTTGGTCTCATAGTCTTTGTAGCTTTATAAATTTTAAATGATGTGTACATAATCCTGGACGGTCGATGGACGATGAGGCCTAGGCATTATGTTATATTATTATGGATTTTATTGCTGGTCTGAAATAAATGATTATTATTATGTCTCTCTTTATCATTGGTTTTTTTCCCCATCATTTAAGAAGAATACCCAGGCCTTGGGAAGGCTTACGCATGGACATACATAGGACCAAAACACAGAGGCCCTTAGAGAATTTTAATTTAGAATTTGATGAGACGCTTACAATAGTTATGCAACAGCTGCACTGTCGCAGTACAGCTATGATCTGCCCATGGCAAGTGTAGAGCTACTTGTAACATGTAAAATCAAAAAAAAAAAATCTTGGACCGTCTTTGAAAGTGAAGTCAACCTTGTTATGGTGATATTTAAAAGTAACTACTGATAAGATAGGTACAGTAAAGCCTGACACTCTCTTGGTGAATAGAAAAGAGGTAGTCGCAAAGTATTGAAGCGTATTGCTAGTTTCCAAAAGATAAAGTATTTGCTTAGGCGGTCGGTATACTAGCCTACCTCTTTATGGTATCAGTAGCTGAACAATTAATATTCAATTTATACTAGTGGTTTGCCCCAAACTGTGAACTCGCGACCGATTTGGCTCATGTTCGAACTTAAAATTCTTTTTTTTCTCATTAATTCGTCTTACAAATTTTAACGACGTCGGAGTTATCGACGATCAAACATTTATACATACGTACCTCAAAATGCTCGATTGTTTCTGTAGACTCGCAAAATTTTGCTCTTTTCGCTCGCTCGTTCAATAACATAAATATGAGCTTCTAGACAAGTGGCACAATCGATAGTCGAATCGATAAGTAAAAAAAGCAAATGTATGGGATTTGACGTAAGTTTACGATATCGTCAACTTACGTCAAATCCCATACATTTGCTTTTTTGACTTTTCGATTCGACTACCGTTTATGCCACTTGTCTAGAGGCTCTGATCATGTTTTTAGCGGTTTCCGATTTAACGATTGGTGATAGATTGCTGTCGGAACAGAATGTGTCTCGTGTTACAGTAGAATATGTACTTGTTTTGCAGAGAGCTGTGTAACATCCGACATTGCTTGGCACAACTTATATTCCAATAAAAAATACTGTAAACCACATTAGCATCATTTACAAAAGTACACTAAAGTGTAGTCTAGAGAGCTACAAGTTTCAAGCTACATTACATAAGAATTTACGATCAAGATTCTTGGTCAGACACCGCGGTTTGGTGGTACAAGCAACGGACCGCTAATCCTGTGGTGAATTTGTGGTGATTGCAATCTAAACTCACTTTAACGAGTTTAAAGTTAGAAGAAAATATGAAAAAAACCGAAACTTACTTATGCTTTTACTTTAGTTTTACTTGCTTTAGCAAACCTTACTGGGAAAGTACCTAAAATGATCATTTGAGACCAACTCTCACAGGAACTCAACTAAGATGTTGTGTTCCTGTGAGTACAGGTCTTAAATGCTGATTTTAGGGTGCATTTTTGTTTAAAATGTTTTCACTTCTGCATTTTTTAAATTTCTGCAATTTAAAAAAAAGTTTTAGAATTAAAGAAAACCTCTAAGTTATTATGTCGGCATATTTATTAGTTATTGCAACCGTCTATAGGCTACGGTAAAGGCTTACTAACTGGAAGGCCATATGCCACATAATTCTATGCTAAATAATATTTAAAGAATAAGCATGAGACCCGAAAATCCCAAACTTTATGATGTATTAATAGCCGCAGGGGCAGAAAGATTCCGGAGTGGCGACCATGATCTGGAAGTCAGGACCAATTGCTGTGGAAATCCTTAGGAGGTCTATGTTCAACAGAAGGCTTCTTTTGGTTGAGACAATGAAATCATACCTATACAAAACATACAAATTAAAATACATATTATGGGACTGTCTCCACAAAGTGCAGAGTAAATATTTTGTCCTCGTCAATGCTTTGATCAACAATTTCCTGGTTTATTTACTAAAAAAACGTTAATAACAGCTATTATAAATTTATGTTGAAAGCGAATTTTGGCCATGACAAAGTTTACTTTGTTTACTGTACAACGATATTCAAAGCGTCTGGCCTCCATCCCCCGGGACATGCCGAACAATTTCAAAAGAGTTTAAATAACTCATCAAAAACGTTTAAATAAAACTAGCTGTTGCAGAGGCTTCGCCAGGGTGGATGTCGGTTATTTCGATAAAAAGTACCCTTATAACCTACCGCAAAATATAAACTATCTTCTTCTCAGATTTTTTAGTCGTGAAAATGTAACAAATAAACAGAGTTACTATCTCATTTGCGATATTAAGTAATATGGATTTATTATTTCGTTGTTATATTATACCCGGTTTCTTCTACATCTTCTTTTAGCATGTACAAAATATAATTAAGTATAAATAAGCAATTATTTTGCCCCACAATATTTATAAAGGTATGCTAATTTTACAATATTATAAATTGTAATTTAAACATCGTGTGGCTACACTAAATGGGTGGTCGAGCCCAACAATGTCTGGTTCCTTTTTTAAAAACTGGAATCTACTCATTTAAAAGGCCTTTTCAGTCTTACCCATTACTGTTTCTCTCTCATGATGTTATTATTATAATCATGTCTGGACTTTTCTAGGACTTGAGTAAGATTCGGATTTTCTTCTCAGAGATTGCCAGTTAGAAAATCCTGCGCCATCTAGCTCACAGACAAAGAGACATATGAAAATGTCTGTTAAAATCGACTCTCTCTGTTCTTCTCTTCCTGGCTATTTATACTATCGTACATGGTGGTGGGGTCAGCCTTCCGTGTCTTCCTTCGCCACTTCATTTTGTTTGCGTGTTGTGCTTCGATATCATCTGCGACAACCACTTTTTAGGGTGCCGAGGTTACCAAGGAACCCTTATAATTTCTATGTCCGTCCGTCCGTCCCTCTGTCCGCTATGCTCAGAGACCCTCAATCTTAGAAAGCTGTAATTAGGTACGAATGTATATATTAGTTATGCTGACAAAGTGGTGAAATAAAATCTTGAAAAATATTTTTTATTAGGGTATCTCCTGTACATGTAAAGTGAGGATGTTTCTTTTTTTTCTCAACTACCCCAAGGGTATCGTTGAAAATTTTGCAAGTTTGTTAAGACAGTTTTTTTGATTGAGAGATTCGATAGTGAAATATTAAGCTTTTAAGTACAATTTTTTGTTAGAGTCAAGTGTCCCTCTGCCAGCTAAGTGGTGGTATTTGGAAATGTCAAAAAAATCACGGTAGCAGTATTTAAATAACGAAATTTAAAGGAAAACTATCACAGCTAACTTATAAATTGTTATTGGATCAGTTAAAATTACATTAAGACTTAAATCAAGTCTCCTAAATTATAGAAATCTGTAACTGTGGGCTTTAATGGCAGAATCTAATATGTAGGTAGGTACATACGAACTAGAAAAAAACATTAGGTATCATATATTTTTATACCTACCAAATTTTAAAATTTCTACATTCGATATTGAAAACCGCCTGCTGGAGCGAGTCCCCTCACCCTTCCTCTTCCACCTTCTACCCGCAACCCTTTTATTGCGACTTATTTCAAGACTTTTACCAAAATTGTTACCATTGTCTTATGTTCTCAGAAGTCATGAATGCTGAAACCATAGATAACTTATTCTTAGTCCGCATTATTGGGAATGGCAATTTTGGAACCCTACATTGTGTGGGACCCGACATGCACTTGGCCGGTTTTTTCTTAAACACTACTTTCTTTCTTTTTACGTTGTCTTGGATCTCCCTCTGGATTATTGAGAAAAATATCAATGTCAGAAGAATAATTTTATTACATTTCTTTTTTATGTAGCTTTTTTATTCTATTTTAATTTATATTTCATTGAAATTCTAACTGCATTAAAATGTATTCCTAAAGAAAAACATTTAAAAAATGACTTATAAACGACGAGAGAATTCAAAAAGCCAGCAAGTCTTAAAGGACAAATTACTTAGCACCACTAAGTCCTGACTCGTTAGGCTTTTAGACTAGATAATGAGGTGGATTTGTGGTGGCGTTCGGGTGGATTCCACCACACTGTCAGTGGATTCATATTTTCGTTCATCGCGACCTACGATACAGATATATGCTATATCGACCAATGAACCTGATAGCTTTAAAAGCTGTAGTTATATTATCTAAATTAATAATATAATATTATTTTATTAGATAATTTTGTTTTTACTTAGTAAATAACCATTCTATACGTGAAATGACGGATTAACAATACATATTGTCACCACTCCGTTCCATCCCGAGTGTGTGCTAAGAGTCGAGCGACTAAGGGCTAAATCAGGCAGACAATATCCTCTGCAAGTGAAGAAAAACCCAGAATAAATCCGTATACCAACCCGTCTGGCTAGCGTGATTAGTGTGGTAGGCTAATATCCCGCCAATGTTTTGGAGGTGACGCGTGCCCAGCAGTGGGACGTATATGGTTGGTTTGTTGATGAATAAGTATAATTGGTGTGCAGTGTAAAAAATAACGAAGTAAAAATACCACTTTGCAAATGTACTGCCTATGACGGCAGATAATGGCCCACATAATGGTAAGTTTAAAGAAGGAAATGCTTCAAAACTGGGTACTTGTCCTGCCTGGCGTAGCATTTTCCTTTCTTTTTCATTCATAATCATACATATCATCACGCATGTCTCTCATTGGGGTGGGCAGACTCCATGGTACGCCAGTTACTTCGATCCAGACATACTTCTTTCGCTTCCTCTACATTTATCAACCTCTTCATGCATAAACGTCGATTCTTGGCACTTTTAATTTGGCCCTTTTTTAGTACATCACCTACTTGGTCGATGTATGGTTGCCTAGGATAGTACATTCCGATATCTCTATTCATTCTCGCACGATATACCTCTTTTGTTATTCTTCCATCCTTTCCAAATGTCCAAACCATCTTAACATCCCCTTTTCAACTTTTGTCACTACGTCTCCTTTTAATCCAGATCGTTCTCTTAGGTCACAGTTTTTCATTCTGTCTAGTATTCTGATTCCACGCATATTCCTCAAACCCTCATTTTCACTTCAATTATCTTGCTTTCATGCTTCTTTCACCATACCCTTGATTCACTACCATACATCAATACTCCCTGGATGATGGCAAGGCAAGCTTTGTTCGATATGTTACTGCTTGCCAGAATTTAATTCAAATCACCATTGACTTGTTTTCTTTTAATTCCTTGTTCATTTTTATATTTTTAAATTTGATCTTTATAATTTTTCTACTTGACCTATTTCTCTTTCTTCTAACTTATTTAAGTTGCCATCATTGTAGTTCTAACGTCATACTTGTCGATATGTCTAATTAAGTAACCAATCAAGTTTCCTGTTATATTTTTTATGTGATTCTTGATTTATCTCTTTTCTTTTACTCTACAACTTTTATTGTCCAGGAAACTTTCTTTGCTCTTTGCTAATCATTGTCTTAGCCAAAAACGTCAACTGCTGAATATAGATCTCACCTAAGCTAAACTTATCCATCGGCTGCCCACAACCTTCACTAGGTCGTAAGTCTACCTTTTTGGAGGCCTGCTCACACTGCAATATGCAATACCACAGTCTAAGGAACTCTATTACAGTTAAGATTTCTTTCCACTGTGACAATACCAATACCACATTTCTAAAGCTTCTTATCTTTGCTAAGAGAACGTAATACTTTTGTTAATGTTAGCTGAGAAAAGAATAAAAGCTATTTTCATTTTGATGACAGTTATTAATTCTATGATAATACTACCTAAGTAATTAACATGAAATCCAACATTTTTTATTTAAGATACTATAGTGTGGATGCAACAAAAATCATTTTCAAAATTTTTTTGATGCATACTGAAACTTTATTTTTATGTTTTGTATTTTATTTTAGGTAATTTTAACATAAATTTGGATATAAGTAAACAAACGTGATTAATGAATGGACATAAAGAAATAAATTGCAATCGTACCCATCTTTATTTAAGTTGTTTTCAATGTTGTTTGTTGGTAACCGTATTACGTGAAAACGGCTAAGCGATTGGACCAATAGGTCGACCAATTATAATTCTCTTACATTCCAATAGGCAAAATAAAATAAATATGGGCAAAATCTGAGAGTGTTTATTTTATGAGAAAATGTTTCTAGGTTTGCATAAACTTTTGAAGTCGGATAGGTCATTCAGGACATGTTGATGATGATGATGATGATTCAGGACAACGTCTGTCAGCTATAAGTAAAAAATATTTGGTTTATGAATGACAATATAATAGATAAGTGTTGCTTAATAATGTCAGCTGTTCTAATATCTGGTGTATACTTACAATCTGAACCCAAATTTAAAGGTTGATTTGATTTGGTGTCAAATATATATTTGCACTTCTAGAAGCTTCTGTCCAAATGAAAACTTGATGAATATGTCTGATAATATATCACGTCAAAACTAGCACCCGAAACTATATTTTTAAGAAGCCAAGAGTTTTATTCTGCAATTAAAAGAGCCCGAAACCAAAACGTATTTAACTAACATACCTATTACTTAACATTTACTTAGGAACATAAGAAAATATTTCAGTTTTAACTTACCTAAATTTGGTTTGGGCCGAAACTAATGGGTATAACAAGTAGAACAAAAATTTTAGACGTTAGGCCGAGAAAAAGACTGAGTTTTCAAATAGAACTGGGCAGGGCATATTTGTAGACTTGAAAATACTAGATAGACTAAGAAGATGATAAAGTGGATTCCAAGAGAAGGTAAAAGAAAACAGGGTCGACAAAGTAAGAGATATGGAGATTTATTAAACCAACGGCAATGGTGTGAATCAGATTGCAGGCAGTAAGCACGAGATATACATATAAGTATGGAGTGAACAAGGAGAGGCGACTACTACTATTAGTTTATAGGTTGTGTTAAAACTTTGATTATTTAATATAAAATAATCATTTATTCCAAAGTACTAGAAAATAAACCTTTTTATTTTATAGTATGGGTAGGCACCTAAGTATCTTCAGTTTCTGCAAAATAAGGTACTTTCAGATAAACTCTATCAAGAACGTGATTTTTAGGTATACTGAACTTTTTGCTTGACTATACCGGTAAGTACATGATTTCATAAAGATTCTGAAAATGTAGGTACCTACGCAGTTGTCAATTAACATAGAAGGTATGTACCTAAAATGTTAGTATTAGTTTATGAATATCATTAAATCATTATAGGTGATCTCTTCTTCTATATTACCAATAGATTCACCAATATCTTAAGTAAAAATAGCAACAATTTGAAATTTCAAAAGACTATCTGTATTATGGTTATCTATGCCAACGTCTGGACGTTTTGAATTGGTAAAGCCTTTTATCTTTTATTTGATTCCAAACTGCAGCGTGGTATTGCCAAGAGTAAACTATTTAATTAATGTCTGGTAGGAAGTTCTCATCTACGTATACATATTTGTAGCTCCAAAATATATTTATGGGCATGGTACGAGTAGATACAGCGAAATATGAACTTATAAAGGGAACAGACGGTATAGACAACATAAAAACTAGTTATTTCGTGTTTGAAACGATGATGCTGTAGAAAGAAGGTTCTATAAGTTTGTGGTTCCGTATTTGTATAAAAAGTAAAAAACCAATGTTGCTTTAGGATGAACAATAGCGCCATCGGCGTGGTACGGCGGGCTAGTGAACTAAAGAGAGGCGCGGCGCCCCACCGCAGCGCGCGCCACGACCGCCACGCAGTCTTCCCGCGCGGCCCGCACGTGCGTCTAGCGTGCCTTTCTACCGTGCTTCTTTTAAACGTTTCCGTACGAACTCGAAATAGGTCTATATTCAAGTGAAACAAATTAATATTAACAAATTGATTGTGACTTTATTTAGTGCAGGACGACACTGGTCCAATACATTGTACCGACAGTTTAAACATATGTACATACTGTGTAATGAATGAATGACTTCAGTGCTCTATCAATTAAAGTTGAAATTGTATTATTTTCTATTTCCTCCGTAGATTAATTAGATCTTACATGGGACCGGAACTTTTAAATTAATGAATGTTTATTGAACCTAATTTCGCTGGATGGAATATGTCTAGAGCAGCTAAATAAATATTTAAATGGTGGGTAAAAACTTTCTGTACTTGTATAAATATTTAAGTTATTTATAACGTTTGAAAGTTAATATGTTAGTTATATAGTAATAATTTAATTTATGTAGGTGTTATTCATTGTTATAAAACTAGTTTATATGTAAATATTGAATAATTAAAGTAAGATTAATTAGAATTTGTAGAACCTGCATAAATTATTTAAACGATTGCGGAAGTAATTTCAAATCTGATACAATCTTACTTAGCCCGTTTTAGAAATAACTGAATACTAAATAGAGTGTTTGTTCTTCTTTGCACGATAAACTTAAAAACAATTCGACTTTTTTATACTAACGTTTGTCTATTATTTGAATTAAGTTATGTAATGTTATGTTAATGTATTTTTCCTTTTCGTTATAGATAGCTAATTATTATGTTTTCATCACAATATTTATAAAGCTATTTTACGTAAATGATAATATTAGGTACTATCTGTGTTAAACTGGAGCGTTGATATTGATATAAAGATAAGATATTCGTGTTCTTAATTATGTTATGCAATATTTATTTATATATTTTATAAGTGCATATGGTTATATATATTATATTACATTTGTTAAAATAAATTCTATAGGCATGTCTGATCCACCCCTTATTAAGCCAGCGTGTGTGGATTAAGGCCTAATCTCTCTCAGCTCTCTTTATAGAGGAGAGGAGTCCCGTGCTCGTGATATAAGGTTGCTATAATTATTATTATTTTAAATCCTCGCCGTGTTTTAGATTTATAAAAAAATATCCTCAGTCACACCTTTTAAAGTGGTCTACCTGCCTAGAGCCCGTGTAAATTCCATCACAAGCAGTACAACGGTTTCGAAGATTAGCCCGGACAAACAAACAGACAACCATACAACAACTTTTAACGGCCTTTTTTAAAGTTCATTATACCTTGTTAGTAGAAAAAAGGCGTAAAATACTACAATTTTCATCTTGAGCTTACTTAGCATGAGATTGAAAATGTTATTAATTGATGTGATAATTAAAAGAGTGTCATTTTTCGGTTCCTGTTTTCTACTGGAACATGACTATAAGGGTACGATATATATTATTATGCAGCCAATAATATAAACTAAAGCCATTATTATAATTGAATTTTCTATACCTTACTAGCTCATCCAAAATTTTTAATCTGTTTTATTTTTTAATAAAATTAAATCCTTATTACGACTTCCAGCCAGCAAGGATGCGCATTTAGAAACGACAACCAAACAATTTATCTTTGAAAGAAGTTTTAATAAATTGTCATTAGTGTGAAATTCTAATTATTAAAATAAATTGCTATTTGGAAATCATGGGCTCTGTTCATTGCTAAGCAGGCATCTTAGCTGGCTGGAAGCCGTAATAAAGATTTAATTTTGATTTTGTATGTAGGTACAATCAACATTTTTTTATACTACTTGGGTGGCAAACAAGCATACAGACGGCCTGATGTTAAACAGTTACCGTAGCTTATAAACGCCTGAAATACCATAGGTATCACTTGCGTGTTGCCGACCCATTTATTTTATACCAGGGTTTTAGGATGGAGTATCCCTGGGATAGAAAAACGTTTCTATACTTTTTGTTTAGATTGGTAGATACTGCGTGGATGTTGATTATCGTGACAAAAAGTATGCGATGTTCTTCCGCAGAATACTACCTATCTCCTTGCAAAATTTAATTAAGATCCCTTTTACCCGTTTAGTCGTAAAATATAACAAACAGAACTACGGATTATATAGATGGTACCTATAAAAATATTATTACGCCAGATGTCCAGGTCCCAGTCTAGCGTGTATAGCGTATCGTCAGCTGCTTACATTTCCGCATATTTTTGTTCGTTTGTAAACGGGTTATACCTTGTGAGGTAGCAATATGTTACTGCTTACAGTACTTACAGCTGCGATCTCACTTTTGTACCTGAAATTGGTTCGTAGAACCAAAACCGCATAAAACAAAAAAAAGGTTTATTTTTTATACTCTATTAGTAGAGTATTAAGTAAGCACTTCTATGGAATATGGACGCTTGCGTTGCTGACCCGAAAAGTTCAAGTTTTTTGAATGCTTGTAACACGGCTTTGTGTCAAGGCAAATCTTGAGATAGGATATCTTCTTTTTAACAAAACTCTACTCGTTTTTATCTTTAGTTAGCGTGCAGATACATAATAGGATTGAAATGTAGAGCCTACTAACAGCATACACAAGCACAGCCTAACGATTTTTAACCCTTTCTTTTTCTATTACCTTAAACCACTTAACCCACAAGATAATATATCTTTTTCGATATAATAACATTGAAGATATTTTAATAATAATTATAAACATTATGCACGGCGGACCATAATTCATTTTTAGAAAGACCTCCCACGGTAAAGTAATCCCGCAGAGCTTTTAAACGTACCAATCACGAACACCCATACTCGTACGCACAGATTTGAAGATATCTATATAAATACATTTATCAAGTATTTTTTTTAGTTTGGCAATCTAATAAAACAAAGAGTTAGTTTGTAGCTTTTTTAAAAATAGATATTAAAATACGAAAAAATCTAAAAGCACGTCGGATCCACTAACTCGCATTGGGCCAGCGTGTGTGGATTATATTCTCTTGATAGACAAAATACCAGCAGATTATAGACACTAAGATACATAATAAACCAGTCGGAGTCTGTAATGCCTGATGAATAGATGTCTTTAACTACTATGCTAGTAATAAAAGGTATTTTCTCGGCGAAGTCTAGCTCTATAGTAGACTACAATCGTCGCTCAATACCGACGCAAACGCGACCGTATATAAAATTTACAAAATCTCTATGAAAGTATGCATTTTAATAAAGATTTAAGTGACTAACGGCCCGAACCAAAAATTCAAAAATTCCTTTTTTTTTAAATAAAATGTAACCTATGTTACTCAGTGATCTTAGTAAAGTTAAGAGTTTTTAAAATCGGTTGAGCAGTTTTCACGTTTATCCATAACAAACAAACATATATAACGAAATCGTTACAAATTAACATAAATTAACTATCTACATTACAATAGATATTTGCCTTCATTAATATTTTTCTACAATTCAAGCATTATATTATTTATAACGCGGCATAAAAACTATTTACTGCAAGTCATGTGTTATGTCTATTGCTAATTTATATCAAATAAACGTCTTTCATTCGAACAACATCTTAATATATATATTTCTTGTGTGCGTGTGTATGTGACTGAACTCCTCCTAGACGGGTGGACCGATTTTGATGAAATTTTGTGTGTGTGTTCGGGTAGGGCCCTGGATGGTTTAGATTCACAATTGGACCCGGTAGGTGGCGCTGCTGTCGGTATTTCAGCTTTTTCCGGCAGGACGACGTCTGCCAGGTCCACTAGTACCTGTATAAATTTATTTCGTTAAGCATTTCTATACAATCCTCATTACAGTTAGGATTTAGAAATTTGTAACCCTTTATATAAATTCAAAATGTTACGTCAGGGACAATCGATATTTCCAACAACAGGTTGATTCTTTTTCTTCTTCTTTAACTCATAGCCACCCAATGCTGAGTGTGAGTCTCTCATAATATGCATGCCATCCATTATAGTCTTGGATTTACAGGTCAGTATATATCAAATAATACCTATATTTAAAACTACAAACTTTGAGTAGGTTAGTGTAGGTATCCTCTCATCGCCTCTCTTCAGATTTTAACTTTTATCATTGCAGCTACATCTCATCTAGATATAAAATAAAAAAGTGAAACAGATTTATATTATTCATAATATCCGGTCTTAACTCCAAACAGACCACCATAGTACAACTGAACTCGGGCCTCTCGCGCAAGCCGCCATATTGGACAATCAAGGAAGAATATTTTGTTGTTAAGAGTTATTGACATATCTATTGTGTTTTAAACTAGACTACTAACACAGATGTTTTTAAGCACATTTTTATAGGTCCAAGGACCGTTCTTATAACGATTTGTTTTCTTAATTTGAAACTCTTAAGATGTCAACTTTATTACCCAGTTTTCAGAATGTTTCTCTGAGAAATTCAAAACAAGATCGAAAATAAATCTCTATACTAACGTCGTGGTACGGTCGCTGGCTTCTTTGGGCCTTCAGCCCCTACTATTAAGTGCTACGCAAATAGCCTTAGGTTACCTACACTAAAATATATTCTGATAAGTCCGAAATACCTTTTCTTTTTGAGTAATTTTAATTGTGTTTGCGATCATGTAGATAAAATCTACAAAAAAATCGGGTCACCTTTTTAATTGTCACAAAGTTATAGAACAATAACCAACGCGCATTAAGCCTCAGTGTATGGTTAAAAGAGGAGACTCGTGCCCAGCAGTGGGACATATTTGGATTTCTATAATGAATGAACAAATACTCGTGATTTCTACCTGCAGTAGATATATTATGTAAATTCATTATTTCATAAGTATCAAATGACAAAAATTAATTAGAAAAATCTACCTAAGAAATTGTTTATAATCATAACTATATTCACATTACGATATACATTTTAGAAAAAAATGTGTCGCAATAGAATTCTAAGAAACTAGTTACGCAACTAAAAAGGTTAGCGAAACGCTATTTAACATTCCTATTGCTACAGATCCGAATTTTCGAAATAGAAACTAATGTAACGAGAGCCTGAAAAATAAATGAAAAAGAAAATGAACGTGTCAACCGGTTTAAGTAAAAAGTTAAATAAACATTTTGCAAGTACCTACCTAATGTAAGATAAATTTATTAAACAAACTTTTATATGTTTTGTAATTACCTACCTAATGTAAGATTATAATGGCTAACGACGAGTGACACACACTTTATGACATGTCCACTAAAAAGAGAAATTGCCAAAATGATGCCTTTCTACTCAAATATTTAAAAAATAAGGAATTAAATTAAAAACCTGAATAATATTATTTACGTATGTCTTCTCGAAATTTTAAATGTGTGAAGGTAAACATGTACCACAAGTAGGTATGTAAATTGATTTTTATTTTATTTTTTTATTTTTTTTATTTATTTAGGAAAACAAACAATTGCGCAACAAAGATTTGATTTTGATGCCTACTTAATTGTGACTTACGATACTTTTTAGAACAAAATTGGATTTATTTTTCATATTATTAAAAAAAATAGTCATAATAACCTTTTTTTAATGGTCATGAAATTTAATTCAATTGTTGTATATGCTACTTATCACATAAAATTCCATTAATTCCTTACTGTGTCACTGTAATTTCACTAAATGAATAAAAAAATGTCTAAATTTGTTATACTCGTAAAGGCAGACTAAAATGAGACCATTGAACGGCAGTGAAACCTTACGAGGGAATCGACAAACATTGACAATTTACAAAGCAGTGATAAATAAAAAAGTTTTGACACAGATTTAAAAAATGATACTCAAATAGGGTCCTATTTGAGTAACATTTTTTAAATCTGTGTTCATTTTCTTTTTCATTTATTTATCTTTATGGAATATTTAAATAATTTTCTTCTAAACTTTTGTTTTTAAAAGAACGACATACGACCACATAAAACGATATAAAAAGATAACCGTTACTCTAAATTACTATTCATACTAAGTTATAAATATAGCCTTCGACAAAAGTATCCACCTGCACTGTATTTTATAAAGCATGGGCCCTACAAATTGTAAGTTATGATGAGAGTTGTACCAATTGTAATAACATCAATTGATTTAACGCTATTTTAGTGGAAGGAACAAAACGAGGTCACTGACCGGCAATTACGTCCTCCTAGAGACTCGTCCACTCTACAATAGTAATGGTATTAAATCTAGTCATCGTCGTTTTGATTTTATAATAGCATTGGAATTTTAATAGATGAATTTACAAAATAACAAATAAGTAGGTATGTACTGATCTAAATATTTGATTACAAAAATGTTTGTCATGCAATGCATAGCATTGCGAGTTTTGGCTATTTTTTTTATTAATAAGTTATTACAGTTTTATCTGTTCGTAGCCTTGTAATGAAAATTAAGATTTTCTAAAAGTGTATAAAGCTATATTTAAAATGAATTAGAAGAGCTCTACAATTATAAAATACACATAAGACTGCTTCAATAATCATCATCATAAAATTAATGGAATGTTAATATTATACTATATTAAATTCAAAGTTAATGAAATCCTGTAAATGTAAGTAAACTATTTAAACAAACCTTAAGATACTTTCCGAACTGTATTAACTTCTTACCTACTTTTAAAACTTTCTACTTTCCACGCTCTAAAAACATATTAGAAACATCGTATCGTTATGGATGCCACATTATAGTCAACCATTACCAAGAATTATTGGTTAGGAAATTGTTTATTAATAATTATGTTTTATCCCTTATAGATTTATAAAATGAGGTTAAATACTAGTATGTACATACAATAAAGACTGTACTTATTTTACCGTGTCTACAGTAAAATAAGTACTTAACCTTGGTAGACAGACATAAAAGAGACAGAGAAAATTTAGAATTTGAATAATCCAATAAAATAAATTAATGTATTTATGAATAATAAATACATACTGTTTGGTTTGTTACAAAATCCAATAGTACAGAAAGCAATTATTGGCGTGTCCTTTCACTTACTTGTTGATAGTTGTGTGTATAAAGGCCCAATGGGACCGCAGCCGCAGCCGGTGTGTTACAGAAACCGGTCCGAGAGGCATGAGACCGACTTGTGGCTCAAGGTATTACAATGTTGATCAATCGCATTTTGGAACAACGATTAAAACGGTAAGGAATACTTGATCCAAAAGAGATTCCAATGTCTTTATTTCTTTTTATAATGGTTATATAAACTCTTTGTTAATATACATCGCGAGTTAAGTATTCAAGAAGTATTTGATTATGAAGTATTGAAGTGATTTTAAATGATTAAACATTTAAAATCACTAATCAAAAAGTGTGTATTGAAAAATATTGGATGCAATCATTTTTTTCAGTGTAATGAAAAGTATCTAATGCATATTTTAAATCTTTGCGACTTATTAATCTTTATGCTCATTATTATGAATATAAATTGCATAATCACATTGTTTAAAATGTATATTAAACCTTAAAATATTAGCAGACCTATTATACAAAATCCAATTACGTCGCATCATGATACCAACTTCTACTCCAGTCTGCTGTACGCTGTACCGTTTTACAAAATTACGAATTTATATTCATAGATAAATTATATTATAGATTATAATTTTATTATTGTTATTAGGTACTAGCGGCCTGCCCCGGCTTTGCACGGCTGGACTTTTAGTTTTCGTAGATATTATTTGCTAATAAAATATACCTACACGTTACTTAGTGAATAATTATGTAAGTAGCTTTCTTTAAATGGGTAAAAGATTTTTCAAAATCGGTGGAATAGTTTTTGAGTGTATTTATTAAAACCAAACATAAACAATTAAATCTCTCTTTATTATAGTTCTTTATTGTTTAGAATATGTATATTGTTATTATTGAATGTATATTCCAATCACCTAAATAAGGAAAAAATAATGTTTTCGGATAAAATTACACTGACATAATAAACATTACTATCTTGAATTAGTTATGATTACAAATAATATAGGTATAACTGCATTGTATAATCAGATTACCTAGAAATTATCTAAAAATGTAAATGCTACATAATACAAATATGATAAGAGGAAAGGCAATTTGAAATGCCGTGTATTTTCTTTAAGTACAAACAAAGATAAAATTAAAGCCGACTACGACGTCCTTATGAAATGATTTTTGATCTCAATTTGAATTGTGACAATGCCAAAATTAATGCTTTATAGGAATAAAGTTGACATCTAGCGATCAAATGAACATGAAAAATAAATCTCTAGAAGGAAGTCATAGAACCATAGAACGGTTATAAGAACACAGAAATAGGCATAAGTATATGTTTGTTATATATATATATATATATACATATATCTGAAACTAAACAAAAAAAAATTATACCACTAGGTGGCAAGCAAGTATATGTCCCGCCTGATGGTAAGCAGTTACCGTAGCTATGGATGCTTGTTACACTAGGGGTGTCGCTCGCAAATACCGACTCTGTATAAACTTTCTAACTTATTTCTTGGTGAACCCCATACTAAAGTGAAGTTTAAACGCAGATACATACCTACTACTAGTAGTATAAATCATCAATATAGATATCACTCTGGATGATCCAGATGAGCTTTATGAGTCTTTGTTTAATGTAATCAAATTCGAATATGAAAAAAAATTTAAGCCTAAAACTTTCTTTAAGAACATCAAAGTTAATTTTTGTGACTGGGCAACGAACGGCATCTATAAAAGTAGGGCTAGGCTATACGAGCTATATGGTATGAAACAATACAATAGTAATCCGACATTTCTTATTTATGTTAAAAATTATTCAAAATTTTTTAAAAGGGCTTGTTCTTTAGCCAAGTCTCTATATTTAAGTAATAAGATTAAGCAGGCAGATAACAAAGTAAAAACAACTTGGAATATTATCAATAATGAAACTGGTAGAATCAAATTGCGTGATGACAACTTTCAACTTAAGCATTATGATAAAGTGGTCTCAAATAATTTAGATGTAGCGCATATGTTTAATAATTTCTTTACGAACATACCAATTAACACAACTAGCTCCTTAGATTCTTGCCCAGTTAAAGCCGAAAACTTGGTAAAGGGTAGCGTGGAAGAGTGTAGCGTCTTTTTTTGTTTTAAATATATTGACCCCAATGTCCGAGTCTGGGTGTAATTTGTGTCCGTTAATTTCTATGTTTGTAAAGTCCCCCGCGACACAGAGCTTGTTCTCTAGTGCGGGAGTTGTCTTTTTAAAAAAAAAGATTTTTAAAAGAATGATATATTGAAAGCGTTCAAAACATTAAAATCAAAAAGAACTGCTGACTTATGGGGTATATCTGTTAAACTAGTTCATAATATAATTTTGAATATAGCTCCACATCTTGCAGCAATATTTAATAGATGTGTTGATACAGGCGTATTTCCTGATCTAATGAAACACAGTAAAGTAATACCTTTGTTTAAAAACGGATCTAAAAATGATCCAACTAACTTTAGACCAATATCCATATTGCCTGCTATTAGCAAAATTTTCGAGAAAATTATACTTTTGCAGTTAGAGAGTCACTTTCATTTAAATAAATTATTACATAATGAGCAATATGGTTTTAGAAAGGGTCGTTCTACAGTCGATGCAGGTGTTAAATTGATAAAACACATTTTTAGAGCCTGGGAAAATTCAATGGATGCTATTGGTGTTTTCTGTGACCTTTCAAAAGCCTTTGACTGTGTTGAACACAATACGCTCCTGAGAAAACTCAGGCATTACGGTATCAGAGATGCTGCACTCAACCTAGTTGCCACCTACCTAAGTAACAGAGTTCAATTTGTCGATATTAACGGTAGTAGATCTTCAGGATTATCTGTAGGTATGGGTGTCCCACAGGGCTCAATTCTAGGCCCTTTTCTCTTTTTAGTTTATATTAATGATTTGCCTTTCTATGTGCAGGATTTCTGTGACATTGTACTATTCGCAGATGATACGTCGCTTATATTTCAGGTAGACCGTAAAAAATCAAATCTTGATGCTGTGAATGGTTCACTCGCGAAAGTCCTGGACTGGTTTGATGCAAACAATCTACTGTTAAACTCAAAAAAAACCAAGTGTGTTAAGTTTACTATGCCGAATACTAAAAGTCTTACATCAAGTAATATAATTTCTATCTACAATTTAGGCGCACGAGTTTCACTTAGAGAAAGGTTTAAAGAAATAGGCATTCTGACAGTTGCATCTCAGTACATTTTTGCCAACATCATGTTCGTTAAACAAAATATACACCTGTTTTGTAAAAACAGTGACATTCATACACTAAACACAAGGAACAAACATAAACTAGTTGGTACGTATCACCGTCTTCATAAAGTCCACAATTCATTTGCGGGACTCGGGGTACGTTTCTATAACAAACTACCTCTTGAAGTTATGAACCTACCCTTACACAAATTCAAACTAGAAGTAAAAAATCATCTTTTAAGCAAGGGTTATTACACTATTAATGACTTTTTAAATGATAAAAAGTCATGGGGTTAGTTGCTAATTTTGATGCAGAATTATATAAGAATAATAACTACATTTAAAATTTGTCAGAAGACGTTTTGTGATCATTATTGGCTTTCTATTGAGTTTCTTTTTTCTTATTATGTCCTGGATTGTCATGCTCACTGAAATGCCATTGCTTATGGTGTCGTATTGGCCTGGTCAGTTCCTTCCCTCTAATATGGCGAAGGAAATGATGGCTGGTCTGTGCGTCATGCTCGTGAACGGGTGCTACTTGGGGTGGCTGGTCAATCTTGGCATGATTTATTTTTAAATATTAAAGATATAGTTTCTAGATATTTACTAAGATTGCAATGTGATCTCGACACGTTTCTATCTTATACTTACAAAAAGAAACGATCCCTCATTACCATACAGTGGAAAGCTAAATTCATTTTTTTTTTCAATATTGTTTACTCATTAATTAAATACTTATCTAAATTTCTCATATGGTATATTGGTTTCCGTTCCTTTTTGTTACCACTATTGTAACTCATACCAAATTGTAAATGTTATACTCTGGCGATTAAAAAGAGTGGCCCGAGTTTCTTGCCAATTCTTCTCGAGGCCCAACCCTAGTCAGCGAATTGGCCTTAGGAAAAAAGTATGCTGGCATTTGTTTTAATGACGTTCATAAGTATCATGGATTTGATCTAAATGAATAAATGAGTTTGACTTTGACTTTGACTTTATAAAGAGGTCATAATATACCTAGGTATATTATGACCTCTTTATTTTTTTTATCACCATAGATAATAAATAAACTTTGTTCTTCTATTAGTACATAAATTACATAACGGAACATTAATAGTGGTATTATACATTTAATTCTAGTTTATATTTGTATTGTACCGATTAATTACCGCTTCGCTATACAAAGCTATTGTTTTTATTTTTTACCTTACAATTTCACTCATTTATTATTAACCGTTCATCTTTCTGAATCAGTCTGTTTCAGTCCACTGCTGGAATTAGTCCTCTACAGAACCAAAAATATTGTGTCTCATAAATTTTAGCTTCAAGTCTATTACTTTATACTATATCACAAATTGTAATTGTAACACATACCAATTTGTAACTGACAAACGATTGAAAAAGTGGATTAAGTTTCTTTCCTTAGGTTCTACCCTGTCTTTTCAGCCCCTCTAGACAATTGGCATAAACGGTAGTCGAATTGAGTAGATACATACATTTCCTTTCATGTATAGGATTTGACACGGCTTTACCTTTACTGTAGGCATTACTAATTTTGATTTCTAGGTGTCCTTTATGATTTTACAGTTTCCAGAAATTATTTCTGAATACAGTAGACGCTTCAAACTAAACATAAATCAATTTAGATATACAACGCAAATATTAAAATAATACAACAACAAAAAGCACTTAAGAATTAAATAAAATTACAATTGTTATGAATGGGTGGCACAGCTAAACGAATGGTACAAGACAGAGAATGCCATTTGTGTGCGCAACTCTCGCCATTCAATATCGCAATGTTAAGAAATACTAACTGGATCGAGAATTGGCGCACGGACCTGCAATAACTTATATGAAATAAATATTATTACTTTTCTAATAGACACTTAATAAAATAAATAATCTGTTTATAATGTCAAAATACCAACTTTTACTATGTATCGATACAAAAGTACCTATGGCATAGTGAACCAAAGTCTAAAGATCTCTATAAGAATTTTATTCTTCGCACTGTGGTGTAAAGAAGAATTAATAAATTTTCTATATAGCCTTTCCTATATGCCCTTGGTACTAACATACTTTTAGCAAGTTTAACTTTTCATCATTCATTAATAAGTGTCGGAATCCAAAAGTTTTTTGTTGCATCCCTTGCAATCAGAAATATAAATTAGAGGTAGAAATGTTAAGAAAACCCTGTCACTGAGTTCGCATTGGCTTTTCTTTTCTGTACTGCAAATTATATTAGGAAAAATGTCTTATAAAAGTGCCTGAATAAATCTACTAACAGTAATAGTTACTTTTAATTTAAATCACGATGCCGTGCATCAATTGACCGGCGACATGATGACCATATTTATAAAATACTATCATAAAAGGTTCAGTTGTTGGTGATTGAGAATAATTGAGATCGTGTTTCGTTAGTTACATAATGGTATAAGAGGTATTTTAACTGAGCTACACTATAATCTAAGCCTTAGAATAATTTACTTTCCAGTAACTCATACAGATTATAATCAACAATTTACTCAATACAGGCCGGGGGAAACTTAATTTTGTGTAAAAAGTAAAAAGCAATAAAATTGATCGTAACTATCATGTCGAGAAGTTAACAAGATTGTTGTGTGTACCCCGGTTATTGGTATTATACTTGTGATCGCGAAATTGTTACCGCCCCTCATCTTAGCACAGGAAACATCTCTCGGGGCCATGTCTTACAACCTGCTTACCTATTATAATTATGATAAATTAGACGTGAACAAGTACTCTTTAAAAAAAGTTGATTATATCTTCACTGATTTCTAACATTTTTGATAGAGTTCCCTTAGATTGTGAACGGAAAATGGTATCTTAGCACTTTGGCTATGCATATGTAGTCGTACTCGTACATTATAAAAATGCTATAGGTATTTATAAGTGTGGCTTGCATTCAGTTAGGTATTGCTTCTTACAGAAGTAATAAAAAAATATTTTTACCTATAAGCTTTCATCGTTTATTTTCGTTCATCTGTTTTTGCGCGTCAGACCTTAATAGTCTTAATTGTGAAATCTTACTTATAACGAGCCCAAAAACGACAGGGTTATGTTGTTTCCTTAAGGAGTATGGAGTTAAATAACTACACACAGTGGTGTAGATGTGTTCCTGTGTGTGGGTACAGGTATCCAACGCTCATTTAGGAATGCGTTTTGAAAGAAACGAATCCCAGGGATACTCCATCTTAAAGCCCTGGTGTAAAATGAGTTGGCAACACGCAAGTGATACCTCTGATATTGCAAGCTACGGTAACTGCTTAACATCAGGCGGGCCGTATGCTTGTTTGCCACCCAAGAAGTACATAAAAAAGGTCCCGTTTCTTCTTCATCACCGGTCCCACTTCATCATCACACTTTAGATACTACATAGGAAAATAGAATGCTAGATTGTCATAATGAGTACGTACCGTATTCTTTGATAGTGCCCAGTGTGCAATGATGATATTGAAGGTGGGCATAGAAACTCATTACTAAAACAAAGGTGTACATAATACATATATCATAACATAACATAGGTATCAATAAAGGCTTTTTAATAAATTAAAACTCAATAAACCAGTAAAACAAACAACGTATAAGCGAAAGCCTGCGAAGAAGACTATTTTTCAAAATATAAATTTATTTAAATGACGAATCAGTACCAAAATGAGTACTTACATAATAACTTTATGTTCTTAGTAGAGTTACTCTATTATTTTGCGAAATATCTTATTATCTAACATGAATGTGAAAGGTATCAACTATCAACGTAAAACAGAAGGTTCAAAATAGATTACCTACTTACTAGGTATTCTTGTGTAAATTTATTTTTATATCGTACATATGTACTTGATTTCTTAATATAATATAATATTTTGTATTGTTTTAGAGACCAGAAAAGCTCGAATCACCGCTGGCTGTTCCTCGCGACGCAAAGAACAGCGTGTACACTATGAATGATCAGGTCAGTCGATATTTTGTTTTTACTACTAAGATAGCTAAAAAGCATACGACCTTACATTATTGAAACCTTTTGTACAACATTTTAAATTTGTAGCCTCTGCGGATAAGGCTCAGATTTATTATTCTCTGTAACTGCCAATTTTAATTCACTCTACTCTTCAACAGTGGTTTTTTTTTCAGTTTTATTTATGTAATTTATTTATTTAACTTTACTGTATAAATTATACAGTAAAGTTTTATTTTTTTTATTATTCAACTTAGGGTCATGCATTAATGGCAGGTGTGATATATAGGGATAGATAATTCCTTCCTTTTCTAACACCGCGGCACCGCATTAAAAATGTTTAGTCCTGAACAGTTTGTTTAGTTAAAACTTGTTAGTTAGTCTTGTTGCTTGTGTGTAAAACCAATTACTTCATGCGTGACACAAATATTTCTCAAGTTTAATTATTTAAATTTGTAATAATTGATTGCCCTTAATTACCCTTGAAAAGAGTTCAACGGGGTCTTGATTGTCTTGGCCTATGTAGAGGTCATTATTGCTCAAATAACTAAAGTTTAATTATCTAATTCACTTTCCGTTTTCTGTTGTACACTTTATTTGCTATTAGTTATCATATTCCTCCTTTTATGCCACTTTTACAGAAAGTAAAGTTTTTTAGTCTTTATACATTTTTGTCGTCTGTATTAAAATCATTATTATTTTAAATTGTTTGTATTTATTATCTAAATCTAGTATGACGCACGGAATGTTAATTAATAGAATGAAGGGTTTAATGAAGAATGACATAATGAAATTTATAAAATGTATTTCTTATAATATATTATTATGGGACTTGCCTATTGCCATAATGTATATAATAAGTACCAATACAATAGTTTACCAAGTTGCCATAGTACAAGGTCTGCCTTGTTTGATTGAGAATCAGAGTCGACTCCCGGCTGATACTTACTGAGCATTTTTCACAACCCGATACGTCTTTATCTACTCAAGTCACTTCACATCACCGAGGCATTCATGAAACTTTTGTTTTATACATAAGTTAGCAACCCTATTAATACGTGCACTACGTAATTATAATCTACCTTGTATAAATTCCTACTTAAACATAACAAACGTACTACACACATAGTAAAATTAATATCAAGCATTGTAAAGTAGACAGTACGACGACAAGAGAACTCCATACAATGGTACAATTATACTGAGAGCTTTTTATAGTCATTTACATTGTATCGCAACTTCTTGTTGTCTTTCTGTTATTCTCAGAGATACTTTCTTATAGTATTCAACTAAATGTTAGATTAACAACACTCATGGATAAGATTATTATCTATCTATACAAATAATTGAAATTTAAGTATCTGTTTATAATGTTGACATTATAAACAGACACTTAATATTAATTCTTTTTTATTTTTAATATTTTTACTTTAATGTTTATTTAGTTAAAAGCATTGTCTTGAGATAATGCTTTTAACTAAATGAATATTAAAGTAATTTAAATTTCGACTGCTTTTCTTGTCTGTTTGTTCCGGCTGATCTCCGAAACGTCTGGATCAATTTTGAATTGACTTGCATTGGCCATTGATAGCTGACGATGTTTTAGAAAAAAAGAAAAAGGGTTTTTCAGTCTGGTTCCATTTGATATAACTAGGACCACAACGCACACACTCGTAAACACAACATACAATTTTAAAGGGTGCATAAATTAATGACGCGATTTAAATATTTGTTCCACAACAACGTCCTTCTTCGTTATACACTAGAATTTCACATAAAATATTTCAACATACGTAGGTACCTACTGGCAACTCTCACACGATGTACTGGTATTATAATGATATGGATTCAAAAATCGCACACTGTTTTACAGCCAGTTAAATTCTTCGTGCTTATACTAATATCTATGTGGGTATGCACTAAATTTGAAATAAGGAACTCTCAATTTATCTAATATATAAAATTCTCGTGTCACAGTTTTCGTTGCCATACTCCTCCAAAACGGCTTGACCGATTTTGATGAATTTTTTTGTGCTTATCCGGTATCTATGAGAATCGGCCAACATTTATTTTTCATCCCCCTAAATGTTAAGGGTGCCCCTAAAGTTTTTTTTAAATTTTTTAGACAATTTTTTTTGTTTTTATTTTTTTGTGATTCAGCATTAAATAATACATACAACCCTTAATTTTCACCCCTCTACGATCAACCCCTATATTTTAGTAGCAAAACAACGTTTGCTGGGTCAGCTAGTTTAATTCTAAAATTGAACTTTACAATAATTTAGTAATGTATTTTGATTTTACCTGAAAGTTGTTTGTATTATTATCATATATGAGTATTATTATCGAGATTATATAATATTAAATAAGCACTATTAATATCTTTTTTGTACTTAGATAATAAAAAAGTATATAAGCGGTATAGCAGACGAAAGTAAATTGATACCGCCTATATCCACGTAGACATGGCAATAATGTTTAATCCACCTTGGAAAGGGCTATAAAGTTTGCGAATATTTAAGGTTCAAGGACAGATGTAGAAAACCCTCGTCACGCACGTTATCTAAGTATTTCTTGTTTGACTTACATTTATTTGCTTGAATTTTGTGACTAATTTCACCAATTGAATTACTGATAGCTTTAAAAATAGGTAGTTGTAAAAAAAAAATCGAAAAGAATCTGCCTGAGTACTTTCTGTTGTATTTTCTGATTAATACTTAGATTTCTTAATATTTAGAAACCCATCTACAAGCTCAAATTATTTTTACACATAGTGGCCATACCAGTGGTCATTTACCCGGTAAAAAGACACGTCACAAAACCCCGGTGTTAACATTTTTGGGTCGGTACCACGCAAATCGCAAGGTTACCTCTGGTATAGCAAACGTCCATAAGTTACGGTAAGTGCTTGTAAATGTAAGGTTTTTTTATAGGCAAAACAGCATACGGCCTGCTTGGTAGTAAACCAAGCAGGCCGTATGCTGTTTTGCCTATAAAAAAACCTTACATTTTCTGATGGATTTTCTACCTGGGTATAGGTTGAAAGTTGGAGACCTTTATTATTTCATTTTATCTTATTAACTTTTTTTTGTATGCTCTTAATCTTCTTCTATGCAGTCTTTAAATTAATTATGTACAGTCTGTACAGAATATATTGAATGTAATACATTTTGCATGCTTCGTGCCTCTTCTCAGTTTCTTTGCCAGACGCTGTTTCGGTTTCAATGGTGCTTCTTTCTTTGTTGGTCAAAGCTCGCTTTTCGCCTTACGCCTTTTCTGTTTCTGATAACTGACTTCTGAAGAATCGCTGTTTTCGTTGGGATATTTTTATTTCAAGCTTTTATTCATATACATATATAATCAAATTCTACCATGTTTATGATATCACCAGCTTTACCAGTCTGTAGTCAGTCAAACCAACCAAATAAATAGGCCGATTTAATTCAGAGATTTTGTATGGTAGTTTGTAAATTATTCCTAAAAATGTTACGATTCAGCCGGACCATGTAATTAATAGTATGTAATTTGATTGTTTCAGACATTTCACACACCATCTTTTGGCGACGAAGAATTTGATATACCACTAATTCACGGACAACATGCAACAAATGCCAGTGGGCAAAATTCTCACATACAGTACACCCAATTACACCATTCTGCACCTCAGGTTAGTATTTTAGAATAGACTTAACGAGTAACCCTGACCGTATCAAATGTACCTAAGTTATTTACATAACAATATTAGTTTATTTTGCAAATTATCCCATTCCACCTCTCGGACCTCCCTTTCAGAGTAAAGACACTTTCACTATATCGCTAATCCAATTCGAGTTGGCAGACAACACAAAAAAAACAGGGACGTAGGATCCTTTAAAATGTAGTTATATATATTAATATGTATTAATTAAATTTTCATAAATCTGTACTTGATTTTAAACCTGTAAGTAGGTATAGGTATACTCCGATACTATCTGTGCATGTGGTGTTAACCTGTAAATAATTGTTGCACTTGTAAAAGTACCTGTGTTTATTAAAAATTAATTGTAATAGTGTAAACAGGTTAACAAAATAAATAAATAAATGAAATCAGGATACCCTCTGAAAGCTAAGGTTTAAACTAGACAATAACCTAACTGCGGCTGTGCTACGGCTATAGCACTAAGCTATCCTAATCGGTAATCTAATCAAACAAAATAATAGCGTCATTAAAACGAGTCATAGATATTTTACGAGCGAATATTTTAAAAATACTTAATGTGATTTAATCAAATCCTATTATAGTTTTATATCCATCCATCCGTCGTATTGATTGTAATCAAATAAGTATACCTACTTACTTACATTACCTAGTTATTGGGTACCTCCATGATATGTGTACCTAAATGAGAAACTTTATATATTATGAATATTCTAAAGGAGAATTAACCCTAAATCTTAACGGTTACCTATCAGTCGTTGGCATCATTATCAGAATGCGTAATTCCAAAAAAATAACGAAATCAGTCATATTAGGGTAATATACAAGTGAGCCAGTCTGGGTAAGGACCTCTACCTTACTAAAAACTAAAGCTAAATAAGCACCATATCAAACAGCAGGGTAGACGTGTTCGGTTGCGAGAGTAGAGATCTTCAGGGCTCATCTAAGGATGCATTTTTAAAGAAATGTTTCCTTGAATTTTAAATTAAAAATATTTATTGTTGATAAAACAGAACAGAAAACAAGCACTTAACAAAAAACAAAATAAAATAAACAAACAATTACATATATCTACAATATATTACTTTATTTATAATGAAAAATGTTTAACATGCCATTTGCTATAATACATTACGTGCTGTCCGCGAAAGGGTTAATTAGCCACACCTATATCACCTATACCTACAATAATATATTATGTATACTTATAAACGCATACATAAATACCTCAGACTAACATACATATAACTTGTCAGTATACGACTTAGATAGCCTTTATACTTACTAGTCTATAACCTAGGACTAGGTACATTTTATTAAAATTTAGAATAACTTAATATACTTAAAATGTATGTCGCAAATATATAAATATAAAACAACCCATTAATTATATTCGAAGCAACGGAAATTACGAGTTACACAACGAGTTAGATATTTGTCCTACTTTTTAGATTGGTTTTTATTGAAATTGAATTGCCTATCAATATGACTAGGTACCGGCTTTTTAGATTTATCGTTTTGATGTTAGTACTGGTATAAAATTAATATGGTGCACCTTACCTAATATAACTGGACCCATTGAGGAAGGAGATCCTACTAAATGGGGGCTCCGAAATGCCAAAACTCATACTTTTGGCTTTTGGAGAGACTCAAAACTCTATTGTATCTATTTATCTAACCCGCTTTCAAGAGTATGCATGTAGGTATGGCGTAGTACGGTTGATCATACCACGGCTGGCCGTATATTATGTGAAAAATAAAACATTCGATCTATTCAGCAATAAACAGGTAGCAAATTTGGAAAGAATAGCGATATTAGTACAACAAATATCGTAACATTTGAAGTTTATACACTCTTCAGCTTTATTATATTAGTATAGATTCAACCTACAGATAAAAATATATTCTACACAAATTCATGTAGCAGCCCTGGACACATAATGTGAATGAATATAATAGGTATATGTTGAGTAAATGCCAAAGTACTACTAATAGGTTAAAAATAAATGTTTATGTTATTCTAAATAGTTTAAGTATAAAACAAACCGTGCTCGTATTTTATGTTGTACTGTCATGGACGCACCATACAATATAATTCAATTTCTAAATTATACCTAATTATTGTGTATTTTTTTTTAAATATTTTCTTTCATTTTTTTTTTCTTTTTAAATAAGTTTAAATTTTGTAGTTTTATTGTTTAGGTTAAGTTACTATAATTTTAATATTACAATTACTATTCTTGTAAATATCTTATGAAAACCCATAACCAATTTCTAAATGAAACACGAATGACGTGACATTTGACATTACAGTTAAAACAAAGATTTGACATGTGACACAAATTGGCTTGGCATTTTCATTTCGTTTTATCGTTTCTTTCTTTTCATTTTGCCTTATTTCGTTGTTCTTTAAATATTCCTTGATTCTACCAGTTCATTTAAATTTATTCAACATATTGATTCATTCTCATAACCTTAAAACAATTGATAAAGTTCATTCGTATTATAGTAGGACATTTTCATGAAGAGGAAGCGTGTAAACTAAACACTGAATGACGTTGAAACAAATTGAGATAATAATATTATACGAATTTGGATAACGATTACCTACATTTATTTCTGGAATTTGGCTTGAAATGTTAACCATTATTGTATAAATTTTGGCCATAGGTCGGTATGATGAATCCGGCACAAGATGGCTTATCACCGCCCGGAGGTGCTCCCTCCTACCAACAACCTCTATATTTGCAAGAGCCTCACACACCCGTGACCTCACACAGGTAAGTTCTCGAAAATAATAATAATTTATTTCTACAGGATGAAAACAATCTAAAACTGCTAAAACCTATATTACTATTGCTATATTTTGTTACATTGTTTTTTATTGTTTGGATAGATAATACTTAAATATAAAATAATACCTACTTAAAAAGAAAAAGGTTTCATAATCCATCCAACTCCTTACATTATGTAAGGTTGTAATTTGATGGTATATCTAATACTGCTAGCACTATAATGTTTCCAAGAAGTTCATAAACTAATAATGATCATGCATCATCAGCCTAATGGAACAGTTATAGCAAAGCTAAAACCAAATTCCTGATGATAGGTTCATAACAGAGATGTGATTTCAACTTGTGCTATGGCAAAGTTGTGCTATCATTGGCAGATTTGAAGCAAGTTACTAGATTGAAAAATAAATCATTTTTAAAATTTCCATACGAGTTCAAATGTCTTTGACTGTATGTCCAGGCAAGAATACAATAATTATTAAGTCAATAATATAATTAGTTTTATGAAAAGAGCATAAAAATATTTTATTGTAGTAAAATATGCTATATTGCTTTCTTTGTTTAGACATTTTTGTGTAATAGTCTATTATTCTAGTTATGACTCTTAGACCGCCGCAGACTGCAAACTTACCATCAGTAATATAGTAGCCAGATTCCTAAACCGGTCAAACTATTGGCCTAAGGATATAAGAGATATCTCAATACACTAGCAACACAGCTGACAATATGTAACTATAAAAGTATCTCAAGAGGAAAATCATCCAATAGAGACCAAGAAGTCCCGGTACTCTTAATAGCCTTATTGGAGGACACACTTGGCACAAAATACGGAACAATCTCCTCTGCTTATATTTGATAACTGATTGCAGATTTAACAGTGAGAAAAATAAATCTTAATTAGTATGAAGATGTATGCAAGTGTGCACATTGTAACATGGATTTTTCGTACTAATCAAGCAACCAACATAATTATTGGGTATTAAAGTCTGTAGTTTGTGTTAGGTCTAAATGATTAACAAATATCATCCTTTTATTTTGAGTCACCTTCACCTTCCACATAGTCACTTCATATTCTCATTGCAATATTCATATTCTACTCTTAAATAAGTTCACATTCATACTTAAGCATCCTTCATGAAATTTTACAATATTTTGTATTTTCCATTTTTTACAAATAGAAAATGCAGAAAATATTGTTAAATATAGCCTCTCTGGACATCCAGTTTATTATAAAGAAACACTAATATATCATTTATGTACCTAATAAAAACTTGAACCACACTGCTATGACACCTTGTGTATACATCAAAAGGGTATCAGTATAAACATATATTTTTGCAATTTGCCCAATACCTAGGTCAATTAGCCATCTATAGTGATTGGCAATCTGGCCAGTTAATCCAATACACCCTTTCCTCCTTTTCCTTTCTCTATATAACATATATGTGAAACTGACGAGATTCACTGTTGTGATGTCATGATTACTCCTGTCAAATGCATCATTTCAATACTATTCTAATATATCAAAACTAGAGATGGGTCAATGGCCAGGCATATTGAGTAGATTGTCGATCATTATATGTAGGCAATTAACCCGGAAATAATGCCCATAGCTAATCACAATACAATATATATGTCAGAGCAGTGTGAATCTAGTGTTACTGAAAGCAGATTACAATAGGATTTTGGTACACGTTTGTTCTTCTTTCATTCTCAGATCAGCATGGAAACACACAGACAATGTCATGATTAAAATGTAAGTTCAAAGACTTTGCTAACATTATATATGTAAATAGGTACATTATTACATCACACTCATGAATGATAAACAAAATTATTAAAGTGCCAAAGCACTAGTTGAAACCACATAAACATGGTGGTACAAAGTTGTAATATTCAATGTCAAATTAATTATTAATTACATTGTTTATTTGTTTATAAAAGTTTGTGAAATATTGTTTTATATTGATGTGTGAAAGATATGATTACTGCAACAATAATATTTATTACTGCAAGCAATTTATATTTGATGTAATTTTGAGGTTTTGATGTTTAATACTAATATTAAACATCAAAAACTCAAAATTACAATTAAATTTGACCACCTTTACTAATAAAGGTGGTCACATTTAACTGAATGATTAAGATTACGTTTTTATTTTTGTATCAATAACACTAAGTATAGCTTGTCAATAGATATTTGCCTTTCACATGTCAATATAAAGAATAACCATAATTTATTTTATTTACATTTGTCATTAGTTTTAAACTATGGTATACATAAATGTTAAAATATAACTATCAAACAAAAAGTAACTGTAGTATATGCTTACAGTGGAGCAGGTGCACCTGCTGGTAACTATATGATACAACAACAACCCGGAGGACAACAAAGGTTGCTGATGATGCAACCTACTCAAGTGATGAGTGGTCCACCAACACCAAGCACGCCTACACAGCCTTCAGGACCTGTATATGGGTCACCACAGAGAGCTTCACCACCTGGAACTACTAGTGACGATTCTGATGATAGTGTACCCTCACATCATTCACAGGTGAAATACTTTATATTTAACTATGTATTTTTATTTGTAGAAAAGACAATGTTATTTATGCATCTATCTATTTATGCTTACTAACATTTATTTTTTGTGTATTATTATTTTTGTATTTTTTTTTATATGCAAATATCAAACAGTAATGTTTTTATGAAAACCCTGATTATACAATTTTTAACCCCATTTCTGCAAGCATTTGAGAAATCTACCTACTAAACATCAATTTTGTTACATTTAAGCTTTCCAAAGGCAAAATCAAATAATTGAGATTATTTGAAATTATTTAAATGTTTCTGTGCCTCAAGAGAACATAAAACTCGCCAATAAAATTAAATGAAAAACAAAAATCTAATGAATTATGGTTTTAAAAAGTGTGAATTTAATGGTTGTATCACTTTTCACTATAAGCACATAATTATAATATGAAACAACTAGTAACTGAGAAATTACTCTGAAATTAAATTAGCATGCTTTCCTCCTAGCTAATTTTATATTATTTTCTCAAAAGGTCACTGCTTTTGTTCTTATATTGTTAATTTATTAACTATGGTTTTCATGCATGTTTCAATCTAAAAACTCTTTTTCACATTATTTATTCACTACTTATGAAAAAGTATAATCATCAGTTACATTGTTATTTTTTGCTTCCCCTAAATTAGTAATTTACATATTTTTTTTAATATAGTTCATTGGCATACATATTATTTTTGTTTGTAGTTGAAGAGATCAAACAGTAGTGACAATAGTATAAAATTCTAATGAATTGGTTGTTTGTTGGTAGTTGCCTGGTGATGCGGAAAGCCTTCTGCCTATCCATTATTGCTCAGCGAGCCGGCAGCAACAAACTACGCTTCATCAGGTATAGGCAAATTTTATCGCTTTACATAACCTACACATATCTTTAGAAATATAATAAGTATTCATACCTTTGTTACATATTTATGTTGCCAATGAACTGTATTATTTCATGCTATTAATTATTACTATTCTAATAAAATTATAACTGATCTTTTATCTAAACAAAGTACCTGTTAAATGAATATTTGTTTTAGATTGGCGTTGGTAATGTAGCCGTAAAGCGGTCGTCACCTGAACCTATAGACAATGGCATGAATCGTGGACAAATGCAGAAAAAACCAAAAGTTCAGAAGAAAAAGAAAAAACGTGATCCTAATGAACCTCAAAAGTAAGACAAAACGCCTATAAAATAGAATTTTAATTTTTCTTTAAAGAAAAAATGGTTTTAATACAAAGTGTAAATTTCACAGGCCCGTATCAGCATATGCATTATTCTTCCGAGATACTCAAGCAGCCATCAAGGGGCAGAATCCAAATGCAAGTTTTGGTGAAGTATCTAAAATAGTAGCATCCATGTGGGATGGATTAGACTCTGAACATAAAAGTGTAAGTTTATGTTTATATTTATTGTTTGTTGTGCAACTTTAATATTGTGTGAGAACTATAAAACATTATTTTATTATTATAACAGGTGTACAAACAGAAAACAGAAGTAGCTAAGAAAGAATACCTCAAAGCGCTTGCTGCCTACAGAGCTAGCTTAGTGTCAAAGGTAATTATTTACTTATTTATTTGAGAAGAAGGTTGATATGATGTACTAGTTTTAGAATTTGCTAAATTAAATAAGCCATATCGACTGGATATTGGTGAAAAGGCTTTTTTTTTTGTATGTAATGTAACAAATAAATTATTACATAACTCATAATTTTAATCAAAAAAAAAATCAACAATAGTGTGTATTTTTTTTTAACCCATTTAACTGTAACTGCGCCTCATGCATGCCACCTCCCAATTTCATGCCAATTTCCATTGCCAAGTTTGTTCAGTTCTCAAAAAGCATCCTGATTATAACACTGACGGAGACAATAATTAAACGAGAAAATATATTAATTTTTAGAATTATTTAGATAAATATTCCTGCAAGAGCGCCATCTGTTAATGGCTTTTACCACTAGTGTCAGACATATTAGTACACAACAATGCCGATAGGTGGCAGGTTAAAATAAAGCTTTTATTTTTGACAGATATAATAGAGCTTTGTCTTGTCTTTAGCTTTCTGATTCTGTTGTCTTTGTTTCCAATGTAACTTATGTTTGCATTTGGTGTTTCTTTGCTAATTTTATCTAAGTTATTGTATTTTTAAATACTCTATATCGTGACGGATCCTAATGTCCGATCATTTATTTACAAATCTGGTAAGAATTCTGTGAATCAAGCAACAAGCTTTTAAGGTTTATAGGTTATGAACTTCCCAGCTTTTATTTTTGCACATATTCAAGTTTATATCTTAGTTTTCATTGGGATTTTTGATCAACATATATACACTTAATAGACATATACAAAACCAGAGGCAATTGCAGCATAATATTTTTTTTAAATAATAATTTTTAAAGTAACATATTGTGTGTAAACATTCACTTTTAAATTTGTTTTTATTTACTTGCATGAAAGTGTTTTTATTTATTTTATAAATAATAATTTATTAGTAAGTGTTTACAATATGTACCTATACATGTCTGAAAATATATATAATTTTAAATGTATGTAATTTCAAGAAATACTTTTCTTTGCTAGGGAGGAGAACAAGATAATCCAACAATGTATAATCACACCAATAGTGCCAATTCAACCTATGGTAATTATTACCAAGGTCAAACATATGGTAATGGTCACTCGCCTCAAGGATATGCACCCAACCAGGCACCACAAGGATATTCTCCACAAAATTACTCGGGTACTCAACCTCAGAGCTCATATCCTGCTCAGCCACAACAAGGATATCCTCCAAATCCACAACAGTCTCCCCAGAGTTATCAAGGCAGTATGACTCTCACTCCTCAAACATACCAGGTAATTACAATCATGATTTATTATTATATGTTATAGTATAATAATAATAATAATATTCTTTATTGTACACCATATTATGTTAAGGACACAATCATAAATCCATGAAATACACCGAAGAGTATGTACAATGGGCGGTCTTATCACTTAAAGCGATCTCTTCCAGACAACCTTAGGATGGACTAAACATTTAATAGTATTAAACATTTAATAATTTGGTATGAATGTATATACATAAATAAGAGTGACCTTTTCCATGTCATTAGATTACATATAGATACATATTATATAAAAATAAAATAAAAAGATATATATTTACGCAGTTACTGAACTGCCTCGGTGTTGTACTGCTAGTAGTACCTATAAATGCCATGCACATATTTTGGGTTTAAGTCCTTTGACAAATTAATACTAAATATCAAAGTCTGAACAATGCTGGTATTAGCAATAAGCTAGGCTCCTCAGACCTTACTTTGCCTGCAAATGTGAATGTCACACACCTCTACTGACTTCATGGGGAAACAATGCTATGCTAAAATACTGTCGCTACTATGTATTAACATTTCATAACATAAAAATTTTCATTGTTAGCAGAATGTCCCATCACAATCTCCACAGGGTTACCAAGTAAACCCAGCAACATCGCCTCAAAGCTGTCAGCCTAATATTTCCCAGTCGCCAAGAAGCTATCAGCCAGCTCAGTCGCCCACCAACTACCCCGCAAATTCGGCTCTTTCACCGCCGGGTTACAGACAAGTGCCATCACAGTCGCCACCAATGGGCACCGTACATGCAGCCATGCAGTACCATCATCCCCAACAGGTATGTAATTGACTGGCACACATTTTCTAGCTTCCCATGTTTGCTTGGTACTTGTTTGGGTGTACATTTATTATTTATAGTGATATTTTTTTTGGAATCAATTCATTGCGTATGGTATTATTGATAACAATGATCTGCTCTTTATAATGTTGGTTAATAATACAAATTAGCATTGTTAAAGTCTCTCATAATTTCTCATACTTAACTTTTCATTTTTAGCATATGCAGCAAACTCATCAACAAATGCAGCAGGCACACCAAGTACAGCAGTATCAACAGCAGCAGCAACATCAACAAATTCATCATCAACAGCAGCAGCAGCAGCAGCAGCAACAACAACAACAACAACAACAGCAGCAGCAGCAGCAACAACAGCAGCAACAGCAGCAGCAACAACAACAGCAGCAGCAGCAACAGCACCAGCAGCAACAGCAGCCACAACAAAATCAGATGCCGAAAACTGAACAACACTCATCTAATAATAGCAATGGGAACTCAGGTGTTCCATCACAGACATCAGATGTAAATATAACTTTTATTACCATGTTTTAAATTCTTTTGATAAACTATTAAAATAATTTAGGGATCTAAAACAATACATTATATAAAACATTTTAAATTAAAATTACTGATGATAGATTCTATCCAGCATATAGGCGAAGATTCAGGCTGTATATAATATTATTTGCCTCAAGATTCTTCTAGCTAGGACTCTGACACACCTGGTATGTATATTAACATTCTGAAAGTTTATAATATTATTACCAATTAAAGAGTGCAATCAGAAAGCTTACTCCTACATGTATGCTTACAAACTTTACCTCTTTATAATATTAAAAGCAGTAGGCAGTCTCTCTTAACACTCTTGGTGAAGGAGAGGAGACCCTTGCCTAGCAGTTGGAAAATAATGGGTTGCTATTATATTATTGCAGCAAAATGAAAACCAAGTTCCTCCATCGTGCATCAGGCAGGGGTGCACTAATCCCGCCATAGCCAACAGTGAATGGGAAGACGAATATTGCTCCAACGAATGTGTTGTCAGTCACTGCAGGTAATAATTAAATGCCTCATACCATTTTAAATAATAAAAAAAAGTCATTGAGTGTTGGACCTTTGTTCGTAAGCCTTCCAAAGACTAGTTATTTTTACTCAGTATTAGATAATACCTGTGTTATATAGACCATAATAATATAGGACAACTCACTTATAGCCCGATATATAGTCTACAGTAACTGCTAGTGCAAATATTGACTTATAGATACTTATACAAGCTTGCTCAACCTATCAAATCTCAATATTACTATATTGAGATTTGATAGGTTGAGCAAGCTTGTTGTTAAGGCTAGTGTCGCCAATAATGTTCATGTACTTGTACCATGTCTGTAATTGTATATTTTACAAATATACAATTCACAGACAAGTTCCACAGTAAACACTTTGGTAAACACCATCTCACTACACCGGACTGAGTGTTACGGATTGTAGAGAGTGCAGCAGTGTTCACATCAACACTCATGCGCTATAATATTATGTCCCACACAGTTACTTATTCTCCAATTAAATTGGCTGACTGAAATCGATTTATAGATTATTATTATTATAGTAGTAGTAAAAAAAAATTGTAATGTGTGTTCATTATAATTTCTTTTTTTCAGAGATGTCTTCAGTTCATGGGTGGCATCAAACAACAGTAACCAAATTCAAAATTTCTCTGCAGTAAAATAAAGATAGTGAACTATATAGGTACATATCAAATTTAATTAATCCACTCGTATTATATGAAGTTCCCAATGAATCTAAGCAATAAGGATCCTGAATTTATTATTACTTGGTTTAAGCATAATAATTATTGTTTCATGTAATTAATAGCACCAATGTAAGACGGATCTGTTATAACTAAATAATTTGGATATGTTATATTAAGGTATTTTGTAAAAAGAATTATTTAATAATTATTTTTTAAGGCTCGGCCTGACTTGTTTTGGGTAAAGTCAATTTTATTGGACTTTGTTTAAAACCTTTGTAATCTAGGAGTTGAGGTTTTAATGTAAACATTTTAGGCCATGGGCAGTACTTTGTTGAAAGATAACTGAGATATTAGGATATTCCATTTTTCCTTAATATTATGTGTTGCATTTTTAGGGAGGGTGAAAACTGGGAAGATTTAAATTGTGCCCAAAACTGTGCCACTCTTGGTTAATGCCCTTCCCTTTTAAGTTCTCTGCTTGGGGTAGACCAGGCACAGTAACAACTGTGTCTAGCGTAGATCTACCGGTGAGAGGATAAGTTATTTTTTTACAAGCTTCTTATTTTAACAGGGTACTGTCTGTACATTATATTTTTAAAGCAACAAATCTTGTTTAATCACCCGAAATATAATATATAATGGACTGGTATATAAGACTATGCTATCATGATACTCTTACATTCATATTTGATAAATATTAATTGTGCTGAATGCAATAACATTTATTGATGAGTGCTAAATTATACTTCCATTTATTTCATACTATTCTAAAAATGTAGTGTAAATTGATAAAGCGTGTGTTATCCGCACAGCCAATGCATTTTACTGAGTTAAACTTGTTTGTTGTCTAATTTGCAGTATTGTTGATGTTAAAATTATATTTTTTAAACGTAGCATTTATTCTACTTGTAAAATGGTTAAATGACATTCGTCATTATAAATCTTGTCGTTGAGGCTGTAGAGCGAGCGCCGATGTAGGTTCCAAGATTAGCACCTACTCGTCTTTAGGTGAAATTATTATATTGATAATAATATGAATATTGACGATAAATTTTACTATTGTATCGTATTTGTTCGTAAACTTAGTAAATACATTATGGTTATTATTAGCAAGTTATATTTAATACTTGATTGCATTGTAAATTTCTAACTATGAACCTAATAGCAATATCTACCCATTTCTCTTAGGAGTTGCGTTAGTATGATAGGATTTAGCTGGACCAAAATTTTCTTTGTATTGAAAACGATGATATTTTAAGATAAATATGTTTTATTGTATGTCCAATACCTTATGATATAGTTATGTAAATGTAAATAAACACTCGCAATAATAGACGTAGATGTAGAGACTACATAAGGCATATTTTTTTTATTTCATGTTATTTATTTAGTAGTCTCATTAGAACTACTTATTTAGATAAAAGTTACGTTTAAAAAATGTAAAATATAAACAATGTATAAATTGTAATTAGAAAAGTGATTCCATTAAATTTCTTAAACAGCAGAACGTTTTTTAATGGATTTTGCATAAGACCGATCGTGCAGAATTTTCAACTATAAAGGTACTTTTACACCGGCGAGGCAAGGCGTGAATTGAAATCACGCTTACCCTTTTACACCTAAAAATGCCCAGCTATGGCACGCGTCGGTCATCGCTACCACGCGCCGGCTTGCCGTGTCTCGCGCGACCCTACGTTTATTGTGTATTGCGCAATCGGCGGAAGATATTAGAAGAAGAAATAATCTTGTACTTATGTTAAGGAAACGAAATCGCAGTGTTTGGATTAGAAACCATAATAAATATCATAACGCGCACAGCGAGTTCGCTACATTCGCAGTGTACATGTTAGATACTATATTTACCTAGTTATAACATCTTAAAATTTATTATATTGTTTATTAGCTACACCCGGCCACGTTTCAGTGTGACTTAGTCCTTACTAATAATTTTTGATAACCTGTTCCCGAGCTTTCTTCATAACTTTATGGGGATTTATTTTTTGCGTTTTTTTTCTGGATTTATGTTATATTTTTTATGAATAATAAGGGTTCCTTATTATTTTTCTAACATAAATGAAACCTATATTACGGTCCGTAACATTAACTATTTCCCAATGATAGTCCCGGTAAAATCTGTCCAGTCGTTGCGACAACAGACTTTTTTTTCATACTTATATGAAAAACATATTAAATATGTACTTACCTATTACAATCTTAAAATCTATTATCATGGAAATAATAACGGTAACGTGTACAAAGCCATATATGCATTTCTCGCCTCGCGATTGCAAGGAGTGCATCGCGCGGGAGCAGAGCCTGAATGCGGTGACTGCCTCGGTGGTCCAGTGGCTGCAGTATGTGCCTGCTGTGCACGAGGTTGTGGGTTCGATTCCCACACAGGGACAAAACTTTGTGTGACCCACAAAGAATTGTTCTGTGTCTGGGTGTAATTTGTGTCCGTTAATTGTATGTTTGTAAAGTCCCCCGCGACACAGAGCTTGTTCTCTAGTGCGGAAGTTGTCTTTAAAAAAAAAATAAGAATATTTTTTTTTCTATATAAATTGCAATTCTCGCTCGGCCAATCCACGCTTCGCCTCGCCGCGCCGGTGTAAAACCACGTTAAGTCCAACGACGGTAAGGTATTGCGTAAGGAGTAAGTAGTCTCGGACGCATGACAAACTAGTCCCATTAATCTTCATTGGTGAAATATAATAGGGGTAATTGAGCCGAACGATATGTTGGAACAGTCTGCTTCCTAGGAAAATGATAGCATGGTTTGAGGATATAGAATTTAAATGACTTGCGCATTACACTATAATATAGTGCAATGCGCGAGTAAAAGGTAATTCGTATCATGTGGGGATCGATAAACCGCGCAGTGGAAAATGATCATTTTGAGACACAAGTGCAGACTTATTCCACTTTAATTTGAAATAGCCATTTAAAGTACTTTAGTGGTCAGTGGCTGAAACCTCTAAAATAGCACCTGTTATTATAAGAAAAGGACAATACCCATGAGATATATCTTGAAACTTGTAATTGTAGTTGATATATTCAGTCCAAAATGTTTCTTCATCGCAGGTAACTCAGGAAAACGATTCTGATTTCTCGAGATCTAATAATTATTATGGATCTACTGATTTGGAGGTCAATGTTTTGTGGTCAATAACTAAATAGTTAAGTACAATGGCAACACCCAAACCCATGACATAAACTTGAAAATTTGACTTACTACGTCTACGTCTACAATAGTGTTGTGCCTCTATGTATAAATTGATTTAATTTTCTAAAAATGAATACTTACAATATTTGATTATTTTATGATTGATATTTTGAGTTCGTTAAGATGCACATTAGTTATAGAGAACCACCAAAACTTTGTACAAATAAATAAATAAAACTATGTTAATATTTACTTATATTGTTAAAAACACGTTATTTACATATTAAAAAGGAGATATTGCACGTAGATATAAACTCTTACTTATGTATTTAACATGTTTATTAAATTTTACTCTCAATTATTAGCTGATTAACAATAACACTCAAGCAATCACTACACATAAATCCGTTTCGAAACTTAGGTACAGACCATGACACACCGCTTTTGGGTTCAATGAGTTTATAAAGTCACAATTGTTTTTGTTGTACCAATAGATGCACGATCGCCGCTCAAAATGTGGCACTATCTAAACTCGGCAATAATCAATTGCAAGCATAGTTCTGCCCTCAGTCACTGCGCAGTGCGCTAGCGGTATGACGTTTCACAATGCCTAAAGAAAAAAGTATACTCTAAAAGTACAAATACAATAATTTTCTATGGTTTGCTTAGGTTTCTATTTCACTCCTGCGTTTACGATTCAATACGCGCCCTCACTTACACGTTTCGCGTGTGGTTTATCAGAATATGTACCATGGTCTTAGTACACCCTGTTTATTGCGAGCAACACGCTAACGACAGTGAAGTTGTCACTGACGTTTTATAATCAAATTATTACGTCATATTTCCATATTAAAATTTAATCTAAATCTCAGCGGAATAACTTTTTTAATGATTAAATTATAATCGATTTTCACTTTATACTATTGTTATAACATGCATGTCCCATCCTTATTCTCATTGGCCACAGAAAAAAAAATAGGTTCCAACTAGTCTTTTTTAAGTTTTGTTAGAAAAAGAGAACTTAATGCTAAAATACAAGTTAAAATAGTAATAAATAACTTGTAACTTAACATTACGTGTAAATATCTTGGACCCAATCTAATGTATCAGTAATGTACTTCGAGTTATAGAGACAGTTCATGATATAGCTATTTGACAAACTAAAATGATGGATGGAAATGATTTAGTGTCTGAAACATCAAGAAAAGGTATTATTTCACAAGCGTGGACGCGTATTTCTCAGGTAAATATCCATTTTAGATTATTTTTTACACGTTTTTATTTCTAGAGATGACAGTACTTCATTACAGTATATTCATGAGTTGTCATGTTTTCATGCCGCGAATTATGAATGTATAATTTTTGTACTAATTTAATACTTATTACGTTTACCTCAACTAAATAAATCATTATTTATAGTATTATGTGAACATAATTTCCTTAAGTTTAAGAGTAATGATGATTTTTATATAATTTCCTGCTTTCTAAGTAAAGCTCTTCTTATGTACTCATTTACAAATAAATTTCAGAATATACACTAAGTTGATTACTTTTTTTCTGTTTGCCACACTGTCCAGTAAAGATCTACACTCAGCATTTAATAAGTAAATATTGGATTTAGGTAGCCTAACCAACAATAATGATGTATATATACACCACTATAATATTACTCATTCACTAACTATTATGTATATTATAATATAACTATAATTTTATTTATTCACAATCAATATAATTATACTTTTCATATTGTAAGAATAAAGGTCATAAATAAGTTGAAAATAGATCTAAAACAAATCCCCCTAAATATAAGGATTTATTTACATTTTAAACTACTTAACTTCCGTCTTTCATAAATTTTGATAAATTTTTTTGTGGCCTCCTAGATGACTAGGTTGGCTGAATAAGCCAAAGGTAAATTAACGCACAGAGGCCTACTTGAGTAGCCAGGTGAGGAACCACCTAACTCAAGCTAACTTACTATTGTACATCAAACAGAAGTGTAAAATTATACTTAAGTACCTCCACATAACTCTTCAAGTTCTTTCAGACCAGATTTAAATAATTAATAAATACCACTCAAGGCTGAAATCTTTTGGGAAGGCCTATATGATGGTAATAAATATAAAAAGGATTATTTTTATGTAACAGGTATACCAAGGTACGCTAGATAGATGGACACCACATGCAAGATTCCGATGGGTTGGGAGTTTTGTACTGCTAGCATTGTTTATGCTTCGAATATTCACAAAACAAGTAAGTTTAATCTTATCTTTAGTTCTTTTAACACACTATGTATTGCTGATAAATATACATTTTATTGTAATCAGGAAGTACTGATAATACTCTGAACTAAATATTTAAATTATTTAGTTGGAACAACTATCTACTTTGCATACTTTGAATATTATAATCACTAAAATTTGAAGATCTATGGATATTTGTTACTCTTTCACATAAAAACTACTGAATTTACATATCTACATTAGTGTAGATAAATGTATGTAATATGACAAAGAGAGAAGATTTGTATGTAAAAATAAACTCAAACTACTTGACCATTTTTTAAAATTCTTACACTTTTAGAAACTACATTATTAGTACATAACATAGGCTATATTTTATTCATAAAATTACGGGACAAATGTCCGCCCATGCGAAGATGCGGTCAAATCAGCAGCGGCTGATGCCATCTTCTCTATCTTCAATTATAGCTATTCTAATTTATAAAGCTACTAGCGAGTAGCTTTATAAATTAGAAAAGCTATAATTATCATAAATCAATGCAGACAAACTCACAGCAAAAGTCAGTGGGTTGTATAAATATTTGTCCCAAAGTCCATACCAATATAAACTATTAAATTGATCTCAATTGGATCCTATGTGTGTTACTAGATTCTAAATGTATAAGTAACATAATGCATGTGTGGTCTAGTTATGGGTGCCATCAACCACCGCACCCAATATTGTGCGTTTGATTCCCATATGTCACAAAAAAACCTTTTATTCTTTAAAATCTCCGGCACTTGGACAAGCCCTGGGTCGTGGGGGACTTGGGACACAAATTACTCAGACTTTGGACAAACATTTATGAATCACATAAAGTACTGTCCCGTTTGCGGCGCCCAGAAATCGAACCCGCCATTTCTAGGATAGTGACCCTGACTGCTAAGCCGTCTTTTTTGGCAAATCTGTGGTGTGTGTCGGCCCGCCAAACCTACAGATTTGCCAAAAACATTGTGTAGCAATTACAACCAATCTTATACAATAGCACAGTGTCTAAAATTACTATAATAATTACTTTTGTAAGTTATTCCATCATTCTAAACTGTGTTATTAACTTATTACTCATCTAATTAATTTCATATAAATATTAAAATTGCTTCCTTGTTGGTCTAATGGGTTGTTAGTTGTATTTAGTGGTAGTTGGGTTCGATTTCCGGGTCGGGCCAGATAGTGATCAATCAATTATATGTATGGCATCACTTGTGTGTTGCCAGTGTTCGAAAACCATTTTACGTACACATGACGTAAAATGGTAGTATTTGTACACGCTAGCAGCTGACGTAATTGTTTAATGTGTTTATATTGTCTTATGTTTATCTTATTTGGTTTACCTACTATAAAGAATATTCTATTCTTTTTGAACAAAACACAATTATTTTTATATATAATATTATCTTTTATTGTCAAGAAACTCAATAGCGTTCAGACTTAATAATGAATTACGGTCGAAATTTGACCAACTACATATATTTAGATAAGTTTTTCTTGTTCAAGGTAAAAAAATTAATGGTTGTTATTTTTTCATCTTTTCCAGGGATGGTATATAGTCACTTATGCATTGGGTATTTACCATTTAAACCTGTTTATTGCATTCCTAACGCCGAAGATTGATCCCGCCATGGACTTTGACGGTAAATATATTTAATTTTTTGTAACTCAGACAAATGTAGACTGACGATCCGACGACCTAGTGAAGGTTGCGGGCCGCTGGTGCCAAGGTCTACTCAAGATGGCATACTGTGGAAGTACTTGGGGAGTCTTATGTCCAGCAGTGAACGTTCGACTGAGATGATTATAATGAACTAAGACTTCACTTGTAGATGTACCATCAAATGAAACCTTTTTGTGCAATTTGTTTTTTTATACAACTTAGGTGACGATCAAGCTTACGGCCTACCTAATCGTAAACAGTTATCGTTGTCATTGGAAACTTGTAAAAATGCTTTTAAAGAAAATCGTATTCCTATCCTACGGTTATCTATATTTGCACAAAAATGGTGTTAACAGTTTTTATATTAACAACACCTAAATTATGGTCCAGTTTTTTCAAGCATCTATTGACTTAGTTACTGTTTGCCAGTTGTATCCGTAATGTGACGTCTTTATAGCGATTCATATTCGACTTTTAACATTGTCGTTGTTCGTTCTGTTCGAAAATTAATCGCTATAAGAACGTAAATGTACGGGCTGAGGCGGTCTATACCTATGCTTATTTTCCACAACTATCTAGAGATTTAAACAGCGCGTTCGTATTTCCGAATATAGACGAAGAATGCCGAAGTCTGTAGTGTTCGCGTATACAACAGCGTTCTTTATAATCTTATTAGTTAAGCAGGTCACACACAGTAAATATATTTATTTTCTTGACTACTTCGACTTGGATAACTTATCTATATGTATAATGTTACAAAGTTGAAGAGTTCGTTTTTGTTTGTAAGAAACGCGCTAATCTTTTTTACGACAGCAATCAACAAGCAATGAGAGGGAAAAGTAATATTTTTTTTTTCAGATTAGGACAATGCAAAGGCAAATGAAAGAACATTCCAGTCTGTCTAACAGCATTTAACAAAATGTGTGTAATTTGTTATTTTTAGATTTGTCCCGTGTCACTTTTATTGTTACTGCTATGCTCCCCTTATGTCTCAGAGTGACGTAATGTAGCCTTAATTTATAGTTACAAAGGTTTAAGGATATATACCTGTATCCTTAAACCTTTGAAAATAAATTTCCAAATAGAACTGATGGATCCTGTGATTAGCGCGTTCAAATAAACTTTTCAGCTTTATATATTACTAGCTTCCGCCCGCGGCTTCGCCCGCGCGTCCCTCGGGAACAGAGATTTTTTCGGGATAAAAAGCAGCCTATGTGTTATTTCAGACTATAATCTATCTCTATGCCAAATTTTATCCAAATCTGTTCAGTAGTTTTTGCGTGAAAGGGTAACAAACATATATCCATACATTCTTACAAACTTTCGCGTTTATAATCCTGCCCTGCAAAGGAAGAACGTCCGTAACTACATGACACAGTTCTGTAGACGCATTTTTCCCTAATGTACCTATTTAATGTAGTTTGCGTTATTCTTCGTTATCAGGGCAGAATAATAGTAGGATAAATTGAACATCATGCTTTAAAACATAAGGCGATCATAGCATCAATAATATTAAACTTGACATAGGATAAAATCCAAACAATAACAAATTATACACATTTTGCTTAATGCTGTCAGACAGACTGGAATGTTCTTTCATTTGCCTTTGCATTGTCCTAATGTGAAAATATCTATTTTTATTTTATTTTATAGTTTACCCTCGCATTGTTTGATCATTGCTGTCATTTATGTTCATGTTTAGTAATGCAATACATAATGATTGTACGACTTCTATGTGTGTATAAGTTGCTTAACTGGTTATCTCGCCATTCACTAGAGAGGCATATTGTTGGTTTGACTCATATAAGGTTGCGATTTTAAGTCAAACTCATTTATTAATTTAGATTAAATACATGATACTTATGAACGTCATAAAAACAAATGCCAACATACTTTTTTTCCTACGGCCAATTCGCTGACTAGGGTTGGGCCTCGAGAAGAATTGGCAAGAAACTCAGGCCACTCTTTTTAATTGCCAGAGTATAACATTTACAATTTGAGTTATGAGTTACAATATTAGTGTTAACAAAAAGGGACGGAACCCAATATATCATACAAAATTAAATTTGAGTAAAAATATTTTTAATAGGGAAACAATCATCATCATGATGATGATTGATTGTTAATGAAGGGAAAAATGAATTTAGCTTTCACTGTATGCCAATGAGGGATCCTTTCCTTTTGTATGTATAAGATAAACGTTTCCTATCCTAAGGATACCCAAAATACGAAACCAATTTTTGGGACACGCGAAGAACGCTTCAGGTGTTTTAAGCCTCATAAGGCTACAATCAGCCGGCCTGCTTGTTTGCCTCCTAAGTGTGTATAAATAAATAATAGAAACGCAACATATGTCCCAACGCTGGGCGAGGGATTTGCACCGAAACTAAAGAGATTTTTACCCAAAGAACTAAAGGGATTTTCGCGCTAAGAAACAAGCCGTGTCTCGGGGTCTTTACAAATATTCAATTCACGGACACAAATAATATCCACTCTTTTTTAAAATTTGATTAGAATGTATAAATTTCACAAAGTGTAATTTACAGCAACACTTAGTGTTACATCCGGGTAAAACTTAAACATGTGTAAAAGTCGCTTACCTTCCTACTCGAATGCCACTGCCTATATCATTGTTATGTGTTCCACTATATGAGCAATAACCGCCAAAACGTGCTACCAAAATAATATCAGTGGCTTATCTAAACTAATATTATAAAGAGGAAAGGTTAATTTTTTTTGTTTGTTTCTTATGATTTAACTTAAAAACTACTATACCCATTTTTTTTATCTTTTACCATAAGAAAGCTATATTATATCAGCGTAACATAGGCTATATTTTGTTTTAAAAAGGACTTCGAAAAAGGAGCGGTATTATAGTATAAAATAAAAATGTTTTATTGTTATTTTCAGGTGACGATGATAATGGCCCTGCCCTGCCAACCAGGGCCACCGAAGAATTCAGACCGTTTATACGACGTTTGCCAGAATTTAAATTCTGGCTTTCTGTTACTAAGAGTACTTTAGTGGCTCTTTGCTGTACATTCATTGATGCCTTCAATATTCCAGTATTTTGGCCGATATTAGTCATGTATTTTATAACTTTATTCTGTATTACTATGAAGAGACAAATTAAGGTAAGTTGTCTTGATTTTCATAAATAAACGGAAATCCATTAAACATGCGACAGTAAATTAAAAAGCGCCCATTTGCTCTATTTTTTCACTGACGTGTGTTGATTAATAAGGCCTGGCTAAATCATGAAGTAACCAAAAGGTAGTATAATATTTCATGAAATTGAAATTGATCTACCAATTCATGATAACAATGTGGTCAATTTTATGAAATGGCCTATCATATGCACTTTATTTCTTTGCTCTTATAGTCATATGGAACGGTAATCCGATGATGGGAAAGAGGCGCAACGGTTTCACGTGTTTTCCAAAGCACATAGAGATTTCATTGTTATTTTAACTTACCACATCCATAGGTCCGCCAGGTATATACAATAAAAGTTAATTTATGCTTTTATACCAACAACGTCATCTATACAAATGACAAATAATGATTATTTGTCATGTATATATGACATTGGCGTAAATGGCACGCATTCCCTTGTCACGTATAGATGTCAGAGACGTAAAGTTTAAATATAATTCAAATAATAATAATAAATATTTTGTCCACAGCATATGATCAAGTACCGGTATCTACCATTTACTCATAGCAAACCAAAGTACAAAACTGTTGACTCGGCTGTTACCGTAAACTGACGACATAAACATTTGATGTATAATAATTATATTATTATATATATTATAAGAAAGTTGAAGAGTCTTAGTTTAATTATTAACTTAAAAACTGTTGTATGCAAATATTTCTAGAAATACAGTTTTTATTGTATGTTTCTTCATGTTTAAGTTTTTTTTCTTAATTTAAGTAAATGATGTGACATGTGTGTGAATATTTTTTTATAAATGAAGCTTTACTATACATAATATCACGCAATAGTTCAACAAAAACAAACTAAGCTTCCGAGTATTTGTTTTATTTGATACTTACACTAGAAATTCTGCTCACCTAAACTCTTCAGTAAGGACATTGTGCTGGACTTTGGTAAACAGTTTTGATGTTATACCTAAATGAAAACCTTGTGGTTAAGTCGTTTTTTGCCGAATGAGAGAGAAGAAGAACTCTTTTTACCTCCCTTTCACATTCACGTTTCGTCAGCACATAGTTACTTCTTTACATAAAAAGTGAGTCTAACTTAAAGAACACAATGCACCAAAACTGACAACGCTTTTTTTGTTAATATGGCAAGGAAATTCTCTGGAGTATCCTATGTCCAGTAGTGGACGTCTTTCCGCTGATTTAATTATAAAATGGCGGTGTAAAAACTATACCTACATATTCAAGAGGCATACGATATCAGTAAGTACCTTAATCTATACACTAATTTGAATATTATATATATATATTATTTGCATTTTTAAAGGAATTCTCTAGTCTTTGTTGATGATGTAAATAGTCCTAAATTATACTAAAATTACGACTAATAGTTGGCTATGCAGTTGCAGCTTGAGGTTGTGCCTACCCTCAAGAGCGGACTACAATTTTCTATTTATTAGGTACACCAGACTGGACACGTTTTGAGCCATGATGCAGATAAAAAAGCGTTTGGCCTCAACGTCTAGGCTCCGTGAAACCGAAAAGGGGCGTGTGCGCATCACAGTGGAGGTAATCTTATTAGTCAGACAGAGGTTTGCGTAGTACACGCGTTCTCTTTCCAGTTTATTGGCAAAGAAAGACAAGAAAATTGGAAGTGTTGTGTTCTTTCTTATAAAATACTACTATGTTTGATGTTATGGGTGCCAACTCGTTTTACGTGTAAGTATTTTTATTCATAACTAGCTGTTGCCTGCGGCTCCACCTGCGTGGATGTCGGTTATCGCGATAAAAAGCAGTAGCAGCAGTAGCCTTTGTGCTATTCCAGACTATAATCTATCTCTGTGCCAAATTTCATCCAGATCCGTTCTATAGTTTTTACGTGAAAGAGTAACAAAAATACATCCATCCACACATTCTTACAAACTTTAGCATTTATAATATTAGTAGAATTTATTCAAAGACTTACTACTCTATAATAGATGGCGCGATCATAAGACCTTTACTATATTATTGTGTATTTTTTTAATGAAAGTATATTTTGTAATACAAAAAATCCCCATACAAATAATGTAGCGATTGTTTTATGTAGACTTAACTTACTTTTCATTTACCTTATTGCCAAGTAGATACCTACCTAAAACTTTTACAGTCTAGATTAGTCCACCCTGAAGACATCTAGCGTAAAATTAATTACTTACATGTTAAGTGACAAAGCATTTAAGCTATTCACGGATAGATGAAATGTATTGGACGGCGACCAACTAGCCCCAATACATATTGTCAACTTCTTAAAAAACACTGTCATCAGCATTATTCTGTCGAGCGAGAAATTACAAATCATTGAACTGCAAATGATGGTACAGTCGTCGCATTGACCTCTAATATAATATAGGTGTACGGTTTTGTTAAGCCAGTGCCAAAAATGTTGAAACATCCTGCTAGTTTTTAATATACCTACCTACCTACATAAAGGTATTTTTTGTAAGATCCAAGAGGCCGTGAGGCTTAATGGCTTTAACAATATTAGATTACCACTTTAACCTAGTAGCTAAGGCATTTAAAAAATTGAAAATAATTAAATTATATAATTGAAATAAAGTCGTCGTGCGTCTTAAGGAGTAACTTTTAAAAGTAAAGTACCTATTGTTGTCATCATCTGCCGTTTCAGACCTATAAAAACTATACCTATTACACAATTTAAACCTCAAATTTGAACTTTGACAAAATTACGTAGGCGTCGTTTAGGCGTAGGCCTATCTGGTGGTGGCGAATCTGGGATCGTGTAGACCACTTGTAGTAAAACGTTATCAACATTTAAATGGATAGAGCTCTGGCTATCCCTGTCCATCTATTTATATAAAGCAAACCAAATCGCATGTTCGAACTTACTTAACCCTGAATGTATTTATGTATAACAATACTTACCTACCTCATTATTATTTATTAATGTAAATAAATTACTTATGTAGGTAGCTAATTACATACATAAAGCTATAACCCCTCGTATGATAAAAAAGGGGATTACACAATACCTTTTCTTGCTTTTTTGTTACTGTAGGACGTCAACAATAACAATAGAATGATCCGCAGAAAACAAGTAGCGAATTCATAGAAAGGTATTAATTACTTGCAGGTAGGTATAACCCCTCGTATGATAAATGCAATATAAAATAAATAAAATGCAATATAAATACAATGTTATTCTAGGTACTTATAGTAAAATACCGAAACACAAATTTGTTTTTATTAGAAGAGCAATAATAAAATTTAAAAATCTCACGATGATACAAAGCTAATTTCAGCGCTATGGCTGCGTGTACCAGAATACATGTAAACCACCTTTTGTTAAATTAAAATAGGTATAGGTGTCCCACTTTAAACAATTTTTATCTATACCTACCTACCTACATAATTGGGGCAAAATATAACATGGTTTAACAATTATTGTACCTACCTATAACCTAGGTAGGTACTTGAATCTATAACTCATAGCAAACCAAAAACCCTATTCAGGTTTGCCTATACCATGAATAGGGTTTGTATAGTTACAAACTACGTGTCATACCTATGTAGCCTTGGTGTACAATAAAGTGTTTTCTAATCTATCTAATTACTATAGGTAATTTATTTATTAAGGAAATGGAAAACTTAGGTAGGTACCTACAGCTAGATAATAGTAAAATAACATCAAGCTAATTTTATTACAAGTCTTCACTTCTTGTGACCGAGTATTAATTTTAGTGCGAGAAATAATAATAGGCATTTGTTATCAGGGTCATATTAAAAGCGTTACAAGTGTTACAACTAATGTTGTTGAATTAACATCGAAACTCAATGCTAAGACTAAAATAGATAGATAATAATACAAAGCAATTGTTAGGTAGATACATATACCCCTGAAATAAAGTATAAAAATAGTCGCTACAGCGATAAAAATAATTATGCTAGTAGGTATGTATCTAGCTGTTGTTTGGGCAGCAGTCCGACCGATAACTAACTATAGTACGAACTGCAAGTACTTACACACGAATGACCCACATTTAGTAAAATCAGCGTCGATAGCATAGTACTAGTTCGTTCGTTTAATCTAAAATGACGCGCCTCTTAGCCTGTATCGCGTTTCATGTCGAAGCGTGGCGGCATGCGGCAGCCGTAGGTAACAATTTTTATCAGTTTATTTGTAAAGGTTTATTGCGTGCTCTGTGGTTAGGTGTTGGTTGAAATTATTGGAAGTGGGAATTCGTTAGTTACAACGTATAAATAAATAGTTTGTGCCCGCAGATTTCGCTGACGTGAATACTGTTGTTTGTAAATAAAATTTATCCTATGTTCTCTTCTGGTTTATAGGAAACCTAATTCATCAAAATCCATCCAGTAGTTTTTGATAGAAGAAGTAACAAACGGTCATCCATCCCTAGAAGTTTTCACGTTCAGGACATACTACTTACATACCTATATGCATACTTATTTATATACCTACGTACCACGAAATAAACGAATAATTTTGGTACCATAAACTTAGTACAAAAAACCCATTCCTTTAATTTTCAATGTTACTACCTATTACGGTGCATGCGATACAGCCTGCTGACAGACGGAGGAAAGGGCGGAGGCTTAGTAGCAGGGCCCATTAGCGGGCGTTGACATCCTTTGGGTACGGATCCCTAAAAAGTTTTTGGACTTATGCAACAAACTAAGATTTTTGAAAGTATTATTGTAATATTTTACTTACTTAAAAATTAAAGTTGTATTTCGTAAGTATCAAAGGTAAAGTACCAATACGCAGTGATGGACCTCGATGTTTCATGGTACCATTATTTGATATTATGCCAATAACCAATTATATAAAAGAAACAGATAATCACCTAAATAATATTAATCAAACATCTTAATTTTTAGTCTTGTAATGCCCATGCGTACGTGACAAAGATTTAACCTACCCAAAATTTTACTTCATGTAGGTACCGTCGACAAAGTTTAAAAGTTAGCGCTCGACCACTCATAAAATTTTAGCCAAGCAGTGTCGATCCTTTAAGAAATAGTACGTAGAGGGATAATTTTTAATTACAAATAGCAAGCTGTTTAAAATAATATAAAATTGAGTGAATAGAATTTCCCTAAATTTATTAGGTAATTTCTTATTATTGTAGACAGAAATACCTACACAACCAGGTCCTCGGTTGGTACCAGGTCCCGTGACATCACATAAAGGTACATATAGGGTAGACATAATAAAATATTATTAGTTAAAATATTCACTACCTATTTGATTAGCTAATTTAAACTCTGCTAGTAAGATTTATAGTAAAACACGACTAAACATGTAATAGATACATAATTCAAAAAGCAGTCAGCTCATATTGTATTTACTTGTGAGGGGGGCAAATGACCTAAATCAGGATTCATAATAAAGTTAATCAACGAACGCAAATACCTAATAGCACGTGCCGCCTACAAGTAATAGCGAAAAATTGTAGGAGAGGCCACAACTTTTCACTGTTACTTGCACAACATCCGTATTTGCAAAAGCTCCACATTGATTTTTGCTGATACGGATGCGGATATCTAATCTATCTAATAACTTTAAACAAGCAAAAAAAAAAGCCTAACGATTTGGGTCTTTTTTTATTTATATAAGGATTGTTTTTAAAGATTTATCTAGTAAAAAGATACATCCTTTTCAAGAAGATGCGATGTTACGCTAAAATACACGCCCTAGGTATTTATAATTAATGTGAAAGTTCCGTGGCTGTAGATGCGGATGCGGACATCTGCAACATCCTTCATCGGGCCTATGAAAAATGAATGAAACATTATACTCTAGGTTTATGACATACCACTTGATTTTGTTTACTCACTTTTGATATTTTTTGGCCATTGTCCATGTACAAGATATTGTCAATATTATTGCTAGACCTTGAATCAAATTACTTGTAGTACTAAAGTAACCCGCGTAAATAATAGTCCTTTAACAAAAAAAGCAACCAAAGTGAGCTACTTATATACTATAATACTTTCCTTTACTACTCTTTACTATATAATACTTTCCTTTCCAAGTAAAATTATTAATTTCATTTGTTTGTTAACAGTAAAATAAATTGCACATTACGACATTAAAATATTACCTATGTTGATGATAAAAAGTAAGAGTTCAGAGAATGTTTAAGTTTAAAGTTGATGGAATTACTTACTTGTTTTAATTCATTCATTTTGTTTAGATATTTTTTTCAATAAATAATAATTATACCTATTTCTCTTTATTCTTAGTAAAAATAGTAGAAGTTTTACTATAAATAAAACTTCTACTATTTTTACTAAAGTGTAAAGTGTAAAGTGGAGCAAAATCGTATTTTTAAATATTTTAAGATTTAACCACAAAAATAATTCTGTGTTTTTATAAAGCTAGTTTAATATATAATTTTGTAAGTAAATATTGTAAAAATTCAATCGATTCCTTAGATTTTATTTTATTATTTGATGTATTGAGATTTCGGCAGTTTAAATTTTGTTACATAAACGAAGTGTACCTACAATAGTTTATTTAAAGAACATACATACTGGCAACTGTTCCTTAAATTGCCAGTGTTACTATTTAATGATATTTTCAAAAGTAATAAAACGCGCTCGATATCCCTGTTTATTTTATTGACCACTCGCCAGATGTTTGCGCATTGTTTTCCAGTGCGCAGTAGTTTCTCTGTCGTGAAATCGGGATTCTGTTTTAGTATTATATCTATTCTGCCATTTTGAAAATAGTGGCGTGTATGGATTAGACCTAGTGTTTTTTATGTGACAAATATGTCCGGGAGCAATGATAAAGTGTCGACTACGCAGCGTATGATCCAAAGTGTTGCATTCCCTCCCAGTCGAAAGCTCTCTGTATCGGAGGTATTCGATGAAAAAAGTGGAAAGCCTCTACCTGATGTGTTGAAGCAACATTTTATCTTAGAAGGTCGGATCGAGGAAAATGCAGCTTTACAAATCATTCAAGATGGTGCCACCTTATTACGATCAGAAAAAACGATGATCGAGATTGATTCACCGGTGACTGTGTGCGGAGACGTCCATGGCCAATTTTATGATTTGATGAAATTGTTCGAGGTGGGAGGCTCACCCTCTTGCACCAAGTATTTATTCTTAGGTGATTATGTCGACCGAGGTTATTTCAGTATAGAATGTGTTCTTTACCTATGGGCTTTGAAGTTATGTTACCCGAAGACGTTATTCCTATTACGCGGTAACCATGAATGCCGACATTTGACAGAGTATTTCACTTTCAAACAGGAATGCAAAATCAAATATTCTGAGAAAGTGTACGATGCGTGTATGGACGCATTTGACTGCTTACCTCTTGCTGCTCTTATGAACCAGCAGTTCCTATGTGTGCATGGTGGTCTTTCTCCTGAGATCAACAACTTAGACGATATTCGTAAACTAGATAGATTCAAAGAACCACCTGCATTTGGAGCGATGTGTGACCTGCTTTGGTCGGATCCCTTGGAAGATTTTGGTAATGAAAAAAATGCAGAACATTTCTCGCATAACTCAGTCAGAGGATGTTCATATTTCTATAGCTATGCTGCCTGTTGTGATTTTCTACAAAGAAATAATCTACTATCCATCATACGCGCTCATGAAGCTCAAGACGCTGGCTACCGGATGTATCGTAAGAGCCAGACCACAGGATTTCCTAGTCTGATCACCATCTTTTCTGCTCCCAATTACTTGGATGTGTACAATAATAAAGCTGCAGTTTTAAAATATGAGAACAATGTGATGAACATCAGGCAATTCAACTGTTCTCCCCACCCGTATTGGCTGCCCAACTTCATGGACGTCTTCACTTGGTCTCTTCCGTTTGTGGGTGAGAAGGTTACAGAAATGCTGGTCAATGTGTTAAACATTTGCTCTGATGATGAATTGATGACTGAGGGAGAAGATGCATTGGAGGAAGCTAATCTCAGGAAAGAAGTCATCCGCAACAAGATTCGTGCTATTGGCAAAATGGCTCATGTGTTCTCAGTACTTCGTGAGGAAAGTGAATCTGTTCTGCAGCTGAAAGGTCTGACCCCTACTGGTGCCTTGCCATTGGGTGCACTTTCTGGAGGCAAAACTTCTCTCAAAAACGCTCTGCAGGGCTTCTCTCCAAATCATAAGATAACTTCTTTTGCTGAAGCTAAAGGGCTGGATGCTATCAATGAGCGCATGCCACCACGGCGTGATGGCCAACGCACACCTGATGCCCAGGACAAGAAGCCGCATGTTAACAGCAACGCACATTCGTGAAGTGCTAGCATCTACTTCTCTTCGATCCTTACATTTTGGTCCACGATTATAGTGGTAGTGAAATATGTGTGAAGAAGACTCAGCTTTTGGAATGGTATTTCACATTCATAATAACTAGGTGGATTTGAAGGGAATTGTCATAATAGATACAAAATATTTTTAAATTTGGATTTAACTTTTTTTCAATAGTTGAAGTTAAAATTTCTCTTAAGATATTACCTCTCGATATTTAAATATGTCAGATCTGCAGGCAACAAATTTATTTAGTCAATTAAATATTAAGGTATGCACATTTATTTATAATGCGCTGCACAGTTTTAATTTTTGGTAATGTAATTTTAAATTTTTCATATGAAAAGACATGATATTGTAATGTAAATTAATTCAGATTGTCTACTTATACTCTACCTATTGTTATCTACTAAACATTAGTGAAAATTAGACATGTCTATAATTTTCAAAGCATAATTAGCTGTGATATTAAGCGACGATCAATGTATTATTTAATAGCAATCTGCTAGTGAGTACAGGCATGTTCATTGGCTAATCATGCATTGAAATATGTAAAATAAGTGGAGAAGTTCTCAGCTTGGGCGTGTCTTTATATTCTATTAAGTAATAAATTAAATGATGTACTATAGTGTGCAGCACATGTTGTGTTGTTGCTGGGCGTGTGTGCTGTGTAAATATGCCCTCTGGCGTACACACACGTTATTGCAGCTTTAAAACACTTGAGATAAATATTACTCTCTTTAATATCTTTGCTACAAGTTGTACTTAATTGTATTTTATTGTACAAAATATATTAAAATTACTATCTATGAAATATTACTTAAAATTAATTTATATAAATAATAATAAATATATTTGGGTGTATGCTGGCCCCTTGTTGCCTGCATGCAGCTGAACTTGTATGCTGGAACATCACATATTAAAGTTTCTTAGCCATATAATGTTTCGGTATATAAGGTGTAGTGGCTGGTCTAATTGCAGATTTTCTTACAGCTTCTATTCCAAATTTCACTATATAATATATAATAAGGTTTAATGACCTATGCACTGTTGGAAAATCTCTTTTGGTCTGCCAAATAATCATTAATTGATGCAATAAGTTCATATTGTGAATAATAAAAGTGGCTTAAATCATTTTCAAAGTCAGTAACTAAGTATTTTATCTCAATTCAGTGTGTAGTCCTTCATATGTTCTGTACTTTTAAATAAATTTTACCTATGTAAAAAACTAACAATATATTTAATTTTATTTTGTACTAATCATGGGAAGTGTTGTTTTATCCTTTAAAATATATTAACATTGAGCTCCATAATATTATGGTTTCAATAAGTCCTTCATGAGAATCTAGAGAAATGTGCTTATTGACAATGACTAAACACAATTAGTCAAAATTATGGTGCCATCATTTTCTTAGAGATTAAACAGAGCTTAAAATAGATAGATTATAGGTAACAGAAAAATATCTATTAGTACTCATAAAATTTTATGATGTTTATTTTAGATGTAGTTATATCTAAACAATGGGTGTGTAACGTAATCGAACGGAATGTCTCGTCATTTCGTGTTGGTACTGAGACTTAACATCCGCACAGGGCTATGTGTAAAATAACGATCTAAACGCGAGCGCGAATATCTTAACGCTTAACCTTGACGTAGACGGGGACTGTTGTTATGCTAAGCATCGTTTCGAGTCATTTACATTAGTTATGTTTTTATCATACATAGGATTACTAGCTACCTAAAACGTTAAGCTAAACCCAATATTCGAAAGAAAGTAAAACTTAAACTGTAGTATCAAGGTAGTTTGCATAAAGTAGGTAGGTACATATTTACTTACCGATAAATGACTAAATACCTACATTTTGCTATATCATTCTAAATATATTTATCGATATGATTTAGTTATAGACATTAAACTAGGTAAATGTGCTTGATATTTATAAATATCCGTCAAATTATCCTAATACCATGGAGCGTTATATTACACACCTAATTACCCACTAGTAAATGAGCTGTTTTATACATGAACGTTTCAGTGTTCTTACTTCTCAAAATAAGACACGTTAACCTCGCACATTTAGGCTGAGTGTGGACTGGATTACTCACACTTTCCCTAGACTGTTTGGGAGTCCAATCAGGCATGATTACGTTACTATTCGTTATAAGGACTAGCGCGCTGCGCGCATGATTGGACTTCTCTGGCCCGTCACCAAATTTTGTCTAATAGAAAGTAACGCCAAAGATTTAATCTGTATTTTTAGGGTTCCGTACCCAAACAGGAAACACAGATCCCTTTCATATTAATTTATCAGTATATTTTACTCTGATGCTTTGGAACTATTAGGATGTTGTGGGGTCTGTTCAAATAAAGTCCTAATCTTACAGCAAAATTTCAAAAACATCCACAGAAATTTATGGGTAGGGTGATACAGCTACATAAAACAAAGGGTTGATAAAAATTGCATGCAATGGCGTGTGGGGCATTGTTTTATAGATCGAGCTCGAAAGTCGTTAAAAATGTGTGCTTCTCTTCAACTTTCCAACCGTGACACCGTGTCATAAAAAATACTGAATAATAATCAAGCTTTCAAATAAAATTAGTTAACCTACCTACTTAAACTAAGATTTGTTATTAGTAGGTAGGTAGATATATAAATATCTGCCAACTCCACAAAATTAAGCATTACCTACCTATAGTTTTTTTTAAGGCACCTTTATTATATTTCGCATAGCATGGGTAGGTACTGTGACGTTTGACATTTGAAGATAAAATATCAATGAAAATGATATACAATTAAATTAAAACCTATCGATTGAATGAATCTATTGATCATTAGCTAATTGGTTATAATATATAGTGATTGATTCAATCATTTTCGTTCATCTTCATCGTAAAATGTTAAACGTCACAGTACCTACCCGTGCTATGTGAAATATCATGTAGGTACCTACAATCCTTGAGGACACGATGAGGGACGAGCACAAGAGCCACGCTGCTGACGAGAGGTTACAATCTTAATAGGTACCTAAGTACCAATATTATACATAGGTACGTGCTGACCAATAATAGAGTGTGGACATCATATAGAGAATAACTTACTACTATGGTGTGGTCATAGTCACGTGAAAATTCGGTACGAAGACTTGGCAAGCCCACAAAACTGGTGGGTGCGCAGAATAGGTCACAGACACAAGATTTGTTTGTTGCTGTGTTCAGTAAGTCTTTAGCAATACACTTGATGACCACCATTGGTTCTTAAGGTTTAAATTGACCCTGCTGTTTACGCATCACTCTGTATAGTGAGCTACAGAGTGATGCGTAAACATCAAAGTCAATCTAGAGTTTAAAACGGAGAAGATGGGTTAATAGTCCATTAAAGATAGAAGAATTTATTCAAATTGTGATAATTTTTCCAATGTTTTGGTCCTCATTTCGGTGGCATAATTTTCATTTGTGATAGGAACGGCCGTGGACGTATTCCAGCCCGGAAATAAAGACTTATCAGGAAAAAAAACAGTAAAGCTGGCTTTACGCATGAAATTTCCTGACACAGAAAGTTCAAAGCCCTTATTATTTTTTCCATTCGAAACGCTCCTGTGCGTTTCACTTCAATGAAGTTGGAAAGTAGATAGGTAGGTAGGTATGTATTCGGTACTACCTACATACGTATCTGATAAACGAGGAGGTAGGTGCCTAAATCAGAATAAGTGGTCGGCCCCTAAGTAATCATTATTCGTAATTAGTTATGTACACAAATTGTGAAGTATCCTACCGACCTACTAAATATGTAGCAGTTTATGACTTGGTACATTAGACACCAGCGTGTCAAATATAAAATCAATAGGTAACATACTTATAGGTACGTACATAATATTATGTAGGTACGTAGCGACGATGTGATAATTAAAGCCTTTCAAGGGTGTTGTCTTTTGGCATTGGTAACCTTAAGTGCCTGCCTTTGATAGAATTACTTTCTTACTTTATTTGCTGTGCATAAGCAATGAGTTGAGTGAATGACGCTTTTATAATAAGAGCCGAGTTATTGACTTTCTTTAAAATTGTAACATCAAGATAAAGGTAGGCTACGACGGTAACTACTTTCTACCATCAATCAAGGCCCGTGTCCTTGCTTAAGTACCTAGTATAAAAATAAATGTAAATCACAGACACAAAGAATACCACACAAGACTCGGAACAACAATCTGTAGGCAAAACAAATGATTGTCCCGTGTGGGAAATGAAACCACTACTTGGGAGCGGTTTTAGTTGAGTGGTAACCAGCTTATGCACTACGCTACTTAAATAGTCAGTAGCTATCTATGTTGGCGTTGATCAATTTAAGCTTCGATCAAATATAAGAGTTATTTTTTTTAACTTAAGTAACTACTTAGGTAATTAGGTAGGTACCTATGTATGGTCAGGTGGGGAACTAAAACACTTTCATGTACCTACCTACCTAAGTAGGTATATTTTAATGATGCTATCTGCATTGAAGATAGTTCCCACACCCGACCTTACCTGTGTTTATTTTCATTTGAGATATATGGGTGCGCGTTTATTCGTACAACTATGGACGTAACGTATTTCCATACAAGTAACGTAACCACTTACTTACTTACCTATTACCTACATAAACATAAACGAACACCAGCGAAGATGATGCAGTCACAGCGCCGCGCCACCGCCGCCCGCACCCGTGGCTGAGATCCGTCTGGATAATGATGTCATTATCATCACTAGTTATTCACTAATGTAGCCTAGAGGTTCTCTACTCTCTTAATGGAGAGAAGAACCTTGCACAGCAGGAGAGACATTACTATGATTTGCGATTAATAGGAGTCTAGTAAGGTCTTACTTATTTATTCTTCTTATTTATTTATAATATAAACTACAATTAAATGCACATTTGCAATTAGTCAACCTCAATGACTTTGTTTATATAAAAAAATACTTCTTGGTTTTATATTTATTCACAGAAACAAAGTCATTGAGGTCAATTAGATTTTAAAAGTTTTTTGTAACCCCATAAGAATCCAGCCCGCGAAATTTCAAAGTCGAAAATCTTACAAGATTTATTGAATCTTGATCTTTTATTTTTAGAAACCTACTCACCTATACCTAATCTGCGGCATTAGATTGCAGGCAGCCCGTTTAAAGGGACGTCATCAGTTCATCATAAGATGATGATGAACTATTGGAGGATACTACACAAGTAGGTATACTTACATGCCTATAGCAATGATGTGTACATGGCTGATTTTTGTAATAGGTTTTTATAAAAGACCATAGCTATGTACCTATAGGTAGGTTTATAACATACCACTAAATATAAGATTGATTTCCTCTGTTAACAAATTAATTACATAACAACGATTAAGTAGGTAACACTAAATCCCACCTATAACTAGAGGAAAATGCTAAAACGGTAAACCGTGTGCACCGTTCAATACATAGGTAGGTAATATCCTAAATGAGTTTCAGGAAAAAACAAACAATATATGCAACATTTTATTTAATATTCAACTTAACTATTATGTCCATTCAGATATAGTCTCTTACAAACGTCTCTTATATTTAAATCACATAATTGCGGCACAGTATTCTCTTCCAACTCCTCGTGAGACGTCACATTACTATACTTTACACATTTATTCTCATCTGTACAAACACAATACTCCGCATTATTATTATTCTCATTTCTTTTATATGTGTAATGAGAATACGGATCGCTTATTGTATATATACTATCTATATTTGCAGTTATTATTAAGTTAGAACTAGGATATATAACAAATGCAAATATTGTTAGAGCTACTAGACATTGTATGGGAATGGCAGTCGACCAGTATTTTAGTGGGTAGTAATAAATATTGAAGTAGTGTAAGTAGGAATCGGGTGTGATAGCCCAAATACAGTATATAACTAACATAATTTTACTAAATAAATACATAAAGAATCCATACAATGATCTAGCTGGTGTTGGGGCAGGTGTGTGTTCAGGCATTGTGTATTAATTTTTAAATTGGTCTAAAGTTTTAACAATTAGTTTGACGTTTTTAATGAATGCACTGCTTGCAACTCGTAACCTCTTCAGCTCTTCACCTTTAAAATTGCTGAAACAATTGTTTATTAAGTACCTAGGTATATATTCAGAGAACTACTAGTCTTTGCAAATCCTTATCCTTACTAATATTATAAATGTGAAAGTTTGTGAGTATCGATGGATGAATGGATGGATGGATGTTTGTTACTCTTTCACGTAAAAACTACTGAACGGATCTGGATGAAATTTGGCACAGAGATAGATTATGGTTTGGAATAACACAAAGGTTTTTACAGCGATAACCGACATCCACGCGGGCGGAGCTGTGATATAAGGATATACAAAGAGGAGAGATCCAATGAATATTGCTTGGAAGGCCTGTTGGTTTAGTGGTTGGTGATTCTGATTGGTAAGCTAGAGGGTGAGGGTTTGATTTCCACTTAAGACAAATATTTGTGTGATGAGCATGATTCTTTGTTCTGTATCTGGGTGTAAATTATCCATAAAGTGGTATTAGACCCCCATGGAAAGCACATTATAATAATTATATGCCATGTTGTCTCAAAATATTATTATAAAATTATTTTGAGACAACCCACACATGGCAACCAAACAACTGATAAACATACATATACCTACCTATATATTTCAAATACACGTACATAATTATTATCTATATGTGCTAATATTATAAATGCAAAAGTTGGATGATGTCAGCAAACTAGCCGCAGGTAAATTAGCTGACATTATCTTTCTGGCTTATTGATAATTAGGGGTCGCCCGCGACTTCGTCCGCGTGGTAATTTGGAATATTTTTTTTATTCTGCAACATATCTCACTACTGCTCCGCTCCGATTGATCATAGCGTGATGTTATATAGCCTATAGCCTTCCTAGATAAATGCACTATTCAACAAAAAAATATGTTTTTCTAATGGAACCAGTTCTTTCTGAGCGTTCAACCAAACAAACTTCTTAGCTTTATGATATTAAATATAGATATGAACTTCATAAATTTTACTTTGTAACCGAAATGAATAAATGAATTTTGAGTTTAGTTCATTGATGTTTATTACTTGATCATGCCAAACAGCTAAACAAATCTGGATGAAGTTTGGCATAGGGATAGACTATATTCTGGAATAGCAGATAGGCTACTTTTTAAACCGGAAAAATCACTATTCCTGTGGGATTGTAATGAATAAATTCGTAAAATATATATAAACTAGGGGTCTAATTTGGAATATTTTCCCCGATTTTGCAACATATCTCACTACTGCTCCACTCCTATTGATCATAGCGTGCTGTTATATAGCCTTCCTGGATATATGCCCTATTCAACAAAAAAAGATATTTTCTAATCGGACCAGTACTTTCCGAGATTAGCGCGTTCAACCAAACAAACAAACAAACTCTTCAGCTTTATAATATTAGTAACTATAGATTACACCCAGACAACAAGAATAAATATTTGTTTGATGACCATTGTTTTGGTTGGTAATCAAATGTTATCCAGGAATCATATCCCAATATTAAAACCCATATTTTGCCACAAACTTATGCCAACCAACAAGGCAGTATATCAGGCTGTAGACATTATAGTGGCGATTAATACCTCTGTGTATCTGTTTATATAAGGTAAATATAGTTAGAAGATAGCTAGATAATTCTTAAATGCCCTAATTTTTTACAAACAAAATGCTATAAAACTAAGCCAATTATTTCAGTAGCACAGTGATAATTAACACAGTTAACTTTTGGAAAAACTATAGCAAGAGGTTAAATAACCCTATCTTTAATTTAGAGGTTTTTTTTAGCAGTCATACTATCTGCAGTACACAATTTCACTTGGAGGAATTTATATATGTACTACTAGCTGTTGCCTGCAGCTGCGTCCGCGTGGATGTTGGTTATCGCTGTAAAAAGTAGTCTATGTGTTATTCCAGACCATAATCTAGCTCTGTGCCAAATTTCATCCAGAAACTTTTAGTAGTTTTTACGTGAAAGAGTAACAAAAATCCATCCATCCATACTCACAAACATTCACATTTTTAATATTAGTAAGGATTCAAATGGTATACCATCCGTCATGGTGAAGAAAAACATAGTAAGGAACTATGTTTTTCTTTAACGGACGGATGGTATATGTATAAAACCCACATGTTTTAAAAGAAATTCTACAGGCATGTTTGATCCACCAACATGCTGGTCCAGCAAGTGTGGATTCAGGCCTAACACCCTCTCAGCTCTCTTCACGGTGGGAAATAATCATTTCTATAATTATTTTTTAGGATGGTAACAAGTACGTCATATTCTTGATATAAATTTTAAGTATTCATAAACTGCATCAGCTGCTTAGCGTAAAGCAGGCTATATAAATGTTTTACAAACTAATATTACAATGCAAAAGTAACTCTGTTTGTTTGCATGTATATTACATTGGCGTGACTAAATATCTGAACAGATCTAAATGAAATTTGGTAAGGAAATAGATAGTATTGTAGGGAAGGACAATCTGTTAAAAGCCATAACCGACATCCACATGGGCGGAGCCGTGGACCAGCTAGTAAAAAATATACTTTATGTAGATAAGCAGACTTACATAATGAGGTTTGTGCCATCATTTTCAATTGTTCGCTGTACCCCACTTCTTTTTAATTCCTTGTCAACACTTAGTACATCATAGGCTAATGACGCAACATCAGTCGACGGAAAAGGAATAGTTAGACATCTGCAAATATAAGATTAAATTTATAATGAATAGCATTTTTGTTTGTTTGCAAGACTCCTGCATTAGGGAATAATCCTGTTCTACAGGTGGGTTTTACAGTAAAACAAAGAATATACAGACTCAATAAATATGTCAAGCCACTTCTGTATTTTATCTTCCTTTGTACCATGTTCTGAACAAATAAATATCTTATCATGAAACTTTGCCCCTTATGGGAATCGAACCATCATCATCATTGTGCCAGTAACTAACAACTGCACCACACATTACAGTCAATTGTGTATAGGTATTTCAATTTATTTTTATTTACTGCAATCACCACTGGCTGGCTACAATTCATAAATCCTACTCCTACTAATATTATAAACGCGAAAGTTTGTAAGAATGTATAGATGTTTGTTACTCTTTCACGCAAAAACTACTAAACGGATCTGGATTAAATTTTACATAGAGATAGTTTATAGTTTGGAATCACACATAGGTAGGCTTTTTATCCCGGAAAAAACTCTCGTTCCCGAGGGAATGAACGCGCGGGAGAAGCCGCGGCCGGAAACTAGTATATAATATTAAAGACTTAAAGTACTTACATATTCATGGTTTAATTGCATACAATGATGACAGTGTCATTAATTATTTAGCAAGTGAATTATAACAGCGGCCTCGGAAGTCTCGAAACTATTGACTTGTTCTAACCTATGATTATGATGTTTATTTATTCAATACAAGAATGTCATCTTTTTTAGCTTTGGCTAGCTTCATAAATAATTTGTGGTGGATGATGAATGCAGTATTAGTTATTAATCATCAAAGTAATATATATTTATTTGATTAAATATTTATAATTGCTGCATTTTACTTGTTAGTATCTTGTCATCAGCTGTCAATTATTATTCTAAGTTGGCAACAGTGCTGCCAACTAGTCTTAGCGAAAACGCGCTGTCAGCGCTGTAAAAAAGCGCTAGAAAGCGCTAGAATTGCTTTTAAAATAAAGTGTTATATTTCGCGCCAACCACAAATGGTTTGACAATATTTTGCTCGTTACAATGGGTAAGATAAAATAAATTTTATGATAGCATGAAATGAAACAAAGATAGGTACATAAAATCAATATTTTTTTGGTATATTTATAATGAAATAACAATGACATAAAAAACAATATTTTTGACTTAAGAATCAATCAGGGTTAAATCTGCATTATCATCGGATTCTTGGATGCTTTCTTCGTTCATATTTATTCCAGCCGAAGTAGAAGGTTGATTGTGGTCTAGATTATAATATAATATGATAATATGTAATATAGTTTCATAAATTTATAGCGCTAGGCGCTAAAATGCGCTTCGAGACAAAAAAAGCGCTAGATCTGGCGCGAAAAGCGCTAAGTTGGCAGCACTTTACTTGGTTTTTAGACGGCGAGCGGACAGGATGAACCAGTGGCGCCGCGCCATAGAGTATTATAATACAGTGCGCCGCGCGTGCACGCACAACAAGCCTCCAACCTCAACGACAACGAGTACCTACCTCTTTACACTGTGGTACTGCTATAAATAAATTTTATGATTTTCTAGAGATAAACGATTTAATGAAAAAAATGCAATCTTTTGTTCTCTTATAACTTTAAGTTGCCGGATACTGAAACTTTATTGTGTTGATGATTCATATTAAATCCGATTCGAAATTTACGTTGCCTGCAGAACAATACAATATGGATGGAGGAACAAAATATTTATGTGTTATGAAACTTGAATTAGACAGTTTTACACGGACTTTAATATAGGGCTAATGGCCCTAAAGGCCTTAAACCGAAAGTAAAACTGAGCAGGGTTTGCCCTAGGACATTGTCTAAGGGATCTATGCAGATTTTATGGAGTTGAAGTTAATTTAACAAACAAAATCCTTGAGGTACCTATTGCATCTCAACCCATAAACGTCCAGGTACCTATTGCATCTCAACCCATGAACGTCCGTTACAGCTGGGCATAAGTCTTCTCTATGCCCTTGGAGCGATATTCGCCTACTATATAGGTTGGTATAGGGTTTTGTTTCGAGTTTTCCCTCTTGCAGTGGATATTGTCTGCCTGACTCTTAACTAACTCCCTTAGTCGACTCTTACGATACCCTCAGAGTGGAACGGGGTGGTGACATTTGTATTCTTAATCCGTCCGTCACCACATGGACAAAACCAAATGAATTAGGGCCTATCTTTAATATTAATAATAGTATAGTAATTATACTAATATTAATATTGAGGGTAGGCGCTAATTAATTTGGCATCCCTACATGAATGTGTGAGCGAGATTTAAAAAAAAGCGGTGTAAGGGATGCGCATAAAAAGGGGTAGGCACGGTAAATTTAGACAAGCGTGCATGGCCTGCCAGTTGCGCGGTGGGGCCAGTGACGCGCATGCTGGGGTAGGTGCGGTAATAAGCGCACGAGGTGAAGGCTTGTTGCAGATCCGTTGAGCAGTGGCGAAGTCGTAAAAAGGAAGGGTACGTTTACTAACAACAACACTATTTGTATTCATGTAAAAGATTTTATTAATATTTTCAAACACAATTTACTATGTACACATTACTTTGTAAAAATATTCATTCTTGTCTTATTACTTATTGATTCATTATTTTTACAGGCAACATTATAAACATGATAAAAAAACATGAAAACTATTTAAGTATGAAAAATAGAAATTTCATTAATTTTAAATAAGTACACGGAATCAGTTTTATTATGCATACTATAAACATGCATGAATTAATACATCAATGTGTATTCATTATAAATTATATCAACGTTAACAACAACTTATTAGAATGGCATTATTAATTCATAGATATATATAATAATAATATTATAATTCATTATAAAGTAACGAAATGGCGTAACCAAATACTATAATAATAAAAAGTTCCACTCGAACTTCACTTAAGATTCGAAAAGTCGCAATAAATCAGATGCGACCTGTCGAATAAATTACAAGTAAATCGGTACATAACAGCCTCTCCATCGCAATAATACGAGCGAGTTCGAGAGATATCTGCAGTTTTAAGATTACATGATGAGTAGCAGGAACGCGAAGCGGCCCGACGACACTGCGATAGAGCGATACACGCCTCCCGTCGCACCGCGTACAGACAGCCCAAATAAAACGCAGCGCACTCCACTATACACTATAGGCTTAAAAGTATGCGCGCCTGCTCGAGAGTGCGGCGACTGTCGGGCGACTGAGCGCGGGCACTAACGACGCGGGCCCCACGCGGCCGAGGGCGCGGCCGCTTGCGGCGGGGGCGCGCGGGCCGCTCCCGGCATGGTCGGGAACTCGTGCGTGGAGGCCGTGTCGGGCGCGCGCTGCTCCCACGGGCCGCCCTTCACCACGAAGCCAGGCCCGGGGGGCCCGCCCGCCGCCGCCGCTCCACCCGCGCCGGCCGCGCCCGCGTTGTTGTTGTTGGGCGGAGGAGCGGCCTCACCGAGCACGTCGCCGAAGTCACCCAGCGACGGAGCCGCCGGCCGCGCGTACCGGTCCGAGACGTCTTGCATCTGTTGACGGAATACATGTTATGATATATAGTATAGTGGTGTTCATTGGCGTCATACATTAGATGAAGCGTAGCGCAGAGCATGGCCGCAAAGTTTTCTAAACGGAATACATATCAGGTGAGCAAATGATGCATCTGATATATGAGAAGATTGAGTACACGCAAGGCGATCGTCAGAAAAATTTACAAAATGTTCAGTGACGTACGAGTGAGTGTTAGGGGTAAAATGAATGGCCCTGGTGTGCACGCGAACGAGGGAAGCACGCATACTCGCGCATTCGCACTATGCTAACGTTGCCTCTTATTTCAACACAACAAATGTAATAATTTGACAGGAACAAATGTGCTGCGCTTCATCTAATATGCGTTGGCCCTAACTGATCCAAGTAACACATATTGTCTTTCTCTTCACTGTACCTTACCTACAATGATGTACTCGGTGGCTAATTAAAGTTTTAGAGAATAGTAACCACTTACATATTCTTCGGCGAGATTAAGGAGATGGTCCTTGGCATCGAGCACGTTGTCCTCGTCGCCTGTGATGATGACGATGCTATCGTCACCCTGCTTCGGGAAACGAATGTCAACCTTGTACTCGTCCATTATACGCCTGATATTCTTGCCTCGGAGACCGATCAGCCTCCTGTGAACTCGTGGATCGATATCGACTTCCTCACGGCATTGATTGTCCTATACAAGAAACACATTTGATTATATCATTTAAATTAGAAAACCATTTAAGGCCCAAATAAATATAATTATAGTAAGTTGTAATTAGGTGGCATTTTAGGGCAAATAACTGCAATGCGCAAATGCCCTCTGTTGCGCGATGGGGTAAGACGCGCATAGAGGGGTAAGTAGGCTACCGTTAGGCAGGCACGTATGATCTGGCGAAAAGGGGAATCTGACCACTGCCATAATCTTAGATCTGAACATAGCAATGGCTAAGAAACTCTTGGGAGAGAGAGAGAGAGAGTGAACAGATACAATTATATAATATGCTATATAAAAAATCTTACCAATTGATGTACAATCGCCATGATGGCTTCTTTGGCTTGTAATGCCTTATCCTCGTAACCTAGAATGGTGATTATATCATCATCAGGTTCACCGCGCTTAGGCAAGTTAATTTGTACTCCATAGTCAGTGCGGATCTTGGTGATAACAATACCACCCTTGCCAATCACAAGAGGGTGGTATTCGGGATCTACCTTGAACTTAAGTTCAAAAGACCTAAAAATAATAAAACAATATAGTGTACACATAAAAAAGGGAGTATTGTTATATATAACTTTACACACTTACCATTTTGTTTAAGTTGAAATGCGATGCAAAACCGTTAGTCTGTATTTCACAGTACTGTGACATTTAACATTTTACGATGAAGATGAGAGTAAATGATTTAATCAATCTCTAACCAATTACCTAATTGACAGATCAAGAGCCTAGAGTATTTAATCAATAGGTTTTAATATAATAGTCTATCATTGTCATTGATATCCACAAATGTCAAACGTCAACTGTGACGAATTTCCGTCACGGTGGCTAATTTCGACGGAGAGTAGCCAACTGCGTGAGAGATATTATAGTGCACAAGTATTTGAGCAAACACATGTGCACTCTTTATTTCCTCACGCTCATAGTAAAATGGGACGACAATCCGATACGATCCTCTCAGTCTCGGATTGTCGTAGGACCAGTGACTTCGTGGTGGTAGTGTAAGGACAACGCACGGCTTGAAATCGTACGTGTACCGATGCAGTAGTGCATCATCTATACTAATATTATTAAGAGGTAAAGTTTGTGAGTTTTGTAAATTATTTTACCAATAGAAAGCCACTTTTTGGTGAGTGTCTTAGGCTATATATTAACCCAAAAAACGCCCAACGTACTGGGCACGGGTCAGCTAGTAGTTTATAAATTAGTAACAATCTAATAATATCTTACCTGAGAAGTCTATCTTCTTTCTCTTTTTCCATTTCAACAATCTTGTCAACAAGTGCAAATTTGGCTTTCTCAACATTTGCAGGTGTTCCTGTTACCTAAAATTGAAGCAATCCTTTCAATATTGTAATATAGTAATAATTGTTATAGCTATTGCTCAAAGCTGATATTTACGTAGATACCACCCACCCCTGTTAACTCAATATACAGGTTTATACTAGTTTGAGTATCAGAGGCTAACTTAATCTGTCTGTACAAACAGCCACAAACCAATTGTATTACTAAATAAGACATAATGTAAACACATTTGTATTACTCACTGAAAATAAACGTTATTATAATTACTATACACTATTTACCTTAACCAAATCACTGGAGTCATCATTAGGCGGAAGAAGGATGTGTACGTCATACGTCTGCATCAGTTCCCTTCTCTTCTGACCAGCTAGCAGTCTATGGAGTTCATTAGGAACTTCCACATCAATTGTAATTGGCACCTAAAGACAAATAAGTCAAATATAAATATTTATAAGAACTATTTGTAACATTATTTTGTCCTTTCATACTGATTAACAAACTGATTAAACATGCCAACAGTAAGTATGCAGGGACTTCTAAGGGAAAATGTAATATTACCTGTTCAAGTAAAGCTTTCTTAGCTGCTTCACAGTTTTCTGGGCGACCAGTAATCCTGATAATGTCATTAAGGCCAGGCTCAGCATTCTCGTCATTCTCCTTCACTGGGACGTCGGCACCTTCAGTGGTGTCTCTCTCAGGGAACTTGATCTGTACGTCGTACTCGGCGGTGATGTCCTTTACTTTAGCACCACGAGCACCCATCACAGTGCGATGGTGTCTTTGAGGAATCACACACTCGACAGTCACCTGTGTCAGACATTTATGTGTTACACTTGTTTCCTTGACTATTCTAATGATAAAACATAAAACAAACACTGTTTTATGACCACATTTGCAATTTATACAGTAGCAATTCTTTTATTATTAAAAGCTACTCCCATACTAGGGAATAATACCTGTATCCAGAGGGTTTCACAAATACAAAAAAAAAACTAAATTACAGATGCAGCAATAAACAAATTGTTGTCCCATGTAGGGATTGAACCCACAACACAGTGGCAAAATGCGGGTCCAGTAAATTCAATTGCAAGTGAAAAACGTCTGAAACATAGAAAGCTTTCAACAGTTAATATTTAAAATCGACGTTATACCTTAGCTTCCAAATCCTCAATAATTTCGTTAATACGAATTTTAGCGGCGTCGATGCAGTCCTTAGGACCTTTGAGCACAACGCGGTCACTATTGACACCCTGTCTCGGGAACGATATCTGCACTCCACCGCAGTCGTCCGCGATACGCCGCAATACTTCGCCGCGTCTCGCCACGAAGTGTCTATGGTGTCGCGGGGCTACTGACATTTCACCCTCAGACACGTTGCTGATCTCAGACACTGCTGCTTCTAATTGCTTACGAGCTGCCTCTACTTGTTCTTCGCGACCTGCATGATCAATAAAATATTGGTATTAGTTTATGTATTAAATAAACACTAAGAGAAGAAACATTTTTAATATATGTATGTAACATATTATTACATAATAAATTTTAGGTTACTACACTCTCTTGTTATTGTAACTATCTATGGCAAATCTCATATTGCTATGTGTGCATGATAAGCTCAAAAAGAAGTGCAAAAATTTTGAGTGAATTAAAAAGTGTATGTAGGTAAAACTTACCAATAATAAATATAGCTTCCTTATCTTCATCCTTATCAGTAGGGAAGATAATACGAGCACCAGTTTGCTCGCGTATCTTCTTAATATTAGCACCATTTTTACCAATAAGGAATTTGTGATGTTCAGGCTTGGCACGGACATGTGCCGTATGCGAAGTTAGTTCACGCTCCGACGCGTGGGCTAATAGCTGCTGCTTAGCTTTCTCTACATCTTCAATGGGTCCCTTAATGACCACCTTGTCACTATCGCTCTCTGCCGGCGGGAATTTAATCAATACCCCACCACATTCTTCCATTATGGAATGAATAAGTTTACCTCCAGCCCCTATCAAGGAATTATAGTACTTAGGCGCGATGGTGACTTCCTCGGTAACAACATTAGCTTTCTCGTTGTGTATTTGCTGAATCCTCTTGACAGCATCTTCAACATTCTCGCGCTTTCCTCGTACAGTAATAACATCGCTATCGTCACCTTCTGCTGGAAGGTCGATCACAGTTTGAGTTTCGTCACGAATTTTCCTCAAATTCGCACCACCCTTACCAATAATAAACTTGTGGAATTGTTTAAAAATAGGTACTTCCTGGACGTATGATGATTCAGCTATTTCTTTGATAAGCTTGTGCAGATACTTCTCGCATTTTTCAATATCTTCCTGGGGACCTCTCAGTTTGATTGGGCTTCTCTTCTGTCCCTGATCAGGCAGAGTAATCAGTACACGATCGAACTTTTCACGAAGTTCCTTTATTTTTTCACCCCTGACTCCAATAAGAGATTTAATATATCTATGATCAACATAGACTTCCTTTGACCTTTCGTTTTCCAGCTTCATGACCATCTCTCTTAGTTCCCTTTCAGCGTCAGTAACACCCTGACGGCTGCCCTCAATGCGAATAATATTGTTACCTTCATTTTCAATAATGTTAATAACTACCCCAGTCTCATCCTTCAGTCTATTAACTGTGGAAATAAAACATTTGATTAGAGTATACATTTTTTTTGCATGCATGGAACATTGTGCACTACTCTAACAGATCGGTCACCCACACTTTGGCAGTTCACATGTAATATGGGCCGACCGAGTGCTACATTAAATACTGGGCACAAATACATGGTATGAAACCTGGGACCTTATATCACGGGCGTAATGAGGCAGTCTGGTAACATTAATTATATAAATGGTTGTTTATCTACTTACTGTTAGTTCCGTTCTTGCCAATGATGTGTTTGAAGAACTTTGGGTCTACAGACAGTTCAACATAGGTAAGAGTAGCGAGCAAGTTTTTCACAAAGCTGTCCAATTCCACCTGAGCGCGCTCCACTTCCTC